>JAYKKI010000018.1:25972500-26617500 GCA_039881145.1 Druceiella hillmani | reverse complement strand
ATTATTTACAGAATTTTGGTGTGACAATTACAGTCATTTAGTTAATATATTTGAAAGGTGTGAATACAAAGACAGTATATAACACTATGCAGTTGCATTTTTCTTTCTACATAAAACCAAAGATAAGAACAGTTCATGAAAAATTGCTAAACCTATTTATTTAGAATAGGCGGATTTACTTTATTGTACCGAAAATAATAATATCGCAAAAGTTTGTACAGAAGTGTATTGAAATGATTCCACAAAAATATTTTTCCAAAAGTCAAACAGTCAAACAGTACCATCACTACAGTTACTTTAAAAGTTTTCTTCGTAAAATCTTCCGAAAGAGGGTATATAGATAGGATATTTTTGACAATCCTTCCATAAATACACAGTACTTTGTTCCATGCTAGGTGTAAATTTATTTCAAAAGATCCAGATATAATACAAATTGGTTAACACTCTTATCCAATATAATTTATCTGTTTATTTGCCCAAGAATTTCAAGGATACTCTTTAAGGATTAAGGATTCAAGTGCAAAAAATATTTGAAAATCAACTTAAAACACACACTAAGTAACATTTAAACTACAGATCAACTTTCTTAGCTTTTTTGATTCTCACATCAACAATATCTTTTCTAGAAGAAAGCAAAAAAAACTTATATAAATTAGAAATAGGAAGGACTCCATTTTATAAAGTGTAAAATTTTCATTCTTTTTAATACTTTAATACGTATCCAGGTGACTATTACATTCAATATACACATATCCTCCAGCTTTGACCGGCTTCCCTAATTTTCCCCAAAATGTTTTCGGAAGAGTTTCGCTATATCATGAAGTTTTTTTTAATTTTTATCGACAACTCTGTGGTAATTACACATCGATTTACATTTTTGGGCTGCAGTTCACTCAGCAAATTTGTCTTTCTTTTTCTCTCTCTAAGTAGTATGCCACCTTTCCTTGTACGGTTACTTTTCCAAATTTAGCTCTGCTTAGCATTATGCGGTTGCAATGATGAATTTTGATGTGGAGCTGACTTGCAGACTTCACACGTCATGACAATTATTTTATATATTATTCCGTTATTGTTTTTCACGTTGATTTCGATTAATCCGAATATCTTATCTGCGGATAGATACCCCATACCAGGCTCGAAAGTCTTATAGTTCTTTATTGATTCTGGAGCATCATATGCAAGCCACCGAGAGCAAATTTTCAAAATATTCATGATTTTGGTCGGTACACCCATCTGCAAAAAGATGAAGAGATATACCCGGGAAATCAACCTTTTTTTAGTTTATTATATTGTAATTGAAGCAAACTCATTCGAAGGTTTTCTGACTTGATCTTCGGTCCAAGGGTATACTGAGACATTATCTCATTTAACAACGATATTGTCTCGTTTAACAAACCATTTACTTGTTTCAAAAACGATTATCTCGACATTATCTCGTTTGACAAACTATTTGCTACACATAAAGCGCAATAATATATTTATCGGAATAAAAATAGATTGTTTTGTCGCTGACTTTTGGAGGAACCAAATTATTATAAAAATAACAAAGGACTAAAAAATCTGCAAGATTTATTATATAAATGCTCAAAAAGCATTTAGTATATTTTTGTTCAGTTGCAACTTAAATTTCAAATCTGCCCTTAGGGCTTTATAGATAGAGCCTAGAGCTTGGATAGAGCCTAGAAAATTAGCTAAACCAATTCTGAAGAAGTACTTATTAACCCTATTTTCTGGATCGAATTTCATCAATAATTTACTGATTGATAGTTTCGAAGAAAGATACATACGTACTTTTTTTCTCTTGTACTGTTGGATTCACATGCTATGAATGAGCATATACTATTTTTGATGGATTCTCTTCTGGAAGGAAATAAGTTTTCTTTGTGGTTTCTTCCTCTTGTTTCTCATGAAATTGGCCGACTCCATGTTTAAATATTTTGAATACACTAGTCACTCTATATTTGAAGAAATTGAACAACTTCAAAAATATGTTGTATGCGGGAGACTCTCTCCTACTTTGTCAATGATGGTGTTCTTGTTATTGCAGATTTATCTTCATTGCTTCTTTGTTTTTCCGCTCGATATCATGACAGCATGAATAAGTCTTCTTTATCTTTTTGGGAATGGAATAAAAAGTATCATGAACATCCTTAAAATCTTTCATAGTAAGCAAATATTGGAAGCCAACCTCATATGTTGGATACAATTGGAATCCTTTAGCGCTATTTGCAACATAAAATAAAATGAGGAAATTTAAACATGTATTAAATACAAAAACGTATTCATACATGCACACATACAAGCACATCTAAAAGCATGCACGCACGCACTCACACGTACCCAAACACACACACACTATGTGTATGTGTGTGTGTTTACTTTACGTTTACTTTTTAATTTTTTTTACAAGAATTTCGTTTAAAAGACTATAGTAGGCTATATTTTCTTTTAAATCTTAATCCAATTTCTGATTATATAATGCTAAATAAAAACGAAATGGTATAGGTCGATAGGCATAATATTATTAGAGCTCACATAGGGAGAAATAACACGAAATTCTATTGCATCATAGTTTCAATAGGAAATCCCATAGAGTTATATCATTTTAGTTGTAAATATAAAATAACATCCCTGCTTAAAGCTTATCGAAAATATGTAATTACTATTATAAATATATTACTTTCACAAAAAAAAGGTCAAGTAGTAATACAAAATAGTACTACACTATGTGGATTCCCCCACAAACAACGAATAAACATGAAAAGTGTGTATTGAAGGAGATTTCTTCTTCCTTACTTTCTACGACGAGACCGATGATAGGAATTGGTCAATTTTAATGTGCATAGATGCAGCATTTGAAGTGAAGGTGCAGGGTTCTGTACATGTCCACTTTTTAAACAATCGAAAATATTTCTCTGCTTTTAAAAGATACCAACAAATTTATATCAATTGTGACTTTCATTTAGGTTTTTCATAGCATATAAAATGTTTATAGCTACAACTGTAGTATGTATATACTATAATGAAATTATTATTATTTTTATTTTTCTCAGAAATTACACAATCCTCATACCCCTAGTATGCTTCGCCTTACCCACTGTAATTCCAATGTACTTTTGGAATGAGTCATGGTTCATAGCCTTATTCGTAGCTGGGTTCTTCCGTTTTATGCTTATTTTTCATATGGTCTGCCTCGTAAACAGTGGTGCACACTTGTGGGGCAACAAACCATATGATAAGTCCATTAATCCCGGGCAAAATACGTCCATCAGTGTATTTACCTTCGGTGAAGGCTACCATAACTTTCATCACACTTTCCCTTGGGATTACCGCGCCGCAGAACTCGGCTATATTAACTATACAACTCACTTCATCAATTTCTTCAAAAAGATCGGTTGGGCTTATGATTTGAAGACTGTATCAGAGGACATAATTAAGAAAAGAGTCGAGCGAACGGGTGACGGTTCCCATGAGTTATGGGGCTTGAATGACCAGGATCAGATAAAGGAAAATACGGAACCTGCTATCATTATCAACCGAAAGGAAAATTGAAATAGATCACTTTTGACTATGTTTTTTTGGCAATCTAAATAATATTACGCATTTTTGAAGTATTGAAATTCGAAGCTATCCCGATGAATCTCTGCTAAATCAAAATGTAAGGTTGTTTCTTTTACAATTTATTTAGGAATAATTATTAAAACGGTTTCATTGTTTCTAGGTAAAAATACTGTAGAAATAAAAACTATTGTATTTTGCGTAGAAAAACTATAATAAACTAAGTAAAAATTGGTTTTATAAATTTTAAATATTTTAAGAAAATTCAAAAAGTCTGAAAGGTTTAGAGGTTTTTTCTGTTATAATTATTAATTTTTAACTAAACGAAAGATAACAAATGTATGCTTTTAATTTTTATATTCTACAAACTGTGTGCAATATTTTTTCTATTTATTATCTGTGTCTGTTATCATATTAAGCCTGAATGAAAAACTAAACAAAACATATGTAATTTCATTTCCTGATAACATTTTTAAAATGTACTTTGAAACAAAAACAAAAACATTGACAATTACTTTAAATACCAAATATAACTTATTGAATTCCTGAGAAATATTCCAAATTGACTTGAAAAAAGTTTCTCTCTATCGGACAAAATTTTAACTCATTGGTAAAATTTTTATATTTTTCAATAGAGAAATATAAAAAGAAACTCAATAACCATTCTGTTGAATTAATCTCTCAATGCGTAGATCTTAATCATCCATCTATATCCTCACACCAATTAATTATTTTAATGAAGCAATTTGCATTTGATTGTTCATCGTCTCGCTCTTATATTGGTATGAAGTAAGCATTAAAATATGGACATAAAATTAATTTCTTGATGGAAGAAGAGAACAGAATAAAATTCTTTATAGCTGAATAACATACATAAATAGCTCAATCATTTAATTGTCTTACCAATGCTCTTTGCATTGTTAAGATTCGCAAATGCGATCTAACGAAATTTTTCAAATACCATATATCTTTGGCCATTTGTTTGTCTTATTATCATTGATGAAATTTCAGATAATGTGTTTTAAAATATTCTGGATCATTACTTTTATGTCTATAAATATATCTGTGCACATGCAAATTTTAATAAGTTTGACATTATAGCTCTTGAATAGAATTATAGCAGTTGATAGAATTATAGCACTTGATAGAATTATAGCACTTAATAGATTATTTATTAAGGGAGAGGCGAAGTCAACAACTGTATATATTTGTACTATTGACATAAAATTGTGAAATTTTAATCATATTCCTGTTATTCAATTATATCACATATGAAATGTCTTTTTTTAAACTCTGTATTTTACTTTTTATACTTTTAAAACAAATTGACTATGAAATTGATGACATAAAGTATACTAAGACAGCACAAATACGCAAATGCAAATTATAACCGGAATGAAAAACATTTGCATCTCACTAGTATTCTTATCTATATCTGAATCTATATATTCACAAGTAAAATGAGTAGAATAATTCGTTCAATAATACGTTACAAAGAGAGAAAATCGAAAAAATGAGCACGTCTCAATCAAATCAATTATCAAAAGAAAATGAAAAAATAAATATCCAAAAAATAGAAACATCACACTAAATCAATCCTCAGATCAATAAAATCCTTAGATCTAATCAAGATCCATTTATTAAAGTACTGAAAGTGCAGGGTACAAAACTCTGCACTAATATGCACTTATCAACACCTTTTGCAATTTATATCTAAAATGATTAACTTTACTTTAAGATAGCTTGATTAAGATATAGATCGTTAAATGGAAAACATGAAAGTGTAAATTAAATTTGCTTAATTTAACTTTGATTGTAAGTCATTATGGACTAACACCAACGAAATTGTTTACTAAATAATAAAACTAGTTTGGAAGAACTTGTATTAATAAAAAAATTAATGAATATTCTAATACATCAGTTTTTAAAACAAATCATTTATCGGAAGTTTATACCGTTGAAAATATCGTAAATATTAACCTAACGTAATTGATAACCTGTTGATGGAGTCAGTTGATTCACAAAAATACGTCATCGTCAAAATCAACAAATAGCTGCGATAACCTTGGTATTATATCAATATCAAGATTACTTAAATTATTTATAATTGTGAGTGCCAGGTCACCAATAGATCATCCAACTATTCTCAGTATTCACTCTTCTAATACTGTATCTATTAAAGAGAAAAATAATAAACTACTTAAATTAACACAAGACGTCGATTCCAAAACTACTCATCCGAATACAAAAATTCTTTCACCAATATTTAGAACAGACCTTCAGAATGGACATAGGTTGTATATTATTCCATTAAAAAATATCATGTCATAAAAAAGCTAAATGTTTTAAGTTTGGATGTAGAAGGTAATCTCCGAAACTACTCATCCGATTTTAAAAATTCTTTCACCAATATTTAGAAAAGACCTTCAAGATGGAAAAAGGTTGTATATTATCCCGTTAAAAAATGTATTATTATTTTGTTATCCCGTAAATTTCATACAGACCAGTTTTGCAACGTAACTCAACGAAAAAACAGTCGAGCGAATGTGTTTCTTTGAACGCTGCCTTAACGATAAGAGATATATTGATATTGATATTTCTATACAGTGTTACCTATTTTATACATACCAAGGCTCGTAATTAAAAAGTAAACACCAGTGGCTCGTCGGAGTTGACACACACAATGTTTTTTTCACAACACAAGTTATTTGTTCACCTTTCAACAAAAGTTATTTGTTGAATGGTGAAGAAATAACTTTTGTTCCAGTGTCATGCCTAATCTACGTTAAATAATATCTTGGAGGCCATGACTTTTTTACATTTGTTTTCCCATGTTTGGTGATTTTTATTGATGGCCCTTATTTTATTATTTTTTTTTAATCTGTAAATAAATTAATTTTAGCATGCCTCCTCTACGTTATATCAATGGTCCCACAGATCTTATAAAGCAAAATGGCCCCTTCGGCTTATTCTAATAATTTTTAACACTGTTTGCCAGGTAAGCTAATTCAAATTATTGAATATATTTAACAAATATATATACACACGCACATATATGTATATATATATATATATATATATATACATATATATATATATATATATGTATATATATATATTTATGTAAATATATATATATATATATATATATATATATATATATATATATATATATAAATATTTATAGGGCCAAGATATTTAAAATGTCCAACTTTAGTTTATCTAAAACTAACAAAATTCATTGTACGACAAAAAAATCAAATATGATTAATTTTCATTACACAATTTATTGGAAATACATATTTACTTTTGTTGAAATTTTTTCACGAAAGTTAAAATATGAATTATTGAGAGCAGAAATGCTCACAATTAAATGAAACTACGTGATGTAGTATTATTTCTACTTACTTTAATTTCTTTACCACGACCTACGTTTCGTTGTATTACATCTTAAGGTGGGCTATTAGCAAAGATCTTTGCTAATATAAGTAAAGCGACGCGGACACCGACCCACACACCGCAACTCGTGGATTCTTTTTCTCCCATATGGGATGGGCGACGGTACGAAAGCATCCTGAAGTCACGATGAAAGGCAAAGATATTGACTTAGCGGATTTATATGCTGATCTCCTTGTGAGATTCCAGCACAAGTAAGTGTATTCCAGCACAATTAAGTGATTCAAGCACAAGTTAGTATATTTTGGCTCTTTAATTTCATTCGGAAGACGTAGAATTTTCTTACTCATCAAAAATGTCCATATATTTCGATAACTTTCTTATTTCGAGGATTCTTTAGAGAAGTTTGGTGTGATAGATATACTTCGTTAATATATTTGAGAGTCATGAATACAAAAAAGTTTAAAACGTTATGTACATGAATGTTTTTCTTTCTACATAACATCAAAATAAAAGTAACATGTAGAGGACATCAACTATTATTTCAAATAGGTGATAAGATAGCACAAACACCACGTGGACAATTTTCTCCTGCAATAAGAGACTTAGAACAGACCATATTGACTTAATAAATTATAGAATATGAAGTTCAAGTAAACCGATAACGATGTGACAAAATCATTTTAAACATTAATAATATATCTCCCGAATAACTATAATTTACCATCTACATGAATCAGTTAACATTCATTAATCATCAAAACGGATCTTGTAAACTTCTGAGACTCAACCAGACTGGTGATTAAAAATCTCACATGTGTGCGGAATTTTGTTGCAGTACCAATATACCTTACAATAAGACACTCAGCACGACAAATAATCCTCGTCAGCAGGATCAGTCCAATTCCAGTTATTTTATTCCTAGTTAATTTCAAACCTATATCACCAGTGCAATTAAACAAAAAGAAAACGCTTCTTAATATAAATTTATATATAATAGTTAGATCAATTTCACAAAATATTCTTTGCTACAATACTTTAAGATAATTTGTAATATTGTTCTTTGCCGTCGTAACACTGTTTCGCAATATCTTTATAGAAAATTTAAATATATATATATATACACACACACACACACATATATATATATATATATATATATATATTTTTTATATATCGAAAATATTTATAAAAATGCCAAGTCTTTTAGAATAAATATTTTCCTATATCTCTCTTTTTTTCTCTGCCTTTGTACCCCTCACTATATATTTACAAATAGAGGTTTAGAACGCCAAAGAAGTTTCACTTCTGTCACGTGTACTTGAGTTGCAAGCGATAATTTTTTTATTTATATTGCTGATAACGTCATAAAAATGCAGTAAATTAAAAAAACAGCTAAATTTACTACTGACTTTAATACGCAATATTACATATGTTAAGAAGCTTTTAATTATTTAAATACCTATACTATAAAAATATTTTTGTATAATTACTATCATTACGATCATCTCGAAGAGCGTAAACAATAATAGATATTTGATCTGGTCTCTTTAGAGTGACAGAAGTGTAAGCTCATTAATATTTAAATATTATTATCCAACAGGTGCTAGTCGCACGTGTGTTTTATTTTATTTAAATATTTATATATTTCATCACACGCTATAATTACAACATTTAACTACATTTAAGGTTTACATAAATGTGACCGTACTCAATAAATTAATGAAAAAATATTTATGTATAATTACTATCATTACGATCATCTCGAAGAGCGTAAACAATAATGGATATTTGATCTGGTCTCTTTAGAGTGACAGAAGTGTAAGCTCATTAATATTTAAGTATTATTATCCAACAGGTGCTAGTCGCACGTGTGTTTTATTTTATTTAAATATTTATATATTTCATTTCACGCTATAATTACAGCATTTAACTACATTTAAGGTTTACATAAATGTGACCGTACTCAATAAATTAACGAACCGGAGCCAGGAGAGAACATAGTTTATAATGTACTATAAATTGTTTTCATGTGTGCCTATAAATTATTTACCCATCCATACCTTTATGCTGTCTATGTCTTAGGCATTATCAGCGACGATAATCGAAACAATTTAAAATGCCATGAAAAAAAAATTTGCGTACGCAAGTTTGACATTTTGGTAATGAAAAGTTAGAGAAAGTAATAAAAAATCTATTCAGCCTATTTTTACACTGATGTATTTGACATCAGTGTAAAAATAGATGTATTTGACATCAGTATAAAGTTGTACTTTTATAAATATTTTCGAAAGAATCATGAAAAAATACTCCAGCAATGATCTACAGTTATCACCATCATGGCAAATCACAAAAATGTTTCAAGCCAAAATGAACAATTAATATTTTGGGTTCTCAATTATTCACCGAAAACTCTTCTCGTCAATACATTACAATTGATAATCTTGCGATTTGATAATTATAGAAGACTTCACAGCAAAAATGTATAGTTATTATCATAGAATAAAGAGTACTCCAGAAGGCGAGAGCATACTACGCATAAAATGCGTAGTTTTAAAACACGGCTGTCGTTACAATTTAAGACACAGCTATGAAAGGTTATGGTGCTTTCTACGTGACAATATAGCTTAAAATGGCGACTTGTGCTATTCCCACCTGCAAAAATATCACTGGACTGAAAAAGAAACAAATGGGGATTACGTTTCATACGTAAAAACTATTACTTAATTTCATTCTCAATTAACTATGCAATTTTAAAATATCGAAGTGAATTGTTATCAACAGAAGCGCGCCATTTTTATTGGTGTGGTCACCTCTTAAAAATTGTTTACCCAAATTAAAACATCTTAATTGCTCGATACTGAAAAATGTAAAATTTTATTTGTAAATAAAATGGGATATGGAAAATGTCGTTGGAGAATTTAGTGTAACGATTGAATTCCCGTTATCGTATTAAATTTTAAAATATTTTAGGTATTGCGTATATAATCACTATATGTAGGATTACGACAAGAAACACATGTTACATTCATTCATTTCCGCCGTCTTCTTTAATTTATTCGAAATGCGAACTGATATTGTTTAAAATATGAAGAAATGTTATCACGACATTGAATGCTAATTAATATAAATAATTGTTTCGTCCTATTTTGAATTTCTTTAGTATGAGATCGAATTGTTTCAAACTTTTATTATGGGCGTTTTCTTTTTGTATTAAAAGTGTTAAGTGATGAATAAAATGGTAAAATATGACAAAATTTTTAAATAATTTTAATCTAAATACTTTGGCTATTGGTTGTGGTCAGAATAAACATTTTAGAAATTCAACACGGCGGCCTTAATAATACTTCATATAAGCCAAGCCATGACCATATAAATTGATGCAAATCTGAATCCTACTGCTGCAAGCAAATATATTTATATGCTTCGATTTCCTGAAGTCCGTGGTAAATTTATTCTGTTGGTAACACCGTGCGCATTGAGGGAGGGTGCTAGTAGGCGGAGCGCGGTGCCCCCTCCACCGATTTTTGGCTTCATCGCGACCGCGAAGTGATTTGTGCGTATGCGCCTTCTGGATTACTCTATATTCTAAGCTTATTATAAAAGACTGAAGAAAAATACGTCAAAAGAAAACAAGACAGCGAAAAACAAAACGCAATTTGCAATTTTTGAAAAAAAACAAAATAGTAGTATTCCTTGAGAAAGTTCTACACCTTTACAAACTACTTCATATTTAATTTAAAAATATGATTTGGTAACATTTAAACTTTGCAAGCCATAAAAAAAATTAAAGCAAATAGGAACTTAAAAATATACTTACTGCCTTATTATAGTAAGAGATTGCTTATTACGACAAATCATTTAAAAATTACGTAATGTCTTAGCATAGGGCTAAGCCTTCGAAATGCGAAATCGACTCATACAGATGGTGGTAATTATAAAGTAAGTTTTAAAAAATCTATTAATATTCCAATTTATAAAATAATAATTATAAAATATATATATATATATATATATATATATATATATATATATATATATATATATATACATATGTATATATAAATAATTCCAAATTACCATAATGTCCAACCAAAACGCACTTCTTACACTCATAATATGAATACCATGAAAGTTTGAATAGAAGTTGAAATGATTCCACTCAAATGTTCTTACAAAAGTCAAAAGAGTCACGTAACCTAACCTAACTTAGGTTAGGTTACCTTAATAGTTTTTTTTTCGTAAAATCTTCAGAACGAGGTTTTGTCAATAGGATATTTATGACTGTGCATATATAAATATATGCGCCTTTAATCCTTGTTGAGATATAAAGTAGTTCAAAACATTAGGATAGAAACCAAATGGCCAAACACTCTTACTTAATGTAATTCCTTTTTTTGTTTGTCAAGGAATAATACTTCCAAAGGATTAAGGATTAAAATTTAAAAACATTTATAAAATATAGAATAATCTTGAAGAAAAAAACCTTTTCTGATTCTCATTTCAGTGTTTTTTTCAATAAGAAAGCTTGAAAATTTGGATTGCAAAGGACTCCAGTTAAAAAAGTTTAAAGATTTAATTCTTTATTTTACAGTAACTTTAAATAAAATTTTTGAGTAACTTTATATAAAAGATGGACAAGACGATGTGGTGTCAATGACTTTTACAACAAGTGCATTGTGTTTCTCAAGTATTTCAAAATATTCATGATTTTTCATTTTCATAGCTAATTTGAAACTTCAGTTATGGTATACCTTTTTGACGTCAATATTTTATTGTAACTCATTTAAAATAGCTTTAAAAATATATGTCCGCTTTAAAACAAAATCATACAGATGTCTATTTTTGAAGCAATATTATGAGTTGTTAAAACATACGCATAATTATATTTACGTGGCATGTGCACTCTGTCTCAAATGTTGAACACCAAGATTCCCTGCTTTACAAGTTATCATAAAATTGGATTAATTAAGATAAGAAGATTAAATAATGATTAAACTCATCTGAAAAAAAATTCTAAAATTGTAATATTTTGAAGCTACAAATGTTTGGTTGATTAAATTTAATACTAGAACAGCCTTATTAAACATTCACTACCACGAAATTACCATTCACTATTTCATCCCCAAATAAGTAAAATCGGAATGTGGGGCTTCTTCTTTTACAATAAAAATGCGCTGCTCTAATTAAGTACAAGTACTGTAATTGTCTACATAAAAGCTGAGAATACGGGTTCCTACCTTATTTTCTGATTGGCTTTCATTCCTAACCTTATTTTCTTAAAAAAAGGCTTTCATTAAATCTTCTCCACAATGTACATATAGGAAAAAGGACGGAAAATCCGAAGAATATGTCAAAATTCTGAAGGAAAATAGATATGTACACTTTTTTTCATGTATAGCGAGACTCACATATTTTAATGAGCAAATAATTTCTTAACCGATTCGCTCCTGGAGGAAAATCAAGTTTCTCTGTGGCTTCGTCCTGTTTTTTTCACAGGAATATAGCTAATTCCATGTTTAAATGTTAAATGCATCAAATACTATAAGCTAGGATATAAAAATATTTTGCGGCAAACCTTTAAAAATATTTTGCGGCAAACCTTGATATTCTGTCTCAGCTAATAATGGTGTACTTATATATCTTCGACTTAACTTCATTTTCTTCCTTGTAAAGGGTTTTCCAAGAAGGGCGTGTCGATGTGGAAGCAAGCTGTGTCTGAGGAATTAACAAAATTCTTTATTTATTTGAAAGGTCTATATATGCCATTATGTAATGAATATAACGCCGCTCAAATTTCCGCCGCGGTTTCTCACGGTGGCACGGATCCGAGTGGTCTAATTTTCAATGACTCTTGCGCATAGGTTGAATTTGTGCGATGGCCTGGGTTATGTTTCCTTTAAGAGTATTTGTCGTTGGCAATTTATTGGCACAGATATGCGACTTCAGGAAATCCTACAAGAAAAATCTAATGGGGTCAAATCGCACGATCTTGGTGGTCAACTCACGTCACATCTGCGAGAGATAAACATATCCTCAAATCGTTCACTCTGTGGCATGTAGCGTCGTTCTGCTGGAACCACATGTCTACATCCATATCATCTAGTTTTATCAACGCTACAAAAGGATGATAACCGAAGAAATCGATTATCATCGTTCTATAACGCTTGCCGTTGATGGTGATACCCTCACCAACGTCGTTACCAAAAAAGTACGGACCAATGACGCCGCCGGTCAAAATTCGCATTAAATAGGGCAGGTGGATGCATTGTAACCTGATAAACCTCATGTGGGTTGGTGTCATTCCATATATGGAAATTTTGCTTATTAGCATAGCTATTCATCCAAAAATGCGCCTTATCGCTAAAGATAATTTTTCGATTGCCAAAATTGGGGTCCTCTTCCAAACGCTCCGAAGCTCAGTCGGCGAATAAACGGCCTTGTCTATGGTCATTAACTTTAAGCTCTTGGGTCTGTTGGATTTTGTGCGGGTGTAGACCTATGTCCCAATGCAATATTCAACAAGTTGAAGTCTACGAAAGCGGAATTCTTGTGCATGGCTGCCTGGGGTTCTCATGCACACTTTCACGGACCGCGACGATGATGATTCTCAGCCGATCTTACTTTTCTTTATCGTACAGATGGTGGCCAATTGTTCATAGAATCGTTCGTCGAACTTGGTCACCAAATTTTGCAGAGTAAACTTTTATGGGCCACCGCGTCTGCCGTAAAATGGCCGCAACGCGCGCAACATTTGCACTAATAAACACTCATTTTGATAATAAAATTTTATCATTTGCACGTGCTGCTCAATCGCGTAACCTGTCATGGTGATTTGGCATCACTGACTAAATAATAACCAATAGATTAAACAGCCACCACGAAAACAAAATGGCCGCCACAGGTTGCCAACATCGACTCGCCGCAATTGAAAAACCCTATAGTTCTTCTAAAGCGTGCACAATTCAGATCCTGTTGATCCTGTTGTTATTACAAAACAAATAAGTTTTGTTTGCCTCTTTCAGGAATAGAATAAAAAGTATCACAAAAATTTGTGATACTCTTTATTCTATTCCTGAAAGATTTTAATGTCTCTCTCAGTAAGCGATTTCTTTGGAAGCCAACACCAAGATCACATGTGAGATACAATGGGAGTCCTTTAGTGCTACCTACAAACAAAAAGAAGAAATGAAAAAAAATTAAATGTGAATGAACTACATACACACATACACGCACGCATGCACGCACAAAGACGCGCACAGATACCCACTCACAAGTATACATACACATAAACACATGGAAGACAAGAATATTTTACAGAAACATAAGATACACACACGACTCTATTTTCGTCACAATTTTAATTCCATTTTCGATTATGTAAAAGGAAATAAATATATAAAACAATAAATCGATAGACACTTATTTAACTTAAGTTTATTAAGTAATAATGAACACGAAATTTAATTGAATAGTAAAATTAATTTAATAGAAAACCACACAAATTTGGTTGTATGCTAAAAATCCTACTTAAAGGTTATCAAAAATATTTGTAATGGCTCTCACAAACCCATCCAGTAAATTACTAATATCAAAATAGCATAAAATTACGTTGATTTTCTTACAAATGACTAATAAACTACAAAAGGGCGTATTGAAGGCTATGCGTTTTTAAAGTTCACCCTGAGATTTCTCCTTCCTTGCCCTCTTGGAAGAAACAAATAATACAGATTGGTCCATTGTAATCACGTAATTATGAGACAGTTCAAAAAAAATTAATTAAACATTTTAAATATAAGCACAAATACTTCGAAACAATCAATATCCATAACAAAACAGTTTCTACTGGCCTCGTTCAGTTGTCATTAGCTCAAAGATAGATGTCTGCATTTCAAATGAAGATGCAATGCATATGTCCACTTTATAAAGAAACATCGGTATAAATTAATCAAATTTATTCATATTTCTTTACTTTTGTAGCAAATTAATATCATAATTGAAGAGGTGGGGCTCTTAAAAGGCTATAAGGAAAAATATTTCTTGGCTTTTAAAAGAAGGCAGATGTGTGCATTTGATAATATGCTACTCATTTTATGAAAAAGTACTAAAAATCTGTGTTAGTTCTGACTTTCGTTTATATTTTATTATAGCATTTAAAATATTCATAGCTACTTCAGTAGATCGTTTAATGAAGCCATTATTAATTTCTTTTTTTGCAGGTATTATTCAATTTGTATACCACTAGTACGCTTCATTTTACCTACTGTAATTCCAATGTACTTTTGGAAGGAGTCATGGTCTATAGCCTTGTTCGTTGCTGGGGTCTTCCGTTTCGTGCTTATTTTGCATGCGGTTTGTCTTTTCAATAGTGTTGCATATTTGTGGAGTAATAAACCATATGACAAGTTCATTAATCCCTGGCAACATATGTCAATTAGTATACTTACCTTCGGTGAGTGCTATCATAACTTTCATTACACTTTCCCTTGGGATTACTGGGCCGCAGAACTTGTCTATTTGAACTATACAACTCACTTTATCAATTTCTTCAGAAAGATCGGTTGGGCTTATGATTTGAAAACTGTGTCGGAGATTATAATTAAGAAAAGCGTTAAGCAAATGGGCGACGGTTCCCATAAGATATGGGGCTATTTGAGTCATTTTGGGCCTTTTGGGCCCTTTTGGGCCCTTTTGGGCTCTTTTGGGCCCTTTTGTTGGAAAATAAATTTAAATATAGAAGGATCTCATTCAATCAAAAGGAAGTATGCAGAATTCGAAGTTTTAATTACATCCATAATAATTCGAGATTAAGTCGGAGCTGGAACGTATGAGAAATACTTAAGGTCATCAAGGATAAGACCATCTCTACCAGAAAATATTTATCTTATCATATACGTAGACTTCACTTCGATATCACAAGTGTCAGGTTTTTAAAATTATTGGATATTTTTTTGATAATTTTATTAAATATTTTACGAAAGGAAAAGTTACTCGGAAATAACTTGGAGCTTAAATATTAAGACGGGGTGCGCATATTGAATTCACATATATTACTGTAAAGAAAGATTTTTTATTCAAGCTATAAATATATCGGAGGTTACAAAAATGTGGACGTGAATGTTTAAATAACAATTAAAAAAACTATACGTCGGTGAACATTCTTTGTTTTCTTAGTTTGCGGTATGAATATTCGACCATATTTGTACGTACTGGTGTTTTTACGTGGTGTACGTGGTGCTTGGTATTTGTACGTTGTGTTTGGATTCATTGTGTTAAATTCTTATAATATGACGTCACTTGCTTATTTACGCATTATTCAGTATATAAATTTGTATGACAGTGCTAATATTTATTCACATTTCCGTTTTTCTAATTTCCATACGATTAAATTCAACCGTATGGTTTCACAAATGTTTTACAATTCTGTTGCTGATCGGTAAAATACTATGAATAAATAAAAGTGAAGTGGAGACGAACAAAAAAGAAGACCACCTGTATTCACTTCAATATGTACGAGAGTCAATAGAATTTTCATCAGAAATGTCAAATATTATGAATATTTTTCTATTTGCTTGGACAACAGCTTAAAATACTCTTCATTTTTTTCCGACGGCCTCAAAAGGAAGGTTATATTTTTCAGGCATATATATGTATGTGTATGTATGTATGTATGTGTTTTAGCTTACATGGCTTGAAAAATTTAAAGTATGAATCTCATTAGATTCGTCTTAGTGGCGCGAGTGACACGGGGTACAGTAAAATTTAAAAAAATCAAAATGGTGGATTTTTCGCCATATTGAATAATTTGACAATTTTTTTTCTAAACCAGTTGAGTAGGGTATTATAATTAAGGATTTTTAATGACGATTACAAAAATATACGTAACTTACATGTTTAGATTTAGTTAGAGTTTCTCATTAGGTGGTATTTACGAAGATAAATGATTAAAATAACAATATTTTTAACTAACGTCATCGGAATAAATAATACTGAGAAACAATATTGGAATGCAATGTAAAATATGGTAGAATAAATTATATTTCTCGAACAGCTCGGTAATTCATAAATCACGAAATGGATTTTCAACGATAATCGATCAACAGGAACAGAAAGACTACGTATTTTGCTCTGTCTTGGTGAGTCATAAATCCAAAAATGGATTTTAAACGATAATCGATCAACAGGCAGAGAAAGACTACGTATTTTGCTCTATCTTGATAATTCATAAATCACAAAATGGATTATTAACGATAATCGATCACTAGGAACAGAAACACTACGTATTTTGCTCTGTCTTGGTAATTCATAAATCACAAAATGGATTTTCAACGATAATCGATCAACAGGAACAGAAAGACTACGTATTTTGCTGTCTTGGTGAGTCATAAATCCAGAAATGGATTTTAAACGATAATCGATAAACAGGAAGAGAAAGATTACGTATTTTGCTCTGTCTTGATAATTCATAAATCACGAAATGGATTATTAACGATAATCGATCACTAGGAACAGAAACACTACGTATTTTGCTCTGTCTTGGTAATTCATAAATCACAAAATGGATTTTCAACGATAATCGATCAACAGGAACAGAAAGGCTACGTATTTTGCTCCGTCTTGATTCCACACTTTTGAATATATTCTTATGCTGTTCTTCCTTGTCGCAGTTAATGTCAGCTGCCTATTCGGTCAAGAAAGAAATGCGAAAAAAAATATAATTTTATTTCTTCACTTATAACTCGAAAATCACATTATTTAGGGAAGAACCTAAAATTATCTTGAATGTTACTAAGGTCGTATAAAATTTAATGTAAAAAATAATTCACTACATCAAAGTCCATATAACTCTTTCAGATTGCTTTTCAGAGAGCATCGTATGGCCTTGAAGGGGTTACGTGGCCTTTGACATAGTAAATTCTTTTTTATATGCATCTTGGATAGGCATCTTAATGAAGAAAAAAATTTATATAAAAAATATTAGTGGAAATGATTTATTAAAATATTCAGAAAGACACGATTTCAAAATGTTAAACGAACTTATTGATTGGACTATTTTTATTTTTATTTTTATATTTTGATTTAATAATTAACTATAAAATATTTTGAAAATAAAAATAAATAACGTTACCCATAAAAACTTCAAATAATCCTCCTTGTAATGAGTTAGTTTTCCTTTGGAAGGCTATGAAATCTAAAACTGCGAAATTTGTGATTCTAGCGCTTGATATATGGCCATACATATTTTAATATCCAAGCAGGATAGGTAGTTTAGCGAGTGAGCAGGTCATAAACTGGTATTAGTATAATTGGAACAAACAATATTCCCTAATTATCAACGCTATATTAAAAATGACTTAGTCGCATATTTAAGGATTTTTTGAAGCATTATACTATCATATTCCAACTAAATATTTTAGTAATGGACATAATTACAAAAAAACTAACTAGATAAATGGACACAATTACAAAATAAGTTTACAAAATTATTATATTTTTATAAAGAGATTTAATAATTTTTATGATCCACAATTAAATGAAACTACGTGAAGTAGTATTATTTCTACTTTCTTTAATTTCTTTACCATGACCTAGGTTTCAAAGATATCTTTGCTAATATCCCACCTGAAGATGTAATACCACGAAACCTAGGTCGTGGTAAAGAAATTAAAGAAAGTAGAAATAATACTACATCACGTGGTTTCATTTAATTGTGAATAATGAATTTCTATAAAATCAACGCCAAATATATTCAAAATTTTTGTGATGTTTTATTGACTTAGTTACGACTAGCACTGATTAACTTTGCTAACCAAGATTAAAAGTATAATTGCAAATTAAGAAAAAATAAATTAAAACAAGTTACTAAAATATTCCACATCATTGTATTCAAAATGTAAGTTTGGATAGAAATTTATATTACCACTTATTCTTAAACCTATTTGAAGTAACGATCGCCGACGGCCAAAGGTTGTTATAAACTATTAATTGTAAATCAGTGAATGGATGGCAACTGAACTGTCTGTTTGGTTTAAAAACGATTGATAGGGAACAAATAATTAATAAGATTAACATTGTAAATATATAACAAGACATAGAGTAATGTGAACTCTAATGCGATGCAACTAAAACATAATATTTCTGGAAGATTTGAATGAAAGAATTGAAAAGTATGAACTGTAATGAAGCAGTAATTGGTGAACATAGCTACAGAAAAAAGAAATAACCTAGGGTAAATATTTATAAGTTTCTGCCATTAACACATTAACCAACACGATATTTAAAAAACTAAAAAGTTAAGGTGGGTTTAGTTAGCTCTAAGTGGAAATTAAAGGAATGAAAAAGAATTCATCGCTTTATTTGCAAAAAAATAAATTGATATTACCACATATATTGGTTTAAATGTGGAATATAGTAAGATAGCCTCTATGTCAACCCTGGCTATAATATATATGTTTGATCTATTTTTTCTAAACCTTGTATGCATTCATAATTAACATAGTGATATATTTACAAAAGGGAAAGAATTTTTTCCAGATAGCCCACAGAAATTCAGCCGAATTCGGGAATTCAAGAGACACTGGACGAGTTAATGCACGTTAAAATAAAACTTAAAGAATTTTCCTTCCAGACAATACTATGTAATCAAGTTGAAATTAATAAACATCGTATAAGATGGACGCTTTTCCTCCGTAACCATTTTAAATATTGGGATAGAATAAATCCATATTACAACCTATACAAACATAATCACGTTTAAACGTGATTATGTTTGTATAGGTTGTAATATGGAATACATTATAAAATAATAAACATCCATCCAGCTATGCATTGAAATTTTCGCATGTATAATATTAATCAATATAATTTTATATACTTTCTTTTTGGCAAATATCACTTTAAATTTATTAGTATTAATAATAAAATGTAATTTTTTTCCTAGTTAATATATCATCATTAATGTAAAGTGTCCTGTGCATACTTTGAAAAGTAAACATATTTACACAACTTTTTTAGTTTATTTTGTAAATAACATACAACTATATCTATAAAGAACAAAATACAAAACTTAGTAACAATCTCTCTATATAAATATAAATGTTATTTGAGATTTTACATTTTAAATAGGTTTCACGAGAACTTTAGATTCAATACTTTCAAAACGATAAAAGAAAAAAGAAGCGACATAAAGATCCACACAGAACGAGGGCCGAGAACAGCCAGCGAGCATGAAAAAGGTGTTTTTGCAGGAAATTGTTTATAAAAATTAGAGAAATCATGATAAAAATTAATAAACACTATTATATTATTCAAGCAATCGATGAAAAAAAAAGTAATAACCAAAATCGGCCAAGAATCGGTCAACCTGTAGCACGTCAGCATACGTACAGATCAACGGACGAACACACGGGTCATTTTTTAAATGCAAATTTAGTTCGTAATAAATATTTTAAAAAATTGAAGAGAAGTATTATTTTTATAGGAAAAATTCCTCTTTTTAAATATCTATATTAAAATTTGGTTACTTGTAAAATCACCGAAGTTATAATTAATTCTTTATATAAAACACAGCCTTCAGTTCATGCAATAAATTTTATATAATTAAAAAAGAGTAATATTTAAATAACCAACCCCACTCAATACAATTATAATTTGCGTCAGCATACGTACAGACCAACAAACGGACACGCGTCATTTTTCAAACGCAAATTTAGTATAATAAATATTTTTTAAAAATTGAAGGAACATTCGTGACGACAAAAAAATGTACATAAACACTATAAATTAGAGAAAAGTTTTTGATTCAAAGAAAATAACCGAGACTTTTACAAATTTCCAAACCGATGATTTAAAAATTAGAGCCATTGTAGATACTGCATATCATCTAAGGATCGACATTTTTTAAATGGGTTTAAAAAGGAAAAGTGGTTGATTTCAAAAGTCCTATTCAATGATACGTAGTAAATGACGACTGATTCAATGGGGGGAAAACTATGGAAATTGTGACGCAATTATACGCAGACAAACGGAAAAACGACATGACGACATCATAAGGCTCTTTATTTTACTGAAAAACCCTAATTATATCAATTTCTTTTAGAATATAAATAAATCTATGATGAAAATTTTATCACTTACATTATGTTAATTCTTTTAAATACCTATTGAGAAAAATTAATAAAAAATATACATGATATTAAATGGTAAAGTAAAATATTATATTTTTATAATAAAATTATTTTCCAAATCATAACATTTATGATTTTTTTTGGATCATAACTTTTGTCAAAGGTTATTGCCATATTTTACATGTGGCATAGTTCACAGCTCCTCTTTTTAAGAGCCGATGGCATTTCAAACATTATGTTTCCAAATTTACTAATGCTTTATAACGAGTTTTTCCCAAGTTTCTTGAGAAGTAGTATGTTACTAACACATCAAGTATATACCATTACACTGGTCAAGTTCCTTTCCGGTGTGAAGTAAGTTGCATCCAGCACTATAGCATCGCAAAGACGTATTTTAGATCCGAATATTAAACAAAGTAGCGTGAAATGGCGGCGGAATGCCAACATGCACACTCACTTTCATGAGCTAGACATGCTATTATATAGCAATGGTATGTATATCATTGTATGAAATTTTGTATCCTATATAGAATAACACACTCTTCGTATCAGTTTAAGAAAATATTTCAGAACAGAAGAAAATGTTAAAAAATAACGAGCGATGTTTTGATCCAGTTTCGAATAGAAACATCCAATGGCGCGTTTGAATGGGAGTTAAAAGGTTCGATGTCACGTCGCGAGACATTCGATCAGCTTCACGTATTGTCGGCTCTTTCCGACTTAATTCGATCAGATTCGCGTCTTGTTGGCTAACGGTATGATAAAAATTAAAAATATGTGTTCAATAGACTGTTAGAAATATTTCTGTAATAAATTATTAAAAAAAAATAAAATTATAGAACAAAATTAATATTTTATTATTAACAACTATCTGAATATTATTTTTTTCGTACAAATAGAAATATTCTTTCCAGTCGAAAAAAAATTTACACTGTATGGAGAAATGAAAGTTTTTCGCTAAAACTTTTAGGGGAATTGACTGAATAATAATTAAAACGTTGATATACTTATTAGAACATTTATTAATTTTTTGTTATAGGCGTAGGCAGTACGTGTGTTAATGAATCAACAAATTATTTAGTATAATGATTCACTAATCTAAATGACTCAATTAAAATCTAAAAAATTAATGATTCATACGATTTTTTGCTTCAGAACAAGTCGACGTAACAAACAATGGATAGATATTCTACGATTTACGGTAACCTAATTACTTGATCGGTTTTCAACTTAGTAAAATTATTCTCTACTCTTAAATAATACTACATCACGTGGTTTCATTTAATTGTGAATAATGAATTTCTACAAAAGTAACGCCAAATATATTGAAACTCTACTCTTTGATACACATTAATTTTTCTTACTAGATCCCTTTCTATTTTACGAATAATTACCCAGAGATAATAAAAAATTCCTAATCAAGCAATACTGAAATTGTAACATTATCACATAACTACATTTGATTAATAGTCCTAAGCATACAAAATGCGAAAAAGAATCAGTCAGTTACAATAATTTTCAACCCAGTAAACGTAGAGAACAATCGAAACGTATAGAACAATTTTATTGATTCGCTACAGCCACTGAGACATTAAGATGGATACATTTTTTTTCATGATTCATATTTACTGAGTTATTCCACTTAAGTTAATCAGAATTATCCACCAATAGCACATATGACGCAAAAAAAGCTGTGTAATAATACAGAAAGACTTGTATTTTCACAAAGCAAACATGTATTTTATATGCTGCGTAGAAGCATGGACTCTGGCATAAAACATCGTAAAGAAACTGATAATCTTCGATATGTAGATATACCGCTGTAATATGTATTACCTAGTGTATTTCTTGTAAACCTAAAATATTAGACTGATTACTCTTAAGCTTTTACTTTTACATATTTAGATCCAAGTTGGTTAAATATATGATACGAAAATATTAAAGCGCAATTAATTGCAAATTTGATGATCTGTCGTATTGTTCGGTGAAAAACGAATCAAAAATCTGTTTGCTATACTTAAACGATTCTTAACCTGTTTATGTGAAAGAAAAAATTTCAGCCCGCTTTCATATGTCTTGAAACGTTCTCAAAATTTGATTTTAAACTATTTTAAGTACCATTTTTAGTTTTGGACCAAGAAAATATATATTGCGTGCGAATTTAAACTTGTTATCTTATTTTGATTCCAAATTAGAAGCCCCTGATAGATACAAAGGCAGACGCTTGAAATAAAAACAGAAGCAGACTTCGCCATCATCGTAATATAGACTTTGACATTATAAATATGTCTCATACTTGTTTCCAATCAACATATTTTCATTGCTAAAACAGTGGAAAAAAATAATAAAACATTGTAACCGTTTGTACATTGGGTGGTTTAAAAATAAAAGAATATAATACGTATTATTTTGTATGTGAAGGGAAAAATAGTTACATATTACTGAGTTAAAATATTTTCAGTATTACAAGTGAAAAATTCTTGTTATGTTTACTTGTAATGCTGGAAACAATCGTGAAAAAAATGCAAAATGAATCGCAATGTTGTCGCAATTAAATTGAATCAAAGTCTAAATAGCACACTTCTAAGTAATGGATTCATAGACTCATACTATTTAGTAAAATGTAGATTTGAATATTTCAGTTCCAAATCGAGCATAAGAGGATATAAAAAATAAATTGAGAAAAAGGAAAGATTAGAGAATGCAGTTTAAACGAGACGGCAAGCTCAAAGTTCCTGATATTCATGATAAAGGTGTTTATTTCAACCTCAAATTAAGTTTATGAGATAGCAGGGAGGAAAATAACAAATATTGAAATAAAAAAAATAAGAAGCGATAGTGAAAGGACGGATTTTAAATTTGCAAGAAAATACGACACAGTTAAAATTTTATCTGACTTTAAGAATGAAAAACATAATAATATATGCGACTCAGACTCAGGTTCATATGGGATTTGTGTTGGTATAGTTTTATAATATTAAGAATAGTATAATTCCAGTTTTCCTACAGCTTGAACAAGTTTCCACCTGATCTATATTACCCATGCATTTTTCTCATAAGTCGTTTGTATTAAAACATTAATCTTTATCGACAACACCATGACTGACATTGAACAAGGTTATTACTTTCGAAATGTTGGTTTAGAATTTCTTGAAAATACCTTAGTTTTATTATATAACTTTTTTAGTATTTTATATTTAGCTCTCTTTCCTAACTAGTATTTAAATGTAAGATAATAAAAATATTAAAGCCCAATCTTAGTGATATATGTAAAGATATTTTTAAAAAAGACCTAATAATTAAATGGGTTTCACAATGACAGTTTTTACACTGTATCAAATCTTTGTTTTTCCATGTAGAAGCTGTCAAATTCTACAAATTTGCCAAAGAAAAATTGGCAAAAATATATGGAAGTTCCTCTAGGAACCAATATGGGCAACACGTATCATTAAACAGCTATTTTAATTTGCTGTAATGATTATTATGGCTACTAATTTTAAATAGTTCTAAGAAAAAAGTTATAATGACTCCAACGGTGCGTTCCTCCCGTGATTGGCCATTGGAGAGTAGAACGGGGTATGGGTGTGAGGGGAGGAAAATTGACTGCTTTTGCTAACCAAGGTCAACGTCATTAACGTTTTAGGGTATTGAAACATATTTGACGTTTTAGGATCTTTCCCTGCTATCTTGACAAACTCAACTATCATGGAAAAAAGACGGCATAGTTAACTGGTTTTTCGGAAGAAATGATATTTTGATTCTTGACAGAAGTTTCCGTGATTCCGTATCAGATCTTGAATTTTGCAGATTTCAAATGCAAATCCCATCCAAAAAAACCAAGGCGTAAATTTCATATCACTTTAAGGAACTTATCACCAGATTTTAGAATAACTTGTGCTTTATTAAGCACTTTCGTATCCTTATTCTTGACAACGCAAATACAGTGCTCGGTTCCATAAATCAAATAATTTGCGTGTTAAATCATTTTTATGATTACGTTAATGATGGCTATCCAAACAGGCGATGGTTTTTAATAGTTTAGATGCGAATGATCCTCAAGTGTAGAAATTTCTTCACTTTATGGAGAATGATCACAATGCTTGCATAAGTATCATATCATTTCAATTCGCAAAGTTATACTACGGCGAACATATAAATGATGGGTTATGCTTAATCAAAATATTTATAGATAACGCACTAGGTGGTTTACATTTTTTAATATGTTGCAAAATGTATGGTTGTTAGGAGTACGTGTGCAGTCGAGATATGTAAGAGCAAGAACTTACCACAGCCATATTTTAGTTGACTGAAATCTAGAAGGCACAGATGCAATACGTCAATATTAATGAGATTGTTTAATTGGGCGACGCACAATAGGCAGCTATTTGAAATGAGCCGCTATTTGGGATAAGCACTAACTTTCCAGGTGATTCCGGTTTAGTGTTTACTGATACGTACACATTAAATATTTAGGACACTGGGATAAAAAAAGACAAACATCATTTTCCTAAAGTAATTTCGAAATAATAAATTTACTTGTATCTGGTAGAGACTTGTTAAAGGAATAGCTTACGATGGGTTAAAATTAAAAGTCCTTTAAATTAATTACATTACAGACTTATTTTACGGACTTTGCTTATATTACGGTCTTCGGTTGTGACTTAGATGTGTATTGCATTATTCGTATTAAACTAACTCTCTTCAATAAAGTTTTAATTTGAGTTAGCTTTAACAAAATTGACTAATTTAGATACGGTCAGATTTTATTTCAAATCTACAGTCTAAATTTATTTTGCGATATTTGAAATAGAGAACCATTTCAGAACTTCCTCATGACATTTCACTGTGGTTTTGTTTACCGAATAATGATACTTAAAGCGTGTATTTTTACTTGGATGTTTTATGGCATCTATGGCTTATGAATTTTCTGTAATAAATGATTGTATTGTATTTAATCACGCTATCGATTTGAAATTCTGTTGAATAGTTGCGGTTTGAATTATATATAGGTATATATATATATATATATATATATATACATATACATATACATATACATATATATATATATATATATATATATATATGTATTCTTTTATTTCATGATATTTATTACATAAAATTCGATGCTTTTTTCCTTTTTCTATGCCAGTATTATCCAAATAATAAGTGAATGATTAAATCATCACTTTTATGGCAATCATCTTGACAAAACGAAAGGTTAACGCTTTGTTCTTCTTTCACCTGTATAATTAAATTTCTGTTTAAATATCAGATTTTCTTTACTTTCTAGAGGGGGTATTGCCAGCTAATTCTGAAGACTAATCATTAGCGCTTCAAAATTGTTTTACTAGATAGTAAAGACTACTATCTCCGAATCAGTCTGAAATCGATATCTTGAAGTCAAATTTATGTGACAGACCCCAACATTAACAGGTTCCTAAAGAGAAAATAAAAGCTAGGCCTGCGTTGTAAAAAAAATGTCATATCTAATATTTCGTCCATATTTATCAAGTTGTAATCCTAAACTTTTCTCCATTTCCTTCAAGACGCAGGGCCTTTTTATTTTCCTTATTCTTTAGGTATACTTCGGTTCTTCAGCACAAACTGGTCTCACTCTCACGTGCGTTTCAAATCTTTATATCATACTTCCATGGTTTAGAGAGAATATTAAAACGTAACACTCGCGGATCATGATGTCATCGAATATAATCATCAATTTGAGTTTACAGTTTACAGGTTCATGATGAATTTGTAGGCAAGGAAATAAAAGTTTTAATGTGTTAAAATATTGTTTTATTTACAATTTAAAATTTTGAATTCTTGAAATAATTGTGATATTTCAAATTAAAAATCATCTTATTGAAAATTATGTCGTCGAACATTTTTGTACAACTATAAATTATCTTTGATAGATGTCTATAACAAAATTATGCCCTATGTAATTTGTTTTGATAGTTCTATAAAAATCCTGGTACAATATTAAAATTTTTTAGACATAAGTTAACTAATAACAAAAAAAATTAAATGTCTTGACCAAAATTTTATCTTAGGGAAAAGGTGAAGGAAATTAATGAAACATAAACGCAAGGAAGGATTTTTAAGGAAACAGAGAAGATATTCATTTTTCTCCAACGTCCACAACGTTGATTGAATGAAGGCAAGACTTTAATAAGATAATTAAAGTCTTGCTTAATTAATTAAAGTCTTGCTTAATTAATTAGTCTTGATAATTAAAGTCTTTCTTTATTAAATCAACGTCCACAACGTTGATTTAATGAAAGCAATACTTTAATAAGATAATTAAAGTCTTGCTTAATTAACTAAAGTCTTGCTTAATTAATTAAAGTCTTGCTTAATTAAATAAAGTATTGCTTAATTAATTAAAGTCTTGCTTAATTAATTAAAGTCTTGCTTAATTAATTAAAGTCTTGATAATTAAAGTCTTGTTTAATTAAATCAACGTCCACAACGTTGATTTAATGAAAGCAAGACTTTAATAAGATAATGGAGGATTGAATATATATATTGATTACGACATAGCATTCAAGATTCAAAATTTAAATTTTGTCAATTACTGTAAATATTTTTGGTACCACTTTGCTGTATCGATGAGATAAATTTAGTATTTGTGTGAAATTTTTAAGTCATCACTAGCGTCACAGGGTATGTAGCACTTTCGTAATATGCTACCTACAGATATTAGAAGAAACCGTACAAGTGCGTGTCAAGCTCATGCACTAAGGATTTTTGCCTACTACATTGAAGGTGGTATTTATTTTTATGTGCATATACAACAGACCTATTAGATATTCTAATATTCTAATTTAAATTCAGTTTCACACGTATTGTATAATATTTTCATTTAACTCACAACCTGAGCTTGCAATATAAAATAATTAAAAATAAAATTATTTAACCTAATCTAACAACTGACAATACTTAAAAAATAATTTTAAAAAATAATCGATGATATGGCGAAAATAATTATGGCGTTATCGGAGGCAAACAGTTTCACACGTATTACACAATATTTTGATTTAACTCACAACTTAGGTTGTGAGTTAAATCAAAATATTCGCTCGCAATATAAAATAAAAAAACTTTAAATCTTTTCCTCGTCCCAAGCTATTCTTCTAATCACTTCCTACTACAATTAATTTTATATAAAGGGAATTGTTTTTTCTTTCGAAGTTGCTTTAAAATTAGTGTCGGTTTTATCGCTAATAAACACACAATGTCTAAATAGTCGCATAAGAGACATGTACATAAAATCTCCATCTTCTAAAAAGTTAGTGTTTGATGATTTGCTGGAAACATTCCATTAAGAAAGTTTAAAAATTCTAAAATTTCAAAGTGACGTTTTATTTATGAGATGAAATTATAATTGAAAATATGACAATAATATAAGATAATATAAGACATTATAAGAAATGGACCAATAACTTAGTATTTAAAATTTGAGCGTTGGTCAGAGTCTCAACCCCGATAAACTTTTTTCCTAATCCTTTACTTCTTCAAAATCATCGACCGAATTTGATTTTCTTTTCAATCGATAAATATGTAAAAGTTGCTGTATATCAAAAATCACTTCCAGAAATAAGTGAATACAATTTTGCAATCAAATTAAAATTGGATAAGTCATGGAAAATCTTGATACATGAAAAATCTTGATCTTGGTTTTCACATTTTGTACACCGAACAAATTCTATAAGTAACAAGTATAAAGTTTACGCCTATCTTCAAGTATATATTTTCATTAAAAAAACGAAAACATGGTGATAACTAGTTAAATAACGGTTACAACTCTACAAGTGATCCAAAATCAATAATTTAGGAAGGTTGATTTAAAATAGAAACAAAATTGTTCTAAATTATTAAAATTATTCCCAATAGTCCAATTTCATCTTAATTCTCCAATTTATTGAACGTTCAAAAGGGCTGACATCTGATGACGGCTCCAAATCATGATCAAAGTTTTTCAACGAAAATTATAACGCTTGCATTTTGTTTGTTTAACAGGGAATGAAATACAATGCAGATAATATATCTAAAGTTGTAATAAAAAAATTCTATGCATATGCAAAATGTGACTCTCCAATATTTGTTGACATATGCCAAGGTTATATATAAGCATTTAAAATTTGACGCAGTATTGAAATGTTATTTCCTTAAAATAATGCGGAAAATCTTATACTATCAATGACCTTTTAATTACTCATGTAAAGGCTAAGATAACACATGACACAACCAAGTGTTGTCCGATAAACACGTGACTGAAAGATATAAAGGAAGCTACATTGAAAATTTTGTGTCTATTTAAATTACTCCATTTCGTTGGAAAGTATTATTTTTTGTATCAAATAACAATCGCCATGAACTTCTCACATTTCATTGTCATAATGGCAATAGTTTTCGCTTTAATCTTTGTGGAAACGGAGTCAGCACCGACTCCAGGTTGCATCCTCACCGAATTAGTAGTAAGTTTAATTTTCTTGTTGATTCCTTTTGATTATTTTAAATGTTCAAATTTAAATATATGAAGTAAGATGATTTTTTGTACACACGCGCCTATTTTCTTCATTCCAAGTCCTGCAGAATTTCAAATACTAATCATGTCACTAAGCTATTGTGTTTAGAATAGAGTAATGAGTTTTCGTTTTTAATTAAAACGCGATGTTAGCCCGCTTGGGCTAACATAGCGTAAACTCAAGAGAATTACTTTTCGCACAAATTCAAGAGAATTACTTTTCCGCGGTTTCGTCGTATACATATATATATGCACACACACACATACGCGCTCGCGCATACGGACACACACACACGCACGCACGCACGCACGCACGCACACGAGCACGCACGCAAGCACGCACGCACGCACGCAAACGCGAGCGCGCGCGCGTATTATTTTCCATATCATAAAATCCTAGAGAATTGTAACTAAGGTGTTCAGTGTCCACCTTAAGTAGTTTTCAGTATTTCGGCGGTAAAAAAATAAAGTCTTGTAAAGATTCGATCATAAAAATTATTTAATAGATAATCGTCTATCATAAAATAGGTTTTAAAATGCAATTTCTATACTCATTTATATCATTAAATACGAAATTATATCGTACTGTATATTGCTGACTAACAATTGTGCACATACATGTAGTTAACATGATTATGAAATGAAAAATGTACCATATTTGCATATAAAGTGTTCGATAATTTTAATTAATGAAACCAAATTGTAAACATAACCAAGAATAATTTCACGAATATACCTATTAATTTTATTTTGTCTTTATTTCTAGAAGGAAGTTGGCCCGATTGCTCGAGAATTCATTAGTGACATCACAGAAATTGCAAAACTGGTGAAGGTGCTGATGGATAGCAAGGCTTGATTACTTGAAATAAATTAGTCATGTTTACATTGCATTTAATGATTAATTAGCAGCTATTAACAATACTAAAAAGTTTTTTAAATATACTAGTAATAAAATTATTAAAATTAATGAATATAATTTTTACTTAATACTTCATTATGCATCGTGCATTGTCTTTAATTCTTGGTACGTAATAATATATGTTTAACGTTCTGCTATAAAACTGTTCTTTAATAATTAATATTTTGGTAATTTTAAAAATTATATTTTCAAGAAATTAGCTATAATATATACTTAAATAAATATATATGAAAGACAAAATGTAATAAGAAAAGTTATTTAGACTAGAGTATAAGTCGATTATCTTCTGTTTACAGTTATTGAAATACATTTTTCTAATAAAAAAAATTTACTTAAATTGGGCTATTATTAGTAAATCTAATATAAAAGCTATTAATATCAGTAATAAGGTATAAAAATAAATAGTTGTGTACAAATGAACAAATGCATGTCAGAGCATGTGTAAACTAGTATTTCGTAATTTTTTCTCTTGACACATTTGATTGAAATGGGTTCCATATATATTTAATACATCTGTTATCTATTTAATCATTTATGTTACATAGTGTTTGTATTAAATAATTTTCATCTAGTGACGTTATTTTTCACTATGAAAGAACATCGCTTAACATATATAGACATAGTAGACGTAAAAATAAGCTTTAAAAAATAGGTTCGGTGTTATTACTCGTTACTTTTCAATATTTCATACTAATCTCCCTTTAATAATTGTGGTTTAAATACAGGAGATAAAAAACGATATAACCGAGCTTCCCACCTCAATAACAGAAAAGAGGAATAATGTTTCTGAGACAGAACTTGAAATAATATAGGTAATGCCTACGCAGCAAAAAAAATTTTAGCTCTCCTTCTTATATTTGATATAATATACTCTTCGAGCTAAGAAAATAAATGTTAGGTATCACTTCAAGTTTCTAAAAGAAATAAGAAAACCCTGACAGATAGATGAACCACATGACAGACGTCTTTTCTAAAACAATACGATTTTATTCAGAATCTTCGCCTACGGAAATTCAAAAATACGAAAGGTTATTTCTGAAAAAAATATAAATACTTATCTATAATTTAAAGGGGTAGCAAATGGTAAGTAGCTGACAAAACAATGTAAGATTTGATGGTATAAAATGCCTGAGATTAAATAATTTGAGAAAATATTAATATATACAAGTTTAGTAGTAACAGAAAGAAGATAATACAATGAATATATCAAAGCGTTTTACTGCAAATCACCTTGTAAAGTTGCGTTTTGGGTCACATATAATTACTTAGCACTCAGTTTATAACTCCATTTTTTCCATTCTCAATGGAGATAATTACTAGCATACAAGACATGTTCACTTTATGAAGAACTAACGCTACCTTGCTATTTCGAAATGCAAATTCAGTATCTTAGCGCGTTTACTGTATGCTGTTTAGTTTAGGATAAGTTCTGCACAGGCGCTTGCCTTCCCTCCCCGTTTTGGCTATCCTCTCATAGGTGTTATTATAGCCGGCCACTACCCACCATCTATGTACTGGAAATTACGTTTAATTTTCTAAACAACTTTACGATTAGCATTACTTTGCAACTATTTGAGATGTCACGATGAAACACAAACTGAATTGGTCCCAGTATTATTAATCTGTGTAATTCATTTCGATGACAAAATTTCGAGAGACAAAATCAAAAACACAGAGAGAGGGAGAAAGAGAGAGAGGGAGAGTTTTTTAACATAAAATTCGTTTGAATTACCGAATATTCAAAGGAAATATTATTAAAAAGCTGAAAATCAGAAAATCACAGACATACAAAGCAGTTTTATTTATCTCTATACGATATTCTTATTTTAATATCCGTTCGTCACAAATGAGTTAATGCGCAAATGCTTTTGTCTTCTGTTCTTATGCGTTTATTTGAACTAGCTTGAGTAACTGAAAATTTTGGCAGTTGATGAAAATGTGAAGCGGAAAGTGAAAGAATTTTATTAAATATTTAGTCATAAAGCCCGCTGTCTGATGCCGTTTTTGTAATCAATAAAATATTTTAATTTATAAAATATTTCAGCTCTTACGACTATTTTTTTTACTTTTGGCATATTGTTTATATTGGAGATTAAATTTAATGTAACTTTTTTAATCGTCTTCAAAAAATGAGGACCTTTTCAATTCGATGTGTATGTATTTTTTTCATGTTTATGTACACCTTTAATTCCGAGGTTGAGAAAGTTTTATTCTTTTTCGCTTGAAGGAAAACTGTTTCAGAAAGTCCCATTAACTATGGTCAGGACTTGATAATGGGACTCCGGAGATAACCTAAGGTCCTTAATGGAGAGTACAAAACCCCTTTAAGAAAAGTGAGACCAAGTTTTATTCAGTTTTATTCGATATGTCTTTATACATGGTTTAGTCGTAGATAGTGGTAAGGTTCTAATAATGGAGCTAGATGATGGTAACAGAACTACTCAAGTAAGAAGTATATCCTTAGATTTTGGGCTCATTTAGCTAATTTTCATGAGTCATAGTCATTCCAAAAATGTCTGCGAAGTTATGACATAAACATGGACTCGCTCGTAGGGGTTGATTATTAAGTTATTAATATACATTCAAAGCCATTCTAAAAATTGTACTCCTTATAATTTCTATGTTTACTCCTCAATATTGTCTACTCCTCTTTTTTATCACTTCTGCTTCACAGTGGTCTCCTTATCATCGATCTTTATCATATTTCTTTGCGATGACTCCTTCCTTATTATGTTTATATGCAATTTGATCTTGTTAAAATTGTTTGTTGCAGTCTATTATTTTATATCTTGTTCTGTATCAACAGTTTTTGCATTTGCTTTGAGAAGTGCAAATGATTGTTGCTGAGTATTAAAATTTATCTTTATTGAAACTATTGAGAGATATAAATACATTCGGTAAATACATTCATGCAGGCATACATACATAAATATGCACATAGGTACATATTATTAATATTAGATTCTTTCAGGTAAAAATATACTATTAATCAGACATGACATGCTTATCATTTTATGAATAGTACTATGGTTTCGTTTACCTGCTATGTAATTTAAGACCTTTTCAAATTCGTCTTAGAAATGAAAAATTGAAATCTACAAACTATTGGAAATTCATATATTATCTTATATATTACTTCTATTGCTAAATAATTTGAAAATGTTGTACCCAAAACAATTAAAATTTTGTATGTAAATAAGTTGTCTTGTCAATTTTTTCTTATTATACTTTTGTTTATTTTTGATGTTTGTTTTCTTTTACTCAATTTAGCTCTCAGCATTTTGTTAAGCTCATCCTAGACGATTTTTATCTAGATACTAACTTCCTTGTTTTTTTTGTATATAACATTTGATTTGGTTTTCTTCCTAGAAAGAGGCAGCTATCTTGAAGCTGCACCGATCACTACAAAATGAAATCGAAAGGAAGCTTCGATTCAAAGTTCCTTTTCGAGAAGTTTCTATCGCTGGCTTTTCTTCTTCACCAAATTATCGCTCGACGTTGTAACTAAAGATTTTTAGATAGTTTAAAAGAGCCTAAGTTCGAATAATCTACCCTTCACCGCCGAGAAGTTCCTGTTATCACTGCTTAATTCTACCGGCAAACAAAGAACTCATTCTAACTCATATTCCTCATCATTGAGTAATTCTTGTCACAATCTTCTGACTGAATCGTGAGATCTTGACCACCATTTATGACCAAGCCAAAACACAAGCACAAGCCCAAGCTTGATGACAGTACTCATCATTAAGAAATACTCTCATTGCAGAATCATAAGACCCTTGTCACCATTTGTAACATGAAAATTAGCTAAATGAGCCCAACTTCTAAGGATATACTTCTTACTTGAGTAGTTCCGTTACCATCGTCTAGCTCCATTATTAGAACCTTACAACTGTCTACGACTAAACCATATATAAAGACATACCGAATAAAACTTTGTCCCACTTTTCTCAAAGGGCTTTGTACTCTATATTGAGAACTTTAGGTTGTCTCTGGAGTCCCGATGTCAAGACATGACCGTATTTAATGGGATTTATTTGAAACATTTTTCCTTCAAGAAAAAAAGAACAACACTTTCTCGACCTCTGAATTAAATCTCCGCATAAATAATACGCCTAAAGTAAAAAAAAACGACTAAGACCTGAAATATTTTGTAAATTAAAATATTTCGTTGATTACACAAACTGATAGAGTGCTTTATGACTAAAATTTTAATAAAATTATCTCGCTTTCTTCTTCACATTTTCATAGACTGCCGTAATTTTCAGTTACTCAAACTAGTTCAAATAAACGCGTAAGAACAGAAGACAAAAGCATTTGCGCATTAACTGATTTGTGACGAACGGATATTAAATTGAGAATATCGTACAGAGATAAATAAAACTGGTTTGTATGTCTGCAATTTTCTGATTTTCAGCTTTTTAGTAATATTTCCTTTGCATATTCGAAAATTAAAACTAATATTATGTTAACAAACTCTCTATCTCTCTCTTCCTCTCCCTGTGTTTTTGATTTTGTCTCTGTATGTACGAAAGAATTCATTTGATGACTACCGCAGTCATCGAAATGAATTACACAGATTACTAATAGTAACTCTGGGATCAATTCAATTTGTTACATCGTGATATCTCAAATAACTCCAAAGTTATGGTAATGGTAAAATTACTTAGAAAATTAAACGCTATTTTCGCTACATAGATGGTGAGCAGTGGTCAAATATAATAATACCTATGAGCGGGCAGCGAAAACGGGGAGGGAAGGTAAGCGCCTGTACAGAAATTAGCCTAAACTAAACAGCATAAAGTAAACGCACTAAGATACTGCATTTGTATTTCGAAACAGCAAGGTAGCGTTAGTTCTCCATGAAGTGAAAATGTGTTGTGTGCTAGTAATTATCGTCAATGGAATGGAAAAAACGGAGTTATAAACTGAGTGCTAAGTAATTATATGTGACTCAAAACCCTTTAAATTTCATTGTATTGTCTTCTTTCTGTTACAGGTAAACTTGTATATATTAATATTTTCTCAAATGATTTCATCTTAGGCATTTTATACCATAAAATATTACATTGTTATCTGTATGTAATATATGATAAGTATTTATATTTTTTTTAGAAATAGTCTTTCTCATTTTTTTAATTTCCGTAGGCGTAGAATGTGTACAAAATTCTATTGTTTTAGAAAACACGTCTGTTTTCCGGTTCATCTATCTGTCAGAGATTTCTTTTAGAAATTTTAATGGACACCAAATATTTAGTTTCTCAGCTCAAAAAACGGTATTTCAAATATAAGAAGGAGTGCTGAAAATTTTTTTGCTACGTGAGCATGATTCATATTACCAGTTCTATCTTAAAACCCTCATTATAGTATTCAGTTATGGAGGTAGGAAGCTCGGTTATATCGTTTTCCATCTCCTTCATTTAAACCACAATTATTAAAGACAGCTAAATTTGAAATATTAAATAGTAACGAGCAATAAAGCGAACATTTTTCTTTAAATCTTATTTTTACGTCTACTGAAGATATATTTATCGATGTTCTTTCATAGTGAAAAATAACTTCACTAGATGAATATTATTTAATACAAGCACTATGTTACATAAATGATTAAATAGATAACAGATATACTAAATATATGCTTTGAACCCATTTCAATCAAATGTATCAAAAAATAGAACTACGAAACACAAGTTAATATATGCTCTGACATGCATTTTTTTCATTTGTACCCAACTATTTACTTTTCTACCTTATTAATGACATTTCTAATTTTTTAGTAATTTTTTATACTAGCTGACCCGTGCGAAGTCTTCGCACTATATCGCCATCTAGCGTGTTCCAAGTATACAATTTGGCTAAGATATTTGATGTGTCGCCCACAGATGGTGCTCATGCCAAATGTTATAAAAATTAATTTTTTTATTAACAAAAAGATTTTTTTCGATTTTTTTTATATTTTTCGCCCAAAGTAGAAAACATAAGCTTTAAGTGGGTATTTTTTTTGGTGCAGTAGTTAAAGAGATCGAGCCGCTCGACCAAAAAACACCTTTTAGAAATAATATATTTAGATATTTGAATTACTGATAGTAATAATAGTTCAATTTAAATAAAATTATGTTATTATAAAAATTTATTTTAATTTTTATAAACAGAACGTAATCATCTAAAGAATTTATTTTATTATATTTTGTTTTTCATTTATAATTATTACAGTATATTTCATAGTTCATTACTTGAAATTATAATAATTATCTTTGTATTACTAAAATGTTAATTATTAAAAAAGTAGTTTTATAGCAGAATGTTTAAGATATATTATTACATACTAAGAATTAAAGACAATGCACGGAGCAAAATGGAGTATCAAGAAAAAAAAAATATTTATTTATTTTAATAATGTTATTACATATACGAATGTATCTGTCGATTTGGTTACATTAAACTTGTTTAGTAATATTATTGCTCGCTATCCGTTATCACCTTCACCAGTTTTGTAATTTCAGTTATGCCAGTAATCAGTTCTCCAGCAATCGGGCCGACTTCCTTCTAGAAATAAAGATAAAATAAAATTAGAAGGTATATTCGTGAAATTATTCTTAGTATTATTTACAATTTGGTTTTATTAGTTAAAATAATTAAATGTGTTTTATGTAAATAATGTATATTTTTCATTATCATGTGTTAACTACATACATGTTTGTGCATAATTGTTAGTCAGCGATATACGGTAAAACAGTACGATGTAATTTCGTATTTAATAGTATTAATACTCTAAATGAGCATAGAACTTGCGTTGTGAAACCTATGTAATGATAGATGATTATTTATTATATAATTAAATCTTTACAAGACTTAATTTTTTACAGCCAAAATATTGAAGATTATTCTCTAGGATTTTGTGATATAGAAAATAATAATCTGCTAGAAAGTATCTACTGTTAGTCAATTAAGTTGGAACTTGATTTTTCGGGCGTTATTACTTATTGTTAACCAGTTACTTTGCACTAATAATCGGGAACTGGTATGACATATAAGTAAATATGTTAACTCGCACTACAAAGCTTTCTATCACCTAAGGTAGAAATAAAAGTTTATTTTAGAGCACATATATCATATATATATATATATATATATATATATATATATATATATATATATATATATATATATTGTACTTGTGAAGTTGAATATAACGAAACCGCGGAAAGGTAATTCTCTTGAATTTTTGAGTAAAATAAAAAATTCAAGCGGGCTAACATCGCGTTTTAAATTGAAAAACCTCATTACTCTATTCCTAACACCAGAACTTTTTAATATATATTACTATTCGAATCTCTACAGGACTTGAAATGAAGAAAATGGGCGCGTATGCCAAAATAATAACCATCCTACTTCAAATATTTCGGTTTGAATTTTTAAAATAACTAAAAGGAATCAACAAGAAAATTAAACTTACTATTAATTCGGTGAGGATGCAATCTGGAGTCGGTGCTGACTCCATTTCCACAAAGATTAAAGCGAAAATTATTGCCATTATTAGAATGTAATGTGAGAAGTTCATGATTATTGTAATTTGATGCAAAAAATAATATTTTCCAACGAAGTGGAGCAATTCAAACAGATACGAAATTTTCAATGTAGCTTATTTTATATCTTTCAGTCACGTGTTTATCGGACAACTCGTGGTTGTGTCATGTGGTGTAATATCTTAGCCTTTACATGAGTAATTAAAAGGTCAGTGATAGTATAAGATTTTCCGTATTATTTTAAGGAAATTAAATTGCATTATTGCGTCAAATTTTAAATGATTAGACATATCCTTGGCACATGTTAATAAATACTGGAGGAGTTTTTAGGAGGTTTAGTTTAGTTTTAGTTTTTAGGAGGAGACAAAGGAATTTTTTACTACAGCTTTAGATATATTATTTGCATTGCATTTCATTATCTCTTAAACAAAGTTAAAACGTTATGATGTTCATTAGAAAAGTTTGATCTTGATTTGGGGTCGCCGTCTGATGTCAGCTCTTTGATCCTTCAATAAATTGGAGAATTAAGATGAAAAGTTATTCCCATGAGTCTAATACTCTCTTAAACAAAGTTAAAACGTTATAATGTTCATTAGAAAAGTTTGATCTTGATTTGGGGTCGCCGTCTGATGTCAGCTCTTTTGATCTTTCAATAAATTGGAGAATTAAAATGAAAAATTATTCCCATAAGTCTAATACTCTCTTAAACAAAGTTAAAACGTTATAATGTTCATCAGAAAAGATTGATCTTGATTTGGGGTCGCCGTCTGATGTCAGCTCTTTTGATCCTTCAATAAATTGGAGAATTACAATGAAATTAGACTCATGGGAATAATTTTAATAATTTAGTACAATTTTGTTTCTATTTTAAATCGAACTTCCTAAAATGATTGAATTTGCATCACTTGCTGAGTTGTGACGGTTATTTTTCATGTTACTATCATGTTTTCGGTTTTTAATAAAAATATGTACCTACTTAAAGAGGCCGTAAACTTTATACTTGTTACTTATAGAATTTGTTCCATGTACAAAGTATTAGAACTAAAGATATGTATCAAGATTTTCCATGATTTATCCAATTTCAATTTGAATACAAAATTGTGTTCACTTATCTCCATAGGTGATTTTTCCATGTATTGCAATTTTTATATATGTATCGACTGAATTGAAAATAAAATTCTGTCGGGTGAGTTTGAAGAAATACAGGATTAGGAAAAACAAATTTATTGGGAGTAAGACTCTGCCAAACGCACAAGTTTTAAGTACCAATTTATCTCTCCATTTCGTATATCATTGTCATGCTTTCATTTATAATTGTTTTTGTTAAATAAAGTCACTTTAAAATTTTAGAATTCTTTATGCTATTAAAACAAAGAAATTTCAGAAATTGGAATGTTTCCAACAAATCTTCAAACACTAACTTTTTAGAAGATGGAGATTTTATGTACATGCCTATCATGTGACTATTTAGACATTACGTATTTATCAAGGATCAAATCGACACTTTTTTTAAAGCACCTTTGAAAGAAAAAATTGCATTTTAGTAGTAGGGAGTGGTTAGAAGAATGGCTTGCGATGAGGAAAAGATTGGAAATTTTTTAATTTATTTTATATTGCGAGCTTAGGTTGTAAGTCAAATTAATATTGTACGTATAAAACTGCTTGCTTCAATAAAGCTATAATTATTTTAACCACATCACCACTGATTATTTTTTTAATTATTTTGAATTGTTAGATTAGCTTAATTAATTTTACGATCAGAGTTCACCTTTAAATGGTCATTTTGGAATAATTGCCATAAAAAACATTTCTTAACTTCCTTACGTTTTCTAGCCACGGTTTGGTCCAGATATTAATACAATTTAATGCATATCACGGTTATGTTTCTTTTTACTTTTTTCTCAAAAGCGTTATATTTGTTATGAGCGGCCGTATAATATTTAATAATGTCAATTAATAGTTCTGATGAATTATTGTAGTTATTATGATATTTTTTATTTTTTTTTCATAAAATCTTTATGCTTCTGCTCATGTCACGTATTTTATATGAAATAAGTACATAAATACACACCATAATACAAGTATTCAAAGTCCATACCATTTTTTTTAATTTTTAAGGCTTCCATACCCGAAAGCCCGAAGAGATGTTAAGCTTTCGTACGTGAAGATATGAACGGTTGTGGCAACGTCTCCTGTCCGTTCGTCCTTTCTATCTTGTAGAGGCTTTAAATTCTAAAAAAGAGACTTGAAATTCACACGTAATATGTTGTCTCGTGGTCCATAATCAGAAATAGTATTTAAAATGACTTGTAATTATCTTTTTAGCGCAGGAATGTGGTGGATCGCGGAAAAGAGATTTCTTTGAGAGACTACAAAATTGCCGTTTTATATTTGTTTCTTTTTATTGAAAAACGATTGGGTGAACAATCAAAATTATCATTTTTGAATCAAATTCTTACCATATTTATCTCTAAAAGGAATTGATAATTTTGTTTAAACAGCAAATTCTTTTAATTGATATTTCCAGTTAAATGCTAGAATCTACTTTTTCCTATTTTCAAAGGTGTGGTAAAAAATTAGTATATTTTCAATTAAAGCATTTTTAGTAAATTAGCAAATTAGGAGTTTTTGAAAGGCATTTTTCTTTTCTTATTATGTATTCCGTTAAGTAATAATTGAGATCATTATCTCAAAATATATTAAATACTACTTTGTGAATACACATCTAACTACATAGGTACTTCTGGATATCCCTATCAAGTGATGGGGATGTCCAAATTTAAAAATATTCTTCGTAGGTGCAGAGTATGAAGTTGATTCCTAATGATGATACAAACTTTAACCTAGACGAAAGTCAATAACAAATTACTTTGTGTACCTACTATAATCGTTATTAGCCTGAAGACGTTCACTGCTGAAGTAGAGACCTTCCTCGTAAATACCTACAAAGATCGATCCTGTGCTACTTGTAATAACTTTACCAGTTCCTCTGTCCACTTAGTGAGGGGTCGTCCCATTCTGCGTCTTCCGGTACGTGATAGCCATTCGAGAACCTTTTTTCCTTAGCGGTTGTCAGTTCTGGATGTTGTATAACCTACCTATTACCACTTCAATCTATAAGTCCTATGAACTATATCAGTAACCTTAGTTCTCCTACGAGTATCCTTATTATGGATCAAATTTAATAAACAGACTCAGAGCATAGCCCCCTGGGTGAATTTTTGCGCACTTATATAAATGGAATATTGTATAAAATGGAAAATAATTCTTTCGATATTCCACTAGGCCTTATGTTTGAACACAGAGATATAAAATTCTATTACAAATAAAAATTAAGTTCAGTAAATGAAAAACTAATACAAGTTAAGTAAATGAAAAGTTTCAATATTTTTTTATCTGATTTTCAAAATAAATTTAATGATGTTTATATTATAAATTACAAATCGAGATGGAAATGTTCGGTTATTAGTTTTGTTTGCTTATTCTTTTGTTTTCTTTTTCATGTTTTAATTTAAAAACGATCAGTTTTATTTAACATTTTTTGCAATCTGTGTCATGCTTTACGAAAAATCGGCAGTTATTAATTAATTTAGGTTAATCATGAAATGTAATAAAATTATATGGAAATATTATTCGTAATAAAACAGTTTATAATGAAATTTGAGATGATTTACACTCTAAAAATATATAATGTCTACGTTTTTATTTTATGGATTGGGGTATTGAATAATAATTTTTTAAAATATTCTATTCATTTACTTGAAATATTTAAGCCGTAGCATAAGATTCGGGTGCATATAATAAAATATAAAGAAAAATTAAATTTAATAAACACGTTCACAATTATAAATTATTTCTTATTAAATTCTAGTAAAATTATGAATTTTATATCGTTCTAATCTTACGTCCAGAAAGCACTTTATTTTCTATAATAGTAAAGTGAAATATATATGACCATTCTAAGTAGAAAAATTTAAGTCAAAATTCAGTTTGTCTTATAAAATAAACTCTGAAAATATGATGATATATGTCCATCATTATCTAGATTCTGTTATTGGTAATAAAATTAAAGAGACACATTATAAAGATATTATGTTTTATTGACAGGCCTATTAGTTACTGATATTTTTGGTACAATAAGTGGTGTTTATAAAGCCACTATTTAAAAAAAATTTAGCACTAGATTTTAAAAGTTACAGGTGTGATTACGATAATTAATGTTATAAAACTCTGTCTGCTATAAAAAATGCGTTTTTTTCTTGGTAATTTTCCGCAAAATAGTATGTTGACAAACATTTTAAATGATTCATAATTTAGGTCACGTCGAGAAAACTCCTGAAATTCTTGAGTCATTATATTACATTTACGAATACTAAAGCGACATGTGCATAATATTACATGAAATATTTTCCAGTAGTGAGTCAGTTGACTTTAAAACACGTTGAAATATTATATTTTCTATAGATGCAAACTATAAAAAATATAAAAGCTATTAAGTTCGAGTAGAACTCGCACTAACAAAATTCTCTAAGCACTTAATCGCTTATAAGCATAGGGGGGGGGTGTAGAGAATTTTTAATAAACTATTATGCATATTTATCTCATTTTCAACAATGTATCGCCTACGACAGTAGATATATGGCCTACCACATTTTCCAAACGTATAAAATGTCATGAATATCCTGAAAACTATGAAGTTTAAATCAGTGGTATTTTATGCGATCTGTTTCCAGTAAAATTGTATTTTCAACGTTGATTTTAAAGTTTTGGTAAATAAGGATGGCCTTCAGCAATATCTCTAGAACTACCTGACACAGAATTATGAAAAAAAGTTTTATTTAATGAATACAATATAGGGCAAAAAAAAATTTAAAAATTCGAGTGTTTTAAAACAATTCCTTTTTTATCCTTTTAAGATACGAAATCATAAAAAGTAGTAATAATAAAATATACATAAAAATACTTGTTAAGTTTTAACTTGATAAAGACTATGAACAAAGCTGAATTAATTTTATGTAGCTTTTCATACCTGATTTATCCACTTTTCCCTTTTTTTAAGAAATATAAGCCAGTTTTGTAACAATTTCTTCTAATAATTCTGAGATGAAGTTACCCTGGTTTGAACGGAAAATTTTTTTACGTAAATTAAGATTCAATTTTAATAATTTGTAACTTATAAATAATACAAATGCTATTTTTTTGTGTAACAAGTTTAAAATAATATACGAAATAACATTCATCACGCTTTCTAAATTAGAATATGTAATACATTTGATATGCGTATAAAATTGAATTCGACCTTAAATATAGTGAGTAAAACCCTTGGTGCATGAACTTGACACGCACTTGTACGATTTCTTCTAATATCTGTATGTAGCACATTTTGAAAGTTCTCCATAAACTGTGCAGCTAATGATGACTTATAAATTTCACACAAATACTAAGTTTATCGTCGTCGGTAAAGTAAAGTGGGTATCAAAAATATTTATTGTAAATGACAAAATATATTTTATTATTTATTTGGAATCTTGAATGCCTTAACGTAATCAATACGCCAATTCAATCTAACATTATCTTTATCTTTTTATTAAAGTAAGTAAATTAATATTTTTTTAGTCATGATTTCAGCAGTTAAATCAAGTCGTACAGGTTGCAGAAAAGTGAACATCTTTTCTGTTTTTTAAAAAATTATATTTTTATTTCCTTGCGCCTGTAATTAATTAATCTCCTTCACTTTTTTCCGTAGCAGAACATTTAGCCAAGACGTCAAAGATTATTAATCGTAGGACACAAATGATCAACGAAATAATTTCAAATAATGTGACTTACCTTCAAATACCGTAAATATTCTGGTTAAATAACATATTCTAAAAAAAACATTTCAGAATTATTTCAAGAATTCAAAATGTTGAATTGGAAAACCATATTTTAATAAATTAAAATTTTTATTTACTTGCCTAAAATTTTATCATGAATCTGTAAACTGTAGACTCAAATTGGTGAATATATTCGATGGCATCATGATTCCTGAGTATTATATTTTAAAATTCTCTATAAATCATAGAAGTACGATGTAAAGATCTGAAACGTACAAGAAAAGTTTAATATCACAACTTGATAATATGGACGACATGACAATTTTCTAACAACGCAGGTCTAGCTTTTATTTTCTTTTTAGGGACCTGATAATTCTGAGTTGCATCACATAAAATAAATTCGACTTCAAAAGAATTATTTCAGACTGATTTGGGTATAGCAGCCTTTACTACCAAATAAAACAATTTTGAAGCACTTGTGATCACTCTTCAAATTTAGGTGGCAATACCTTATCTAGAAAGTATAATAAATTAGATATTTAGACAAAAATCTACCAAAAGTTGCGTGAATACGATGGGTTAAAAAAATTAATTATAGAGGTGAAAGAAAAATAAAGCATTGACCTCTCGTTTTGCTTTCAATATGATTGACGTAAACGTTATGAATGATTACATTATTTGGATTAGACTGGCATAGAAAAAAGGAAAAAGCAACGAATTTTATCATTAGATGAGGAAAAAGCTCACTGACCCTGACTCAGTTGTAACCACAACACCGGAATGTTCCGTTACATCCATGAGTGTGAAACTAAAGGATGAAAAAAGAGTCGTAACGCGGTAAAATAAAATTAAATGCAACAAGTGTGATGAGCCTGCATGTCATGAGTACTAGGTTTTAAACTGAAAAATTGTTTGTACTTGGACATAATTTGTAAAAATTTAAAAACAATTTAAACAAAGCCTTGGCATACTTTTCAACTCAGTGTATTTTCTTTTATTTCTTGGAAAATAAAATTGCACAGTAACATTAAATATTACTTTAACTTAACTTTTTTTTAAATTTCTCTTCGACAATTGAGGGGCCTGGCCTGCGGCTAACGTATAAAGGAAAACATTTCTTATTTTCCAAACGCCTTTTTAACGAGTCATTTCATTAAAAATGATGATAGAATCTTGAGTAGAAAAAAAATTAAAGGACTTTTTAAAAAAAATAAAGGAATTTAATTCCATTTTAAGTTGCAATTAATGGATTTTAATTATTTTTAAATCAATTTTGAAGGAAACGAATAGTTAGTTTTGAAAAATATTTTCAAGTTATGAAATTATAGATATAACGAATAAAAATACCTAAAGAATTCACTAAGAAGTAAGATTTTCATTTTAATTTAACCATTTTTACGATGTTATAGTTATTTAAAAATGATCGAAAATTATTAAAAATGTTCGTTTATGCTTAAACTTTGCTATATGGTACAGTAAATAAAATGAACACAACTTTAAAAACTCTATTTATATAAGTTAAGTAGTTTTTTATGTAATATGAGTAAAACCAAACACACAAACATTATTATTATTCTAACATTCCTCAACAATTAAAAACTTCCTAAAAAATCCGTTCTATAGTTTTCGCGTAACAGACAGACGACAAAAATTTGTAATTGAAATGAATATTATAACATTAATAATACAACTATTGTAGTATTTTTACAATATTGTCGATTAAAAAAGCTTCGGTTTTTTCCATAGTTTATTTCTAATTCTTCACACGTTTTCTCTATAACAAACCAAGTTCATAATTGTTCGCGTTTTGCGAGTAAATATTAAAAATAGTTATTTCAACCAATATGTGGATAATAGTAATAAACATTTCAAAACTGCAATTATTCAAGAGCATTCCAAACCGATAGCGTGATTAAATATAATATAATCCCTTATTTATAACAGGGAATTCATAAGCCAAAAGTGAAATGAAACATCCAAGTAAAAATATACGCTTTAAGTACTATTATTCGGTAAACAAACCACAGTGAAATATCGTGAGGAAGTTCTGAATTGGTTCTTTATTTCAAATATCGCAAAATAACTGTAGGCTACAGTCTACAGTATTCAAAATAAAATCTGACCGCGTCTGAATAGTCAGTTTTGTTACTGCTAACTCGAAATAGAACTTTATTGAGGGGAATCAGTTCAATAAGAATAATGCAATATGCATCTAAGTCACAACCGAAGACCCTAATATAACCAAAGTCCGTAAATTAGGCCTGTAATATAATTAATTTAAAATATTTTCAATATTACCTCATTGTAAGCAATTCCATCAACAAGTCTCTACCAGATATATATAGAGTTACTGTTTCGAAGTTACTTTAAGAAAATGGTGTCGGTCTGTTCTTATTCTTATATTACTTTCCTGAATATTTAATGTATACATATAAATAAATACTAAATCGGAATCACCTGGAAAATCGGTTTCTATAAATATCTTGCGGGGAGTGCTTTTAAATGTCTTCTATCAATTTGAAAATGTTCCATTTTAAAAGTTTAAAATGGCCACAATTTTCAAAACTTTCAACCTTTATCTCGCATATATAGTAAAATTTAATTGGATAGAAACAAATAATAACTGAGTATGTAGGTTTGCACTTAAACCTAAGCCTTTAGATGAGTATTTTCCATAGTAAAGTTTTTTTTAGATATTTTTATTAATTTTTAAAAAAAATAAAGTTTGCAACGATGTTGAGGTAATTACTTTCTAATATTGAACATATTCGGTGTTATTTTTATAGAAATTCATTATCAATTAACTAAATGAAACTACGTGATCTAGAATTATTTCTACTTTATTTAAATTCTAACCACAACCTAGGCTTCGCTGTATGACAACATCTTTAGGTGGGCAATGGTAAAGTTTTAATTAAGATTTAATTGAGATTTTATAAAATTAATTATAATCTTTACAAATTGCCCACCCCAAGATGTGTCATATAATGAAACCCAGGTCTTGTCTGTAATTAAGAATTTACATAAAGTATTGTGTGTGCATTGTGTGTAATCGCAATGAAAATCTAGTAACAATACCAAGAACAGCCAGAAATCCGATGTTTGTCAAGAGTGGAGTTTATATTTCTTCAGGAAGATGATGTTACAAAAATTATCTTTTTTACAAACTATTTGCTGAATCGGCTTTAGTGTCCTTACAACCAGTAAGCACTGAACAAATTGTAAGCACAAAAGAAGTAATATCTCTTTTGAATGATATAATACCTCTTACAAAAAAAAGAGGTCTGGATTTTGATTCACCATATCAGTTTTCTGATGATAGTTATTACATCCAAATCGGTATAGCTAATACGATTTAGATAACATACATATATATAGTTTAATTCAAAAGTTCCTATAGTTTAATTCAAAACAAGCTATAATCCTCAAAAAAAAAAGATCATATTGTATCTCCTTAGCAATATTACTTATAAGGTTAAGAACTGGTCGTATAATTAAAATATATAATTATATTGAAAAAAGTACAAGCATATAAGAGGATGACCTTTAGTAAAACCTATGATGTTAGTTAATGCCGCTGTTTACAAACTCGATACTTTCCGACTGTATTTTGCGGATTCTAAAAATAACGATCAATTAATAATTGTGTTTAGTATTATCAACGATTTTAATCCCACAAGGGTCAAAAATATAACATATGGTGAGTTAATCATTCAGAAAATGTCGGTTTTAATTAAGCAGCCCAATAGACTTAAAATGATAGAATAAAATATTTAGTCTGAATTGTCCAACACTGATTTACCCGACTTTCCACGTTTGCCCCCTCTGAATGGCAGCATTAACACTTGGTGTTTACCAATTAAACAAAGTTAAACCTACACCGAAGAACATGTTAATGAAGATGGCATGTATACGTAAGATGGTATGTAAACTGTTCAACGACGATTCAAGCTTAAAGAAATATCAAATCTGGATAAAAGTCAAATTCATTGCAATTTGTACATACAGTGGTACTGTCAATGTAAAATAGATGCAAGATCTCTTGAATGTTGTGCTTATGTCCCATCAGTATCGTATTATTTCCATATCGACATCATCTATCCACCACTAAAAAGAAACCAAGCTTAACCTTTACTGAGAAATATTGAATATATTTGGCGTTAAGTTTTGTAGAAATTCATTATTCAAAATTAAATGAAACTACGTGATGTAGTATTATTTCTACTTTCTTTAAGTTCTTTACCACTACCTAGGTTTCTTCGCATTACAACATCTTCAGGTGGGCTGTTAGCAAAGATTAACTTATTTAATCTACTTAATCTTTGCTAACAAACCTAGTAACCTACTTAATCTTTGCTAACAGTCCACCTGAAGATGTAATAAAACGAAACCTAGGTCGTGGTAAAGAACTTAAAGAAAGTAGAAATAATACTACATCACGTAGTTTAATTTGTGTTTACTGAGAAACTTGATGATACGATTAGAGGTTGGTCCATTGATGAATCCATTGACTGTTAAGTTTTGAAATGTGGACTTATATGTACAAGTATCCAGCAGATTTTTATAAGATATTAGTGAGAAAAAAATTCATGTGACGGACTATGTCAAAATACTTAAATTTCATATTATGTTACTATCCTTTTTTATATGCTCAATAAAGGAATGCAACTAAAAACAATGTCGTGTTATTAAATGGGTAGATCTCTAGATACTATTAAAAATATAATCACATCTACATACCGATGGACCAAAAAGGGCCTTTTTCGGACTCGTACTTTAGCCAAGTTATGAAACATGTTTAGCCGCACAATTTCAGGTATTAATACTGAAAAATATTCACATAGAAGTTTGAGAGTGGATAAATGAATTAATAGATTTTTCTTTTTAATTTTATCCTTCGTATGATATCTTAATTGAAAAATCATGTTATTAATATTGCAAAAAAACTTCATATTAAGGTAGTTCCAACTTCATAGTAAGGTACTTGCAGAGATTTCGAAATAAAATTAAAAAAAAATTACGTTCTCATAAGTTTATCTAAAGGTTACAAGAAAACTCCATTAATTATTATACGGGTAAATACCATAATCTTTTAGCTAAATCAAGTTTTTTTGGCTGTGAAAAATGAAGAATATACAAGATGTAGCAAAGAAACCCATATTATTCGTAAATAGATTTAAAAAATGTTATGTCCCATAGATATTCGCATATGCCTAAGCGTGTACCGGACGCTTGCAATGTGACTTCTTTCGCCCAATAGGTTTTATTTTTTTATTTCACCACTTTTTCAAGTCATGATGAGATATTTTATCTTCTTTTGAAAACTTTAAAAAGTACGACAGTGGAAGCTTCCTCTAATTTGCTTCAAAATTAGTAAGTGATACGGAAGGAAATAATAAAAATAAACATACTGTTAGATACACCACATGGTATGAAACCTAAAACACATTTCATTTTTTTTTCTTTACTAATTTATAATCTTTTGCGCTCATACTTTCTAAACTATTTATTATAAAGGCTTTCTTTTCTTTCCTGATATATTAAACAAGTTTATACTGTTGAGAGTATATTTTTTTTTTCACCCTTTCTGTATTATATAATGTACTTATTGTTTTTAAAATGAATAGATACATAAGGTTAACATAACATAAAACAAAAACAAAAGATTTTATTCCTAATTTACTTAGTAGTAAATTTAATTTTAAACATCAGTTTGTACTTAAGTATACTACCAAGTAAGTTAGATTTAAAAATGTTTTATTTTAGTAGAAGTTACATTCGTCTCGAAAAAATAAAGTTAATATCGTTGAAACTGCTATAAAGTAAAGTTAAATCAATTTAATTATTTGGATTAGTAATAATCACTTCACAAAAATTCGATTCCGATATCAGAAATTTATCAAAGTATATATTATATATTTAAGCGACATACTTTCTGCTAACATTTATGTCATTGACCAATATTTTTATGTGAAACATCGAATGGCGCTTTTGGATGGGAGTTAAAACATTCCCATGGCAGGTTGCGCCTTGCCATTCGGTCAGCTTCGTATCTTATCTGCTTAATTCGGCCCGATTCCCGTCTTATTTACCATTCGGTCAGCTTTGCATCTTGTCGGTTCCTTCGGACTTAATTTGGTCAACTTCGCGTCTCGCCGGCTCTTTCCGACTTAACACGTCCCTTTTTGCTACACTACACACACTAGTTTACGTTTTAGTGTATCAGTATTATTTCTTATTTGTTAAAGTTTACAACTTAATTCTTTTATATCGGTGTATTCCATTAAACTGTCTTAAAACGTTAACAACGTTTATTAATTTAAAATATGAGTTACAGTGATAGTAAAAGGGACAGTGATACAAAATGTTGATGTTTCACATCACATTCAATACCATAACGGATCGATCTTTTTTACAGAATTGTCGTGTTGACAGTTTCTTTATGTTATTACTCAATTCTCATTTACGTTATAGAGCATACTTAATATCTGACGTTATTTTGCCAAAGTTACCAAATGAAAATTGGTTTTTAGCTATTATTGAAAATTTATTGACTATTTGATTTTCCGCATATATTTTTTTTCCTCACTAATTTGTTTTCAATTTCAGGCAAAATTATCAAATTAGGTGTAATTTAGGTTTTATATCGGTACATTTCTCATTTTTTTCTTCAAGGGTTTTGGCACTTAAACAATCTTATATATAATTTCGCTTTAATATTTCTTCTACAATTCTAAGAATATTTTAAAATGAGGCTTTCTTATATTTATATTAACGTAACTGCTTAATATAATAAGTAGAATATATATATTTCAGGTCGGTATCTGAATCCAAAAATTAATACTCTTTTTATAGTAGCTGAAATTCAGTTTTAGTGTTCCCGACCAACAGCACTATATAGTACTACCTCGGTCTCTTGGTTTTACCTACATATAATTATTTAATTGGGACACCCCCCCCCCCCCCCGGAGGGTGGCTCCGCGATGACTACACGTCTCAGAGCCATTCGCCAGACGGTATCGTAGGTATCGAAGGTCGTCGGGATTTTTCGAGAAAATATGCTGACACGTCATGAAATAAGCTGGTCTCTTTATACCTTGCACCTTATAGTCAGTGTTCGCCCGCTTCTGTTGTTTCCGTACCTCAAAGGGAAAATCGGAACTTGTTAAATTCATTCACAAATCTGTCCATCCTCCCGTCTATTAGCCGTTTATCTTAGAAATCATTTAATGTATGAATTGGAAATTTGACATGATAATAGAACATATTAACTTCCATATTCATTTGAAGCCAAAACTGAAAATATTTCTAAATTTTATGGAGTCCAAATTAAATACTTAAAAAATGTTTTTCCTAATTTCATAGATCGTATGGGACATTGCTTAAAAGGGCTAATCATAAAGTCAAAAATATTTTTTTATTAGTTTAGATACTATATCGTAAGATATATATTGAAAAATATAAAAAAGACGTTCACACACTATTTCTGAAATTACACAAACAACAATTTTAAAAAATGGTTTTATTCCTCACTTTAAATTCTTTCAAATAATACCACCTGCATGATATATAAAAACAACAACAAAAAATGGATTTCTTACAATAAAGTTTTAAAAACCCATTGGTTCCAAATATCTGACAACAATTTATAAACACGTGGGAAAACTTAGGACACTGTTTTGTGATGTTTCCTTTAATTAATGTTTACTTTAATTAAAAGTATACTTCAATTATCATAATTTTGGTTAATAATTAAAAAAAAACAGGCGAATTCGAATAATAAAACAACCATAGCTGTTATATATATATATATATATATATATATATATATATATATAACAGCTTCAAGCGTGTATATATATATATACGCTTGAATAATAGTAGTGTCGCAGAACATGTTTATCTGCGTTAGCCCCCTGAAATGAATAGCATACGTCTTGGTATAATTTTTTTATTAATTCGCAATGTCCGTTTAAAACAGATTTGTGTTATACAGTTTGGCAGATAACGTATTTACAGTTTTATGTATATATGTAATAAGGAAACTTTCTCGTGACTTTTATGTTATGTTGGCATACGTCTCGCCAGCCGTTTGTATTATTTTATCCAGCAAGTAAACGCAATAAAATATGTCAATATTTTATTATGTACGAATTAAAATAAATTATTTGACGAATTAAAATAAATTTTAATATTTTTAAATAAATTATATTACAGATATTTCCTCAAGCACAAGCCCTATATTTTTGCTTTCGAATTTATCAATTATTTACAAGAAGTTAAAAACGAATTCAGATTATTTTTGCAATGAAAGTTCGAAAAGCGGGTGATAGTAGATAGATAGGCGGCTTTTAAGGTATTGTCCAAAAAATCGTCGCTTATTAATATTTTGATAGATTCCTAACGCAGCTGATGAAAAATTACTAGTGTGCTGATTTAAGTATTGTGCGCTCTCTACCTGTGACGCCAATTACTGAAGAGAATTGATGGAGAACACTGGAAACTGGGTATATTTGTAACGTCCATTCTGTGAAAAATATTTATCTTTTTCTTTAAATAAACAAATACTTTCATCATAAGGATATAAGTAGGATAAACAATCATAATTAAAAATATCCAGTTTTATCCTTTGATTGCTTGCGTTAAGTATCACAGAACTAAATACGAATTTTCGTGTTTGAACTTTTCGTTTGTACTTTTCGCATTAGAGGAGAATGACTGTGAATGGTAATACCAAAAAAGTATATTTCTTACACGAGTGTTAATGTTACCAATATTTGGAAAGAAAATTATGGGTCATAATAGCTATGTTCAACTTGGGTTTACTCTTCTGGTTTAAGTCAAGCTTCCATTATGGCTGATGCATTGAATGGACCTGTATTATTAATACATTATTGGAAGAAGTAAACATTTATGAATAGTTTTATCACCTTTAGTAAGGCAAAGGGGATAAAACAATTATAAAGAGGGAATACAATACCGAATCGGAACATAGTGACGATGAACCAAACCATCGGTGGATCATAGACGACAAAATGTTGTAACATCTGTAAACCATATTCGGAAGAGGAAATACCTTAAATAGAAAATGACCAACATTCAAAATTCAATCTGTTTCCAAATACCGATGTAATAACTGCAAAACCGTGATCGGTCTACTTGACCTAGAAGAACTGCAAGAGATGTGGTTACCATTTCAAAAGCGTATCTTCGGATATTTAATAGAGATATAACAGAATTCATTTTTAATTATAATAATGAATATATATAATCCATTCAGCAACAATATCATATAGAACGTTATTGTACATACAATTGGATTATCAGCAGTTAACTTACATAAACCCTCCCTAAATATTATAAGCTTACTATGGTTAGCATGATTCAAAGAAATTTATCCTTAATTAACAAAAACTATGGACAAATTTAAGTTTATCGGTTTTCGGAAAAATATAACTTTGTGCGCTTATATGCCAAAGAAGCCAAAGGCCCTTTTTCTGGTCGCCACCTGGAAAAATTCAAAGTTAAACATTGTTACTTTCTATTAAGCAAAACTACTATTGTTACTTTCTATCAATCAATCATTTATATTGTTACTTTCTGTCAATCAAACAAAAGGCGACATAAATGTATTTATATATGTTGTCAAAAATTTGTTAAATATAATGTAAAATGACGTTTAAAAAGACGATGAAGAATGACTTTTCTTATTATTTTAACGTCATTTGCACTAAGGCTTTAGTGATATATGAGCTTGATTTTTATATAGCATTGAAAATGTTTTTGATGTAATTGGCTTTTGATTTGTGTAAACTACAAATGGTCTGGACTGAAATACGTCTATTGCCACTTTCGTTAAAAATGTCTTATTTGAAATATTGAAATCAAAATCCTAAGATATCATTCTGGATTTGGTCAATCTACGTCCTATAAAATACGTCACGTTTGTCCAAGGTCAAAGGATAGGAAGAACAAGACTGAACGTTTCAAATGTTATGGATATGTATGTAATGCTAACTTAGTTTTGATATACCAAAAATATAATTTTGAAAAGTATTCCCAAAAGACATTTTTATTAACTGGCTATTTTTTTATCTATTTCTGTTGGAACTACCGTAACAGTTTTTTAAAGATAATTCTAATTGACAAAAGTTGGAATTTCCATGAGTTTATCATTTTTTTACTCAATTTAAATCTGGAATGTTGCGAGTGCTTATGTAACTTTTAGTTGCTGGGAATTAAGGGTTAATTTTAATGTTTGTCTTTATACGGAATCTCTTTGAATCATCGACATTTTGAAGTATCACAATTCAACAACAAATTATTTGACTTTTTTTAAATTGTTTCCTCCGTTCAACTTTTTATTATCAATTTTATCACATTGCATTAGCATAACTAATTCAATTACCAAATGTTTTTATTACTTTTTAAAGTTATCTTTGATGTAGTTATTCTGTTCTGGGTTTTTATAAACTCATCCTCTTTAATTAACATCAAAACTTTTCACCAATAATTGTTTAAATTATTAGTATACTTTTCATACTCCTATAATATCTCAGTGTGATTTGCAGGTATAATTTTCCAAATTTTTTTTGTGGAAGGTTCAAAATTTTGAAGTCATATATTACTTTTATTAATATCCAATTAGAGAATTTAATCTTTCATTTAAATATTTTATCGGGAGTTCATAAAGATTAAGTCTGGTTAAAAAACAATTAGCTATATTAAGAGATATTAAGTTAGGTATTAAATTTTTTAGCCAATCATATAAAATAAGATAACTTTGCAAAAAAAATTAAGAAATGATAAAATAATAGTATGGACCAAACTAGCCGAATTTTAATGGTTAATCTAATTTTAATGACTCTTTTAATAAAAAAGTAGGTATTACAAAAATCTATTAACTAATTTTTTCGTTCTTAAGGTTCCGACTTTTAAAATGAAAAAAAAACGGAATCTTTATAGGAGCTGACAACTAGGTCAGTGCGTCCGTCCGTTGATCGATCAAAGCTCTTTTGCTCAGAAACGGCTTACCAAATTGAAATGAATATCGTGCACTGAGGCCTATAGCCTTACATTGCTGTAAAGAAATGTCGTTAAATTTGTCCTTTAAAATGATTTTTTTCCTTATTTTTACAATGTTCCTACTCACTGGTCATCAAAACCTACTTCTATTCAATTAACAATTTTGAAAATCGGCGTATTGGAAAATCTTATAGCAAAAGTGAAGAAAATCTTCAAAACTAAATGATTTTTAAAAATTATTTGTATAGAATTATAATTTTTTTTAAATACGCATCTGTGAAAGACATAATAGGTAATATTTTGTTTATTAATACCATAATCTTACTAACTAATCATCAAAACTTATATGGTACTTTCGGTCGACCTACAAATCCTCACAAAGTCCTCACAATGAAAAATATAATAAATATCATTAAGAAAAAAAAGATATAAAAATCAATGATTTCTGATTCTATGTAAAATTACATATTTTTGCGATATACGCCCGTGAAATATATAGTAGGCAATATATTAAAGTTATATAAAATTAAAATTTGGCAAATAGTTTAACAGAAATACTGTGTACCATATTTGTAAACTTAGCATTAATATATTTTACTCTTCCCTAGTTAAGCAAATAAACTTTTTAAATATCCCCCAATCCATCCATCAATCCTCACCGTTTCTACAATTTAAAATTTACGTGAGTCAGAATTTGCAAAAAATAAATCATATTTTGATATCACTTAATATGTCGTAAAATATTATTATTGTTTTATGCATGTCCCGATTCATTTAAATAGTTTTTTTCAGCATCCCATCGAGGGATCCCCATCATTGAACAGATCTTTTAAAGAAAAATAGAAATTGAAGCTTGTTCCGACCGTTGATTTAGATTACACATAAAACGAAGTACAGAAAACCTACCAAGATATGATTTTTTAATTAGCAAGTTATCATTCATACTAATACATACCTTTATAACCTTATAAATACACGTGTATAAAGACTTTCGAGGATGTGAAAAATGGCTAATCTGTACATAAAATGTTTCTTTTTTAATTATTCAAAGTAAACAATTAGCCAACAATCAGTTTCACGTATTAAAACTTGCACACTTAGTATATGATCAATTAATACCGTAAATGATAAAAATTGCTAAGTTACGATAACTGTCTAATTTTAATAGCAAAAATATTTCATCATTTATGTAAAAACTACCCCTAATTATTAAATATGGCTCTCTATAACACCTGGAAAATATTTTGAACATAGCTCAGGGCAAAATTTTGTAAATAAAAATATTATCTCATCTAATACCAGACTCCATTCAAACAAAAATTTCATTATGAACATATTTAATGTAAAAGGTAGAATATAGTTAAATATATGTAATTTAAGTTAAATATATGTAATCATAACGCTCATTTTATTTCAATAGATAGTGGAGAGCTGATGTCCTCATTCTATCCATACCATTAAATTTAAAGGCAAATGACTTGCTTATTTTTTTAACAACGTTCACCTTGAAAATATATTTAAAATGGATGCAGGATATTAAGAGGAAATTGTGCGTAAATATCGTGTCAAATGAGTAACACTTTCTTTGGAAGTAATTTCAAACTTCAATGACTTGGGGGGAAAAAAATAGCCACATGCCAATATTGGTCCAATATTTGTAGCGACCAGACGTCTCATAATTCCATTTCCATTATTTGTTGTTCCGCGTTCCTTCTTCATGATATCAATTAATAATCTAATTTCTCGAATACTGAAAGCTTTCTGCGTAAATTTATTTCCTTTTAATATTACTGCTTTTCCCTCGCTTTAAACCACCCTTGTATTTAAATCTGATCTAAGTAAAGATTCATAAAATGCATCTAAACGTAAAGAATGATATAAGATATTGATGTAAATAGTTGTGAATGTTTCTTTTCAAAACGGCTTTCATGTGACTCGTTTGTTCCTATGTCGCATAAGATTGAAGATGCTTTCCCATCTATCACGGTAAGTAATTATAATCAATGAACTTTAATATCTTCAAGTTCACAGTTTTTCAAATTCTTGATTTCCCATTTACCAGACTACTTTCTTTTCTTTCATTATATTGAAATTATTTTCTCTTAAAAATTCAAAAAATAACAATCGAAGCAAGTATATAGATTAGGTGACTCGTTTCCTCAAACAACCTTTTCTCAGGAAATAAACATAATAATTACTAAACATCCTATGAATATATCAGAAATATGTGTGGTCCCAAGCTTTATTGTTAGCTTAATTGGAATACCACCGAAGCCGTATTTATTAACTAATAGCAATTCTTTGTATTAATTATATCAATGTGTATATTCTTCAGAAATGTACTTGTATTTGATTACAATAATGCCTGGAGTTTTATTTTTAATGCACTATTATTTAATGGTATATGCATGACGTGTGCGTAACATTCTAATTTGAATTTCATGAAAAGGGGAAGATAGTTTCCCACTCTTTGTTTTTACACTATTTTATATTACATCATATTATTATCTGGTGAGTTCTTGTAACAAAATTAAAGCTAAAGCTGCGTTTAGGTCAAATTTGCAATTTCTCGTCTTTGGTAAAAATCAGTTTATTTACTCTGTTCACATCTTGCAGATTTTTAAGCAGGTGATCAAATGTTTGATCTATATTTGGTTTTATGTAAGATTTCAACATCATACGTAAAGGTTACCTCTTCATAAGGAGGGATTTAAGCATCTATATAAGGAAATGATCAACGCCTTCACCAGAGTCAAAGTTCTAACGTTTTTGCCTTTTTGCTGAAAAATAATATAATGGTTTAATTTAAAAAAATGCTTGAAAGTAGTACAAAAAAGTAATAACAAGTAATAATATCAAAATTCTACTTAATTTTTTTTTTTCAAATTACATTAATATCCAAAATCCTTCCCTCTACCTTAATACAATCCATGTATCCTTTTGGCCTTGCTCGACAACTAATGTTTAATAGTAAAATTTATATTCATATCCTAACTCTTACCGGTACATAGATTATATCAAAAAGTCTAAAACAAGGGATTGAAATTAATATATATGGATTCTACTGTTCAAGATAAACCTTTAATTTAACTAATTTTTCCGTACTTATTTATTTATTTTATACTTATTTATTTCCAAATTTATTTTTTTCAGACTTACACTAGTTTACTTTTTTCGCATAGCAATAATGTTTTAATAACCAAATTTTATTAAAATATGGCTTTTGGTGCCTTTTGATTATTTAATCGGAGGTTCAAAATTGTTAAAAATTAAAACCATAATGAAACTGTCATTTCTTTACGTCATCTAATGTAAAACAAGTTTAAAGATTAAAAACGTGCTGATTGGTTGGGTGTAAACACAAAAAAATCCGTCGGGGTTGCCATGCCCTGCCTAAAATTTTACAGTTTTATTAGTTCGTGACTAGCTGAAATTATTTTAGGTGCGCAAATAGCTTTTCTACGTTGTTACGTTGTAATTGATATTGGAAACAGCAATGGCAGTCCCGGAAGAATGGCAGTTCCTTGGGTTTGTAATTATATTAATAAGTTCGTACTTTCGGAGGGGTTTCAAAAAAATATTAATGAGTTCTTACAGTCGGGGGGTCTCAAAAAAATTATTTAAACATTTTTCAATTAGAAAGACTACATCCATACTTGTTTTTTTCGAAATTTTTCATTTTGATTTTTTTTATTCGAATTTGTCGATGTAAGCATTTTAAGGAGCAAAGTATTTTTCAAGTCATTAGCATATAAATTTTATTTAAAATGTTGGAAACAGTAATATCATATAAAGATACATTAAAGAGTAGAAGGTCGAAGATGATAACGTTGCTTCAACTGTTTAATTTAGATTTAGAATAGATATAGTAGGGGCGATTTCCTCCAATAAATACGGTTCGCTGGCGTATTTTGATATAAGAAAAGAAACGATGATAGAAATCTGCACACACGGTACTTGATTTTTTTTTCAGTTAAATGTCGCGATTTATTTTATCAAAACCTTTTGAAAAAGCGGTATATATGGCTTTAACTCGATGATGCCACCCCGTGTTCCTGAATATATACTATGTGCATTGCATAAGGTTATTTAAAACCGAACATTTGTGTAAAAGACCATGTTGATTCTCGATTATCTGTTTTTGACATACGAGTTTATAGTAGTAGATTAAGACTGGCCTAAAACTTTCCCCTCCGCCTTTTGCTTGCTTTTGAAGATTGGTATTACATGTACCATCTTCTACCGAGAAGGAAATATACCAGTAGAAATAGATCGAAAACACAAGGAATAAAATGGACAAAATAATGTCATCGCGCAATTTGAAATGAATACCAGTGGTAATGAATCAATTCACGATCCCTAATTTTTGTATATGAGCTTAAGATAATATAGCAAATATATAAACAGGGTTTTGGTATTTAGGGATAGATATATACTAAAGTCGAAAAAGGGACCAAAATATTAAGAAAAACGACGAGCAATTAAAACGCTATCCACCACCATATTTTACGTCTTTAGGAACACAGTATGACTGTGTTTTGTCATAACATCATCATTCATCGCATCGTCATAACATCATTTTCTCAGTTTTGTCATAACTCCAGAAGTTCTTTTAAAACAATTTTATATTCAATTCCATTTTTTTCAAATATTTATTATATTAATCTTGCGAAATTTTTTTAACGCCTACGTATAATGTAGAGAGAATAGTAATCTAAGTTATTACCGTACTTCTTAAAGCGCTTGTAACAATGTGTTCATTTCTAGAATTATTATAATTAAGGCTTTTGAATACCACAATGAATAGTTTGAATACTTAAATCTAACTTTATGTACCTGAAAATTTAAAATATAAAATGCTTTTGCTGTTTCATAAAACAAGAGGCAATTAAGGATATCCGACCTAGTAACTGAACCGAAAGGTTTCTTAATCAGATTCTAATCGGATTTATGGCAACTTTTAATATGTCTAGATGAGTCTTTTAATACTGGATTCTTATTATTCGAATAATACTATTAAGGCCGGATGGTGGTCATTCCGCAAAATTACTAAGAAGTTATATTTATATGTGCTTACTATATAATCGCAAAATATTAAACCTAACATAAGATTGCTGGCGTTAATAATAGGATCATATAGTAAATTGTAATTCTATTAAAGTCCCTGCTGAAGCATCATCATTGATGTTATTAGCCAATAAGGATTGATCATTGACAAAGGATGTCCAATTATTGCTTGTCAAGTTAAAGTCCCTGTAATTAAAATTGACCATCGGGGTTATTATTTCTGTGCAAAATTAACATGCCTACGAATTGGCGGCTATGCATATTATGGGTGTTACCATGGGTAACGTATGCGCAGTAAACATGAAGAGGGGTAGCAGATGGCGAACATGGAGGCAGTTGCATCCAAATGCAAATAGTATAACAAAGGGTGCACACGAAGTAGATGCCGTACCATCGCAGCTATGCCAACACCGCGGGATGTCACATGCACCGGTCCATTCTGTATGAATGCGCCATAGGTTTGAGTATAGCATATATCACAATTTGAAATACTATGGATACCTAGCTTAGGTTTTAGTGATATGGAAATTTGCAATTTCCGACTTTGTAGTGCTGGGGTAAAGTGCAGCGGTATTTGTGCGAAAACCTCGCACGTTCCCACTGTGAATGTTTAAAGAGCGAACAACGAGAATAAATGTCTTTATCGAAGTACATAAAAATTATTGAAGGACAAAGAATAAAATCAAACATTTCAATGAGAGAAGATACGTGGTCTGTTTGGCAGAAAGTACACACAAATATTAGAAATGAAACAGGCCAAGAAAATAAGAGTAATATAAATGCAGCAATACGTATTTTCAGGAGAGAAATCTCAAAAAAATCAGAAAATCGGAAAAAAAAGAAAAGGCTAAAATTAAAGAATTAAATGTGAAATAGAGAATTATTTAAATACATACCATTATAATAAAAAATTTCGATGAATATGCGTTTTGTTAACAATATCCAAGATGGTTGAAAAACATAGAGTGGGAAATATCCAGCATTGCACCGGTGTATTTTAAGGAGTGATACTATAGGATATAGATTCCTCTTTAAGTAATTTTTCTCTAGAATATACATTTACATATACACACACACACACACACACACACACATATATATATATATATATATATATATATATATATATATATATATATATATATATATATATATGTATATATATACACATATACACATATACACATATATATAACAAGTTATTACAAATGAATTCAGATACAAGAATAATAAATGGCGACGATCAAAAAGAGAAAAATAATATATGCAGCAAAATGTATTACAGATATAAGAGGTACGTGTGCATTAAAATGGGATGCTGCTATTGAGTTGAGTGAAGGAAGTAAAAATTAAACCTCAGTACGTAGAATAAAATCGTAATATTTAGAGGTGTAGAATGTCGGTTTTTGATAATTAAAATGATTTGATTTGGGACACGGAGCAATGAAGAAACACTATGTAGGAATAATTATATACATTAGTACGATGCTGCTAATGAGTTGAGTGAAGAAAGTAACAATTAACCCCAGTACGTAGAATATAATCGTAATATTTAGAGGTCGGTTTTTGATAATTAAAATGATTTGGTTTGGGAAATGGAGCAATGAAGAAACACTGTGTAGGAATAATTATATACATTAGTACGATGCTGCTAGTGAGTTGAGTGAAGAAAGTAGCAATTAAACCTCAGTACGTATAATATAAGCGTAATATTTAGAGGTGTAGAATGTCGGTTTTTGATAATTAAAATGATTTGATTTGGGACACGGAGCAATGAAGAAACACTATGTAGCAATAATTTGTATACATTAGTACATATACATTTAGGACTTAATTATTGCTACATAGAAACACTGTGTAGCAGTAATGAAGTCCTAAATGTGTATGAAAACATCGTAGTACCAGTTTTACTTATTCTTGATAGATTCTTTTGTTTCTACATTTAAGCGAATAAACAAATCCAAAACTACTCTCAATGATTGCGAGGAATTAATGGGACCTTACATCCTCATAAACTTTTTTGTGTCATCAACTTCAATTAAATTTATATATATATATATATATATATAGATATAAATATATATATATATATATATATCTATGTATAAATTCGTACATTTTTAAATCTTGCATAACTTAGACGAAATGTAGATGAAATTTTGTTTGTTTTCGTTGTCATGCTTTTAAAAAACGAAGTCGCCGTAAAATGTTAACTAATATGTGGAATCATAGAGATCATTTCGTTCCAGGATACGGAGCATATATAAAATTCATACCAATCTTTGTGTGAGGGAGGTATAAACTAGTCACAAACATTGATTTTTGCAACGTAGGTGTATAGCCTCCCAATATGTCCATACTTTAAAAAATATGACATCTAGGATAACCGCTATAATTTTCTTCTAGTCATATCAGTCCAAACTTGTTTTTTCATGGTTCAGTAGTTTTGGAAATAAGACAAGGGAAGAAAATCCTTTATTTCCTAATGAAATTCCTATCCAATATAAATTAAATTATGAAAATCACATTTATTTTTTTTAACAAGGCCTTTGAAATAAAAAAAAATTAAAAAATTAAAGGCTTTATTTATCCCTCTTTAAGTCTTGTATGAGTATTTTTAATAGCGAAATATATTTAAGCGAAATATGTGGGATAATAAGATGTATTAATATTTTCAAACTTATGTCATCATACCTCATAGATTCTGAGAATACAGCAATGAATATATCAAATCGTAAATATATTGCCTACTGCATCTTTCACAGGTGTAAAGGCAAAGTGCATATTTAAAATATTATGACATCTGCTATAATCGTTTATTCTCACACGTTTGTATAATCGTTTATTCTCACACGTTTGTATAATTGTTTATTCTAACTCGTTTGTTCCCATAGCGTTTTCGTGGGTTTCTCAAAACTCTTATTTCTTTTATAACTTTAGGTTGGCTTCTTACGGAATACTGTGCCTTACGGATAGGGCTTTTTTTATTTGTTTTTTAGTAAATCTCTCTGAAGGTTTAATACCTAAAATTATGAAAAAAATTATTTGAGGCCCTTAAAACTAACCTTTTCAAACGCTGCTCCACACGATAAAATGAAAGAAAATTTTGAGTGATTTAATTTCTAATTCCCTAATGGATATTTGGATTTTGCCCGTTGAGGTGAATGTGGGTTAGTACATTTTAGTACTGTGCCAAATGTTAAGTTTTTATATCAAGCGATTTTTACGAAAAAACAACTATGATGGACAGAGGGACAGGCACATGAGTATCTTATAAAGGTTCGCTTGAGTTTTTCCTTTTGAGGTAAGGAATCCTTAAAATAATAAATGTTTTGTTTAAACACTTTCTCGTTCATATACTTTCAGTCTAATATAAGTAAAAATGTATTTTACGTAGATTTGTTACTTTTTACTTAACATCAAAATATGATTGTCTCACTTTCACGAACCATATTTTCTTGTAACTGGTATATATCAAAATATTCTTTAAAAAATAAAATATAAGTGCGGTCATTTACTTTAAATAGAGCACTCTAAAGTTTGTTATAATATAATTTTCACAGTTTATTAAGTAAACCAAGTAAAAAAAGTATCGATTTTTTAAAAGCATCGATTTTGCCACACTCTAGCACCAACATTTTACGGCGAGATTAATTAAGAAATGCTTATTCTGTTTGGCTGATTTTTTAAAGAATGCAACGACTTCACTATCTTTATAAATTACGTAATGATATGTTCGAAACAACTTTAAATTTGTGTATAAATATTGATTCAATGTTAGAATGCATTGTTTTGTTCAATTTAATTGATATAGTTCTTGTTATGAATCAGTTTTTTTTTTATAAACTGAAACGCTGATTTGTTTCATCGAAACTTCAATTTATTCTTAATGTGCACAAAAACGAAGTAAATTTTTAGACATGTTTATAATAAAATGTTGATAACCTGCCTTTTTCTCCCTGTCTGTAATATTCTGCTTCCACTTATCACCTCGTACCCAAATTTAACTAATTTTATTATAATTGTTTGTGCATGCGGAAGCGATATATATTTTAATGCTACAATTTAACTAGACGTGTTTTTTAAGAATCTAAATATCTGTTATACAAAATCAGAAATGGATTCCTAACATTTCTGTCAGCAATATTTTTCTAATTGCTATATGTTTGGAAAAAATATTGTACCACGAAAGTTCCAACTATGTGTTCATAATTTATTAGTTTTTACTTTGGGGAACGTTTTTTATTCATTAGTTATTTTAAGTTGGTAAGGTTCTTTTTCTTAAATTTTTTTTAAAAATTATAATCTTCATTTGACTCTATAATAGGAATACCTATGATGTTGCGTCTCCTAATAAAAAAAGCCTAAGGGTTTAAAAAGTGAAAAAAAATTCCACGGAGCTTTGATTTGAATACCTACTTAGAAATATAATTTATCATTACAGAAGTTTTATAATCAATAAAATGTTTAAAATAGCATCTATGCCGGAATAAAAAAAAGTGCGACTGAGGCATTTTTATTCAATTAACATATACCATACAGTAACTAGATGTGGCTTATATCGGAAGTCCCACAGATTCTCAAACCAAGTCATTGATATTCAACACTTTAGTATGCTAAATGTTCCTGCTATGATTTTCATTTTACGATTATTAAGGCTTTCAGTTGCTTATTTTCATATGTAGACTATGTAAACATTATAACTTTAAGAATATTAGTACTGTGCCAAATACTGACTTATAACATAAACTGTCTGATATTGTTTTTTTCCAAGTTACGATTGATTTTCTCTCTTTAAGTGATCCCAAGGGATGTGATCCCGACAAGAGTCAGGATTTCGGAGAGATCCCGACATTATGTTGCTATATCCCATTAAATTTTTGAATTTTACCTCTTTATTTTTTTGGCCCCATTTGGAATATTTGTCATCAAATTTTGTACAATTTTCCTTTAACCATAGTTGTTGGCATATGATATACTGGAATATACGATACACACAAGTTTTCGATAAGGTGTGTTTTCTCCATAAAGTTTTCTCCATAATATTTTCCATAATAGTTTTCTCCATAAATTGCACAGTTATCTTCTTCCCCCTTTTTACCTTCGTCATTAGATACGTCATATAGTACTGGTTCTTCATTATCATTGCTGCCTTCGAATGTATATGTTTCTTCAATTTTTAATGATTTTCTCTTTCTTGGAGCTCGTTTTATGACTTATTTCGTGTCAAGCTTAGTTTTCCCTTCTTTTGTTAATATGTTCCTCTAAAATTGAGGGCATACAAACTTGTTTGATCTGTTGAGGCGCTTTTATTTTTTTTGTATAACTAGAAATATTTGCTTAAAAATCCGTATTAAAGTCAGAGATGGAACATAATTTTTTAGAAAAATTCCAATAATTTTGAAATTACCGCTTTCAAAGAACTCTCCAAATAGAGCTGACTAATTTTCCAGGTCGTTTTGGAATCATCTCAAACATTTCATTCGATATTCTAGACTAATCAAAGCAGTTTTATTCAAAGATTGGTGGTGATATATGTCCTGGTTCTTCAAAAACTCTTAGAAATCGTGCCAGATTGATAAAATACAAGCTTCTAGTGTTTTATACATGTTCCTGTATCCCAACCGTGGCTGAACGTTCGTTTCGAAAATCAGATATGTGTTCTACTTAGATATACGCATAGTACAGAATTCTGCTTGGATTAACAAGATAGACAGCTGCTCTTTTAAAGCCCGTGATTTTATTATCTACTTAAGTTTCCATTTCCAATATTTTATTAAGCAATATTTCAAATGAAAATCTTGTAATAAGACGACCAGGGTTTTATCTTAGCCAAAGTCAACACTGATCTTAGAAATGGGTCTTCAGTGATTTGAACAACTTACAATCAACAGTTATATTTAGTGAGACGTGTGACTAGATATTCAAGGTATAAGGATCTTTTTCTTATTTGCATATTCTAGCATATTCTATTTCCACAAAATTACAATGGTTTAACAGTCAGGCATTTAAATAAGAATCTTTTGGTTAGTTTTCCTGTAGCAAAATATATTTTCAACACTTCAATAAATAAGACAGAGGTCGTTGATTTTAAGGATGTAAAGAGCTTTAATCCCATCCTCAAATTGTTTTTTTTTAGTTTTAACCTTTCAGAATAAAAGTAGAGACTAAATTATTTATTCAGTATTGCAGTGGGTTAAAACTGTCATCGTTTCTCCCTCTACAGTATATATAACTGTGGATACTGCTTTATCACCTTTTTAGCTAGTACGTCCTGTCCGTTTATCTAGCTGATGCCCCACTCTACCATGTTAAAGGTGGTTCTAACATAATATCGTCAACCGTCAGAACTCTTTCAAGCGTCAAAAAATACATGTCCAGTTTGTCCATAGTGGTAGATATGGTTAAGAAAACACCTTCTGGCTTATGTATTAGGATAGGATAGTGCAATATCTGGGTTCCTATATAAAAACTTTAGCAACCAGTCCTAGCGGTTTATCTTTTAAATCTGTGGTTTGTTTCAATTGCTCCGCAAACTGGTACGCTATCATGCTGCCGTTTTTAATAATTAGGAAAAAAATATTTTTCGCAAGGTTTGGTCGGCGAATTCCTTTTCATTTTATTCGTCTAACAGCAAAAATGATTCCATAGGGCCTTTTTTGTCATTATGTGTAATGTATCGTTTTTCTAGGTTCATTCTGGGTACATCATATGATTTAGAAGTTGTATAGATATATAGACATTTCATCATTTTTAATAGCGTCGGTGAATCAACTTTAAATGAATCTTCACTCTAGTTCCCTCACCTAATGACTGGATTTGTTTGATAATTATTTGGCATCCAATACAAAATAAAAGGTTTAAAAATATACCGATTTTTAATGAGCATATTATAAGTTATAAACCCACAGACTGTATATAGCCATTTTCCTAAGTTGTCCGGGAGAGATTGCCACATATTTTGTATGTATCAAATACCCATCGAAAGCTGTAGGCAAAACAAAATAGATAGATATTATATTTTTTCCTATTTTTTCGGCTAAATTTAAGAAGAATGTAATTCCTAGGCACTGCACGAATCAAATTAGCTTGAGAATATTATCCTCTAGTGAGCTGTTTTTGTTGCCATCTTTCCCTTAAAGCCTACTCCCTACACTAATATCTTTTACTTAGTCAGTCAGCATTTGTGATAAAATATAAATTTACTATTTGCAGTAGTTTTAGGATGAGCTAGATGTATACTTTCGCCTTCATTTTTAATAATTTCATTTGCGGCAATGTTAATTTATTTTACGAATAGTAAATCGACAATCTTTGTGACTTGCATTTTTTTCTGTTCTTTCATTATAGTACTCACTAACAAATTTAATTTAATAAAAAAAGAAAAACAGGCACGTAGAATAGTTTCACTAGAGATAGTTTCAATTATCATAAAGTGCGTTTATTGACAATTAAAAACCATCATTGGTTTATCCGATTGCTAGCACGTTCGCTAATAATAATATCGTCTCTTTAGTGAATTTATAATCGTTTATTATAACAAGTTATATTAGAAGATAAATAAAATTACAATATTTGAAATGACAGGTATCATTATCTATATAAAAAACGTTGATTTTTTTATTCATTATTTTAATATATTCCGCCAATTCGACCCGTAAGCAACGACCAAGCGACCCGTAACTAATGGTGACTTATACCGTATTTTTAGTAGATATCATTCTATGATATGAAAACTATGCCCACAATTCATACCTCCTATTGTTTTTAATTGAAAAAAAAAATTAAAATACATATAGAGGTATTGTTAAATTGGTATAGTGATCCTGTGTCTATAGGTTCCTCAGTATAAAATAAGATGATTTCAATGTTAAGGGTCCTACAGAATACGCACATCAGGCCCCGCGTGTGGTATTTGAAAGCAATATACGATGCCAGACACAATATCTTATTCGGCTTGAATAGTAAGTAATACGAATTTTTTTTCACATTTAGGTTCCGTTTATGATTGTCTTATGCTTAAATGCATTTATGATTGAGAAAATAAAAAAAATGTTTTTTTGTTGGAAAATTATATTTTCCCCTAATACAGACCCAAATAAAAAAAGTTTGTAAATTATTTATATCTCATGCTATCGCGTGGAAGTATTTTTTGTCTCATATACGTTAGAAAACCATGCCATCAAGACCATCTAGTCAAAATAAGTTGAAAAAATCCATGAAGTATGACTGCAAGGGATTTGTACACGATTGTAATTGTTTCCTACATAATACATTATGGTTATTAAGCTCGGTGAAATAAGTACAATGTGCCAATATCTCAGTGTTTGAAGTAGATTTGTACCGATTGGCACAGAATTTACTAGCAGTGTGAATTTGATTTCAATAATAAATCATTTAATGTCATTACCGTGGTGTGTTGCGTTAATTACAAGTTTTAAGGTCTTAGATGACATGACGCACCGCTGGAACCAGAATTCAATTTCTGACCCCTAGTCGAGTGAGTTTGAAATTATGTTTGTAGTAGCATAGTTAAAATGCCACATGTCAGCGAAGAATACGTGGCATTTTAACTATGAAATTATATAAAAATTGGACAAATAAGATATAGCGAATATAAGCTACCAATATAAGTGACCTGAAAAGGGCAAAACTGAATGAATACGTACATGAGAACGAATGCTATTTTATTCTATTCCACATAAGCGCCTACCTGGTGGCTTGGGGTTAAAGCATTATCGGTCGGCCTTAATATTTGATACTGAATATGTTACGATTAATATGACTTAACTTGAGCTAGGCTGTCTGAAAATATTACTGTTACTACTCATTTACTTACGAGGATAATTAAAAAACTAGTTTCCTAATCGATTATCACAATTTATCATTAGTAGATCATTCGATTACGAAAGTCAGATGTGATAGTCCACTGCTACTGCTAAGGTAATAAATTACCTTCCTGGAGAATCGTCTGGAAAACTTATTGCTACAGAGGCTATCTCTTATAATCAACCAGAATTATAGTGTTTTGTGAACTAATAGGAGAGATAGGTAACAATAATTTGATATGTCGGAAGGAGATTTGGCTGAGGATTGAAGGTAAGAAAAAGAAAGGAGAAAAATAAAGGGAAAGAAAATGAAACGTGGAAAGTAAAAGTAAGGGAGGTATGATGTTTTCACCTAACCTTTAAATGTATCGTGAAAGTATGGTGTTATATTTGACGGCATAAGTCATGAAAAAATGCTCATGGAACAAGGAAGTATATTTGGGGATATAGAACGAGATAAATTTGTCAGAACGTAGACCCAGTCAATAGTCGAGAAGGGCTATGAATATTGCAAAAATATTGGAGGATTATTTAAAATATTATCAAGTAGTAAAAAAATGTGGAAATTACGCCTGTCGCGAGTCTTCGATCAACTGAGACGCATCCTAAACTCGGAGACGTGATCAGATTTTTTGAAACTTAGAATTTAACGAACACTGATTGAATATATTTGGTGTTAATTTTATAGAAATTCAATAATCACAATTAAATGAAACTACGTGATGTAGTATTATTTCTATTTTCTTTAAGTTATTTAACACGACCTAGGTTTCGTTGTATTACAACAGCTTCAGATGTGCTATTAGCAAAGATCTCTTAGCTAATAGCCCACTTGAAGATGTTGTAATGCAACGAAATCTAGGTCGTGGTAAATAACTTAAAGAAAGTAGAAATAATACTATATCACGTATTTTCATTTAATTGTGTTTAACGAACACTTAAATATTGAAGGCGATGAAGTTTGTTAGGTAATTGTTCTGAAAGATTAAGATAATACACGTCTCCGCACTTTGATAGTCACAATAGCAGTGTTTGATACAGGTGAATTTGTGTTTCGAGAGTTATTGTTTTTGTTATTGTAAGAGTTATTGTTATTTAAGTTTGAAGATTAATAGATTGATTAACATATAAAGCACATGCAGATGTGTTCGTGATATTAATCCACTCACTCCCATTTTATTGCATTTTCGGACAAAATAAGGATATAAAATTCCGCAGCATTACGTTATTTATACTTTTAGACAATGTTATTATAAAGTAAACTTATTCTGAAAGTAAATTAGATTACTCGTTTTTAAAATAAACCACAATTTTTACAGTAGATTTCAAAGAGCAAGTAGAGCATAGTTAACAACAGAAAAAATAAACACTCCAGGTTAAAGTATGATGGACAAACGAGTTCTCAAATGTTGGAAAATAAAAATTTTTAATCGATTTAAAAAAAAAGAAGAGGTTCTCAGGTTAATTTTTAAGAAAAATATATGCGTCAGTGTTTTCTTTATAAATTTCAATCTAGTTATCCTGCAGCAAAAGCCACATTCAGATAATATAATAGGAACACTCAAAATACTCACTATAAAAGTTGCAGTAAAACAGAGAAATATTTGAACTCATTATTATTTAGGCAAAGTCCACTAAGTCAAATAAATATGTTTGGATGATTTGAGTCAGGATAGATTAATTTGTTTTGCAGTTAGGTGCAACAAACTTTTGTCTTTCTAGCGTATGTTCGACTCGTTGAAATAGTTTGGGGGTGAGAAGTGATTCATATATATGAATCATATCTGCAAGCACTAGTGGTTGTGTGAACAGGAGTTAGCAATGCCATGTTTGACACCACTTCTCACATCTTAAACTGTAACAACGTATTTTCACTTCTAATCAACAGAAGCGACTGACTTACTTTATTCAAACTTTAAACACAGTAGACACAGAGGGCACTACTAGTTACTTAGATATTTTGTTTGGATACATATTTATAACACCCACTCATAAAATATCTATCCTCTATAAACAACTATGACAATATGATGATTGGTCTTTTACAGTCACACTTTAACAATATCTAATTTTTTCATGAATTTAAAATGTTTAGCTGAGTTCAAACTTTTAGTTAGTTAGTTTTAGTTCTCTACAATAATGATATCTTACTTCAATATGCTTAGTTCTATTATGAAAGCTAAGATTCACTATTAATTTATGTGCGCTTTGAACACCATTGCGTAATATGATTTGATACATCTGCCTAGTAATTTCATACTATAAATTTCGGTTTCTATACTGGAAAGATTAATACACTTTTACTTACAACAACTCCAAGCAATGGAATTCCTTAACGAATGGTAGTAAATCAACCGTGATTCAAGATTTATCGTGAAAGTATGGTGTTATATTTGACGGCATGAGTCATGAAAAAATGCTCATGGAACAAGGAAGTATATTTGGTGATATAGAACGAGATAAATTTCTCAGAACGTAGACTCAGTCAATAGCCGAGAAGGGCTATGAATATTGCAAAAATATTGGAGGATTATTTAAAATATTATCAAGTAGTAAAAAAATGTGGAAATTACGCCTGTCACGAGTTTTCGACCAACTGAGGTGCATCCTAAACTCGGAGACGTGGTCAGATTTTTTGAGACTTAGAATTTAACGAAAACTGATTGAACATATTTGGCGTTAATTTTGTAGAAATTCATTATTCACAATAAAATGAAACTACGTGATGTAGTATTATTTCTATTTTCTTTAAGTTATTTATTGTTGTTTTCTGTTACTGATTGTTGTTTTCCATCAACCAGGCCAGAGTTTGATGGTAAGTTTGGAGACGAACAATGGAACTCCTTAATGGGTGACAGTAAATTAAGCATGGTTTAAAATAATTGCTACTGACAATTGTTACTTTTGCAAAATAACTACCACCGACCAGCTCAGCTGAACACACCACGGCGACGACTGTGAGAAATAAATAGAACAGAGGTAAAAAATAAATATTTTTTTCAAAGTTTTTTGAATTTTATTTTTCTTTGTGTCAAATGTTCTAACTTTTATAAATATTACTCACTAATTTACAATATATAAAAGAAATGTAAAAACAAATTAAACATGACAGTATCGATAGTTATTTTAATAATTAATTTTTATTTAAATATGTCAAATGAAATAAATACATAAATTTAATGAATAAATTAAATTATTAATTCTTTAACATTCAATTAGCCTTTTTAAAATTATGTTCCGCACAAAACGTTCCGTTTTGTTTTTTTGTTCAGAAGTTATCTTTTTATTTAGGAATTATATTTTTACTCGTGTCTTTTAATTTGTTGTTAACTTTAATTTATTATTTTTGAAAGAATATAAATTCCCAAATATCTGTCATATCATGGAGAAATATTAAATAACATATATCAAATAAATTGAACCAATAGTATTTGAAAAGTTAAGTATATTTTTACGAAAAAAATAAATTATTCTGCAATATTTCTTCTCGAGTTTTGCAATGAGTATTAATATTCTTTCTATAGTTAAGTGCGAATATTCCGAGTGCATCAAAACCTAGAACCGAATTTTTTTAATCGAAATTAATATTATATACTTAGCCTGATTTCACCAGTCACCATCGTTTTGCCTGGTTGTTTCTCAACGATTATAGTGCGTTTTGTCCTCAAATAATAATATTATAGCTAACATCTACTAGTAAAATGATTAAGTATGTAACTAAATGTAACAAGACAATGAATTCATATTCGAACCAAGAGATAGATTCGATCAAGTTATACTGTGGGATGTTACATAAATACGTTATTGAATTAAAACAGTGAACGAGAATGTTTTACATATATAATTGAAGAAATTTACATTTGTTTGTCTATTTATAAACGTTGAATCAATTATTTCATTTCTACGTAAACAAGCGTAAAAATACGTTTCAATGTAATGTGAAAGAAATTAATTTAGAGATGTAATTGAAGAGAATTTTTTTTTATTTCGTATTAATATTTAAAGACTCAAAAGCTTACAGGGAAAAGTTAGATGAGAGTTTTTTAAGTATTTTTTTAAAGCAACGCAGCCTGCAGCCTTGCATGCTCACGCGTACGCGCATGCAGATGCACGCACGCATACGCAAACACGCACACGCACTTGCACATGCACAAAGATATTTCCTTTTGGAGGCCACATTTATTTGATTGAAATGAAATTTGGCCCAGAAAGAGTTTAAGTATAAAGATAGGTTAAGTTCGTTGATGCACTAAAACGATAAAACAACTTTAAAATTATGGCGGTCTAAAAATAAAAAATTTGACACGATTTACATGCAGAAGTATACATGCAGAAGTACCTATAATTAGGAAAAGAAGTATACATGAGAATTTATAATGTATTTGAAACAGCTAATTTAGCTATACACCTTAACATCATGAGTACTTATAAATTAGGGTAAAAAGCATACATGCAGAAAAATGTTCAATTTTTGACAGCTGACTGTACTTTATGCGAACAAACTCAACGATCCTGACATTAATGAAAATTAAATCCTCCCTGTTTGCTGCAGGGCATACAAACGTGTTAATGATTACCTTCATTAACACAAATGTCGGCGCGACTATATGAGATAGGTATACAGATGCCCATTTGTTTTTGAAAGTAACTTATGTCAGTAGTGTAGATCTAGTCTTCGGCAAAGGGTACACGTCGAACCCCTGTGGATGGTAAAAAAAAGAAGTAAGCTACCATTGCTGTATTTTTCATAGAAACTTGACAATTTTTCATGAAGTAATGTTGTATTACAATATTACTTCATGAGAAAACCGTATGACTGCATTTGTTTCAAGAATATACGACAGATTTTATTAAAATTACAATACATTCTATGTCATGGAAGCCAAGGAAATATCGTTCAACAAATTTTAGCATACAGAAGACCTTCGAACAGATTTTGTTGATATGACTTTAAAATTATGTAGTGGCCATTCATAATCTCAATAGGATGATCGCTCCACAAGAATGATGTTCTTCTAAATTGGCCATTGAGTTTTATAACACGTCTATTAAAGCTCGTAACGTAACGTTCACAACGCTAGATGTCGAATGGTGATTTATAATTCTTTCAGCCTCCTCTTCTAGTAGAATAAGTTCTTAATGTATATTATTTGCTAACGTATAAGAATATAATGATTTTTCATTCCAAATTTGCAAAATCTAAACCAAAATCAGGTCTCCTCATGGTATGGATTTCTTTACGAAGCCTAATCCATAATGGAATATAAATACAACACAAAGCTAAGTCACAATGCTAACTTGAAAAATGTGATTAAATATCGAAACAGCGTCGCAATCAGGTTACCTCACGACGTGTAATGACTCAGTTTGAACTTCGCTGTATTCATCTCGATGAAGTCTTATCAAACCAGATCACAGCAATTCCGCTTTCACCCAAGGGTCATACCGAAATAGGTAACCTGGCTCTTTGCACCGATACCGTACCCATGAAGAGACAAGTTGCCGTTTTCGTAAAAGAAAGCTAAGCTTATTCTTAATATCTCAATTAAGGACAATTTTATTACCCTCTTCTCTATCCATTTACAGATCAACCATTCGTCCATAAGCAATATTATATGATATCCGCATCATCGATGTGTCGTCCGTATAATTCTGAAATATCTGATTACAAAACAATGGTACCTGAAGAGTACTGGGAGTAATTTTGAGGGGTAAGAGTATAAACACCATCGATCATCAGATTTCACTAATTGAGTTGAAAGACTGAAGGTTGCTGGCAGCGCTTAGCCAAATTTTTCCTGCCTGGTTTTCTCTACTTAGTCCATGCCTCCATAGAGCTCATGCCTCATTTTCCGTAAATGTTTGATGCATTTTTGATGCATTGCAATTTTTATATGATGCATTGCAATTTTGCATAACGCTACCTTTAGGATAAATACGGGAAATAAAAAATTGTCTGACCCCTCTTTGAGCAGTAGATACTGCGCACAAAACAAAATTGCCAAAAATATGTGCAGAAAAGCATTTGATTCACGGGCAAACTAAAACTGTATAAAATCTAAATTAATTTTGAACACAAAAATGAGTCAAACTTTTTTGGAAATATAAATAAAGAATCAAAGCATCCCAAACTTTTATTTTTAAAAAATTTAAAAAAATAAGTATTTGATTAATGCTGAAATTTAATACCGTTTAAATTATATATTTTTTAAGAATACTTGCAAAAAGGCAGACTTTTTGTCAATGTTTAATAGTCGGTGAACATAAAAATAAACCTTGCATGAGCTAGATTGCGAAACACTACGACCAGAGTATGAGTGAGATAGTTTTTAGCAGCATAGTCTGCTAGCACGCAGAGCGTGATTACGTGGTAATGATCACTAGGAATAAGTTAAGCGATCACGTGGTAATGATCACTAGGAATAAGTTAAGAATAGTTTTTAGCAGCATAGTCTGCTATCATGCTCTGCGTGCTGAGCAGACTATGCTGCTAAAATCTATTCTTAACTTATTCCTAGTGATCATTACAACGTGATCATAATCAGGTATATTTGCTACACTGGTGATTAGGTTGGGAAATTTTTGAGTAATAATTAAAAAATACATGTAGTTTCATGGATTTTTTACTATTACGATTTATTTCTAATTTTACTATTACCTAATATAAATATATCATTTATCTAATCGATGCATATGACTTATTGCTACGGCAGCAATCTGTTACAACCAACAACAACACCAGTCCAACCCCGTTCGACGAACGTCCGGAAATCGAACCCGACCCGTGTTCGTTTCCCGAGCATTCGCCGAATGTTGTTCAGTTTGTCGTTCGATTTTGTCGAACGTCATTCGATTCCGCGGTGCGCCGGGTCATCTAAGTCCGTATACCCTGTGATCAGCCCAATACTTCACCACGACGACATTTTTTTAATATCTGTCTTTTTATTAATATAAATTTTTTAATATATTTTATATTATTTCTATATACATAGATAATTAATATGATAATATATAAAAGAAAAAACAAATAGGAATATTAAAAAAAATCATGGTCACAGTAGATTATGTGTAAACAAAGTTCAAGTCTCGGTAATAAATAATAAATGGTTACCGTACTGAAGTTTGAAAGCATCTGGTGAATTATTGGTTTAAAGAAACACAAATTTTAAGATTGTTGAAATCAATATTTTCGTAATATATAAAAAAATTAATTAATTTGTTTTTTTTCTATGGATTGTAGAAAAAATAGTATCATAGCGGATTTTTAGTAAACTTAATTAAAATATTTCCAACCTATTTTCTTATGTATTTCTTATCAAGATTTATTTTTATGTTTCCTAATTATTAAACAACTAGCGTGACCCGTGCGAAGTCTTCGCATTATTTATTCCATTATGAAGCTCAGATGACAGATCAAACAAAAATTTTACTAAAATTGACATATAGAGGCGCAAGTATCAAAAGCATTGAGCTAAAGCGCCACTTTATTTATACGTGAGTGGATTTGAAATTAAACAAAAATTTTACCGACCGTCAATCATATTGACGTTGAGCCGTTAGATGGCAGCATTGCTGTTTTGTGTATATAATTTTAATAATTAATTAATTTGCAAAAACAATAGCAATAATAATTTTTTTAGTTGTGGATGCCGGTAGAGCAAGCAATTATCTATAAAACGATATATAATTTATGTGGATTAGTTGTGAGGTTTTTTCTAAAAAGGAAGTGTAACATCTTAACCTTAGCGTATTAATATATATGATGATGACAAAAAAGTCTCCATGTTTTATTTTTCGGTTCAAAGTTAATAGGTTTTTAGATTTTGATATAGTCTTTTTGCACATATTTTTTTACAATTTTGCTTTACTCGCAGTACTGGAGGACTGTAACTGGAGGACAAAAAAGGGTCAGGCAAAACTTTTGATTCTATATTTATCTCTCCTCTAAAGGTATGGATGTGCAAAATTACTAAGTGCATCAAACGCCTACCGAAAATCACAAGTCACAAGCTCTCCGACTAACTTGAACATATACAAAAAGAAAACAACTTGGTTTCAAAAGTAAAATATATTTATCTGGCAAATGTCTATTGGCACTTTCTGGATTGGTAAAAATGGTTAATTAGAATAGGATCGTTATTAAATATATGTCTGGATAAATCCTGAATATATATATATATATATATATATATATATATATATATATATATATATATAGATATATATACACACATATATATATATATATATATATATATGTGTGTATATATATCTATATATATATATATATATACAGTCCGTGAATAAGTGTCACATAAAGAAAGACGCTTTTCGTTGGCTCTAAAGGAATAAATTTTAGTTGACAAATGTATATAATACACGCGCTTTTTCTAATTGGGCGCAAAAAAAAATATTACACATGACTCTTTTTAATACACCCAATACTTGATGAAGCGCGTTGTTTACCCGGGCAGCTAGAAGTCTTCGCAGCTGTTCGCGGGTTATTCCCCTGAGCGGCGCTGGAAAATATGCGCAAGTTTCATAAATACAAAAAAATGACAAATAATTATGAATATTATTTTCAATTTTCTGAAAAAAGTCATCTTTTCAATTTAATTTTAACGGCAATGAACTATTTTTCAGTCAACAAATAACGTCTTTCTTTGTCCGAAACTTATTCCCGGACACCGTGTATATTTGATATATGTTTTTGAGATAGATTTATATATATATATACATATATATATATATATATATATATATATATATATATATATATATATATACAGGTTAAAACAGAAAATATATATAGAACACCCTACGTTAGTCATAAAAGTGTTATTAAACGAAATACCAAAACCCACCAAAGCTACTCCTCAAAGGCCGAAAGAAATATAACAGGGCTCTATTTCCGTTACTAACAATGTGTATGCCGATCGTATAGTAACTAGAATTGTTAATACAAGGTCGTAACAAAGAATTGACCTTCATCATGAATAGGCATTTATAAAATATAACAGCTAGGTCAACCAAGGTTTGCTAATCAAAAAATTAACCCATTATCACCCACGATGCGGTGTCTGTGGTCAGTATACCTGCCATTCTTCTGTAAATGAAATAAACATATCGTTTCTAATCAGGTTGAATCACAAACCGCTTGATGCATAAAATATAAACACCTTTTTAATTTCTAAACTGAACAACAAACGAGACGAGTAACAATACGCTAACTGCCGCATGGGATGCGTCGCGTAACAAACGGTATATTACATCAATAATTTTTATGTAATATTACCAAATACGCAATGAAATATTTGAATCAAATTTTGGCATTTATTTCGACTCGTAGCTCACGAATATGCTAAAATATTAGTAATATGTAATAATATTTTGGGCTTTTATTTTTGGATATGGTCACATTTCTGTAAAGATTGTAACCAAATAAGAAGGAAAAATGTGCCTCCTCACGCAGCATAGTCCTTTTGAGCATTTCAAATAATATATACAAATAATGTCATTAAAATATTAACCCGAAATCACTCACTCACTCACTCAAAATTAAATAGTACTGCTGAACGCATAAAGCGTTTTTAATAAAATAAATATATCTTGGAAATAAAATTAGGACACATTTATGGAAGACATAAGAAAGATATAGACGATAATGATATAATATCCTATGATTTGCTCCATTATGAGCTTAATGCAAAAATGTTATAATCAATTAATTAATTTTATAGAAACATAAAATCTATATCAACAACATATATTTTTTATGTATTTTCAAAGTAGGCACTGAATACAAAATATATGACTTGTAATTTTTTTTAAACAGTTAATGTAATTACGAACTATTATTCATATAATTATCATTTCTTTGCAATTCACCTTCTTTTTTGGAACTTTTAAAATGAGTACTTAATATTTAAATATTCTATATTTAGAAATTACATAGGATTTATATGTACATATGCCCAGAACTTAACATTTGAGTAAATTTTACACAACTTATATGAAATTTCACTTTATGCTATTATCCATATGATCAGACTAATCATCATCTCAATTTCCTCAAAAAAAGTGAGGATTCTATCTGCCTCAATTACAGGAACCAATGCTCTTCTGAATGCAGCAATTTCGATAAAAATCGGAGATATAGCAAATAACGCGTAGTAGCAGTGACAATAATTAAAACATACTTTATAAAATATCTATTTTCTGTAAAAATATAATAATACTCTATATTCTACTTATTTTAATGAGTAAACTAAACAATGTTTCTATTTTTTGCTAGATGCTTTACTATTAAGCTTAGTGTCTCATTTAGGCGAAAATTCTTGACGCAAATCTTTTCGTAGGTATTGTTGCAGAAAATCCATCACAAGTGGCCAGTGTGAGAATATGCAAAATTTTTGTGAAGTTGTGAATTATTCAGTTTAAATTCTACGAAGAGTCCCGTTGATACGCTGGTATCATCTCAGTCTATGATGATAATTGCCTGGTAATACTAGGTTAAAATCGCTTCATTATTAAGCTTAGTGCCTCATTTCGTAAATTGCTTGGCGCGTGGAGCAAATCTTTTCACTGGTATTGTTGCAGAAAATCAATCACAAGTGTGGGAACATGCAACATTTTTGTGAAATTGTGCATTATTCAGTTTAAATTCTACGAAAAGCCACGTTGATGCTGCTAAAATCTCAGTCTAGGATGATAATTGCTTGGTAATACTAGGTTAAAATCGCAGTTTGTTTAATTTTTAGCTGGTCTTTGCCACATATTATTTATGTAAAATCTTTTTATTAATATTTATTATTATGTATAATATTAAAATTTCCACTATCGCAGTATATAAGGGCGTATATATATATATATATATATATATATTTTATCACTTGTCTAGTAAAAGATGGTAGAAAATAAATGAAGAACAAAATATGTGCTCACTCCTCAAGCACTAAGCTGCAACTGACGCAATTTTTCACTGAGATTACATCACCCACTTTACAATATTGCCAACTTGTCCATTGATTATCCTTGCATTAATGTGTTAATACCAAATTAAGTCACTACCTTTTGAAGATAAACCACCTAATACTCTTCGATATTATGTTCATTTTATTGTTTGTAATGTTATAATAGTTTTAATAGTACATTGTAATCTCGATTATTATTTTATATTGATTAGAATAGTACATTGTAAACTCGATTATTATTTTATGTTGATTAGAATAGTACATTGTAATTTCGATTATTATTTTATATTGATTAGAATAGTACATTGCAATCTAGATTATTATTTTATATTGATTAGGATAGTACATTGTAATCTCGATTATTATTTTATATTGATTAGAATAGTACATTGTAATCTCGATTATTTATTTTATTATAATATTATTTCGTATTAAATTTTAGGATATTTTTTTTTGTATTGGCAAAAAAAATTCTGAAAAGTTTTTGAATTATGCCAAAAGAAATTTTTTAAAATATAACATAGGCTTTCTCAAAGTACCAGTTGTCAAAGAGATGTTGAATAGGAGAGACACAGCCCGATTTTTAATATCTAGAAATTATCGAAAAGCTTACTTACTTGTGTTATTATTTCTAATCTAGATGTTATAAAAAAATATCAAACCTCTTCTTCTCTTCTCTGGTATTTCCTAACATAAATTGATTTTCTAGAGATACGGGATGTAAAAAATTATGAACAGAAATGAATATCTAATCCGTTTAGTTTATTGACCAATAAGTGATTTCAAAATAAATGGGTAAAAAGTAATATTGGTTTTATTTGGTCCTAATTTTTTATAAAAATATGTTATATAGAAAAATTTTTTACTTACATTCAGTGAATTTGAAAATATTTAGATAGAATATAAAAATAAAAGTCCTATCGAAACTATAGGCTTGTATTAACGTTTTGGGACTCGCAGAGCCTATAAAAAACTAAAAATGAAATTTATTATGTGCGTCCATCCATCGGTTACTGCTTTCAAAATCTTAAACGTACCAACTTACAGCAATGGTATTTTATTCATATAAGTATAATTTCACATACAATACCCCAAAAGAGACCTTAAACGAAAAAGTTATAATTTTGATTAAGAGAAAAAAGAATATTTTTATCATCAAATAAAAATTGTTCTTTATAATTTTAAAATCATTGCATTAATTTGCAATTTACAAAAAAATAGATTTTTTTACCTAAAAATTACTTTATCAGAATTTAATTTTAAATAACTTGCCATTTGTCTAATAGTTCAAAACAAAACGACTTTTTTTCATTTCGGTGATGACTGAATTATGAATACGTAAAAAGGATTAACTTCAACTCTTTAAACATGCGCAAGTTATTTAAAGCACATTATCATAATTTAGCAGGTATTGAATGATTCATTTTTAATTGAATACCTGTTTACGATTATTCCATTCGTTCATCTTTTCAATCGAATGATGAATATCAAACACACACATATATATATATATATATATATATATATATATATATATACACACACACATATATATATATATATATATATATATATATACACACACACATATATATATATATATATATATATATATATGTATGTATCATTACGTTAGCACTGCCTTTAAATAAATCAAAATTCCCCTTCGACACATCTTGATTATTTTTCATACTTTTTTAAAATGGATTCTGTATTAATGAAACTACGTGATGTAGTATTATTTCTACTTTCTTTAATTTCTTTACCACGACCTAGGTTTCGTTGTATTACAACATCTTCAGGTGGGATATTAGCAAAGATTTGTTAATATCTTCGCTAATCTTTGCTAATATCCCACCTGAAGATGTTGTAATACAACGAAACCTAGGTCGTGGTAAAGAAATTAAAGAAAATAGAAATAATACTACATCACGTAGTTTCATTTAATTGTAAATAATAAATTTCTACAAAATTAACGCCAAATATATTCAATATCTAAGATCATAGTAACTGAACACGCTCTTAATTCACATTTGCTCAACATTCTATCTCCTTTTATGAATACTTATTTCTTCATTAACTAAGGAACAATTGTTTTCTTGGTGTCAGGAATCATTCATAGCTTTGTTAAGTCGTCTGCAGAAATCATTTCCATCCTTATTCTATTTACATTCTCCCTGCATATCCTAAGAACCTTACCTTATTCTCACTTACATAGCAAGTGAATCTTTTCATAGTAATTTTTAATCTCACTATTTATTTTATATTTTTTTTGTGTTATACCCACAGAATTTGCCAGTTCAATTCACCATTAAATATTTCAAGCTTCATTTTTAAGTTGACCAAAATGTAATGCCCTTCTAGCAATAAATTTATCCAAGAAGAGCAATCAATTTAACTCATTTACGTTTTAGTGTTACGGTAATTTCAACAAAATATAAATAAATATATATTAATGTATTATGTCTTAAAGAAATAAACATGAATGCAAAACCATTCTCAAAACTTGAAAGCAAAAAATTAAATTTGTTACAAATTTATTACATTAATAAAAATTTCGTCCTCAGTAATATGTGCACATATATATATATATATATATATATATATATATATATATATATATATATATATATATATATAAATTTCCTTATTTGACGTTTAAGACTGTTAAAAATTACATTTTTTTAACGTAATTTTATGTTTATTTCAAGTGATTTAATTTCATCGATATTTTAATTCCTTTATGTGTATGTCAAATATGTAATGTCTAACGGTAAATTCATTGTGAATATAATGAGAAATAAAGATGTAATGTACAAATTTCGACATATTTCTGGAGAGTATTTTTTTTTAAATCATTTCTCCTCCTCGGTCCTGCACCCCTTCTATAGGACATTGTTCACTTGTCTGTTATCTAGCAAGTTCTTTTCACAACACAAAATTTTCGGTGATGCAGGGGTTCTAGATGAGATGGCGCTTTTATCTTTCTTAGCTTTTATTTTTTCACGATTGAAATTATGAAAAAAAAGGAAAAATGTCTACTTTTCGTAAATTTTATTATGTATTAATTAATTTTACGTATTGCTGTACTAAAACTAGTCAATTAGTGTAACAAGTATATGTGTGATGTAATCAGTGTAAAACATTTCCAATTCATTAAATGTATTAGCGAAAATGTTAAGTGTTTAGTTGCACGTATTGAGAATTTTCGGTTTAATGGGTTAAATCTATGAATTTGTTTGTTGTATCTTCAAAATAGTTTACCTTTCCCTTTAGACCTCCACTATAAGGATATCCAGCAAATTCTGGAAATTGATAACAATGAGTCATTAATAGGTGACTTCGAACACGACGACGATGACCCTATCCTTCCCAATTACGAACAAACACTCAGAAGGATCCTGACAATTTAGATTCATTCAGAAGTTCAGATGATGATGTTCCATTATCTACTCTTTCTACTTCATCTACCAGTTCTAACTGACGATATGGCAAGTTTAATCCGCCATCATCAAAGGTTTATGTTAAATCTTTAGATGTCTCATGTGTTCGCCGTTTACTAAAACCATTTGAATATTTTAACAGATTCATCCCCGAAGACATATGTGAATCATTTAGTAATTATTCCAATCAAGCTAATTTGATGAGATAAGGGAAAGTCTAAATATCACTACGGAAGAGATGAAGATATTCTTTGGTATATGCATATTGCTATGAGTTACTTAGACTTACCTAGAATCAGCATGTATAGGGCAGATAATGCAATAATGGGTATGATATCCAACAGAATGACCAAAGATCGTTTTCATAAACTTAGATTAAATTTGAAATTAGTGATCTTGAAGTTGCTGAGTTATTGAAAGAAAAATCTCTGATAAAGTTCAGTCCCTGATTGAGACAGTTCGAAGAGCCTGCCTCTATCTTAGAAAGTCAGTGTAGTGTGCGAGCAAATGATACCGTCTTGGTGACAAGCTACTATGAGGCAATTCATCAGAGGAAAGCCAAATCTTTGTGAGCTTAAGAATTTTATGTATGAGTATACTACTCTAGATGATATACTGGATTTTTGTGTATACTGCACCATTGGCCTTTTTTGTATGAAGATAAAGGTTACACTATTTTACCAGCCAACGCTGCTAAAGGCTTGAATATTGGAGAAAATGTTTTTTTGAAATTGGCTGAAGCTTTACCTGAAGATGCAAAAATATATATGGATAGGTATTTTACATCTGTATTTTAACCTGTGGGTAAATGTAAATGTCGGTGCAAAAGAACGAAAACTTACACAGACATCTATATATCTTTTTCTATTGAGGCAAATAATTCAAAGATGAGAGAAGTCGATATGTTAGATAATCAGCTTTTACAGAATCAAAACACGGACCAGAAAATGGACTGTACGTTTAATTTGTTTTATATTCGATTGCTCAGTTATTGCTGCATGGCTTACGCATAGAAGAGAGGTGAAATATTGGAATTAAACAACAAAGACATTTTGGATTACTTAGATTTTAAAATAGAAATTGCTACACCTCTTTTTTACTTTACGGAGATGGTTCGATCACAACTCGCGACAGTTCAAGAGAATCATTCCAAAATCTGTTGAAACCATTCCAGAATCTCTTCAAGCCGCACCAACTTCTCGTAAGAGGTGTGCTTTGGGCCCACTGAGGATATCAATGGTGTAAAATCTGTCGATGATTGATGGGCAGCAAAATGAGCATCGGTGCACACTACAAGGTTGCAAAAGCAAAAAAGCGAGAATGTATTGCTTAACTGGTTACATGCATGTATGCCTCATGTCAGAACGCAACTGCAACAAGTAGTATAATGTACTTCAGGAGTTTTAGTAATAATTAGTTTTAACTATATAATTACTTATTTTGCGGTGTTGACATTTGTTTTTGCAACATACTTTTGATCATGAGGCTAATTAATAATTTTCCAATAACAATTTTCATTCGATAAAAGTACTTCGCTACTTGTTTTTAATTTCCATAAACCCTAATTTAACTATTGTATACAACTTTTTCTATATATTAATGAAATTAGTGTTTATGGAAATAATTGTTTTCAATGAACAATTTATTTCTACTTTCTATTATACATATGTAACTATTTCATATTATTTTTATTTTTTCCTTTTTTCATAATTTCGTGTCAACTATAGGAAACATAGGTTTTAGGAAAATGAATTGATGTCAAAATTTCCCAAATATTATTTTCGTGGCCTAAGAAATCCCTTAAGTACATATAACGCATTATTTCAAAATCCCAAACAAAAAGTTGTTTCAGGATCGATTATTATTTATGTTTTTTGGACATTCCATTCAAAATGTAATAAGATGCATAAATTATTGTTTTTAAAAATGTAATATAAGGCATAAATAAATATAATTTTAAAATATTTGTAAATTGTAATTTTTATTATTATGTTTTTTTTAGCATTCCATTCAAAGTGTAAAATGAGGCATAAATACTCTATGGACAATCTTTGAAGTTTTATAGAAAATCTCAAATCCGATTAGCCAATCGAAATGAATAAAATCTTTCAAGTTAAAAAAATACGTTGTAAAGGGCCATATCTTTTTATAACGTGAACTTGAATATTTTCAACAATGTAAAGCCATAGGCCTCAATATACATATTAATTTACACTTGATTTTTCGAGTCTTTTCTGAGACAAAGGGCTTTGAGGGGCAAACGACGTAAAACGAAGTGATCATATAAGGGTCCGGTTTTCTTTTCACTATGACGGTCTAAACCTTAAAAAGGAAGTTCTAGACTCGTACCTGTAGCCTTATATTTCGTAGGTGTCATAAATATGCCAAAGAGCAACGGAGCGAAGTATTTTGAGTTTGAAAACAAAAATTATACCTGTTTTGAATTATTATCTAAACCAGAAAAGGAAATGGAATAGATACTTTACATAGACGAACAATAAAAAATTGATCAAAGAGTGACAATCAGTAATAACCCAAGAGGAAAAAGGGATTTAGGAATACTGATGATTGATATAACAAAAAACAGAACTTGCGCAAGAAGAATTCCGTGGCTCCAAATATTTTTAATTCTCAAAAACAATGTGAAAAACAAAGTTATTTCTGCGGTCGGTCATGTCCATTATACAAATGTGCATTGGAAAGTACGTGTAGAGAACTCTCAGAATTTATTCTAATAACGTAAGTGTCCTTTACTATAATCCCTATACTTTGTCTTAGGCTGTATTGACTCATCTTAAAATATTTTACCTCAGCTCCACTGGCCGCCCCAACGTGTTGCTGACTGTACAGGGCCGCGCTCTTTTTTCAATTGCACACAAGACGACCTCGCTGCTAGAGTCTATTTATTTTTATTATACTATCAATGTTATCATTATTTCACAATAATTTGTTTAATGGTGTTAATTGTAAAACTTAACTATATAGTTGGCTACATAGACATTGCATGAGAAATCGAAAAAGGAAACATTCAAAATTATTTTGTTGAAGTCTTTAATCAACATAATTAATCATAAAGTTAGATGCGTAGATGTCCTGAAAGAAGTCAAAAAACTAAGCAATTACATTTGTCACGTAATAGTTCTATGTAGATTTGGAAATCGATGATGTTGGGATTTCCTTTTTTGTGTTATGAGACTTTATACATCTACATGTTACAAAGAAAACGATGACTGACTAATAGACATATGACAACAATGTTCGTTCTGAGATACGGGCTGCTAAAAAATACGGTGTAACGAAAGTAGGATTTTGAACCATGAGGGTTTCATATCATACTTTTTATGGTATGCAAAAAAAAAATAAACAAAAACCATAAAAAAAATGTTGCTCCAACATGTCCCCTGCCTTATAGCGCCGTGCTATTTCTGCAATTGCACGCAACACAACCTCACTGATAGTATTCCTGTTTTTATTATACTACCGATTTTATCATAATTTCATAATCATTTTGTTGAAGATTTCAATTGTCAAACTTAATTACACAGTTGATTACATAGACATTTTATAAGAAATCGAAAAAACAAACATTCAAAATTATTTTTTGAAGTTTTCTATAAACAAATTTGATCATAACGTTAGTTACATAGATTTTCTGTGAGAAATCAAAAAACTAAACAATTACATTTTGTCACGTAATAGTTCTCAACATAGAATTTTAAAACAACAATTTTTGGATTTTTCCTTTTTTGTGCCATGCGACTTTATATCTCCATCCGTTACTGAGAAAAAGATGATCGACGTACAGACAGAGAGATGACGGATAGACAGTAAGATGAATAACCAAGGATTTTTCGTTCTATGATACGGGTCCCTAAAAAAATTGTGTAATGTGAGTAGGACCCGTATCTTGAAGATTTCATAGTACTGTAACATATTATATTATCCAGGAAAAAATAAACAAAAACGAAAAATTTATTTTATCACCAAATTATATAATATAGAATTAAATGATTCTTGAGAGTTTACCTTGTAATGTAAAATCTTTCCTTTGTGCCAAATTTCAAGGTCAAATTTTAGGTCAACAGGAAGCAGCCCATAGTTTTTGAGGAGTGAATCAGTGTGTCAATATCGACATAGGTGATCTTTCAATAACTTTTCATTATATTAAGTTAAAAGCTTAAATTGTACAAAACTGTGAGTTGTAAACCCTAGTATCTTATATTCATTTCTACTTGATATCTATGGTTATTCCTGAGAAAGTGAGTCTTGAAAACAGATGGAAAACAAGGTGGTTTTAGGTTCAGGCTCTAAAATAGAAGACCAAATCAAAGTGCGTATGTCGGCTTTTTGATAATTTTTAAAAGTTTTCCACTTGCATGAAGTTTCAGTTAAGAAATATTACCAAAATTACCCAAAAATAATGAATGGAATCTTAGAAAATGTTACATTTTCTAAAAAAGTCATAGAATTAATGTTAATGGATTATTACTGAAATTACTACGGTGGGTTATCAGAAGTTACTAATTTTCTATATCACATCCACTAAAAGCGTTGTAAACAATAATTTTTAAAACTACTCCATACAGGAGTTACTCTTTAATTTTCGGTTCATTTTATATACTCCACAAGTATATAAAATAAAATTAAAATTGGACAGTAATTTCACTTTTATTAAACATAATTAGATTGTAATTCTACTTTTACTACAGATCTTACGGAATAAACATGAGTCTGTAAAACTTTCATTTGTTTATTTCTTATTGCAGAATAAACGAACTGTTGAAGCCGGCATGTTTGATCAACTGGATTTAAAAAGTTTTATATAAAACTCACTGTTGAAATTTATTTACTCTATAGCAATATGAACATCGTTAGGATTAATTCAATCATGTCACCATATTTGTAGTCACCTAACGTTAATCGAAGATATATTTATAAAAGCAGGTGTACTGTCTTAACACTCTGATCTTATCAAACTGTAGAATCCGAATTTTTTTAACAAATCTACAAATTTGTATCATTGTTGAAATATTTCGATTGGCATTCACTCACCCGCTCCTTTCCAAATTCTTAATTTGATCAAACACATCTTTTCTAAGTTCTAACCACCGACAACTTTGTACAGAATATACATTATTTAAGGAGTTTGTTTGTGACACATTGTGCATGTCAAAATTATTTACAAAATTCCTCTAAATATACTGGTATTGTTGCTTTAGAAACCTGTTATTAATATTTAAACATTGTTCACTTTTAAAGACGCAGTAATAAAGATTTGTTTTCTTACAAATTTTTTCCCGATAACCATAAACTAAACGAAGGAGAGAGCCTGTTTTGTTAGGATGAATATCACATAGTTTATTTAGGAATTGCATGAGGTATCCCAAATCCTTAGCGTAAATATTCGTAATTGTAGTTATTCGTTTTAGATAATTCTATGTCTTTCTTATTAATTTTCTAGGTATGCGTGTGCTTCACAAATTAATCGAAAGCGGGCGCGGATATATATGGTTGTAATAGAATAGTAAGTTTAGTGTGCGTTACAGCTCACATAAATGTTCACGTAATAAAATTTTCTGGTGGGTGTTTTATTATTTTGTATTTTCGTAATGAAATTTATATCCCAAAAGTAACTAACTTTAACTTTGGTTCTATTGATTTGGCTTAAGATAACCTGGCATTTTAAATAACTTGTTGAATAAGTAATCATTTGTTAACTAACTCATTTATTGAATAACTAACAGCTTTTCGCAGCTATTCCTAGGAGAAAGTGATTAACGCAATTGTAGAGTCCGAACATTATTAACTTAAATAATCTGTAAAGCAATGATGATAAAATGGAATCAAATCATCTAGGCAGATGATCATGGAAAAATAAAAGAGGAATAATTTATTTTCTCGGTAAAAACAGACCTTTAAAGTCGTTCAAATTATCACCAAATATCAATGTTAGAGCTCTAAATAACAACAAAAATAATGATCCTGCTGGATCCAAAAGAATTGCAAAAGAAAAAGCTACAGTATCAGAAGAAATTCTTAGTATGTATGCTGAATTATATTAACTATTACATATTATCTATTCAGCAATATTATTATAAGAAGCGTAATTGTGTATAGAAGTGGTTTATTGGTAGTCCACTTGTAAATATCCTTAATAAGATCAGCTTACCTTGACTGGTACAATGTAAAAAATATATTTGAAATATTCATAAAATAAATTTGAATATTAAAATATATTTGAATTATTTAATATATTAAAAATATATTTTAATTATTAATTTCAACCTGAAAAAAGGTTGTATTTGGTTTTCAAAAAACATTACTTTTTTGTGCAAAAATCATTATATTCATGCTATAGAGATCAAAAGCCGTTTTGTTAATCTCTAACTTGCATAATGGTAATTAATTTTAGTTTTTTTTTTTATCTGTCTGTAACTTGGCAATCTGTGTGTTGACACAATGGGCCAATCCGTTGAAGTTAATATCGTTTGTGGTCAAAAGGATCCCGTTTAGGCAAGTTCCTGTCATTTGCTGTCAAATCTCGCGGATAGTCCAGGCAATTTTAGGTTAAAAAAAAACTAAAATTGATGTAGTGAGGAATTAAGAAATGTGTACTATTTGTAACAGAGGACGATGGTGATTCTTTACTTGTTTGATATCAGTTATACGCACTCCCGCTAAATTAGACATCTTAAACGAAATTTGGAAACTTTGAAAGTGAAACCCTGCTTTTGAATTTGACCAATCTACTTCCCAGAAATATGTTACATATCTCTAAGGTCGAATAACAAGAAAACTAAGGCTGAATGGGCCAAACGCTCAGCAAGCATGTGATAACAGTTTGGTTGTGATCTATCTAAAAAGTAATGATGAAAATTATTTGCGAAAAAAGTTTTATTAACTTGCTAGTTTCATTTTCTTTCACTTCTGTAAAAAGCACATTTTCTTTCAATTCTGTAAAAAGCAAAGCATCAAAGTTTGACATTGCATGAGTTTGATTTTTTTCAACTCAGGATCAACCTGAGATGCTTTCTATTACCATGCGAGTATGTAGGTAATTTTTTTTATTTAATTAAGGGTTAAGCTATTAAAACCGACATGTATTATGTGGCGAAAAATGGGGATGAAAGTTTTTTTTATCGTATGAAATCATAGCCTAGTATCTTTAAAAAAAACGCGTGAATTGAATAGAAGGAATTCTTAATAGTTTTATTATGATTATTAATGGCTGACAGAGTTACTTCAATTTGATTCTTAATTTAATTTAAATATTAATAAGTGACAAAGAACTTAATTTAAATAAGATTTTTATGTTTTTGTAATTAATTTAAAAAAAATATATGCCTATTTTACGATTATGCGATTTATTGTCTAAATTTATATAGGTGTCCTTAAATATTAGTTATCCTTTTTTAATTTTCTTCTTTTTCTGTTTTTATAAATACATTAGTGTTAGGTTCTACATGGGTTACAGTATGGTCATATCCAATTGAGGATTAGTTTATTTACACTTTTTCTGTTTAAATAGATTTCGTTACTGATTAATATTCTTCAATATAAATATATATTATATTTCTGATCGTATCTTGTTTTAGATTTTTCTTTAGATTTAATTAATTTTTCACACGTTAAAGGAAATTATTTGCTTAATTTGTATATAAAGTTATCTATGTAATCGACAAAATGTAATTCTTCCTTTAGTTAAAACAAGTTAGGTAACTTAGATTTCGGTCCGGATACTAATTTTACTAAATTCACGTGTATATTCAGTAGTATCGTATATTGTCGTATGTCTACATCACCCAACTTGACGTTGTTTTTAATGTATTCCATTACAAGAGTAGCAAGGAAATTTCTAGAACTGGCCGTATGTAATAAGGGGAATAAAAAAATTAACTCAAATGTCAAAAATTAAATTTTTAATTAAACCATTTAAGAGTTTTTCCAAAATTTGCTAAATTTTTTTACAAATTGGGGTAATTTAGAAATTGTTCATATAACATTAAAATGAATTTAAGTCATTAATATTACTCGAGGATGTTTTCATCGTCATTTTAATCAAAAACATAGTTACGACCGATTTCGATTGGCATTTTATGATGAAACCCTGTCTGCGCCACTGTTTGTGACTGGTTTAATGAATCAAGCACGGTTGTACTATCCCAACGATGATCTCCGTGAGATATGCTCCTATATAATGACAAATGATGATAACATGGATGTAAAGCTCATGATAAAGACTGACAAGAGAATAATCTATCAGCAGATTAGGAAGTTTAGGCAGGAGTATGAATTAAATACTTAAAATTCTAGGTGAACCTTTAGACATCGAAAACCTTTGTGATAGGTAAATACTCCCTGTTCAAAGCAAATCGAAGTTCAAAAACACATTTTGTCTGGTGCCCAAAACCTGAATTAAAAGTAAAAGAAAATAAAAATCAACATACGATCAGAAATGTTAGAAAAACCGAACGGGAAATAAAAATCCAATGAATCGTTTGACTGATAGTCGCTTTATTCAACAACGTCAAGAGTGATGAAAGTTGGATATACCGTTACAAACCCGACATTACAGACAGTCTAGGTAGTATACATTTCCTCTGTCTATAAAAGTTAAGAAAGGGCGAAGTGCGAGGAAAAACGTGGTCACAACTTTCTTTGAAAAGAGGATTTATTATTCTACGATTGTTCTAGAAAGTAAAGAATAATTACCGCAAACTAGTACAATAAAAAGTTTCATTGTTATACCCCTTCTTATACTAAAGAATTTTATAAAGTTTAAAATATTTAATGAAAAAGTATGCTGTTACAATTGTGTGAGCTGTCGGGTTATTACAAATCGATAATACTGACATACTTGAAAAAGTCACTTACTACTTAAATTTATTTAATAAGAAAACCTAATTGAAGCTAACTAGTAAAAACATAAACTGCTTTATAAAATTTCTTATTCACTATTTAGTAATTTAATTTTTCAATTTATGCCAATTAAAACCTGAGTAGAGAAATAGGTAAGCCATAACTTATGTTAAAACTGTATCGAGGCGCCACTTGCTGACCTTTGTCAATGGACGGAGCAATGTGTTTACCATATATTTACATTCTTTTATCTGCCCGCCTCGACACAACAGGAAGTCACATTACGTAATCCCAGTATAGACAAACTTATCCATGAGATCGAAGGATTGTAATATTTTATTATTTAAATATACAACATTTCGTTGATTGTTGTTGAGATCGCCAGATAAATCCCACTGTCGGAATTAAAAAAAATTATTGTTTATTTTATGATCATGAGATCTATCTAGATTTGTATAGATTTTGTTAAATCTTTTGTTAATCTAGATCTCCGCGTTCAGATTCTAAATACCATACAAAAAAATATTTATTATATTACGCTTTATAAAAATTAATTAAATTTTGGCCTGGATACATTTGCATCGAAACATTTATATCGTATTAGTCTTTACCGTCTTGAATCAATTTATATTTAACTTAGTTTCAACCGATGACAATATAATTTTACTTTTTTTAAATTTTAGATCTTACATAAGAACTTTTAAATATATTCTAACCTATAACTAGGCCACCTATATTATAAACTATATAATCAAAGATCATATATATAGAAATAATATTTCGTCAATCGACTTTATTCCATTCTGGGAATCAATTTTTCAAAGAAAGATCGTCTTCCTTAATTCACACAGTAATTTTTTTTCGATTGCTGAGTCGGTATGTGCCATGTCAAATTTTCAAATTTGCCTATTTACATCAATATTGAAAAGCTATGGATACACACGAAAATATTATTATTGTGTCGTAATATAAATACGTAATACATATCAATGATTGAAAGATTACCTGTCAGCAGCATGTACCAGGGCATTGGCAATGAGCAGATGTCACCCGGCTTAACCTGGTTGATCGGTAGAAGTACTATAGGGGCTGTATGTTTTTCGGCATTACCTATAAATAGCAAAGATAAATGAGAACCATTATCACTTGGATATTTGTGTAGATATCAACTTAAATGTTTATAGCGGCGAACTGTCGAATAATAATACTTACACTTTATATTCAGCAAATTTATACAAAATGTTTCGAATAATGATCTCTGACTTCCATACGTTTTTAGATACGATGAATCATAGATCAATTAATAATGATGGTAACCAAACTCTTCAACGAATATTTCTTCAATTCTCACTTTCATTGCTCAGTCGTTGCTGTGGTATGTTAAGTTGATCATAAGGCATAGGAATCAACTTATCGGCTATTAAGTAGCTACATAAGGCTTCCAGGACAAGAGCGGTAGTCACTTTTATATCTTCTAGGAGACTTTTAACAGCTGATTTGTATTTCATTTAACCAAGACCATTTTTAATTTAAACGATAACAAATTATGAAACTTGTCTATAAAAAAGTATCATTCACAGTTCTGCAACTATATATAATATATATATATATATATATATATATATATATATATATATATGTGTGTATCGATTTTTGTCTGGAAATTCCTTTTAAAATCAGTTTTAATAGTAATTAAACTTCATGTAGTTAACTCTCCTCACTAGTGACAAACAACAGTCGAAAAAAAAATAAAAAATACTGTTATCATCAACAAGAAAGGTAATTTATGAATGTTCAAATATACTAGGGATACCTGCTTTATTAACCTTAAAAACTGTTTTAGTATTGAGAAATTTTAATAGTAATTAAACTTCATGTAATTAACTCTCCTCACTAGTGACAAACAACAGTCGAAAAAAAATAAGAAATACTGTTATCATCAACAAGAAAGGTAATTTATGAATGTTCGAATATACTAGGGATACCTGCTTTATTAACCTTAAAAACTGTTTTAGTATTGAGAAATTGTAATATTAAGCCCAATTGTTAAGTAATGTATATCAATATCTCAAGAAATCCGAATTGGCATAAAATAGTGATAAAAATTTGAAATCAATAGTACTTTGAAAATTCTTACATATATGAGGATGACACATACATATTAGCATATTTAATACGGTACTATAAACACAGAAATACATTAGGGTTGCCAGACAAGAGTAACGAAATAAAACAGAAATAGACAAGAAACAAAAATCTCAAATCTTAATATATGTATTTATTATAAAATATTATCAGCATAGTCAGATAGTAATATAGTTGTATAAGATATGAGCACAGTCATAGTCAGATAGTTGTATAAGTTATGAGCTAAAATTATCATCTTTATTTTTGTATTGACTTTGATTAAATATATTGACTCGTAAATTAAATTGCAAGAATAGTCAATTTTTAACTACAATAAGGGAAAATAAAATTCACTTAATTACTTTTCTTATCGCAAATATTTCCCGTTAGTTTTAGTATATAAACTAATTTATAATTTATAGTGTGTTGAGACGTAACTAAAAATATAGATTTTTCATGAAATACGCACTTGTACACATTACGCAGATACCCATTCGAGCAAAAAATCCTGAGAGTCTGAGTGAGCATACTCAAGCAACATATAGTCAAGCACGCGTGCAGCAGCCCCCCCCCCCCCTCCTCCCATATACACTGACATGATAATTTTGATTTGTGCAAAACCAACCAATAAAGCCAACCGCCCGTGTCTCCAGTTCTTTTATAGTTTCTACTTTTTGCATTGGGTTTCTATTAAAGTCCATACATTAACTAGTAGTAGAATTTTTTTCATTAATTCCAAGAGTATATTTATTAGTTAGAGCTATAGAAGGAATGACAAGTTTTAAATGAATTCATATCACAAATTCACAAGGGCACAGATCTAAAAAAAAGGGAAAAAGGATTAACATAAGAAAACGCCCAAGTAAAGCATGTTCTTTTCTAGTCGTCTTTAAATCTAAACCGATTTCTTTTCCAAAATTATTTTTGAAATTAATTCTAATCGTAATTGACTTTTTGTTAATAAAATTAACATTGGAACAAATTAAGTCTGTGTAGTTCCTAATACACTTTGCTTATGCCAAACGTAAAATCTTCCCTCAGACCTACATCTTTAAAAAACGTTTTATAATTTGAAAATTTATGCATTTTTTCTCCAGATATTACTCGATTTTTATGTCCTTAACGTACTTTGCCATAGCTACATTAATTCCCGTATGCTATTGGAATGAACCATGAATCAGTGCCTTATTGCTAAATGGTCTTGTTCAATGGACTTCTTTCATTACACTGCAGTGCTGAATGCAACTTTTTTCCCGAACAGTATTGCCTACATATGGGGCTACAAGGCACATGAAATAAATATGTATTCCACGAACCACATAATTATAAATATCAAACTTTCCCCTGAGATTGTGGAATCACCGAGTTCGGCTGTTTAAACCACATAACTCTCTTTATTCACTTTTTCAGTAAAATAGTTTGAGCCGGTTGTTTTGCATTAGATTGTCAGCAAAAGAACTAAGCGATGTGGTAATGGTTCTTACTCACTGTGAGGATGCTGTAACCAGAAACAATTTAAGGAAAAAAATCGAAAGTACCATTATTTTCAAGGAGAAAGGCAATTTTATTAAAAACGAAAGAATTAATAATTCATCATTCATCAAATCAAAAGACATACAATATTAATAACATTTTTTTATTCGTTAACCGAAACATGGTTGTGATTATTAAAAAGTGTCTTATTTTATCATATAAAGTCAGTAGTCATATGGGTATAACGCTACTTTCTGAAATATTAAGACTTTTAGATTTAAATAATTCAGTCCACATAATCCATTTTTGAGCGTTTCTGTGTCATAGCACTATCTGTTTTAACATAGAATTGAAATTGATTTTTTAATTTTCTTCGCGATCATTCAGGTTAATTAATACGGTCCCTTTTTAACGGCTGAAAAATTTAAACAATTATCAAGCTAACTAGACAATTTTTTCAATAGTAAATTAATTTCTTTAAATGTGCGTAATACTCTGAAGCCAAACTCGTTAGATAAAATTCTGGCCTGACATTATAAATGTGCTATAAAAAGGTTACTGATTTTCCTTTTAGATTATAATCACCTCATTTCTTCAAGATCATTTGTGAATATTTTGTTGATAGTTAAATAGCGTTCTTTAAATTACGAAGTTGAAAATTTAAATATATGTGGCTCTTTACTTTTTACGTTTCGTTCAAAATTTGTCGGAAAAAATCGTAATCAAATATATTTAAAGTTAAATGTAATTTTTTTTAACAAAATAGGGCATTATAGGTACTCATAAATAACTGGTAATTAACTTAAAAAAATCTATTTAGGTTCAGAAAAAATTCTGCTGGGAAAAAATTAAAAAGATAATTATGATTTAATGTAATTTATTTGGAGTTTAATTTGTTGAAATACTATTTGGGTTTAGTAAAAAACATTGACTGATATTAATTTCAAACTTTATCTCAAATATCAGAAGTTGGCTGGAAAAAATTATTGCGATCAAAGCTAACAACACAAATATAGAAAAATAAGAATGTGAATTGATTTACCTGAGTGTAAAAGGGAACACCATTATCACCTTCCACTTAGGTTGTCGCATGCCCTTCTTGGGACCCGTAACGACCCAGCTCATACAAAAGAGGGGACCTTCGAAAGTCCCCTAATAGTGTCCCGTATATACAGGCTCAGGGCTTCCACCCAACAGGGTTAGAGTCTAATAATAATTTATTCCCCCTCAATTAATAATTTATTATTTCATCTCGGTGACTAAATCGGGGAAAAACAACCTGGTCGTTTCCCCCTTAGAATCAGGGGAGGAACACCTAGACTACCAATGAGCAACGACGAACTCTAAGATACGTCTCTTTCTATCAACAAGGGATTCATTAGCTAAAAACTCAAAATTTAACGGACCACAACAAAACTCTTATCTCGTACCAAGGTGAAATTTGCCCCGCGTTCTACGATCTATATATATACCACGCTTATTACAAAAAGCTACGCTGTGCGTCGAGGACCATGTCTAGGTAGGTTACTTGATCCCGCACGACGATCCTAGCATCAGCCATAACCACAAACAGCTCCCTCACCAGTCGGCTTTTAAAGAGGACAACCTAGAACATTTGCGGGACAAAGCAAAGCTTGTTCTTAGTGCCCCAGTCATTTAGCTTGACGAGGGAGTCCACTGCCCGGTTCTCTATCTCTCTTCGGCTCGCTCTCCGACCAACAGCGAAGTGTCGTCTGCATAAGCAATGGTACCAAATCTCTGAAGGAGTATCGCGAGTATACCATCGTACATCACGGTCTTCACAATTGGTCCAAGGACTGAGCCTTGCGGGAGCTCCTGGTCAACGTTTTTCTAACTTCTGTGTCTGCATCCTATAAAAAGATAACACGATTACAGAAATAATCTATAATGATCCGGAGAGATCCGCTAACACTCTCCGGGACTCTAACATGAACAAGATGACTGGACCCAAGACAAAGCTGCTGTAATCGGCACTCCGGAATGAAAACCGCATTGTCTATCGGAACCCGACGAATTAGATAGTTACACCAAAAGACGCGTCGCCAATACCTGCTAGAGATACTTTCCGAAGACCGGAAGGAGCATAATGTGTCTAAAAATTGGAATCGCAAGCGATTTCCCATTACTCTTCGGTGTGACCTTAAGCCCCCCCACTTTTCATACCTTCAGAAAGTAGTCTGTGCAGAGACAGCGGTTAAAGATTGCAAGTATCTAACGCGCCGCGTTTTCCACACAACTTTCACTAATCTGTTAACGATTCTATCAATGCCAAGGTTTTCCAAACTGACGTCGAACTCCGGTGTCGCAGCTCCGGATCAGAGAAATAAGCTCGCTGTATACTTGATATTCCGCTATTCGACTGTGTCAGGGTCGTTATAAGAGAAGAGTTCTCTTCAAAGTTCTCTCAAATACCCCGGTGTACCTCTTATCGGTCCTTTTAAGTGCGCAAAAAGTTTCAAGAGGCTCCGTACTCGGGTTACAAAGTTTCGAAAATGGGATCGCCTAGTCAGCTTATTATACTTACACCAGGCATGTAATTATTGATCATCAATAATTTCCCAATTAGTTCCATGGCTCTTAGCGCGCTAGTAATAGTTTTTTTGTATTCCCGCCGCAGGGCCTGGAGAGTACTGCTCCGCCAAAAGTGCTTCTTCAGTGGGCTCGGTTGAGCCGTGCCCAATCCTCCCTCGGTACTGATGATCACCTTCTCCTAAAACTCAACATCCATTATATTTGGAAAATCTACTCGTTTTGACAATTATAAAAAGTTGTCGAGCTCTCGGGTCTTTTGAAAACGGGACGTTCATTGAGAAGAAATTTTTTTTATTTCAATACATATTTATGCAAAAAGAATAGCCGAAACATTTCTTGCTATGAGTGTGTATATATCTAGTACCGTTGTCGTTGATCGTGGTTTTCTTTGTTTTACTGACTTCCTGTCTAGAATGTATAATTATTTTTCCTTTTAATATGAAATTGAGGGAAAATTAAACTATTGAAGGAAAACTCTGACTTCTCCTGGAACAACATCGTAGGATAGGCGTATAAATCTATACCCTTATCCTTTAGTATGAGCTCGGTGTATTTACGTACCGTTAAACCGATGTGGCAGAAGAAGGAGCCGGACGTAGAGTTATATGGATTGGTGTCCGTATCACAATACTTGTAGTGCGTGCGGTAATTACTCCTCAATCTAAACATAGAATACTATGAATGAAAATTTTTTCTAGTGATCTTGCACTACAAACTTTGTGTGACTAGCACGATAAATTTGAATAATTTTTAGAGAATATTCTCTACCAGAAAGACTCAAAATTTTATATACCATTTAAAAAACCAATGAAGTTATCTTTTTACATTTTCTAGCTGCTCGTCGAATGTCAGGGGATGAAAAAAAGCCTTCGGTATGACAATCAATACTTTCATTACTATAATGTGAAGAAAATTATTTTAGTTGGCGCAGAGTATAATATGAGTATAGCTAAAAACACTTTGTTATACCCTTAGACATTTTTATTGTCTGAAAAATAAAAAAGAAACAGCCTTGACTAAAAATGATGTAGTACCAGAAACTGTAACAGGTGTTTCTCACTACAGTCTACATAACACGAACATAGACCACTGAAATTAAGGTTATTGAAAGTTATTTGTTCTATTATATTCTTAATTACATTCATACACATATTAAAAGTTAGTACATTAATGAAAGCAAAAAAAAAATAATAAGCCAATAACATTTACATATGAGGACAATAGTACGTTTGAAAAAAAACTTCAAGTGTCATTTTTTTAATATATTAAGTATGATTTAACAAAAAGTATTGGTGATCACAATTAAATGAAACTACATGATATAGTATTATTTCTACTTTCTTTAAGTTCTTTACCACGACCTAGGGTTCGTTGTATTACAACATCTTCAGTTGGGCTATTAACAAAGATCTTTGCTAGTAGAAATAATACTATATCACGTAGTTTCATTTAATTGTGAACAATGAATTTCTACAAAATTAACGCCAAATATATTCAAGTATTGGTGATATTTGTGTATTTTTGCATTACCTACAATGAAATGAAAACTGCATCATATACTGATAAAAGCTAATTTTTCAAAAAAAAATTAACTCCCTTTAGTTTCTTCTTATTTACTTGCTTTTTTAAACCTTTTTTCATCAGTGATAATACCAGCAACCTTTCTAACATGAAGGCTGCAATGTCTATTAACCCAGATATCTTCTTTCTACTTATTTCCCGTTTAGATGGACTGTTCGCAGTTGTCTCCGAGGTTATTCAGAAAATGCTGAATATGAGAATTTAAGAACGTATCATCACAATGTTAACAGCAGCCTTATGTTTCTGTCAATATTTTTGTAATCATATTCCCCATACATTATTTCTGTGAAATTTCAAAACTGGTCATAATGTGCTCCAAATATTAATCTTTCTTTAACCTTTTATATTGGGTCTTGGAAAAATATCTTCCACCAATTTAATAATGTAATAAATCGAGAATTTTGTGGAAAAATATTTGAAACATTCTCAGTCTTTTGGCACTGCTCTTAAAAAGCCCTAGTTTAATATTAAGAAATGGGAATAAAACTTGACCTAGGCTCCGTTTAATGCTATTTTTACCAATTTCTAAAATGTAACTTTTCTGTTGAATTCACGGAGAAAACATAAGAATTTATTGAAACCTTGTTACCGATAAGGTGTGTCATACAATTTTAAGATCTTTGGATGTTGCCGAATATATTATTTTATATATTAAATTTTTTCTAAAGCAGTTTTAACCTTTCATGTTTGAATATATTAATGGTATTGACGCATGAGTGTTGCGATCGCGTAATGAAACTAAATGTTTATTTTTATTTTTTCATATATTTTTGAAACAAACGATATTATGCTCTTACGTGAAAAAAGGGTAATTTTTTTTGCTCCTCAAAACCACAAATGTGTAGTGTGAGAATGTAATAAATTTGTTTTACTTCAGACGAAATTCAAATAACTCGGCTTTCATTTTTGATAGTCCCATATTCCTCACAAAATAATTTACTTTATCAGAATTTGCAATCAATTACTCAAATGTACTAAATCAATTATATCACTACTGCTCAAAATATCATGAGATGATCCATATGACATTATGTCGTCAACGTGTATAGATGGAGCAGATACTGGTAGTTTAGGGCTATATGGTACCGATTTCGTGACAGATTTGATTTTTTTTCTTTTTAACTAGTTCGCTCTCTAGGTTACATTGGCTTAGATTAAGTTAGGGTGATCGTCTAATTAAATTATTATTAGTCGAGTGGTTACCGATTAATCAAGTAGTACATAAACACACAAAGCCCATTTCTCTTTATAACATTATAATTTTGATTATAATTGTGTTATTATTGTTAATTAATCACAGAGGTTAATCACACATTATATCGGCAGGTAATTATTAAGTAATTATTAATGAGTTGGATTTTAATTTTAACTGTAAAATTGATCATTTTTTCCTGAAAATACCACGTATAGTTCGGGTCACTATTGAGAAATGAGCCGGATTCTAATTTTATCCTCCTAAACCATTACAAGCTCTAATAAAACATGCCAAGAACTTTATGAATTAAATGTACTAGTTTTTACTAGTTGTACCGGAAATTGTTCGATTGAAGATAATTGTATTTAATAATATTAAAAAAAGTAGTATAAGAACTTATCCGAATGAAGATTATTGTATTTAATAAAACAAGTTCTATAGCGCAAAAATCGTTATGATGGAAGTGGAATTAAATTATATGAGAGACATACATATTGTGAATATTTTTACATTTTCCTGGACTTTTTGGTTAATATTCATTGATTAAATAACAAAATAAGAGAATGATGTCGTAAAATAATGAAATCTTATTTGCCCATAGTTTGATATATAATACTATCTTATGAGTTAATTATAAACGTAAAGCTACAATAAACATAAAAATTAATTTCACTAAGTTTACTACTTTAAAAATCCCATAAATATACAACTAACTGAAAAGGAAAATGAAAAATCAATTGTATTTGACTCGAAAAGAAATATAAGTTATCCATATATAAATTGAAACCAAACATTTTTCCGGTTCTGAAAACTTTATTTGAAGGAGATACATTGGCTCTAAATTAGTTTTCATTCGAAAAACAATGAATAGTTTTTCCCGTACATTTCTGTGAAGTTCATCCTTTATTCACAATGAATTGGAGTTGGCAATTTTCTCACAAGCTTTACGACTTGTCTGTTATCATTGGACCTCGTGGAACGATACCCTTCTTTACCCACTAAATCCGACGTAGTTCTGTATTTTATAATTTTTTCTCGTTTCTTTTGAATCTCCAAGCAATCTACTAAATTAGAAATTACTTGGTGACAAAGTAGCCTCGAGCTGCCTACTATATATTCTCAAAAAGAAAATGTTACATTTTTATTACTCTTTAGAAAAAGTAGTAATCAAACATCACAGGACTTTTTCGTACTCCAGCAATAATTTGAATAATTTGAATGAATTGAATAATTTCAAGTACTAAGTTTGCATAACTTTAGGGGTGGTCGAAGTAACAGTGAGTGCAGAAATCACCGGACATCTTTTATTCAATTTACACTTTATTAGGTGTAAATTGAATAAAAAATATCCGGTGATTTCTGCACTCACTGTCACTACGATCAACTCTAAAGTCATGCAAACTTGGTACTTCAAATTATTCACGTCCCATTTCTGTAGCTAAAAAACCAAACATATTAATTATTAAATGAGTTGTAGTAAATTGAAATGATGTTTATCAAAGTTGTTCTACAAATATTAAATAATCATGTATATAATATAAATATTTATATATGCAATACTCCCACGTGTTAATTACACCATAGTGAATAATGACATTGTCGTTGCTTAAGGCCACAAGCGATTGTTTTTTGAAAAATTAGTCAGGTTGAAAGTTATATGTGGATATTATACCAATAAGGTTGCTAAATGTAAAATTTTACAAATAGGTTACTTAATCATTACCTGCAGATATAATGTGTGATTAACCTCTGTGATTAATTAACAATAATAACACAGGTATAATCAAAATTATAATGTTGTAAAGCGAAATGGACTTTGTGTGTTTATTTACTACTTGATCAATTTGTGTAAAATTTATTACCACAACTCTATCTCCAATATTTGTTGCTACCCTAGTTTACGTTTAGGAACCTTATTGGTATGTTATCCACATAGAACTTTCAACCAAGAAACAATCGCTTGTGACCTTAAACAACAAGAGTGCCATTGTTCAATATGGTGTAATTAACACGTGGGAGTATTGCATATATAAATATTTATAATACATAATATTATTTTCATGTAAAGCAATATACATGCTGATATTTTCATGTAATTGAAAAATTAATTTCTTTTGATGCAAATGACTTCAGGAAAAACGTTTAAAATTGTGACTAAAATAAATTCTTAATGTTATTTTATTCGCAAATACAAATATCGCGTCGTGTAAGGAATGTTATAATACCTTGTGAAACTATCTTTACTTTATCAAAATCAAATCGAAAATAAGATAAGAAAATAAAATATTACCCCATAGAAGAGTAACTAAACAGAACTGTCGCTGCCTCGTGCTCCCAGATTTGCACAACATTAGTCGATACTTTTGAATTCTTATTGAAATTTCATCCAAAATAAAATATATATGGACTGTTACCAAAAATACTTCTTTAAATTGATAAAAAAATTAATAATGTTCTTTCAACTATTTCAAAATTAAAGCCAAAAATTTGAGGAAATAATTTTTTATGGATGCGAGTACCTATATACCAAATAAATTTAAATGTGAGTGCACACATAAATACAACAAATTTATTCATTCTCATGAATAAATAATACTTAAATAACTTGGAAATTGTTTTTATGAAAGTTTCGTTAAAATCAGTTTTAAAAATTTAATTTACTCGTGTATACAAATAAATATTTAAATTTTATGTATGAGTACATGTCAACACTATTCACAGCAGTAATTAGGATAGCAAGTGAATTTTTTACGATGTTAATGACAGAGCCGACATAAAAGTAAAATAAATTATGTATGCTACATTTTTTATTGAATAAACAATTACGTGTAATCTTACAATTTCACTTGTATAAAATATTCACTTGTATATGTCGTCACACATTAGTTGTCGAATAGTCGTGTTTGAAAGTCTAGGGATTATACTGAGGTAGGAGAATTATTTTTTGATATTTTTGTAATTCGAAATTCAAGTGCAATTTTTTCATTTGTTTGTCATTATTATTTTTATACATTATAAACAAGCATTTTTTTGCAATTAAGCGGTATTTTTAGCCCAGCAAAGAGTCAGTAAAATACACTTATACGCATTTTATCTTTAATCTAAATTTTAGTTTAAATATACAAAAAAAATACAGCATACAATATTTACATTAAACAGCAACATTTTTCCTTAAATTTAAAAATATTTTCATTTAATTCGCTACAATAAATGTATAATGCTAACCCAAAATTTTTATAAACTTTTGAGATGTTCCAAAAAATACAAGTTTACAAAACATGGCTAATCCATGTTACATTAATGTATTTTTTCCTTATTTGATTATATAAATATACTTATTCTCATGAAATTTAAAGAATAGCAACGGTTTCAGTTATGCAACATCTGAACTCGTTAACAAAAGTTATATAGTTTATTTACTTAATTAACAGCGTCTGTTTTCTATCTTCATTAGCTTAATAGGAATAAGATCTCCGTGTTTGATAAATGTCTCGTAAATAGCCATCAATTATTTTTCAACTATGTCAATTTTTAATTTTTTTTTAATTGTCTTCAACACGAACAGTGATATAACATTAGTAAAACACTATATTTCTTTATTTGGGCATATTTGCATTGTGTCGGCAATGCTGTCTCTTTAAGGATTCGCATTGGGAATGTACTCGGATTTGTTTTATGGCAATGCATTCTATTCTTATATCGTACTTGCTCACCCAGATTAAGAAATTGATATAATTAGAAATATCTGTGTTTTTGATTCGAAGTCTTATTCTTCTTTCATCTTTGAATGTATTTTCAAAATTTAAAGTTCGAGTACCAGTGCCGATGTAATAAAAATAATTCATATTATAAGATTCAATTAGGCGTATAAAAAAGGTAGGAGGAAAACGCAATACAGGAAGAGAAAATATGTAATGATTTTACTTTTATTTACAGTTCTTGAGAATAATAAGGAAAAGAAACTTAACTTATTTTCTTTTGCTTAAAACCGATGTTTGAACGGATCAAACTATTTTTTTTTCTTTCTAATGTTATTACTCTAAGAGTAGTGTAAATTTATTTATAATTTAATATATTCATTTAAATACTTCTATTTGTCACTTTTATCCATAACTGAATAATTTTGATGAAAGAAAAATTCATTTTATGAACTCCACTTGCGGTAATATTAAACAAATGATTATTTTAATTAATCTTGGCTATGTTTAATTATTTTAAAATATCGAAACTGTTTGCGAAAGTAGCAAGTACTAGACCAAAAATTACCCGTGTCATATAAAGCTTATACTTATAATACACAATACGTGATTTCAAAAGATTTCGTGGATCTGAAAAAAGATTTGATCGAACAAACGTCAGTATGTCAATCAAGTCCGGAAAAAGAATGAGCACTGATCGTGTGAATTTAGTTGAGTCGCAGACCTACTGAACACCAGAAATTTATTTATATTTTGTAACATTAAAGACGACAATTTCTAAATTTGAAGATTAAACCTTTTTCAAAATATTATTTTTTAATTTAATTTTTTTTTTAAATATTATTTTCCGTAAGTATTAAGAAACTCTAAAAGACTTGTCACATATTTAGATATTAATTCTTTTACCGTCGAAGTCAATAAATCCACTCGTTCTCGCTATCAAAATTCACCCCTTTTTTATATCTTTTATATTAAATGAAACTACGTGTTGTAATATTATTTCTACTTTCTTTAAGTTCTTTACCACGAACTAGGTTTCGTTGTATTACAACATCTTCAGGTGGGCTATTAGCAAAGATAAAAGCCATTTTGCAGAGAATCTTTGCTAATAGCCCACCTGAAGATGTTGTAAAACAACGAAACCTAGGTCGTGGTAAAAAACTTAAAGAAAGTAAAAATAATACTACATCACGTAGTTTCATTTAATTGTGAATAATGAATATCTACAAAATTAACGCCAAATATATTCAATATTTATTTTTGTAGGTTGATATTTTATTATTTTTGAAGGAATTTCTTCTCAAATAATCCTAATATTTAATTTCTATGATACGAAGCTGTAAATTTTGGCATTATTGTAAAATTGTGTCCTTTCTCCACAAGTATTTAAAAACATAGTTTTATAATTCATTCATTAAGATCAGTTTTTATAATTTATTTTAATATATAAATAACTTTTCTACATATAGATATCCATGTAAAAATATGAAATATGGCACCAAACAATACAACTGCAAATGAAATCCTTATCGAAGACGACATCGGAGGGACAAAATTAAGATTAGATGCAAATGACGTGGAAATTTCTGAATTTAAATTGGAAATAGTTTGGAAGAACGTCGTACGATTTAGTTTGCTTCATCTGACCGCTATATATGGCGGAATACTGTTCTTCACTTCTGCAAAATGGCAAACTAATGCGTTTGGTAAACATTTTATATATTTAATATATTTTTGTACTTTTCTTTACGTACGTCTGATCTTATTAGCAATATTTTATTAAAATTTTGTTTTTCTAGATGTAATAAGGTTTGATTTCATGTAATCTGATAATTGATCTATAAATTACTGAGATTATTTTTAACCAATTTCATAACAAGGCGAGGTTATTAGTTTTAGGGGTGTGAATTTTTTTTAACCTAACTAAAACCATAACAAAAAAGCGCTTTAACCAAAAACCTGACGATTGACTACAATGATATCCTTAGGACCTCCTCAACGGATGAGAGTACAAGGCTCCTTTGAGCAATTTAATATCCAGTTTAAACTCATTTGTCATTTTTTATAAATATTTACGTCACAATTGATGGCCAAGCCCTGATGATGGAACGGGAAGGTGATATAATATCACAATGTTGAAAAAGGCATTCATCGAGTTTAGGCTCGTTTGACTTGTTTCGATGAGTCTTTTCATCTAAATGATCAGGGTTTGACGATGGAGCCGGAAAATAATTACAGCAACTCCTCAATGGTTAAAAGCATATTCATTCTTTATGGATATATTTGATTAGTTTGCATGGGCCTTTGATCACACTTAGCCACTAGAGTTTGAAGACGGAGCTTTACGTTAGTGACAGGATTTTCTTAATGTAGATTCATCAACTTAAAACTTGTTTGCTTTTTCGACGAGTCTTTGGTAACAAGAAATAGACAGGGTCTGATTATGAAACCATAAAGTGATGATTAGAGCTCCTCAGCGGTGAAAAATAAGATTAATTGCACATTCATTTCTTTTCCCTGTTATTTTCTTGCCTCCCCAATATTATTTAAAATGATAAGACCAAAATTTCACATTTAAATTTTCACATATTTTCCTGTTGATCGCGATTAAGTCAAATTTTAAATGTCCGTATGAAATTAATAATGTAAAATTTTTGAAGAATAATTATTATAAATCGACTTATTTTTGACAATTACATGCTTGTCTTTGGTGCAGCATATATTATTTTTAAATATAATTGCATTACCCAGCCCCACTATTAAAGTATGCTGTAGTCAAATCCAACTTACCCTGTTAATTGTAAATAATGCGGTTTCGCCCCAAACTATTATTAGAGATACGCTTGCAAATTCATCGTTCAGTGTTCTTCTCTATTAAAAATAGGAAAACCTCTGTATTCTAAGAAAGTAAATCAACAAATCGTTTTTCTGATCTTTATGATGAATTAACTTTACAACACAATTTGAATCTATATTAAAATTGTTAATTTTTAAGCAAATTACATTATATTAAAAATAAATAAGATGAAATATTTTATCTTACACGATACATTTTGTTCATTCCAGCACTCCTTCTATATGTAATATCAGCAATTGGACTCACCGCAGGTGCACATAGACTGTGGTCACATAAATCCTACAAAGCCAAATGGCCTCTTCGCCTCATCTTGGTCATTTTGGATACGATGGCCTCTCAAGTGAGCGAACTTAATTTCAATTATTATTTCTATAAATGTGTATTGATTTGCTTGTTGTAAAGAATACGCTTCAATTGATTTTGTGTATTATAGAAAAATAAAAATAATACCCGTACAATTATATATTACCAAAAAATATTTTGAATTCAATTGATTGTGACTAATTTGGATATCTATATGCATATATCTTTACAAATCTGGCTTGATAATAATAACAAATATGGCTAAATACCCTTGTACTTTTGTGCCTAATATTCGTTACAAACTATGCAAAACAATGTTTTTCATTAATAATACATGTTATTAAGTTTGTATACGATTTTGAAACTAAAAAAAGTAATTTAGGGACGTAAATAAATTTTCTTTTTTGTTATTAAAATTACAAGCAGGACCATTTTTGTTCCGTGGCAAAATTTTTTCATTAATTTAAATTATTTTTACAAATAGAGATATAGAAATAGTAAAATACACTGATGCAATGTATTAAGAGTTGATGGAACTCAATGAAATTACCTTACAATTTTTCATTTATAACACAAGAGAAAATTCCAATAAAAAATATTAATCTTTAACTGTTTACTAATTATCAATAATAACAATAAAAACCGTTCGTCCATCTATTGTATACTTAGTGTGGCTATGGATTCATACCACGTTACTCAGTTTTTGAGATTTATGTTAATTAACTAAAATATTTTTGCCCCTGTTTAAAAGTGTCAAAAATATATGTAAAAAAAATACGTATAATATATTAACACACTCACATGCGCATATACATGCATGTGTGTGTGTATGTATGTAAAAATACGCGCAGAAAAATATTTTGCTGCAGAAACCATTAATTCAGACCCCCGCCTGATGCATAATTACATTTCTATATACCCTGTACATAAGTTAAAAACTACAGAAACTGTGAGAATGTAAAAAATGACCAGACGAACAGATGGAAGAATTTATTGTTTTAATATTAAACCTTAAAATTTTCAGAAAATAGCAAAACAAGACTTGAAATGACACTTCAAAATAACTAACCATGTGACACATCTCGTAAGCTTACTATGTAACATTTGTTATTAAACTAAAGAAAGGCAGAACCTGAAAATATTTAAAAATAATTCTTATTAAAAAATAAATACAAACAACAATACACGGTCGTGCCGCAAGTAGTCCAAAAATGGTATATTAATATAGAAAGAATTTTTAGTGAAACAAACAGCCACAATTTTTCAAAGGAATACAAAAGCAAAACCCGCCCCACATGCTCATACCTACTTTGTTGAGAGACAAAATAAGACAAAAGCATTTCTCTATAGCATGCCAGGAGTTCCTAACCAAAAACAACAGATTTTATAATATATGTGCAAATTTATAACAGACAAATAAATTCCTCAAAACTTTTTATAAAATGTTTAATGCATGAGAAAGATAATTGACCAAATAATCGCTACAGAACTCCCAATTAAGGTCGCTACTTCAGTATATGTTCCGGTGTAGACTGAGCTTGAGAATAGAGGTCGTGGTATGCTCGTCGAAAGACTATATATATATATATATATATATATATAGTTATTCCGTATTATAAGCTAGTCGAAAAACTTAAGTCTTGACCATACAGAGTCGCATTATGTTCATAAGATACGTTCTGGTCTTTTTAAAGGAAATTTGTTCCATCGAATCCACATTTTTAATTCAAACAATCACGAATACCTTTATTTTTAGTTGCATATTTTCAATGTTCGACCAAGTTAATTTTGAGGACCTCAGAAATGTGGATTGGGTGAACTATCGAATCTGCTTCAAGATCAAAACGTAGGATTCAATGTTAGCTAAGATTGAATTGCTGCAAGAAATCATACAAACATCCCGGCTAATATTTAATAATAACTCACTATATACCTAAGTATTTCAATTACATAATAAACTCATATATCTCTATGACTTACAAAAGTTTCACAATCAAAATCAACTAATAAACAAGGAGTACTTTGTATAAACAAACTATAACACTATTGAGATTGTAGTAGCGCAAAATGAACCGTAATATACCATAGTAATATTTGGAATAACAAAAATTTTATTAATAATAATTTTATGGCCGCATTTGATAAAAATTAAAAAAATTCTGATAGAGGAAGGTTTTAACTAAGCACATACATACTTAAAAAAGTAAGAAGTTAATTAGCATTACCGTGGATATAATCAACATAGCTGTCACACTTTTTTATTGAAATAAAACTACTTACCTAATTTTAATTATTTCACTAAACATTAATTCAAAAGAATTGATTGTACGAGTCTAAAACAATGACAAGTTTAATTTTATATCAGACCTAGGAAAAAAGAAAAATTAATAAAATTTCTATATTAACCTTGGAAACTTAGACGGAAACTTCTTAGGTGATTTTGTAATCACATTGTTTGGAAACTTATTGTTGAGTTGGAAACTGCGAAATGAACGACTATTATTCAAATAAACCCAAAACGTTAGATTAAAGAGGTATTCGCATCTCACCAATGTCCGCTACGCCGGATTTCTAATAACATCATATATGAGTAATAAAAAAATTCTCGACAACTATAAATAGAATAGAATCAGTCTTTTTATTATATAAAGTTTAATGAATATCATGTAAAGTTTATTACCCAAGGATTTACACACCTGAGGCGTCGCGAATTTGAGCGTTTATATTTTTTCGTATTTGATTTTTGTGCCGCATTTTTCTCGATAGCATTCTAGGTATGTGTATGTTTCACGAATGAGCCGCAAGCGCATCCAACTGCATTTGATTGTGAATCTTTAGAAAAGCAGAAAAAAATTATTTTGTGGACCCACGTACCAAAACAAACAAAAGGCCGTTTTACTAATATCAACTTTGTATAATTTAGGTGCTGTAGGTTAAAATGATAGAGGCATAAAAGTGTTTCTAAAGCAGCTAGCTTTTGAGTTGGTTAAATTATCAAATAGCTACGTGGGAAATGCGCATATTGTCACATGGGACAAAAACATCGAAATTTGGAAATTTGGAATTTCCAAGGTCTCTTTTTGTAGTTAGCCCAATTACGTGCTATAAATAATATCACGTTTGTTCAATGTCGAAGGAATAAACAAACTAAATAATACATACGCTGAGGTGTCAAAAATATAATAAATACTTCCTCAATTGTGTGATTGCTAATGTGATTAAATTTTCTGAAAGATACTTTACTTTTAAAGGTTTTTATAATAGAAATTACGTTTTAAAGTAACTAAATTCAATCTGGTTTTAATGTAAGGTAACCTTCCGTTATGTCTCGTCTACTGACTGGTCAGCAAATTTCTGAACAATCATTCACTGGTCATCAACTTGCTATTTTTTATCATACTCTTATTAAAAATACGTAAAAACATTCTGAATATATGAAAATTGGATATTTCTTATAGACAAAAATTGGCTTTACATGAATTTAATATTTAATTGTTCAGTGTAAATTAAAAACACTGCATATACCATGCGAGTTTTTACGTAGTGTCTCAGATGAGTTTAATTCAGAGTTAGGTTGTTAAAATAAAAAAAAAACTGTGACTCATGTGGCGAGAGATGTTTTAAAAAAGAATGTTTCCGTTTCATTATACGAAACTAGCACTTTGCAAACGAAGCTGATGTAACTTTTTTTAAACGAATTTTTTATGTATGTCATTGATTAATATTTCGTAATAAATTTACAGGAATCAATAATAATATGGGCACGGGATCACCGGATGCATCACAAGTATTGTGAGACAGACGCTGACCCTCATAATTCCAACCGCGGGCTGTTTTTCGCTCACATCGGTTGGGTGCTTTGCCGCAAGCACCCTGAAGTCAAACGGAAAGGTAAAACAATCGACTTGAGCGATCTATACTCCGATCCTCTACTGAAATTCCAAAAAAAGTGAGTGTGGTATTTTGTAGTAAAACTGTCGTAACATTTGTATTTTGTCGTAACATATGTATGTTCGCACTCAAGCACGCACGTTCACATGCACCAAAGCACGCACGCCCGCAAGCACGCAAGTATGAGCACGCTTCTGAAAAAGTCACTGTAAGAGTTGTAATTTCAAAGGAAAAAAAGTACATTTCGTTACAATAACATGCTTCAAATATAATCTTAAGTTTAATGAACTTTTTTCCATAATTTAAAAAACCAAGAAGTCGTTAAAATACTTTTTAATATGATTCTTAATATTATAGCGAAATCGTCTGACGCTAAGTGTCACGTATGACGCTAAGTGTCATATACGTCACTATGCTACATGCTGACACGCTGCTAACGGCATTTGCCAACCTTTTTTTTTTTGCTTATAAATACCTATATATTCTAGAAGAAAATCAGCAGTTTTCTTTGAAACGCTAACGTGTAAACATTGTGTTTGTTTCCCTTTAAAAACTAACGCGACATTTATTATTCTAAAAATATTTTTTTTAGTTTAATTATTGTCTTATTTCAGCCTATTTGTGTGGGTATTTGTTTATAGTTACTCATTTGATTTTCTGTTAAAATGCCTGTAAGTATTTTCACAAACGCTTAATATTTCAATAGTATACTGATATACGAAGAAGCCAATTGTAAAAAAAACAGCCCAGTTTTATGGACAATGATAGTTTCAGACAACCCCATGTAGACGCTGTTTTCGCAAGGATAGCTGTTCATATATGGGAAGAGGCTTTGGATTATTTTACAGTAAACCCAACTGCTAGGACTAGCCAAGCAAAAAGAGGTTTTACAATAAGTCATATGACTGCTCATTGCCTCTTAAAAAGAGATAAAAAGATATAAAAATTTAGCACCTGCAGACTGCGGAATACCTTTTATGCGTTGATTACTGCCAGCAGTTGCTGCAATAAAATTGTATTCGTATTAGTATATTTACTTTTTGTGGACTATATTATAGATGGAAGCATATTTACTCGAAATGGAATGCATAACCAGAGTAATTCTCATGTTTAGTCCACGACAAATGTATACGCCACAATTCGTGCATAGTATAAGCATCGTTGGTCCATAAATATTTGACGTGGTATTCTAGATGAATTTATTCTCAAACGGATTTTTTGCCAGCTCGCTTGATGCCAAATGCTATTTACCATTGATTTAGAGCGGGTTTGATGACTTACTTGGTGTTATCTCTAAGTGACGTATAGTACCAGAATTATGGAGACCCTGTACACTCTTCGTGTGCCATACGTGAAATTCTATACAAGCAGACGCCCTGTGAATCAGTCGATATGCAACACACACGTGTCCTGCTAGGTTTTTAAATTAAACGCCAATAGACTTTTTGAATGAAATTTAATGAATTCAATTTTCATTACAAATGAAGATGAAATGCGTAATCGGATATTAAGGACGCTCGACATTCTGAAGTCGGAACATAGTGCCATTTTCCCCACGGTTCATAAATAACAATTAGGCGAGCGTGCTAGTGTTTATTAGTGCAAGGCCAAAACTTTGAACAATTTCTATAATTAAAGATCTACAAACATAACTAGATACATTGGTCCTGTTCTCACCTGAGCACTGACGTAGGTGTCTCACGTTTATTTCTTTAATATTTATAATATTTTATACATTCTTCACAGCGGTAAATTTGTCTGTAGGTTTATATATGAATTAATTTTTTTATAGATTATTACGCTAAGTAATAATAAGAAAAATAACGTATCCGCTTAAACTAAACGTAATCTCAATAATAGTAATAATAAACGAATCTAAGCGCTTCAGTAGGACACTGGATGCACATCGGCACATATTTTGAATTTCAGGTGCGTGTTGCAAATGCACTTTAAATATTGATACTTTTAACAGGATTGAAAGTGTTCATATTATTCCTCAAATTTTTCTCTCAGGTTAGTTTCAGGTTGATGCAGAAAATCACCTACATAAATAATAAATACAATAATACAATTTTTTGTTACACCTATATATATATATATATATATATATATATATATATATATATATATATATATGTGTGTGTGTGTGTGTGTGTGTATACATATGTTAACTTGGTAACTAAAAAAACGACAACCTTTCGTAAATTGATTTATCGAGTAATACAGGAACTCCGTCAATATCTCTCTGGAAAGCATGTTATTGAATTTTCTGTTCAATTATAAGATCTTAATAACTAAATTTAGCATTTTGGTTTAAAACATTATGCACTAAATTTTTTTTTCAGAAAAATATAACACGTAAATAGACTATGTGAGAAATCGGCACTTTTGTCAGAAAAATAATAGTTACAATTCTTCTCCCTACACCTTATTTGTTGGAACATTTCTTTTTACACCACGCTTTGAAATTTTGAAGCAACTTGTATACATAATGATTGAATAATTAATTCGAGTTCACATTAAAGTAAATAGCTTAATAACATGCAATAGTGCTTTAGAGCCATTTTTCAAAATATGGATTAAACACCAATATAAAAAGAAAAACATATTTCTCATATTTTCGTGAATAATGTGGCCATTGGAACTTTTTTTAATATTTTTTTAATACCACATGACCTAATGCTAATGAATGCGTGAGTGCTTGCTCGCTTGCATGCTTGCATGCATGCGTGCTTGGGTTCGTGATTGCGTGCGTGTGTTCGTGCTTGCGACCAGTGGATAAACTTAAACACAAGGCAGAAGATGCGAACACGCCACGCGCTCCACTCACTACTTGCTCTAGCTACACACACTTTCATATTTTCTCTGGCGTTTATCTGATTCAACTTCTAAATTTTTAGGCGAGAAGGAAAGAGAAAAATATGTAAAAACACTTAGACTTTTATTGACTTCAAACAGCACGAGTATATGCAACACGAGACTTGAGGGTTTTCTCTCCTAAAGCCAGTAATTGGTTCTAAAGATTCAATAAAAAAAATAGTGAGCACTCCGAGAATATTCATTCATGCTGATACTACATTAAATTTAGAAAAATCAAAATTGGCACTAAATTTATATTATCTAGCAGAGATATTCTCCTGCTGTCATATTTAAATGGAAAACAAATTTAAGTGAAGAACTAGAAATATGTTTTAACTGCCATATGTTATAACAACTAATGAGTTGAGAGGGTGGGTTAATACTTTCGAAACTTACATTACAGCCTTTAGTACAAATCCTTAAAAATACTTCTTGAAGTCCTTCTCATACCACAGATATCATGTGAGAAGAACGTTCTTATAAAAGAGAATTAAACTTGTCCAAATGTGAATAATTATATGAACCCAAACTCTAAATTCAACAGCTAAGTTTCAATATTTTAAGCTTTCATTGCTTTCCATTTTTTATTAGATGAATTTAATATTAAATCGCCTGCATATTATGTCAGTTCTATCACATATATGTGCCAATATCAAATTCTTATTAATGGAATGGCACAGGGGCAACTTATATATTAAAATCTTTACCACAAGGATAAATAGCCCATAAGAGCAGCAATTTATGTGGTCCACTCTTTTCCTAGTCTTTATTATTGGAGCAAAATAGTATCAAATAAATTATAAAGAGTAGACAGATAAGAAACAAAACATGCCCTTAAAAATGTCTTTTCCACATTGGCGTCCTTTTTTAACTAAACTTCTCTAGTAGCTACATTTAAATATTCTTAAATACTCTATTTAAACTGAGAATTGGTTATGTTTCATACTTCAATTTAAATAAAAAAAAAGCAATAAAGGCTTGTCTATTTATAAATTTATTACAATAGAAGATAATTCTCGGGATTTTACATCCGAATATTACTACTTTTAACATGATTGTTTCATCGACTTTCTCATTAAAAATATAGACCCACTTCCGTTAGCTAAGAAACTTGAAATTTGGTATGAAATAAGGCCATTCGGTTTATATAGAAAAAAAATAAATGAATGTAACCTTTAAGCGCCCTTGAAGTAAAACTTTTTGAAGATTGTGATAGGTATTATATAGTCTATGGTATAGTATTTTTACAAAGTAAAAACTAGCAATGGCAAATATCTTGGATTGCGGTTAATTTACACCCATCCGTTAAAAAATTACATCGTTCATTTCCAAACTCTCGTCAGACATTAAACTGGTCGATGGTGTAGTCATTTTTTAAAGTAACTACTACCGGTAGGAAATATCTTGAACATCCGTTAAGCAGCTCCATTTTCCTTTTCTGAATCTCATTAGATAATCACCATATTTATAAGGGACCACCCCGCTAGTATACATTTTCGAGAAATAATAATTATTATTATTAAACTTTATAAAAGTAGAATAGAAATAAATTCAAGTACATAACATATGTGTATATAAAACATATACTCGAAAAATTCTATAGTCAGTCGATGCTTTCAAATACAGGAAACTGCGTAAGCTACCTATGGATTTTATTGAACGTTATTTCCGTCCGAAAAAAATCTGATTTATTATCAAGTCGAACTTAAAAATCATACTTCAGAAAAAAAAACATGTTTGTGTTGAGAATGGTCAAAATTGAAGCGCTGTTATTTGTGAATTAAAAATTTAGGTGCCTGTGTAATTTTGCCCCTTGATTGTAAGAGTATCTAGAATGCGTTCGATTGTAGAATGTGTCTTTAAATAATATTAATTCACCAAAAATATAAATTTAAAAAGTGACCAATTTCATTACAAAGGATAACTCGGTTTATCGGCTAAGCCGATAAAATAATTATTCTAAGTGGGTAACAAGTTCCATCACAGTTTCTTTTGATTTATGAAAAATAGGATTGAAAATATTTAGTAGTAAACAAGTACTAATTTTTCTTCTCTAAATCTTAGGAACCCAAGATAACTCTGTCATGAAACAATGCAATTTTTATATAGTTGTGCAATATTGCGTGTTGCATCACTAATTTTTCTCTAAATGTAATTCATGACGCAAAGACCATCTAGAATCCCTTCAGGAAATTTCCATATATTGTTCGTGTTTCGCTCCTCGAAATTCAATTACTACCTGCACTAAAGATTAAGTGACCTGTTCTTCATAAATTTTGAAAATATAAACGAAAAATTACTGTAACATATCAGAAATCGCTTGAAAAAAGTGGCGTGTTTTTAGTAGGTGGACCAATGTAATGACTTCGTTCATCTATCGCAATGGATATGATGTTGCGGATAACTTACTTTTTCAGATTTCGAGTTAATTTTTTACATTCAGTTGTATGAAACCACAAAAAATTTCGAAATAATTAGGCATAAATTGTTTACCTTCTTTTAATAAAAGTTAATATTAGAGTAAAAAACATACGATATAAAATATTAGCATTTAGTAATAACAGTGCATTAATAACATTGATTGATTCGTCTTGAAGGCTTCAAATATATTTGTTGTTTATTTTAAAGTTCAGGTTAATCCAGGTCTCAGTTTAAAGTTTTGTGTAAATTTTTTTGTATAAACGGAAATTATCAACAACCTGTTGCATTTATCTTGGTAACTGCGACGTCCATTTTTAAATAAGTTTCTTCTTACATTGTCCGTAATAATTGCATTCATTATAATCAGTTTCTGTACTCGTGGCAAAATTTTTATTCATTTTTATTAGAATTCCAATCCAATATTTTAAGTAAAACATTGTCACCTACTGCCACTTTACACATTATACCATTATCACTTTTTAATTTTTTTGGTCCCAGATAGTGATACTAAAAATAATTTTTAATTCTTTTGTTGTCTTGTGTATCCATGATAAAGGCAAATAGTTCCTAATTTAAAATGGATCACAATAACTTATATATATTAACTTGACCCATTGACTGATGAAACGTAAATTCTTAGATAATATTCAAGGAAGTATTTATTTGTAGAAACAGTCGAAATATTAACGTAGCGTACCTACAAAGTTATATCAATATAAACAAACAAATACTCTAAGTATATATCATCAAGTCAAAAACCATCGCCTATAAAAAAGTAAACGGTAATATAGTACACAGCACACAATTTATCATGAATAGCAGCCCCATGTATATTTTTTATGAACATATTCGGGTATAAATGCACTTTATCACCAGGGATTTCCGTAATTTATTTGATATCACATCAAAGTATACGTATTAAAAATTACATACCTGGAAAGAAATTCTGCAGCTGATGTTATTTATAATAAAAAAAACAATGTGAAAAATTTTGTACCTGACGATTTAGTTTGGGATGGAACCGATTGTAACCATGTTTTTCAGTTATTTTACTTATTCTTTTATCAATAACCGCTTATTACACAATTAAAAGGGTAATTTGTTATGAATTATTAAGTATTTATGACAACAATTAATTATCGAAACTGAATTTTATTTTTTCCTGTCAATTTAAACAACTACATTTTGACTAAATGGTGCCAACATACAAGAAACAATAAAGTCTATTTGTATTATGGCATATATCTCTTTTGGATATTTTATGACATTCATTTCACTATGTAGTTGCCTAAATTTTAAATATATTTTAAAATCACATACTATTCTTTTCATTTTTGTCATTTTATTATTAATTTTATTACTAATAAAAAGTTTAATGTTGACAATATTTATTGTTGATTATTTAAATTAAACCAAAAGATTTTGCTTATTCTTTCGAAATATTTATAATAAAAAAATTTTTTGGAAACATACATTTTTTATTGAAGTTATTTTTTAAATAATTTTTTAATACATCAGCCACGGCCGGAAATTATTTTAGTTACGTTTGGGTTGGGTTAGGTTAGGTTAGGTTAGGTTAGGTTAGGTTAGGTTAGGTTAGGTTACGTTAGGTTACGTTAGGTTACGTTAGGTTACGTTAGGTTAGGTTAGGTTAGGTTAGGTTAGGTTAGGTTAGGTTAGGTTAGGTTAGGTTAGGTTAGGTTAGGTTAGGTTAGGTTAGGTTAGGTTAGGTTAGGTTAGGTTAGGTTAGGTTAGGTTAGGTTAGGTTAGGTTAGGTTAGGTTAGGTTAGGTTAGGTTAGGTTAGGTTAGGTTAGGTAAGGTTAGGTTAGGTTAGGTTAGGTTAGGTTAGGTTAGGTTAGGTTAGGTTAGGTTAGGTTAGGTTAGGTTAGGTTAGGTTAGGTTAGGTTAGGTTAGTTTAGGTTAGGTTAGGTTAGGTTAAGTTAGGTTAGGTTAGGTTAGGTTAGGTTAGGTTAGGTTAGGTTAGGTTAGGTTAGGTTAGGTTAGGTTAGGTTAGGTTAGGTTAGGTTAGGTTAGGTTAGGTTAGGTTAGGTTAGGTTAGGTTAGGTTAGGTTAGGTTAGGTTAGGTTAGGTTAGGTTAGGTTAGGTTAGGTTAGGTTAGGTTAGGTTAGGTTAGGTTAGGTTAGGTTAGGTTAGGTTAGGTTAGGTTAGGTTAGGTAAGGTTAGGTTAGGTTAGGTTAGGTTAGGTTAGGTTAGGTTAGTTTGAGTTAAGTTGCGTTAAATTAGGTTAGGATGGGTTAGGTTAATTTGGGTTAGGTTGGGTTGGGTTAGGTTAAGTTAGGTTGGGTTTGGTTAGGTTAGGTTAAGTTAGTTTCGGTTAGGTTAAGTTGGGTTAGGTTAGGTTAAGTTAGGTTATGGCATATATTTTTTTGGATATTTTATAACATTAATTTCACTTTGTAGTTTTCTAAATTTTAAATATATTTTAAATTCACATGCTATTTTTTTCATTTTTAAAAAAGTTTAATATTGACAATATTTATTACAATTTACAATAAATATGACAATATCTGTTGTTGATTATTTAAATTAAGCCCAGCCCTTGCTAGGATTTTGCTTATACATTCGAAATACTTATAACAAATGTTTTTTTTGAAATGTACACTTTTTACGGAAGTTATTCCTTAAACAATTTTTTTAATACATTAGCCACGGCCGGAAATTATTTTAGTTACATATATCATTTGTGTTTTTTTTATACGTAATGCATTATCAGTTTATATCTTGAAAATTTATTACCATAATTATATTTTTACAGTAATGGCAAATGCAAAAGTTGATAGTCATAAATTAAAAAAAGAACCATAAATTAAAGATTTACTGATAGTAAAACCTATTAAGTTGGTATAATGGATAATTTTTCTTATTTGACGTTTAATACTGTTAAAAATTACATTGTTTTAAAGTAATTTTAACAGTTTATTTTAAGTTATTTAATTTCATTAATTTCTAATTCCTTTGTGTGTGTCAAATGTGTAATATCTAACGATAAATTTATTGTGAATATAGTGAGAAATAACGATAAAGTCTACAAATTTCGACATACTTCTGGTATTTTTTTTTTTTGGAAATGGTTTTATTATCATCAGCTGCAGAATTTCTTTCCAGGTATGTAGTTTTAATGTGTATACTTTCATATGATTTCAAACAAATTTTGGTTGTAAAGTGCATATGTTCCCATATTCTTTCTCCCTACACAACGTCTAACAGGCACGTAAGAATACATAGAGCCATGATCATTTTTATCGATAGAAAACCAACCCCTAAAGCTACTTCTGTGTGTCAAGCAGTATCTTCAGCTTTTTTTACTATCGTTTTCTATTTTTTACTTCTTTCCTGTTATCATTTAAGGCAATTATTAAATACATTAGTAAAATTTGTTGGTATCTTTTTGATTTCGAGAATCTAGATCTTAATTAGAGCTTTAATGGTACTGATAATTTTAAAGGACTACGTTGCAATACTGCTATAAGTACTAATTTCTATTTCTAGGCACTTCTTTATTTTTATATAGTAAAATTCTTCGCTCTGAGAAAAATTAAATTTAATTGGAAAAATCTCTTGATGATGATAATAACACTATGATAATTTAAATATATTTCCCTCAACCACATAAATGTTTCCTCTCATCTATCTATGTTATCATTATGTTAGAATGATAAATAATAATTTATACATATATATATATATATATATATATATATATATATATATATATATATGTATATATATATAATGAAACGATTTCTCCCCAGGTACTACACAATCTTAATGCCCTTACTGTGTTTCGTCATGCCGACTTTAATTCCCGTTTACTGTTGGACCGAATCATGGTACACCGCCTTGTTCGTTGCCGGCTTCTTTCGTAACGCCGTGTTGTTAAATGCAACTTTCTTTCTGAACAGTATTGCTCACAAGTGGGGTTACAAGCCATACAATAAAGTCATTAATCCCACGGACAATAGCACCGTCAATATGATTACGCTGGGCGAAGGCAGTCATAACTACCATCACACTTTCCCTTGGGATTATAGAACCGCCGAGTTTGGCTGTTTGAACCTCGCAACCAACTTTATTAACTTCAGCAGCAAAATTGGTTTGGCCTACGATTTAAAAGTTGCTTCGAAGGAGACAGTCAGTAAGAGAGCTAAGCGAACGGGTGATGGTTCTCGCGCCCTGTGAGGCTGACAAGAACCAGTCTCAAGAAAAACATCAACAAGATCAACTTAATAAATGTTCACCACCTGTACTATACCTGCTCATCTCATTAATGTTTAGTGTTCTTAAAAATTTTAAGTTGATATCAATCTCTTAGGTCAAGTAAGAATGGCGTAACAATAATAAAATATAAACTTAATAGTGGTTTAACAGGTTTTCTGTAATAATGTTTTATCTGTTGCATATTTAAAATATGTATATTTTAGATAAGGAGACAAAAATACTGGACATAGGTGAACATATTTAATCTTCAAACATCACCTAAAGCTTCTTTATATAATTTTAGCCCTCCAAAATTTTATTATGTTCGAATTTGTATTGAAAAACATTATAAACTCAGAATAATTTTCTATTTATTAAGTATTAGGTATCTAAATCTGAGGATCTCCGAATTGATCTTAGGATCTTAGGATCTCCGCATAGTGATAAAAGACATAAGATCAATTTGTACGTTTAATATACTAATTTGTACGATGAAATAGTATCCTACACTTTTCCAACACACTTTTATGTAGAGGTAGTGACATCTAGCTTCCCCTAGTCGTTTCATACAGAGTTACCAGAAAGGGAAAGCTGGATGTCGGTACAAAATGTTAAAATATTTAATGTCTTTTTTGTATTTATAAATATATGTAATTGACAAAAAAAAATTTTTAGATTATTAGCAAATTTTCCCACATGTACTAGATAATAAACTAAATTTAAAACAATATGAGTACCTGTCCATTTTAAGTATCTTTACTCGTTTGTTAATTAAACGTAGTGTACACAATATTGGCTAAGTTAAAACTGGTAACAATAAAGTAAAATTATTTATAAAGTGGTTACTTATTTTGCCAAATATTTGAGAAAAAATGTTGCGTTTTGAGAAATTAATTAAAATTGAGCGATTTTCATTAAATTTCAATCGAATTAAAAATCTATACTGCATAAAATTAAAAGACATGTCGTTTCAATCTTCCATATATAAACTTCCTGGTAGGTTAAACATTCCCTCACAATAAAAATTGCTTACACTCTATGATAACATGCATGACACCAATTTCTTTTAATATGTTGTTTTTTATTGACATTATAAAAAAAATTGAGCTATATTTTTCGTCATCGGACACGTTTTTAGGAAAATGTTCAAAAGTCTCTCTAAAATATCCAAAAATAATCTGAATAAAATGCATAGGTGGCTATTTCTACTCAAATATTCAGTATTTCAGACAATGTAAGTTATTCTTTCCATTTAAGCTACGCTTTCACTTGTTTGAAGTCAAAACAAATTTACCAACAGTATTACCAAAATAATAAAAACGATAATTATGGCCAAAATAATAAAAACTATAAGAATAATGGCTGCTTCGCCTTATTTTGATGATATGTTTTACGTTTACTTTCCAAGTAAGGAAAATATTATTCATTCAATTTCCTGTCATTCTTATCTAATCGCTTTTAAGCTTTACTATCAATGATGTTGCCACCTAGAAAATTTTTTTCATATAACAAATGACATAATATAAAATTAAATAATGTAAAAGGTAGCGCTCTAAAATATAATATAGAATAAGAAACATGTACAATTATTATTTTTATATTTATTAGATAGAATTACAACTTGGTTTCTATTATATTCGATAGAATTATATCTAACTTAGTCTCCCTCTACATATAGATATAACATAGCAATCCAAGAATAGGCAAGACCGATAGAGTGGTTGAAGAAAGCTACGAGTGTACAAAACTTGAGTTTTGTACAGCAATAGCTGAGAGGGAGGCGATTAAAAAAATACATTATCTTACTTTTTTTTTTAAATTTGGACGACGGTCTAACAATTTTTTCCAAGGAATTGCAATATTAACGTTTTATTTTCATATAATGATGGGGCTGTGAACTTTAATTTACGCTAGAAGAGCCCTTGGGTAACGGAAGATATAAATTTTGTGATTCTTCGTATTTATGGCAAAAAGTAAGGAGTTAAACTAACAAACGTTTTGAATTTTATGATGAAAATATTATGAATTGATTAAAAATCTATTCAAATTTTACTATTGTTCACTTCAAACTTTATCATACTTTGATGATACATACATAACATACTTTCATGAGTTTATCATACTTTTTCAATACTATTTTTTATATCTTTTTGTATAATATATATATATATATATATATATATATATATATATATATAGTATTGGATAAAAGCGACGCTATTCGTTGGCTATAAAGGATTAAATTTTAGGAAAATGTTAAAAAATATGATACGTATTTTCTTTATTATATACATACAGAATACCTAATAAGTCTTAGTGAAGGTATCTGAACTACGTAATTTTATTATAATATTTATAATCTTTTTAATTGGTCGTTAAACCTTTGTGGACTACGCAAGACTTTTTTGATATAAAGCAATTTTTCTAGAGTAATTTATTTGTATATGGTTTTTTTATAGTACTTTATACGGTAATTTATATTTTTCAGATATATTATCTATTAAAAATTGTTACATAAAAATAATATATTATTTTAGAAAAGAATGTAAAACTGAATGAATAATGATCTAATGTAAACGTCGAATTATTTAAATTAGGATTCTTTAATTAAAAAGAAATTATTTATGCCTGATAAACTATATTTAGTTATAAAAAAACTATAGATACCCTTATAATATAGAGTCTAAAATTAATTTATTTTGATTTGAAATTTATTTACGTATTTATAGTAGAAATATTACCATATTGAAAATATAGTTTCTGGCGATTTATTTAACAATAATGATTGATTGACGCAATGATTAATAGGAGAACTAACTACTCCTTTACTGAAAAGTGCAAGAAATTCATTTCAAAAATTTTATGTTTAATATGCAAAGACAAAATACGATCAAATCATAAATTAATAATATTTAATCCGATAAAAATGTATTTGGCTTACCGAATGTATCCGTTTGCCATTTCACAGAAATGAAGAAGAGATATCCGCCATATAAAGCAGTTAGTTGCAATAAGAAGAAACTATTCTCAATTTTCTCTCCTCAGCCACTTTGGAGTCGAATGTTAAGAATAACTTTTAAAAATCGAATAACGAAGTGCTCAATAACGAAGTGCTCGATAATGTTAATAAATATTAGAATGTTGGTAACAAATAGTGGAAAATAATTTATAAAATATAAAGTTACGAAAACATAATTTTTTTTATTTCTAACCGACTCCAAAAAAGGAATAGGTTCTCAATTCCGCTGTATTATTCTTGACCTCATATTTTCATCACTTATCAACCAATTTGAATAATACTTTTTATATTTGGAAGTGTGTAACATAACATGAACTCATAGTTAGAATCTGACCATAAAAATTGATAACATACCACCGAATCCCTCTACATTGAACAGCATAGGTGCAGTGATCGAACTTGTATGACACAGGTCTAAGGATAATCTAATAAAACACTACATAGGGTAATACAAATTTGCTCTTTAGCAAAATCGGGCTACGACGATGGAGCAGGAAGGTTGTGAGAGAAACTATTCAAAGATGAGTAGTCAACTCATCGAGTTTGGACTCGTGTGACTTATCTTGACGGAGCAAGAAAATAAATTAATCGTGTACCCCTAAATCAGGAGGCTTGGGCATATCCTTTCTCTAAATTAATATTTCAAATTTCAAGCGGAGAATCTGCTATTAAACTCTAATCCACAGCCAGACATACCATGGTCTGTTCAATGTACGTCAACTCATATCTTAGAGAATAATCACCCAAATGTGTATGATTCTTTTTTATTCAAGTGACCCCAGTTTAGTAAATTAAAAATTAATTAAAATTTGACCGTGGAAATTCAAGGTTCACCGTAAAATTTCTCATCAATGAACCACCTAAGTGCTGTTATCGAGTTTGATGATATAGGCCTTTTGATAATCTAACGATAAATTCTTTAAAGTTTTAACACGACGACAGGTGACATAAATCTCTCCTTTAACAAAATCAAGGCATAATTATAGAGCTGGGAGGTATACTATGACTTTTCACTGGCGAGCAACAAACTTACCAAGTTTAGACTCGTTTCATTTGTCTTGACGTAAATGAGACAATTAGAAAGTTAACAAGTCAGTAAATATAGACAGGTACGTACAAATACATAAACCTACTAAGGTATTAATGAATACAGGTATGACAAAATACTTGAAGTGACTAAACATTAGTACGTAGGTAGATAGACAAAATAAGAATGTACAAGTGTGTAAAAAGGGATTTGGCAACTAGAATGATAGGAAATAGGTAAATATAGGAATGCACAGAAGCATGAAGTAACTAAAATATTGGTTGTTGAATATATATTATATAATATGTAATTTGTACACAAAGGCTTATAGCGCTAACAAAGTTGAAGTCAGAAGAGCGGATATGAATTATATGTCGGTACATGTGTATGTACGTATGTGTGCACAAATGCTTGTATATATGTAGATATTATGAACACCTTCAGATGAATTTAACGCTGCATTGGTATCGAATTCATCATAAGTCCGCGACTTTTGTAAAACCTAACGTATTAAAAATGATAATATAAACCTCGAACTGAACTGTACAAAAAGCGTAACATTATGGAAATGCAAATATTCCTTTGGGACTTTTGAAGTTCTATATTGTTCCTGAATATAAATAAATTTGTAAGATATTGCAACTGTTAGAGATTTCTGGAGTCGGTGCCAAATGAATTGTAGTTCTGTATTATCTTGTTTCTGCATTATCGTCCAACAAAAAAGTATGAAATTTCGCCCTAAAAATATTTTTTAAAGGGTACCGATTTTTTTTTATATTTTAAAGACAACGTATTTTTAATAAAGAATTTGAAGATTTTGTTATTTAAAGTAGTTTCGGAAAAATGAGGAAAATTAATCGCCTATTTTCTTAAAAATTCAAAATTATTTTTGTTCGAGGACTCCTGATTTCGTTTTATTTTTCAGAAAAAAGAGAAATTATTCATTTTATACAGTTACTCTTGGAAATTTTTACTTTTTATTACTATTTTTTTAAATTATGATCGTGCCAAATACACTTTAATCGTTGCCCCTATGGATAATAATTCTTAAGAAAAATATATTTTAATATTCTGTTTCGATATTCCTTACCCAATCTCCGATCCAGAATTCCATTCTGATGAATTTCGTCTATTATTTCGTCCATCCATCAATCTTTTTAATATGTATCCCTCACAGGTATCTACCTTCTAAACATGATAAGATAGAAACTTGAAATTCTTACATAATATGTATGAATTTTCTATTTCAAAACCAATATTTAAATGACTTACAAATATACTTCGAGTGCACTATCGTGTTAAGCTAATAACAGCAAAACAAGCTACATTAGAGATGGCACTTAAAAATTGCGTCATGGAATTTAGGACTCTTCAAAAAATATTAAATTGCATGCTTTAATAAAGTAAATAATAAGTGAACAGTCATTTACTTATAATAGTAATGAAGCCTTCAAACTTTTTTATCCCCATATTGAAATGTTTCACCCTCTATTTACTGACACTTTGCACATAACCATGACTCAAAAACTTGGTCATGCAAGAAAAGACTTTAGGCAAAACTTATAGAGATTTAAATTCTCAAAAATTATTTTCTCATGGAAAGGGCGAGGAACGAGATTTTTCAGAAAAAATAATTTAACACCCTGAAAATAATATAGCAACTTGTCTAAACCTTCTTTTAAAGATTATATGGCCAAACTAGGAACCTTAGAATTTCGGGCTGTCCATCTTTCTGTCCGTATTAATATTACATTTGTTTTACCCGCAGACTATTATATTTGCAATGACGTTGAAAGCTGGCAAGTTTATGCAAGTTTATAAAATCCACAAAGTTACAAAATATAATCTTTTTAATTTCTACTTGTAAAAGTGGAAGATTATTTTTCTATTATAAACCGCATTGAATAAGATTTCGTTGAATTTTCAAAAATATTGGGCGGTACATAATGAACACTTTTTTGATGCAGACTGCTAAAGAAACTTTAAGCTTTAAAGTTGTCATTATCGTTAGAGTCACGTTTTCAATCCTCTAATAAAATAAACCACTATTTTTTGAAATAATAATACGTATAATAATAATGATAGCTTTATTTATTCCATACATACGTAATCACGACAAATAAATTAAAATAATCAATTTAAATAATTGTAAATTCAATGAAAATAATAAGATTTTACATACAATAAACAATTTAAATTATACATATATTTTCTTTTATTTAATTCTATTGTTAGATTTTCGTTATAACTTCTAACAATTCATAATTGTCTATGGACTCCTCTCAGGTGAAATTCTCCTCCAAAGATTACCAATTGTCTCTTCTTTTTTCTTTGTCAATTCAACTTTTGCCTGCGATTGCTTTTATTTCATTTTTCCATCTGGTTCATGGTCGATCTCTGTCTTTAATTCCTTGTGGTTCCTTCCATATTGTTATTGATAATGCCCATCTCACGTCGGTATATGGCCGGTTATTTCCATTTTCATCTTTCAGCAAAAAGTATGGCGTCAGTTACCTTAGTTTTATTGTAGAAGTCAATAGATTTTACTCTGTCTTCCAAGGTGATTCTTAAGTAGCTTCTTGGGAGAAAAATGACCAAATTTGGCAATCCAATATATATATTAGGTAAGAAACTATAGCTGTATCTAGTACAGTTTTTTTTTAATTTCAATGGGAGCTATGTTTTTAATATCTTTTTATAAGCCTAGAACTTTTTCCAGGTTAAGCCTGTTCTTCTATTTAATTTTTCTACATTTATTTTTGTATTGAATGTTTTTATATGAACCTAATGACTCATTATTTATTAAGATGGGTATAATTTTCATGATTTTTGTTTTACTGAGATTCATCTCTAATCCTACACGATTGCTTGCAGCTTGTAGATCATTCATCATACTGTTTAGCTTCTCAGGGTTTTCGTATTACAGGTCAATATCGTCGTCAAACCTCCTCCTTCCGTCCTCGTTTATTCCTTGTGTTGACCAAGGCAGATCCTTCATTATATTCTGTAGTACCGCTATAAGTACTTTAGGTGATATTGGGTCACCTTGTCTCATCCCTGCTGATGTTTATGCATTCGCCTGTCTATTCTAACCTGATCCTACATGTATTTTATTATATATATATATATATATATATATATATATATATATATATATATATATCTTTCAGGATGTTTATATATTTGGTATATTTTAACCAGTTAACGCCTTCCAGATGCTATTTTGAGAGATAGAGTCAAGAGCTTTTTTATAATCAGGGAAGGCTAAATTTAGCTTTCTGCGAAATTCTAGATATATTTCACATTGTTCAATAAAGTTAATAAGTAATACGTATTACAATATTTTTAAAAAAAATTTTGTAACTAAATAGATACTACTTATTAAAGAGTTATTGTTGATCAACATATTAAATGTAGTCTTTAAACATTTAATGCGAATGATATAAATGGACTGCAAAAATAACTTAGCTTTTAAAATGTATACTTAGTATGCCTTTCAAAGATATACTAGGCAGTATATTTGTATATTTACAAGGTTAGAAATAATATTATAACTTGTAAATAATATATGTGTAAATATCTATATTAATACTATATACACTTAAATACAAATACTAGTCTAAATGCGTACTGCAACTTCACAGTGCGAGTTAGTCGCGTACATATTAAGCTTTTAATAGACGGTCCGAAATTTTAATTAGGAGCATAATTTTTTAAACGTATGAAGAAACCGCAACTACCCGAAAAATGTTAATTTTTACTGACTTTCAAGTACATCAGGAAGTCACTGGAGAGATTCAGTTTCTTCATCGTTTCGAAAAAAGTTAAAAATATTTTTTTGCACCTCGTTGGAACTACTTTTCCTTTCTATTCATTAGTTTTGTTAAGACATACTATTATTTACTTGAATTTAGAAGATATATAAAAATATAGGATTTCATTTCAAAACAGTTATGGGGAAAAATATCGCAAGTATAAAATGTTTATCGTGCTTTAAAGTATTTTTATCCGACTGCGACCAAGCACAAAAAATGTTAACATTTTTACCGCTGGTTATATATGCGTATCCGTTTCTTTATCTAAATTTATAACTTCAACGACTGTAACGATTCTCTTAAAAAGTATCACTGCATTCAATAATTATTATTGTTATTAGATTTAATTACTTGACATTTATGTATCATCAAACAAATCATCAAACAAAAATCTAATTAAATAAAAGTAAATAAAAAAAATTGATATTCTTTTGACGGCGATCCTAATTTTATACTTGAGATTTTGCGAAAATCGACCCAAGCTTATTTAGAATTGATCCAACCTTCGAAAATAAGATTTGATTCAGTATTAACTAATATTGATAACAATCAAAATAAAAATAATACATTAAAATCCGAGCAAAGGTCTAGTAAAAAAATTAGATCTAGTAATTCTATCGTATTAGATCTTTCTACATATATTCCACAAAATGACATTTACTTATTAATGCGAATTATGTTTAAAAATGTGTAATGTTTAAATAAATGTGTAAATGTTTAAAAATAAATTATGTATTTATTTGCACCTTAATCGCTTTTTCACCCACACCGTAGTTTTTGTTTTAATAATAAATAATATCTTAAAATTTTAATAAAATTAAGTTTTCAACATTACCTTTTTATTCTGTGGAGACGGCAATTTCACACACACATCACCAGCTCTACTTAGAGAATAGCTAATGACAATATTTGTACAGCTTTTATTAATAAATATTTAAGCTGTTCAGCGCCCATAACGAATAGCCATACAATGCAAGTGGCCCGCGACATTCCTTATTGTCAATTAGATATCTATATATTCTCGTTTTCACTGAAGTTAATTATTCAATCTGAATGAGAAGAGAATATTTATTCAACACATAGGCTGCGTCAATAAACAAACCTTCGAATGAAAAAAAGATCTGTTTAAGGTATAAGTATGTGACGGGTCGCTTGTGATGCTTGATGGGAATGAATCCCTCGCCAGTAATCGGTTGCATCCTCGCCTTATGCATCTTGGACGATGAATGGATTAAAATGATTTACCAAAAACGTTTAAATAATCGCAACCTTATGTTACATATACCTTTATTCATGGCGAATGCAAATTTGTTGGCACGATCTGATATGAATTCTAGCTATGATATTATAGCTACGCATTTAATTAATAGTAATAGAAAAAGAGATATATAACACTTCTTTCGATCTTAAGTAAGTCGCTTGAATGGGTTTTGACAGCACATTGACTGGTGCAATTATCTTAAGTGAAGCGACGTTCTTTAAAATTGATTTTCATTACGGAATGATTTTCGGTATGTATGATGATAACAGTGCACCCAAGAACCGGTCCTTGGTTTCATATTGTTGATTGTGTTATAATACCCTTTCAGATATACTGAATAACTGCTATATAAACAAATATTTTTGAGATATCATCATGATGTGTTCAGACGACTCACCACTTGTGTTCACTAATTGGAAGAGTGAACCGTAGAGATGTAGGAAACTCGATGACGGATTTGCCAGCTAAGCTTTTCAACCAAAGCGATAAGAATATTCATCGATCTTTTCCACAAAATCCGTAAGCGTCATCTTTCGAGGGTCAATTAGTGACGGAGCCGACTGTCAAATTGGATAGGCTTAGATTTAGCATGCATGATCTTCGATCATACTGAATTACATATTGTAGACACACGTGCGTGCAATTAACTAAAATCGAAAAGACAATGGATCTTTCATCTGTCGATCTCGTGGTCGTAAAACGCGCGCCATACTTGTAAGGGGCAGAAGTTTTATCATAGTTTCACTTTATTTTAAATTCCTAGAAGGATTTTCTAATATAAAAAACAGAACTTTCAACAAATAAAGGGACAGAATTGTGTTCTTAATTGGGTATTTTTGTATCTCCTGCCAACAATTTTACACGTGTGCTATCAAAAAATTGTATGTTAGGAACAGTCATTCTACTTTGGTAAATAAAATACGATGGCAATTTTTATATATTCTTAAATTCAGATGCATACTCTAAGTTTGCATAAAAGACCTTTTATATTGCTCATTGTCCGTCCTTTTTTCATAGACGTCTTTGTTCGTATCTTGTTAAATAATGAGTAAACGATTTTAAAATCCACAATTAAATGAAACTACGTGATGTAGTATTATTTCTACTTTCTTTAATTTCTTTACCACGACTTAGGTTTCGTTGTATTACAACATCTTCAGGTGGGATATTAGCAAAGATCTTTGCTAATATCCCACCTGAAGATGTTAAAAAAAAAAAGTGAAAGTAGAAATAATACTACATCACGTAGTTTCAATTAATTGTGAATAATGAATTTCTACAAAATTAAAATAGTATTATATAAATAGTATTTATACAGAAAACTAAATTATTACAAAGTAATCACAAATATTTAATTCTTGATTAATCATTAAAATATTTTAAAAAATCGAATTAGAGATGAGATGTTAGAATGCGAACGCCGGCGAGAAAACGGGCCGACACTCGTATTCCAACACTATGCCGATATCATACCTATATCACAAAGAAACACTATTACAGAACATATCATATCTATTGCGGAGCATATTCATTATAAATTTATCTATTACATCGTTTATCAATATTAATAATGTTTGTTCAGCCATGCCATGGAGCATATTAAATGACATTGCTTCAAGTAAAAATCTTTTGACATGGTTTCATTTAAAAGTAATGTTTCTTTCGCTACATATTTCTTTTGTAACGGACTTGAATTATGTTAATTTTACAATGATATGACGGCCATATTAATAAATGTATTCTTCAACAGCTGTATATTGAACTTAAAAATATTACACATTTAACACAACAAATTTAACATTATAAAACACATAATAATTTATTAACTTAACATAATACGAAATAATTTTACGAAACGCCAAAAATACAGAAAGCAATATTGGATAATGACAGAAGTCGAGCGTATTTCAAATTTCAATACATTGTCAGTACGGTCCGCGGATTAATCGCAATTACGTTGGTAATTGTGGCAAGCATGCATTTTATACGTAGCGTACGTTAAGTTGTTATACGTGGCATACAGTAAACAAAAAAATATAATTGATCTCCTGAATATATACGCCTTTCGACAGGTAAGTATTGTGACCATTGTAAAATTATAAATAATGAATATGGCAAATAATTATACTAGCTGTACGCTCGGATCATTTGAGATTTGTTAGTCCTACGTATATTTATATACGGCGACTTCAATACACTTATCAGGTTTCGTGTTTGTGCAAAATACAGATAAATAGATGTTATCATACGGACCCGCATTGGTTGTCCTAAAAAAAACTAATTATTTAGTTTTACATATCCGAATGGAGAATAAAAGTTTATTGTCCCGCGAAATTCATAATCACAAATCGGCATCTTTATCTAATAAACTGATGAATTTATTGGAGGAAATTGAAGGAAAATAATTTATAATAGACTCAATATACGCAAATAATCGAATTTATTGTATTGACATTTGCCTTTTGAGCGTTGCTTTAATTTTATATATTCATGCCTTTGATCTCATTTTATCTATCTTTTGCCTTTTTTCCCAATATTGTAGAGTTGATTCATGCTTCAGATTTTCCTGCTTTTCTTTAGTATATATTTTTCTTCTACCACTGGTGCATATATTTCTTGCGCTTGTTTCTCTCGTTCCTACATTTTTGTCTCCAATCCTATAGCACATGTCCCTGCGTCCATTGAACACGAATCCGTTTCATTTCTTTCTTTCGTAATTACATGTTCTGTACTATTCACCTTCCTTGAAAATTATCGCTATAATTCTAATGTTTCTTATCTCTGTCCTAGATCATTATTTTTCTAATAGCTCGACATATCGTTTGCGTCAATATCAGAAACATTTGTTTGTTCTGATAAAACTTATATAAAATATTAGACTATAAAATAATACCCATGTGATTCTTCTTTTTTTAAGTTGATGATTTCGTAGGTAATTTATTCTTACTTTGAATCATTTTGTACGTTCCTAATGTACTTCTACTTCTTCTTCATTCTACATCTTAAACAAAAATTTCTTTCAACTTTCTAGCTACCTGTGAATCACGTGCGTGAAACATATGCACAGAACAGTTCAAGAAGTACTTTCTAACTAAATTTTCTAACTTTATCTTCTCTCATACCAATCGAAAGTCAATTAAATAGGTAAAATTTATCAGACCGATGAAGATTTTCAAAACGTATTTAATGACATTGAAACGTATATCTACTAAGGCATCGCATAGCACTGGATCCTTCTTTTTAATTATAAAGACAATTATCTTGTGGTTTCACTATTTTGAATGTTATTTAGAAATACCTAATGCTAATCGAAATTCTTCGTATTTTCATTTATTGGATCAGACAGATTAAATTATCGAATAAACCCACCGCGGACGAGGAAAAAATATAATTTATTTCGTTATTATTCGATAATAACGAAATATATAATATATATAATTTATTTCGTTATTATTCGATATTCCTGTAGGAAAATTTATTTTTCCCTTGTTAAAATATATGACCGTGAAGTTTAGAGTATAGTTCAATTATAAACGCAATATTATAGACGTAGTCTCATTTGCGTTTATATTATTTACACAGTGAGTTATGGCTCCTACTTTTGTTAGCACAGATGTTCGTTGTTTTTTTATTACATTTTTCATGATGTGTGGCATCATGCGAGGTGTTTGGTATCCACGCAATCGTCTATTTTTTTGGTTATGTATATAATTTATATAAGTTAATCTTAAAAGTATTACATTTACTGACATTATTTTTTTGCCTCTACATAACAATAGTAAAAGTTTAAAATTTGTTTTCATAGTATTTTTTATTAAAGTTTTTTGGCACAACTCTCTGAATTATATGCATTTCAGATACCAGGATGTAGTTTATTATATAACTAAGCTATGTATTTACTACACGGAATAATATAATGTTAACAAATTAAGAGAATGGGAAGCCTTATTGAAAGCCTGTCTCGTATATTCTATCACTTGAGCGTGTCCGGTTCATGCTCAATTGATCATGGTCGGTTCATGTCAAGAATAGGTTCATTTTTATAAATTTGAAAATATAGTTGAAACCAGCTTTAGAAATGATGAAACTTGTTTAAAATGTTATATATGATTATAATATTTAAGTCGATTACCTTTCGGTAAGAACCCATTCCCTAATTTGTATCAATAGGGAAGCTTTATTGAAAGCCGGTCTCGTATATTCGATCGCTTGAGCATGGCCGGTCCATGTTCAAGTGATCAGGCCGGTCCATATCAAAAATAGGTTCATTTTTAGAAATTTGAAAATATATTTGAAACCAGCTTTAGAAATGATGAAACTTGTTTAAAATTGTATATATGATTATAATATTTAGGTCGATTACCCTTCGGTAAGAACCCATTCCCTAATTTATATCAATAGCGAAGCCTTATTGAAAGCCGGTCTCGTACATTCGATCGCCTGAGTATGGACTTTCAAATAGTTAAATGTAGGAATGAGAAAGAGTACGGAAAGTTAAAATTTATATATAATATCTCCCTCTATATAAATATTCGAAGAGAAAACTTTGTACCTCTTTTTAAGTATTTTGTCCACATAGAAGAATTTGGGATATTGCATAGTTAAAGTATTGAATAGTTAAAACAACACACGTTAATGACGTATTTGTACACGTTCTCAGATAATGTAATAGAATAAAATTCAAAAAAATTATTTACAATGGTTATAGAAGTAAACTCTTTAACAAAGAACTACAGTAACATTCAAACCTAAAAATTTAATGAATTACGGTCGATTTCAAACACAAGTCATTAAATTATTTAAATAATAAAATTTAAGACTGTGCGACCACTAGTACATTTAAAAAGATACAGAATTTAATCTAGATTTAATGAAGACAGAGCTTTAATTGAAAAAGTGATGGTTAAAAAAGTTCGAAATGGAAATTCCTTAATAATTTATTTATAATATAATTAATTAGGTTACGTTCGTAGTAAACTCTATGTAAAGATTATAATTTTGTCATATGTTATGTAACTTTTCTCACACAGGTGTGTTTTTAAATATGAATATTAATTAAAATACAAATATAACAATTAATTTTATTTTGAGGCATTTACGAGATTGTCCAGAAATATCCCGTATATAATTTTTTTTGCAATATGATGATAAATTAAACCTGTCGTCAAATATTCCTAATATTGATGAGTATAAATTGATTTGGGTGTAATTCATATTTGTAAAAAAATCCTTATTAAATCACATTTTTTTCACCCTTATTGTAAAATATAAATATTTTTAATTCACTATAAAAATATTCTGTGCAATTAATATATGCAATTGTATAAAATCAATATTTTAAAACTCTGATATCTTTTTATTTTTACGTTGCCTCTAGAAACTCTAGTTGAATGACGATGCACTTCGTAAAGTCAAAAATCAGGACAATTCAATTTATAAGGCCGAAAGTCAATAAAATCAGTACGAGATAGTGTGAGATAAATATACCTGCTGCTTCTATCATGATATCAAATATTCCATAAACCTAAGGTACTTGGGATTTATGAAAGAAGGAATAAGGAAAAAATTCGGAAAACGAATTTGGTTCAAATTTTTTTAAAATGTATTTTTTTTCTATATCATAAATTAATATTTCCTAAAAAACTTCCAGAACCCAGTAATAGAATGGGCATGGCGTCACCGCATGCACCACGAAATAAAGTCACATAATTCTTACCGCGATCTGCTTTCCTCGCACATGGTGTTACGTTCTAAGTACCTCGACGTCAAATGTGTGGATAAAAATATCGACCTAAGTGATCTACATTCCGAGGCCACGATAAGATTTCTAGAATTTTTGTGTTGAATTATAATTATAAAAAAGAGTGTAGACAAAAAGCTACAGCGCTCAAAATGTGTATGTAATAGAGGGTTAAAATGTTCCGTATGTACGTAAATGAAAAGTTTTAGTAGTGAAATTATTTAATATTTTTTAACGATTGTATTCAAGTTGATTTAACTGTAAGAGAATAATGTGAATCTATGAAGGTACCATCTTGCCCACACACTTATCCAAAAGAATAAGTCGGGACCGTTTATCTTACTTTCAAATAATGGTTACATTTTATGTGAAACTTAAATTCAACTGGTAATACATGAATATCTAAATACTAACTTATACGTGTTTCTCAAATAAGCTATAGAATTATGTTTTAGTGATTTGGAATCGTTAAAGCTCTAGAGGGTGTTTTAAATACATTTTTAATAATTTTCTTGAAGATCGCCTTTGTGTGTGAATCTTATTACTTTCTATAAACTCATAATTTGATTATCTGAGGATAGAAATTATTGTAAACCTCAATGAACAATCCGTTGTGGCTCATTAAACTAAGTTACATATACCACAATGTGCCTATATTGTGGTAGTTTTGGGCTGAAAAATCCATGGGAAAATTTTTCGTCGCTGCTGGGGTTCGTCGTACTCGAAATACTCTCATTATTCTTCATGAAAAAGCAGAAATCATTGTGAAAAATATGCCCGAAAAAAGTACTACTGAATTATTGCACTATATGCAAATTTAGTCAACTTTCAAGTGCTAGTTGTGCTTTGCACTCGTCAATGTAAGAATAGCTTTGTTTATACATATCTAATATTTAGACCTTCATAATTGATATCCTTCTTTTAGTTTCTTACGAGATACCCACAATGTAAAAGAATTTTTGTGATTTCCTACCTTTAAAAAAGTGTAAAATTAAACATAATTCCTGGAGAAAAGTATTCCATTTTATATCAAAAATAGATAACTTCTATTATCATTTCACTGAAGTTTTGTAAAAAAACCAGTTTGCAGAATTAAAAGTTTACATTATATAAATAATAATTATGATTCAGGAGATGAACTGAGATGTTAATTTAATCTAATAAAGCAGTAAAAATGCACCATCATCTTCCAAGTAAAAATGTATTTAATATAAAGAAGGTTACTTGCGATTTTTTATGTAAAATAAATATTACATAATATATTTGCTAAAAGTTGATACAATTAGGTTCTTCGAATTAGTAAACGATGAACTAATACATAAAATTAATTTTCTATTAAGTTTTATATAAGCTCTATCAAGTTGCAAAATGTAGTCTATCAAGCACACTGCTTACTGACTAATAGTAAATAATAAGAGCTAAATTGATTGAACTGACTTAAATTGTTTATACTGGAGTTTCGAGCTTAAATTAATTCGACATGACTTCAATTTTGTAGAATATGAAGAATGTATGATTGTACATATTACCTTTAAGTTAGATTAAAATAAAACATTGTCGATGGAAACTCCAAATTTAAACGATTGGCGAAGAATAAGTCATTACAAACTTGCCAATAAGTATTACATTTACATATATATTTCCAGCAATATTTCGAAACTTTTGAGCATCGGATTTCTAGTGTGCGTCATACTAACTCCAGGTACTCTCATAAACTGGTCGTTTAACCATAATTTTACAGAAGAGCAGTTTTAAAATTTTAACGTTATATATTTAAAATAAAATAACAATATTAACAAGTTAAATTTATACGAATTAGTTATTTGTGGAGTGTTCATTAAATAATTTCAAGACCATAAAAGAATCTTGTAAATGCACTGTTTTTAAATTAGTATTGATAAAAGCAGAACGGTACCCACTTATATCATTATTGCAGAAAAAATCATTTTGGTAAAATTATTATCCTAAATAAAGACTCCCTTACATGAAAATTAAACACAAAATTTGTGATTCATATTGATTTATGGCTATATTACAAAAATATATCGAAGAAAAAGGTATAAATAAAACGATTTCTTGAGTTAAAATTTTTTAAGTTTGACTTTAACTACGGGTGAAAAATATTGATATCTGTACTTCCTAATAAAAACCTTTAGGAGCATAACCATTAGGGTGAAACTCTTATGAATGGAGACATTTTTTTTCGAATTTCGAATTGGAATACCAGCAAAAAGTTACCTTAAATAAATTTGAATAACACCATTTCTTTGAAAATTTTGACAGCATGAGACCCCGCCCGAGACTTGAATTTTTTTTATTCTTTATAGACATTTTTATAGTACATTTTTAAACAAAATAATAGGTGATTATAATATGTTTTGACTGTAATGGCTAAAATGAAACTATTAAAGAATTAATAATAGTATTTAGAGAATAGACTGATGTACAAGTAGATGTGAAACAATTTGTATTTCACTATTTGTAATAAATTCGTGCTATTTACAATCGATTCGTCTTGACGTACGTGAACGGCACTACGTAAATTATTCTTCGTGCAAAATTTATTTCAATTTGTGTTTCGCTACTTACAGTCAGTTCCATAATAAAATAATTATATTCCATTTACTTTGTTAAAATAATTATATGCACTGACTAATTATCCAATACAAATATTGATGCCATGATATAAAACGTATACAAATTTAAACAATAACTAAAGGCTAATGACCGAAAGAGCCCGTAGGAAATATATGAAAGGATATAAATGCCCATCGCTTAATTCACTTCGTTCATTTACTACTTTTTAATATTACGAGAATAACGCATCTTCCTTTTCGAATCGTCCACCTTGGGCAATTTCTCAGTCCTTAACGAATATCGCAATGTACCATGTAGCCTGGGAAAGCTACTCCAAACCGTCACCACGTAATCATGTCTTGCAAGAACGGGAGTCTACGTTTCGTCACTCAGACTGCAAGGAAGGTAACCTCTGTAAGAAATCCCTTAATCCTACAATATGGTTCCCGCTAACAAGACCTATTAGCTGAAAGGCGGTACCAGTCATTAGCTATCAATCTCGCGACATGAACGAGGCGTTGATTTATGTAGCCTTTTACCAGTAATAGGCGCCAACCTAAGTAATGACCTTGATATCATCCTATACTCGTGGAAACAATAATGAATGAATCAATTAAAAACAAAAATCAACCTATTTAACGAAGTACCAAAAAAACACTAGTATGATTAAATCACCTACTCATAGACTCCTCAAAACGAATTGATTGAAACTAGGCACAGAGCAGGTGTGAAGCCGATGATGATGGTAAATGATCAATAGATAGAATTAATTCTCCGAAAAAGAAAATCAAACCCTCCTCCCATTACTTGTTAATAAAGTGGGAAATCTTCAACCTCTTCTGAGGCTATTGAATGAGCATGCCCAGAATAGGTACACCTTAAAAATCCTTCACAATAAACAGGTTAAAATCTAGCGAGAAACTTCAGATCTCCACGGAAAGAGTTGTTACGGGCAACTTCCCTGATGATACTGCAATCTTCTGAGCACATCATATGATTGACCTTGCTACTCCAAAACATCAAATTAATTTCAACCAAATATTCCAATAGATCAAAGTCTGGAAAATTAGAGCAAAAGAAAATAAATCTTTGCAAGTGACCTTCACAACTAGAAAAGATACATGTACCCCAGTTACCCTCAATGATGTTCAACTACTAAAAGCTTATAATTCCAAGTAACTAGGAATTTACATGGGTGGACGGGTAACTTGGGCGAACCACATTTTGTTAAAACTCGGTCGTATGGATCAAGAATTGGGAAAAATGTACTGGCTACTAAAAAAAACAACTATCGCTCCAAAACAAATTGTTGCTCTGTAAATGTATAACCAAGTCTATATGGACTTATCGCACACAGGGTACTCTGGCAAAGTCAAACATAGAAATGTGGCAATGATTCAAGTTCAAAACCCTAATAATGATAACAGACGCACCGTGGTATGTCACTAATGTCACGCTTCATTATGACCTATACATAAAAAAAGGATCTCCCAGGATCGAATAGAGAAGCCATAGATAGTTATACGTAATAGTAAGTAGATGCACTTCGCGCAAGTCTTATCCACATACACATTGTTGAATATATTTAATGATAGATTAAAATAATTAAAGACAAAAAAATCTTCCTTCTTTCCATATAGGATACGATTATTCCAACAGGACAAAAAGTTTTTGAACGACAATTATTACATAATCTGGCGAATGTAACTCTCACCTACGACAACATCAAAAAGTCAAGAATTTAATACTGGTAAAAATCGAAGAAAAACGTTACGTCTAAGGACCTAGGTATTAGCAGAAATTGAGATGGAGGTATTTTTACGTGCACGTAGGCAATCGCATCCGTTTTTACATTTGGACCAACACCAGTGTCCGAATCTGCACAAACTAGATTAGTTATTTAATAACTGTACTCTTCTATTTTGATCCACGACGGAGCGGAGGAGGTATATGCGTTTAAGGCGGGAGGTTGTGTATACCATCTAATGTTAAATTTATGTCCAAAACGATCGACCGATTTAGATACGGTTTCCGGTAAAATTTTTGTGATTCATTTGCGATGGTTCTTAGATAGTTGTCACGATGATTACTCACCAGGAAGCGCCGCAATAACACCGCACATTTTGTTGCAAATGAATGTTCCCGCTTATCTCCCAAACGGTTTAATCGATTTAGATACGATATTCTGCAAAATATTTGGGACTAATCGGCAATATGGCTATTACTCACCAGGGGTGCCGCAATAAACATTTTGTTGCAAACGAATGTTCCCGCTTATCTCCCAAAAGATTTAATCGATTTAGATACGGTGTTCTGCAAAATATTTGGGACTAATCGGTAATATGGCTATTACTCACCAGGGGTGCCGCAATAAACATTTTGTTGCAAACGAATGTTCCCGCTTATCTCCGAAGTGGTTTGACTGATTTAGACATGGTTTTCTCCAAAATATTCTGGACTAATCGGCGATGGTTTCTAGGTAGGTGTTATTGTGTTTACTCCCCAGTGAATGCTGCAACATTTTGTTGGAAACGAATGCTCCCATTTTTTTCCAAAACTTTTCGCCAATTAAGATGCGGTTTTTGGTAAACAGTTTGGATTTCACGGCGAAGGTATTAGTCAAGTATTATGTTGTTACCTCGTCAGAGAGGGCTGCAATAAATATTTTAGATTAATTTAGATTAACTACTTTGTGAACTTTCTTCAGCTTCATCGATATGTGATCCACGTAGTATGTTTCTCAAACGCTTTGCGCTTTAATTCTTCTAATGCTGGCTGTTTTGTGAAGTGTTGAAGAGTTTTATCAAGACTTATAATAAAAAGCAAATTTAAAATTTTTTTAAGGTTACGACAAATGTAAACGCTTTAAACAAAAAAATATAAAATAAAAAAACCAAATAAAATTTTAATAAAACCCACGACGGATATAGTCATTGTAATTGAAAAACGATTAAATATTTTTTTTGAAAACCCTCGTATTAAAATAAAGTAAGAACCTATTAATATAATAAAATCCCAAAAAAATCTGTCAAAAAAATTTACGCCAACGGAAGCAAAGTGGGGAGTACATCAAATAAAAAGTGCGTTGCAGTTAAAAGAGACAGGGTAGGGATACGTTAAGCAGTATTATCTAACATGTGTAATCATTTGATATTCTTTCGACTTTATAAGTATCACTAAGCAATAAGAGGGAATAAAAGAAAAACTAATACTTTATTCTGAAGTATTTACGACTGAACCAAAGGATTTGAGGATCGTATCTAATTCATTATGTGCCTCTAAGAAATTAAGTCCGTTGTTGTAATAGCTATCCATTTTGACATTTACCCCTATACAATGCAAATTTAAGTGGCGGAAAGCATTTACCGTCAGATTGCTGACCGATACCAAAAGCATGGCCTTCATCAAAAAGTACATAAATAAATTAAGATAACACTTTTGGATTTAATTGCCATGTTCCTTTTTCAGTTTGTTCTCATTTTGCGTAAAACATGACATGATTTAATGATTTTATATCAACTCTATATTAAAAATTGGATTAGGTAAGTAAGTGAAAAGAAATTTAATTTGATTTTGACTACTGAGAATTATTTTCTCTCAAAATAGAAGGTCTGTTTCTTCATACTTCTGGTAATTGAAGAGGTTCTACTCTCCGGGAGGTTTAATCTGTTGAATTTAAGGAGTTATGTATATGATGTCATGCTTTCTTGTTAATCAGTTCATGAATCTTGTAAACAAAATGATTTTAGATCTCAGGAGGGTATTTTATCGAAGATGTTTTATCTTCGATAAAAATACCTTCCATGATGAAAATGGGGATAATCGTGTTTTTCTGCAGAGCACTTTCACGATCATGTTATTAAATATAACTAAAGATCTTAAGTAAACGCACCATACACATCTTGCAAAAAGCCTAGGAAAAAATAATTCACAGTAGATACGAGGATATGCATAATACACATCTAGGTACAAGGGTAGGTGTTCACAGGCACTATTAAAACAATCTGAATTTTATTGATGTCAGGAAGTCAGCTGAGGCTTTAATACAAAAGCAGGTTTATTTATATCACTTAATTTGTGTCAATTTCTCAAAATAATCTTCTGTTCAAAGACACATAAGTTTAAACCATGATCAAATATTTCCGATAAAAATCTAAGAAGACAAATTTTGTCAATAAATGGGAAGATTTATCTTGAGTGCTAATACTACGGTTTAAAAACTTTATTTTACTACCATAAATTAACATGTCATACATCTCGTCTCTTCTAAACAGGCGATAATCACATAAAGACCAACAAAAATGTGCAGTTTCTTTGAAGTATTGAAAACTAGACATACAATATGTAAATTGCTCTGGTAACGTATTTCAGTCTAGTTAGGATGCGACTAAAACGCAAAAATTTTATCATTTTTTCTGAAGCTAAATATATTGAAAACATATAAATTTCGAATTTGTCCAGTCAGATAATGGTCAGCAATCCGATTTGTTCAGTCAGATAATGGTCAGCTATTTGTACAAAAATAAGTGAATCAATTTTTTCCCGTTGTAGTAACAACACAAATACGTATAAAACGCAGCAAAATTATATTTAAATTAAGTTTATTTAAACTACTGGCATACACGGTTTATTAATTTTAAATTCTTATATAAATAAAATAATATATTCCCACTATTTTCTTATTGATACCTTGACCACACTTTGCTTTCATAGAGAGAGAGAGCACATCGTTTTAAAGGGCCTAAATTATTCACTCTAGCTTTATTTACTTCGTGCTTCCAATTGTTAAAAATAAGATTGTTTCTTTGAACACTGCCACACAAACTATGCTTGTTTCATAGCTATATAATAGAAAGATGACTGTAATAAAATTGTATTACTCGAGGAATTATTGTATCAGTCATCAGTTACCAAAACCTTTTATATTTTAGTGTTTTATTTTAGTTGTTTGATCCTTAGTTTTACCGTAGCACTTTTGTTTGTGACACACCGTGAACTTCGACTCTACATTCCGTCCATTAAATTCTATAGTATTAATTTTTACATATAAATTGAGGAAAAATGTCAGGTGGTTTTGCACTAATTATCGTTTCGACTAACTTTAAAATCATACAAAATTAGCATTTCAAATGCATAAACAAGACAATATCGCAACTCCAAAATTATGTCAATCTGAACAAACTTTCTTCGGAAAATTCAAAGTTTTATGGAAATGCGACGTGTGGGCGTGAAATAAATGCCCTACCTGTATACATTGGTATTTCGTGACACGTTTATTATCATTGTTCTATATATTAACATACTTTATAACCCTCGTAATGTACATTTCATTACCATATTGATTTCTTATCGATAACGCGTAATTTTTCAAGAAACGGTCGCTTTCGACCAATAATAAAATATCTTCGATTACTGTACCATGTTACCAAAGCTATATCTATTATAAGATTAGTATTAATTAAGTATTCCTGAATGAATACTAGAAGTTATGCCTATCAGGCTCAAACTCGACAATATTATATGTATATATAAACACACACACACACACATATATATATATATATATATATATATATATATATATATATATAGATAATAAAAATTGAATAAGAGAAAAATAAGAATTTAAATGGTATTAAAAGGAAAATAATTATGGTATGTATCTAACTTAAAATTTAAATAAACATTCAAATTCAAAAATTTATTATTAAATGTTTAGATTAATAATCTATTAAATATTGTTTAGAGTAATAATGTTTAGATTAATAATCTCTTAAGTTAACTGTTAAATAGTTTTTATTCTATCTTTTCCGTTTTTGGATTCAAAATTGTGTAATTATCAATGCATTTAAAACCATTTATCTCCAATTACTAATTTACAAGTAAAAAAAAATAATTTAAGCTAAAATATTAAAAATCAGTTTTTAAAGTTGATAGAATTGAAATTTATTATTGACCTTAAATGAGTCATACCTTATTTTTTAAAAACTTTTTAAATTCCTGTTTTCCTCTTATTTTAATTTTATTGTTAACATTTCTATTTATATGATCTTTGAGTGTATATATTTAGAAATTTAAATTAAAAATTAGGGAAAATCTTTAGCAAAACAACAAATAGAAAAATTTATATTTTTGAATTTTTTTTAAATAAATTGTTTATAATAAAATAGTCCTAACAATATTCAATTATTTTTGGTACGTTTATTTTTAATCTTTTATTAATTAAACTCAAGAAGAGTTTATAAAACAATTATCTTATATTTTATACTATATATATATATACCGCTGTAACATCGATATATATATATATATATATATATATATATATATATATATGAGTATAATATATAAATGTCACAGCGGGTAAGAGTTAGAACGTCAATTAAAATTTTTTCGCTATGAATGACAGAGACAGTTGTTTAAATATTACGAAACAAGCAACATTTTCTTTTATTTGCGTAAAAATTTAGTCGTGCCAATTTATTTTTCACATAAAAGTTAATGACATGTGGTAAATACATTACATACAAAATAAAGTCAGCAGGACACATGGATTGTATTGAGGTACGAGAAAGAATTTTTAATAATTTCTTTTAATTAAAAAAATTTACTACAATTTTACCAATACGCGATTTATTTTTTGTTTTTACTATTATCCACAAGATTTTTGCAATTAGGTAAACTTTAATTTTCGCCGAGAAAATTTATTTAAAAATAGGTATTTTTAAACATTTCCTCCTGAATTACAGACAACAAAAATTAAAAGAAATTCGGCACATGTAGAAAAATAGGATTCCACAAAAATCGGTTACAGGTTTAGGTTAGCTATAGAAATACTTTCTACAATTTTAGCTGCACTTAATTTGTAATTAATAATCTAATTTGCCTTCACAATTATTAATTTTTTTCTACATCGTCGAATAATTTCTAAATCTATATAGAAATAAAAAATTATTCAATAATTTTCTATAATTTATATAATTCTAGAATTTATACCAAATTACACGAACATCTGCTTTTATTTCAGGTTTATATAATTTGGTTTAAGGAATTACTTAAAAATTATACATATGTACCTTCTCAAATTTACATTTACCTAATTTTCCCGTATTAAATTTCATAATTTAACTTATTATAATAACATTTAAAGAATACTAACAGTGTCACTTATATAATATTTACACGCATATTGGTGAAAACCAAATCTAATTTTTTTTGCAAATTTAGAATTTTATTTTCTATTAAAGACAGATATATTATTTTTGTTATAATAAATAATAACCACCCACATGCAAAATTTATATAAGATAACATATCTTATATAAATTTTTTCATTAACCTTCTAAATTGCACCTCAAATAATGAAGTAATCTCGCATAATTTTATTTCGTTTTCATTTAGTATGAGTTACAAGTCATAGTACCTTGTTATCTGTTATCAATGCCTTGTTTTATAGAAAAATAAATCTTAACGAAAAAATGTAAATTATACTTATATTGTTAATATGCAAATAACTTGAAAAAAGATGAGATTTTCGTGTAACTTAGTTTTAAGTCTTCCTAAAATAATTGAATAGGTCGTTCCTACATTATAAAAAAGTTTTTAATTACACGACTACCACCAGCAAAAGTATGTTTTAAGAAATAACCACCAAAAATAACGCTAGTAAAAATGATATTTCATTCTAAAGTACATGCAAACATTTCGTATTTCTTTTTGATCAATTTCAAATGATGTAGAAAGAACGAATGATATAAAATTTGTAAAATGATAACGTTTAGTTGTTATAAATAAACTTGTTTTACGTTAGTAAGTGTAACAACACTGAGATTTAAAATGTTTGTATGGATTAGGAAAACATATACCATTATCTACGGGGAATGCTATTCCGATTGCTATAGGGCAATGCAATTAATTTTGCACTAATATCGTTCTAATTCACTTATAATATTAATTTGGAATTTTCATAATTACAACTATCTGTTTTATGGTGATTTGATATATTGTTCTCCTGTCAATATGTGTCATTAATATTTGTATAAGAATAAAAATTCCTAGTATTTATATATGCATTAGCTAAAACATATACCAAAGTTAGGCTTATCGGAAAGACGACGAATTGGCAATCTTAGCAGTAAAATTCCCCCAGTTTATGACCTTACTACTGAATAAATTATAATATAGCTGCCAGATCTTCGCTTCTGGAAAAATGTCCCAAGATCTGAGAAAACTGTGATAATAATCGCTATGCTAAAAACCTTAAAACTACATACAAAAATGACATCGAATCAATCAATATCACAACTTTCAATTATGTCGAAGATTTTTCAGAAATTACCGTATAAAAAATTAAATAGCATTGATAAGGAAAGGCTATTGAATCGAAATCACCAATTTGAATTCAGAATTAATCACTCAAAAATAGGCTAAACCTATTGCATCATAGATAAGATTGAAAGGGCCTTGAATAGAAAAAGTTCTACACAGCAATGTTCCTGGACACGACATAGAAATTTGAAAAGTTTAGGATAAAAACTTCACAGAAATTTGCTAAAATACTACGAGATTTTAAAATCTTACCATAAAAATTGGAGCTTAATAATACGTTGTGATAAATTGTATTTAGGACTGAAGCAAGTTCTTGCGAGTATTATACAGAGCGACATGCTTGGCCTATGTTGTACCTTTTTTACACAAGAAACTTAGTCACTAACGAAAAAGTACCACCATATACTTTTGCTGATGACCCAGCTGGCATTACAATGTAAACTCCGATTGTATTATATCAATATAACGCCAATTACGTCAAACTATGTTGTTTCTACTATTACTAACTGGATCCGTTCCAGAAGTGAAATTTACAATCAACCACATCACGCTGTTGCGGAATCACAAAAAGTTTGAAATGGAATGGAAATGATCCTCATTACGGCCGATAACGACGATACCTCTCATCATCAGAAATAAGCTGCATGAATTAATATTCTTGAATCTCTTATTCATCCACATGATGATTAAAAAATTAAATGAATGACGATAAACAATCTTCATTAATTCTGATTAAGGTAGTGTTTTAGTAGGTAAAAATCCCACATAACCTGTCGATCAAACATAAGTATTAAAACTAAAAAAGAAACTAGCCAAAACTATGTTTCTTTCATTTTGTAAGAATACTATATGTCTATTTAATATTGTGTCGTTAGTCATTTTAATGTGATCACTTTCGTGAATCATTTACGATAAAACTTAGAAATGTTCAGTTTTGATCACTTTTTAAGATTGTGTCGTACTAATTTTTCGCTCGATTATCAGGTTCGAAGAAGGTATCAGGTGCTAAGATAATAAAAAAATATTTGTGAAGAAAACAGTAAAACCCAGAATATAAAAAAGTCGAAGAATTAAAGCTTTCCAAGAAAAGAAAATGTGAGAATGTTGTTTCCACCATTCACAATGCTTGAGAAAACTTAAAAATGTTTAGTTTTGATAAGTTTTTAAGATTTTGTGTTACTAATTTGTCACTTGATTATCAGGTTCGAGAACGAGGGCTGAAATAATGAAAAAAAATCATGTGAAGAAAACAGCAAAACCCAGAATATCAAAAAAAAAAAAGACAGAGAATTACGGCAGTACTAGAAAAGAAAATATGAGCATGGTGTTTTCACCGTTCATAATGCTTGAGAAAAGTTTATAAATCAAGCGCGATTATTTTATTATTTTTTTCCTTAGAGTTAGTGTTTTGAACGACCATACCTTATAATTTCAAATGTAGCTCCTTATTTACAGACGAAAATTGTATACATTTTGCAAAGTAATATTTTCATACGTGATGGCCACTTATTGTCTAGGTTTTTGGATCACATTGCCATATAAAATGAACTCGCATAAAATTATGTGCATGAATAGACAGACACGAGATAAACAAAAAGTGTTTTATTACAAAGTAACTTAAAATCACTACATAAAATTAAGTGGACTAATGATAATTTAAAATTTTTTTTAGTATTGTTGTTGTTTATTTATTTTTAAAACAACTCTTCTCTGAAATTACGATGGATTAGAATTTAAGTCATTTGACACATATTTGTCGACTTGACATATAATTATTTTTTTTGAAAACTTTCTTTCATATTTTAACGGTTGCCGAGTAATTCGTCAAGAACTTCTTTTCAGAAAAATATTTTTTTCATACCCTTGCTGGAAGGGTGAATTATTTTTATTTCAAGGATATATTTCTGCGCAGAAAGCTACTCCTCGGGTTAAGTCAGAAAGTATTTTATACCTTTTTCAAGTAGATTTTAATGGGAATTAAATGGAGAAGCTACGTGTAAATATCTAGTTAATATAATTTGTACTATAGTTACAAAAGTATCTAGATAACTGCAATCAACGGATAACGAGTAAAAATAAATCGTATTATATAAGTAGAGAATACGTGACTAATATTATATTCTCGCCATCATTATCTTGTAATTCTGCAATGATAAATGGTTTTAACTGCTATGTGGCCCTCTATCCATTCATTTTGATTCTATCTGTGTTCATGTGACAGCATTTAGTGGATCAAAAAATATGCGGTACTCTTTTTTGTAGACAAAAAATATCCAAGAAAATTAAATCTATTTTAAGGATGTTTTTACAGATGTAATGATATATTTTAGAAATCATTAAAAATGGTAAAACAAAATTCTATATTATTAATGGTTGTATATAAGAATACTATAGCTATCTCTATTATTCATTTACATGTAAATATTTACTTGATTACTAATAACTCTTGAAGTTTATAGTATGTCAATTCATTTGATCATCAATTAAAATTTTCAATGCGATAACGAACTAATGAAACAAAAGTAAATACATGATTCAGCAGAATAAAGAAATGTGTGAAAAAGTAAAGAAGATAATAAATAGAAGATGTAAAATAAAACGAGGAGCTTTGAAAATTTTATATTTTTAAAACCTAGTTCAAAACTATGTATTCCTGAAAGTGGTAATTAAGTATGATAAACGAAAGTATCGTAATTCTTTGAGTCGGTGGTCAGAAATATGATCATATTTCCTGAAACCAAAAGTATATGAAACGAATAGGATTTGGAGCAAGTCCACTTGGGAAAGAGCATAGCTATCTATCAAATAGGAAAAGAGCATAGCTATCAATTAAATGTAAGAATATAAATAAATAAGCTTACTCAAATTAAAGTTTTGTTGTACTTACATCATAAAATTTAAAAAAAAGCTAGAAAAGAAACATTAAGAATTTTTGCGTTTCTTTTTTACAATTTAATTGAGATTACATTTTAATTTCAGTTAGAGGCTTATTTTTTTATTTTTTGAAAAATAATTAATAACAGATTATAATACATTTAAATCTTTCAAAACATATAAAACCTTGTAAATATGTGAAATTCTAGCCGTTATAAATGTAAATATAATTATAAATTTTATTTCTTCAGATTCAAAACAGAAATATGAAAAATGGCACCAAATAACACAACTAAAAATGAAATACTTTTCGAGGAAGACATTAAAGCAATCAAATTAAAATTGAGTGAAAATGACGTGAAAGTGTCCGAATATAAATTGGAAATCGTTTGGAAGAACGTTATACGATTTATTTTGCTTCACCTAGCCGCCGCATATGGTGGGAAACTTTTCTTAACTTCTGCAAAGTGGGAAACGGACGCTTTTGGTAAAAATATTAAACGTTTATGTAACTATTGAATATACATGTGTAATTTTTTTAACAATATGTCGTCCTAAGTGTGATTCGACCCATTATTCTAAACAACAAAAAGTAAAAAAAAATGTAGAAATTCATTATTCACAATTAAATGAAACTACGTGATATAGTATTATTTCTACTTTCTTCAAATTCTTTACCACGACATAGGTTTCGTTATATTACAACATCTTCAGGTAGGCTGTTAGAAAAGATCTTTCCTGCAGAATCATGGGACATCTGGGATCATGGGACATCTGGAATACTATTAGATGATAACGTATAATTAAGTGTAGTTAATAGGAAGTTTATAAGCAAATAGGTACAGGTGTATACAAAGTCACGAAGCCATCAAAATATTAGTAGGTTGATACTTAAGCATGTATAAGTATATATAAAGGCACGAGGCGACGGAAATATTAGTAGGTAAGTGGATAATTAAGTACAGGTGTATACAATTTTGCATGCATGAAGATACCAGCATATTAAATAGATCTGTAACTACAAATATAAAAGTATATATAATTATAATATAAAAGTGTATATAATTATAAAAGTATATATATTATATATAATTATGGTGAAAATCTCTTTTCTACTTTTTTATCCGTGACTGACAACCAGCATAGGAAAGCGATACCTTAAACAATACTTTAACGTAGGTATTGCACGGTTCGGAATCCTGTTTCGTATCTCACAGTTGAGAATATTTTTCGATGGTTTTGGCTTCTACCAGAGTCAAGCGTTGGTTCTGAAGATCTTCACTAATGTGAATAACTCACGTCTTCTGGGATTCCGCGCGTTGAACTTTCCAGCCGGGCAGTCGTTCCCGTCTGAGAAGCTTGGTTGGTAAACAATTCGGTATCATTCAACAAACGTGACCAAACCAACATGGCCAATGTCTTTGAATTAGTTGAGATTGGTTACTGTTTCTCACAGTCCATTCCAATCATTTTGTTCCAGATGCGGTCACAATTCTCCCTATCCTCCATGTCCAGATTCTCGGAATGTCGTAAATATTCCGAAAATGTTTCGGAATATTCTATGATAAAAACTTCAGTTTTTCCAAATCCCGATATGATAACGCCCATGTCTCAGATCCGTAAAGAATGGTGGACAGGATAAGGATCAGAATAGATGGAGCTTGTTTTTGAAGAATAAATTGCTTCGCTTCCAGATAGATTTCAATTTGAGCGAGACCTACCCTCGGTAATTACTTTCAGTTCGTCTGATTACATTGCTCTGCTCTTACCCATGTTTATGCTCAAACCATATGACTGGGCAATCCTGGCAATTTTATATACAATTTTCGTTACTTAAGCATGGGAAACGACAACAGTTACGCTCGCGTTGGGAAAAATTAGGTCGGTCAGGAAATTCTTTACATTATATTGCACTTCTTGCTCCCCATTAAATATTTTTCACATGGTAGCTGCTATAATAATATTGTTCTATTAAACGGAACTTTAGCAAATTCCGGTTTTAACTGATAACTCAACCAAAAGTTTCTTTCAGATTCGAACACCACATATTGAATCATAATACGTCATCGGGATGATGCGGATAAGCTTCGAAGGCCGATATTCAGCTTCCAGGGCTTTTCAATCAAAAGCTGATTTAAAGCGAGCTGAGATAAAGACGACAACTGTCCATTTCCCACATCGTGTGCTTTTTTCGACGAATTAGCGAAGTATAAAAATTTGGTCTCTTTTGACTTGTAAAAATATTACTCCTCGTGGCTGGTTTTTTCTCGACATTTTAAAACCGCGATTAAAAATTTAATTAAAACTTTCCCAACGATTGAGAGAAGACCAATGCCATGATAGTCCTTACATTGTTGCTTGTTGCCTTTCTTGAAAGACTGGATGACTGTTGCACCCTTCCAAACCGAAGGGATTTGCTCTGCTCTCCAGATGTTGATTATACATTCTCGTTTTTAAGCAAGCTTGTCATGCGTTTGATTCCTCCCAAAGTTGGTTCCTCTTTCAAGAGTGATAATTCTAGCAAAGGAATCGGTGGCGGTTCCAACAATAGCCATTCTGATGAATTGTGAATATACAGAGCTTTAAAGAATTCCTTCCTCCGCTGTAAGTACCGGTAGAATGACCATACGAAACTTCTATCTGCTCTCTTGAATTTTTCATTGGTTTGGTTCATCTTTCCGCTAAGCTGTTTGACAGTTTGTTATTGAAATGCATTCCTATTCGCACTTCCACACTACCTTCCACAACATTATAATATGCTTCATGGTCTGATTAAATCGTTGCTCATATTTGTCTGTTGCGTAGATAATACCAGTGAAATTCGGCACTTTTCATCTTCTTCCGATCGTTCATTAATTCCAGGCTCTTATATATAATCCAAGCCTATATTCGGCAACAATTTCGATTTATCGACGGTACGATCTTGTAAAGTTTTCGCGAATTGCTATTCTTCTTCCTCCAGACAATCTGGAGACTCGAAAGGGGTGAATCGCTTCGATTGGAAATTGAGTTTGACGATTTTTTGTCACATTTTTGCCTAATTTGGTTTGTTGCTTGTTTAAACTTTTGTTCAGCTAGGTTCAACATCAGTTTGATCTTGGCAGAGACTACATAATAATTACAAAAACAAATAGGTATTGGCATCGACCACACATTATTGAAAGAGGAACTAAACTATATATTAATTAGGAAGTAGCTTAGGGTTAACGAATCTGGACCCCTTGGATTCCTTCAAGTACGTTGATGCTTGCAGGAGTGTTGAAAGCGAATGTTTCATATGATGAGGTATTTGGTCGCATCAAAGGATAGAAGGAGAGGTTCATTGTTATTAATTCTTCCTCTTCCTATCCGCTTTTACTAATTTGTTTTTCTATGATAAAATTGTCAATATCGTGGCAAGCTAAAAGTTATTTTGTCTATAACGATCAAATCATTTCTTTCCAGCGCTCCTGCTATACGTAATATCTTCACTTGGAGTCACCGCTGGCGCACATAGACTTTGGTCACACAAGTCCTACAAAGCAAAATGGCCTCTTCGCCTCATTTTAGTCATCTGGGACACTTTGGCTTCCCAAGTGAGCAAACCTTATATACATGTACTAATTTTTTCGTGTTTACATATTATTCACAATTAAATGAAACTACGTGATGTAGTATTATTTCCACTATCTTTAATTTCTTCACCACGACCTAGGTTTCGTTGTATTACAACATCTTCAGGTGGGATATAAGCAAAGATTAACTCTTAGGAAGAACCAACAGCATTTATGTTTCAAACACAATAGCGGAAGACTGCTTTTTGCGGACTTTTCCATTGTTTATGTTAGTGAGTTTATTGCAGGGGCGCAGACTAGGTTATATTACAGAGAGTTATACAATATACCAGTATTTTAGTGAGGGTAATAAATTCAATTGTTGTTATTATGTGAGGTTATACAATTCAAACTATACGGTGTATGTAATAAAATTAAATGGAAGTTATTGTCGGTAATATATTTGTACAAAAGCAAGGGTATTTGAAAGTAAGGCCAAGGTAATACACTAATTCTACATATCTTATTATCGGTAATATATTTAAACAAAAGCAAGGGTATTTGAAAGTAAGGACAAGGTAATACACTAATTCTACATATCTCCGGTTTTGTGTATTCATATATTTATTTATTTATTTCTCTTAATTTTTTCTGTTTTTGTTATATATACTTATATTTATATGTGTATTATTGCTGAAACAATTTCCAGGGTACTGTAGTATCAATGTTGTATATTTATATTATATCTAGAAGATATTAAGTATGGGTGATGATATTATATTTAGTTGTTCATTTAATATATTGACCTTGATATCTTTTTTATGTCTGTTTATTTCTAATGTTTCTAGGATATTGAGTTTATTGCCTTTTGTATTTATTTGGAATATATATGGGGAATTATCAGTATGTGGGTGATAGTTATTTTCAATGAGATGTTTTGCAAAGTGAGATTTGTCTGGTTTATTATTTCCCATATATATTATCCATAACATTGAGAGGTAATCTCTCAATGTTTCATTTATCAATATAAAATAAATTTTGCTTTAAAAATAATACTTGAACAACTTATAGAAAAACAAATATATTGTTGGGTTTTAAGATGCAATTGTAGAAAGGAAACTTTTAAAATTTCATCATATTAACCCGTACTTCTGTTTGTCACAGCCTCACAGTCCATACAGATCTAAACTTTGTATATGAAACTTTACTTCATATGGAGATGTCAATTATTATATGCCAAAAAATAATATGGGTTCCACCCCATTAACACATGATTTAGGAAAAAGTTCAAGTTAGTTTATAGTTTAATATATCTTGCAAACCAAACCTAATGGAAGAACAGAATGATTCCGTAATTTATAGATATATATATATATATATATATATATATATATATATATATATGTATATGTATATATATATATATATATGTATATATATATATATATATATATATATATATATATATATATATATAGTAAAACCCATTTAAGATGATTTCAAAAGGACCCCGCCAAAAACGAATCTTAAGCGAGAATGCTAGATAGGGAAGATAAAATCTATTATGTACTAATTTCGTTTATGTATTGAATTATATATCTATGAAGTTGTTAGAAAGTAATTATAATGATATGTATGTATCATAGTGTATTATTATTTATAATTACGTTACTTAAAGTAATCAGTTATTTTGGTTGGACAAAAATATTTTGATGCATTATCAATCACAAGATTTTCAATATATTACAGTGCGTCTTCGCTTATACAGCTACATAGCGCCTTAAATCGTTAATTGCTGATAATGCGTTTGACAAAATCAGAATTGACTTCTCTTCATCTTCATTATTTTCACTAAGGCCCTCTTTTTGTTTGTTATCCACATCTTCAATAAGATCTTCAATTGATGGAATTTTGTAGGGCGCGACATTGTCATCAGTGGAAGAATATTCAAGAAAACCTTGCAGTATCACAGGTTCTTCTTCTTCATCCAATATAACGTCAACTTTTTTATTTCCGAAACCTGTTTTATTGAAACAATTTTGTATGTTTTTAGACTTAATTGCTTCCCATGCCGCTGTAATGTTTAGGATCGCATCATGCACAGTCAGGAGTCGTTTGCTACCAGCGTCTTCCATTTCTTTAAGATAGCGATGTATCCGTCGTGTTCTGTAACCTTGTTTAAGGACCTTCATAATACCTTAATCCATCGATTGCAACTTGTTTTCGCATTTGGAGGTAAGAAAATAAACTTGATATTCTTCAGCTCAACATCTTTAGTGTGAGCAGGGCAGTTGTCAATGAGTAGAACTATGCGTCTACATTTAATTTGGATTAAATGTAGACGCATAGTTCTTTAATCCGATTTCATCTAAAGCTTTTAACCAGTCGATGGAACGAAGGCCGGTCATCCGAGCTCAAGATTGTGCATCATTTGTATGTTTTTTTATTTCTTTTCTATTCTTTAAAATGGTACGTAACATAGAAACTCCTAAATGAAGCTCAGCAGCTAACTGTGCTAGATTTTTCATCAAAGACTTTCAAAATCTTCATTTTTTCTTGAAGTGATAATGCTTTTCGTTTAATTTTAGTCATTTTTTAATAAACTCAGATACAATACGTAACTAAACAAATGAGAGAATGTTTAGTTACGTTACTTTACGAATGTTTAGGGACGGAAAATGGCATATTATGCGAGAAATCGTATTAAGCGTATATAGGCTCCAACAGAACAGACGGAAGAATTACTTATTTAAATATTAGACCCCAAAATGGCTTGAAAATAGCAAACTAAATTGGATATAGCCCTTTAATTTAATTACTCCTACATTTCATTACGGGATAGATTGTTATATATTTTATTTACCATTAGCAAAAGTAGGACGATAGGTGGAAATTTAAAAGGAAAAACCTGTTTAAAAATTAATACAAACAATAAGATTATGCCGCGGATAGTTCTAAAAAGTCTAATTAATTTCTAGGAATATCCTAAAAATTGTAGACACTACATATATACACTATAAATATAGACAGACACTATATAATAGGATAGACACTTGCAAAACCTATCTCTTTTGTAGAATGGAAAAATAAGGTCAAATCATTTCAATATTGTTGAAATTATTTGACCTCATATTATAATAATATTTTAATAATTAATAATTTCAATAAGGTCAAATAATTTCAATATTGTTGAAATTATTTGACCTTATTCTATAATAATATTTTTATAATTAATAATTTCAATAAGGTCAAATAATTTCAAATTTGTTAATTAAAAATATCCTATTTAATAATGTATAAAATAATTTAATCTCTCATTATACCACAAATAATATGGTAGAAATTCCATTCCATATAGATTACTAAAACTTTTTTATAGAATTTATACTCTTTGAGGAATATAAATAACCAAAAAATTGCCAAGCCAATTTCCCAGCCAAGGCTCACAACTTCAGTTTAATTTCACCAATTAGACCGTTATTATGATACAAAGTCTGCTTAATGAAAGTATTCCATAACATAATTTTTTTGAAAATCTCTGAGAAATGAAGAAAGATTTTGTTTTCTAACGAAAGAAACTAACTTCTTAAAAAAGAAATAGAAGCAAAGTTTTTTAAAAATGTACCTTTGTATTAGGAATGTATATATGTATGTGTACATATATATATATATATATATATATATATATATATATATGTATATGTATATGTGTACATGTATGTATTTATATATATGTGTGTTTCATTGTAAACTTGTAGGACTCAGTAATAATATGGGCTCGGGACCACCGCTTGCATCACAAATACAGTGAGACAGACGCTGATCCTCATAATTCCAACCGCGGGCTGTTTTTCGCGCACATCGGTTGGTTGCTCTGCCGTAAGCATCCCGAGGTCATGCGCAAGGGTAAGACAATCGATCTGAGTGATCTATATGCCGATCCTATATTGAGATTCCAGAAAAAGTGAGTGCGGTATTTCTTTTGGTAAAACTGTCTTATATATATATATATATATATATATATATATATATATATATATATATAATTTCAATCATTCTGAATATTTTTAACTGCGTTTACTATTATGCATAAATTAATTTTCCTTGATAAAGCCATATTTAAATTTGCTTATTAAATCGTAGTTTTACGGAGAAAAATAAACTAAACAATCACTTGTAACCGTAAGAGTTTCTCTTTTCTGTATTTAAAAAATGGACAATAAAATGAACTATAAAAGAGTGTAAAAATAGGGTTTTGAATCAATTTCGCACATTCAGTGCTTGATACGCAAACAAATTAAAAAGATTGCAGTTATTTACACAATTTATAAAACTTCTCTAGTCATGTCCTTTCATTGCGGTATATATAATTAATTTTGCTTTTGCGTTCTTGAAGTGTAACACTCGCTTTGAAAATATTTTTTGCTGTAAGTACCTCTGCTTTCGGATTCTGCCCTATGTTGACGTATAGTTTTGTTTGTCTTGTGTACTTATTGGACGTGATTGCAATTCCTAATCCGTGTAAAGTTTAAGCTTTGCCAATATTAATATCGAACTCCTTCACATTGAACTGAGTACTGTGTTTGATTTAAGTAGTTAAACTATATAAAAGTTGCAATATTGTGTTGTGATGTAATATTTTTGTGTAAGGTTGCTAAAGGAAATGCAACGCGAGTGCTATTGTTTTATCGAAAATGCTTTCCTAACCAAAGAACTGTTGATGCACACCCGTTCCGAAATACATTTATTTGACGTCGCGAAACGGAAATTTAAATTCTAACGCACCTACTCAACATTATGAGATTGAGATCGTTACGATATAAAACTGAAATATTGGGATAATTAGTTACCAACTTAATAGTTGCATGTATTTGTGTGTGTGAGTATATTTGTGTATGTATATGCATGCATAAGTATGTGCCCGGGTGTGTACTTTCATGCGTGCTTATGTACATCCATGGATGCCTATGTACTTTAATATAATATAAACCACAGATGGAGAGCGATATTACCAAACCACTGCCTAACTTATTTGTTTCTTTCACTTATATATATATATATATATATATATATATATATATATATATATATATATATATATATATGAACTTATTACGGAAGCTTATACCTCTGAATCCTAGTCCTAATTTTCCGCTCATAATTATTCACATTTTTTATTATAGGAATTATTTAAATCATCTTCCACCCATATCAGTTGTTAGATATAAAGGTGCTGAATGTAAAATTTGATTAATGAAAAAGTAGTCCCGCATTTTAAATACCAGAAATTTCATCAACAAAATAAATAGTCCATAGGAGTTCCAGTGTTCATTGTTCATTTGTTTTAGATATACTTAATGTTCACCATTTGTCACCAGTGTATTAAAGTATATGATATAAAATGCAGAACGTGCTTTATGGCTATTATATTCCAAACTATGCTAGTGAAATCAGATGACATATTGCACAAGTAACTATTTTTATTAAATAGTATAAAATGCTCTCCACCTCTTTGCGTTCTTTTGAAATTCAATTTTGCTAGACCAGAATTTTCAAAATTTCATTCACAATAAGGAAACCTTTTTTAAAAATTAAATTGACACGTCTTTCTTGGAGAAAATACGGGTTATTACTGACTGTTTTTTAATTAATTTTCCCTTAATAATAAATTTAGAAATTTGAGATAATTTGTTGAAGGCATTTTCATCGGTGTATTTCAGATCTTTCAATATTTTCGCTTAAAACATTAAAGGTAAAATTTAGAAATGGAAAATGATTAACAGAATCTTGCTTTCATTTTAAAAGGCTTATTTAATTATATACCACTCAATGGGATATGTGAAAAAATATTATATATTCTTGGTTATAATTATTAGCTGTATCTGTAACTTTGTTTGCTTGAAATTCACTCATCATCATCAGTGAAATTCATACGTGAAAATATCGACAATGCATGAAAGATGACATACATAGATTTGTTAAACAGTCAACATATAGACATAACTATATATATATATATATATATATATATATATATATATATATATATATATATATATATATATATATATAAGCTATACGTTTATTTCTATAATATTATAAATCAAAAACAACGTTAAAAAAAGTTTGATATTTAAAAATAACATTCACGATGTAATGACTAGTGTAAACCACAAAAAGAAAAAGCTGATCGGTCAGTGGAAATTGCATTCACGTCTTCAGCATACGCTGTCAATGTTCTAACCGTTCCAAAACGGCTGATCCGACTGAACTGTTGAAATTTCTATGATTATACTTAAAAAATTTCTATGATTATCTTGTCTATTTTTTTTATTCACTTTTGCAATATCTATGAGCATAAACTTTACAAAAAGTTTAACAGGTGGCGTTGGCAGTACCAATGTCGCAATAATAAATAAGTCAAGTATGATTTTTAAATCTATAATGTCCAGTGAAAAGTAACCTATATGTTGCTCAAGAGTATAAACTATTACCATACCGAATTTCATCAAAATACAGCACAGTATTTTTCCAATTTATGAGCACAAATTTTATTGAAAATATTAATGCATGGTGTTGGCAGTAATATGTCGTAATAAATGTATGTGCATAAAGTTTACTGAAAACGCTAATATATTGTATTGACAGTACCAATAGCATATTATTCACTACAGGGATTTTTTGGATTGGATCTATCAGGGATTTTTTTCAAAACTGATTTAAACTAATACTGTACCAAATTTCATCAAAATCCGTCCAGTCGATATCCTACGATTGAAAAACAAATTAACATACAGACCGATAAACAGAAATTTTAATAACGAGTTTCCTGGCTTTCAAGAAAGAAAGGAAATCGAAATTAATGTAATGAAACCTCCTAGTAAAGCATTCCCTATAAAGTGGCAATTATTTGATATATTTTAAAATAAATTGTTAGATTATATGTATATATATATATATAAACATATATATATATATATATATATATATATATATATAAACATATATATATATATAAACATATATATATATATATATATATATATATATATATATATATATATATCCATACATATACGAGGTGAAATCCCAAAGGGAAAGGGAGGCATATAGATTATTTCTTGGTGCCCCACTAATTAGAAACTCATTAGAAAAATATAAGTGACATGTCAAGTCCTTAACACCATTCGTAAATGAATAATTATCCCTTATAGAAGTAAATCTGGAAGTGAACCGCGAACATGAGGTAAATCGAACTACATGTGATTAAATTTCTCGGGCAATAGAACGAATGTATGAGATTGGAAATGGAACTCTCAAAATTATTTTGAGACATTCTATTTCTAATTGATTTATGTACTGTTACATCTAAAGTTTTATTTATAAGTCTAGAATTTCTTTTCCTTATTCTTCGCATTTCTTTTCTTTTTCTTACATACCAAATAGTAATATATTCGCCCTTCTTATCTGTCTTTCTGTTTGGTCAATTCCCTTTCTTGTTCCCTCCTCTTTGCTGTTTAAATCTTTGTATTTTTGTTCCATTACTTTAAATTCATTATATATATTACTGTTTATAGTTTCCTTTATGTTTCTCGTGAAATCATTTAATCTTTCTTTTTATTTTTGCATTTCAATTTCTATATTTATTATTATTTCTCGGATTTGTAGTATATTTTTTCGAACTAGTACGCATGACGAATCATACAGCGAGACGTTTGAGATAATTATAAAATTAATTAAAAAACATAACGTTTGGCGCTCGTAATGACTATTTACTTCGAAGATGAGTATCGCCCTCTATCGAAGTCAAACTGAAACGGAATCATTGTATCGATCTAAGCACCGCTGTCGTTCACTAACTGATTCACCAACTCTATTGTTATGTGTTTATCTTATTGTGTTTATCTGTTGTCACTAATTCCGTTTGTTAATATTATGTTAGATATAATTAATTGTACTTAGCTTAAGAACTTTGATTTCACCACAACTCACGTAGTCTCAAACAGCATTCCTTAACCTAGCACTTTTACTCTTTTTGTCCATTTATTCCACTAAATTTTTTCTTTCACTTTTTCTATTTAAATTCATATATGGCTTTAAAAGTTATTAACTGTTTTGTTGTTTTTATATAATTTTAATTAAAAATTATTACTTTAACCATTTCAAATACCAGGAAACTATTTCAAATTGGTCGTACTTCCACACCTACTCACCTAAAATCGTGTGTATGTGTGTTTAAATAACATATCCTAATTGTGAAATTGATAAATATTTTGTTTTCAGATACTACTTCATCGTCATGCCCTTGATGTGCTTCATCATTCCCACTTTAATTCCGTTGTACTATTGGAATGAATCATGGTTCAACGCCTTGTTCGTGGTCGGCTTCTTTCGTTACACTGCTGTGCTAAATGCGGCTTTTACCCTGAACAGTATTGCTCACAAGTGGGGCTACAAGCCATATGATAAAGATATGAATCCAACGGATCACATAACTGCTAATATAATTACCCTCGGCGAAGGTTACCATAACTACCATCACACTTTCCCATGGGATTATAGAACTGCCGAACTTGGCTGTCTCAACCTAACAACCCATTTTATTGACTTCTTCAGTAAAATAGGTTGGGCCTATGATTTAAAGATTACTTCAGAGGAGATTGTCAGGAAGAGGGCTAAGCGAACTGGTGATGGTTCCCACGCATTATGGGGCTGGGGGGACAACAACCAGTCCAAAGGAGAAACCAAAAATGCCATCATCATCAATAAGGGAGACAACTGATAAACGTTCCCAAATTAAACTCCTACCCATTTTATTAACATACAATAAATTTTTGAAAATTTGGAAATTATTATTTAAAAATGTCAAGTGTCTAACAAATTAATTGAATATCATAATATGACCTATGTTTCCAAACAATTTTATTTGATGTTATCCGTGTTAGTGATATAACTTTTTTGGTTTATATATATATATATATATATATATACATATATATATATATATATGTATATATATATATATATATATATATATAGAGTTCCAATAATAACTTTGGATTTTTAAAGAAATATTACAGCGATTAAATTAGACTGTGGGGAATCTGCGTGTTAAAATTGTATTGACTTATGGTAAAGATTTATATTAGTAATAAACGTAATTAAAAAAGAACAATAAAATTGGTTTTTATTGTTAAAATTAGAAGCATTTAAATGGACAAAGGTTTTCAAAATTTACACTAAAATGCCAAAATCTTGTGTTTCAAACGTTTCGATACAAACTAAATGCGAGTGCCGTATTTTGTTATTCCAATGCTCGTCTAGTTCTAAAAAGGTATTTGTTATGGGGATTACTTCAATTTATGTATTATTCATAGAAATTAACTATAAAAATCATATTTCCCATTTGAGAAATAATCTTCGTAATTATTTTCCTAATTTAAATAATAATATTACAAATGGGCTATTACACATAATATTATAATATCGATAAAACGATGAAGTACCACTGTGCAAGATGCAAGTTTTAAACGAGACTATCATTTATAAAATTTTTAAATGTCACAAGTAATGGGGCCGGAAAAGTCTAGACCTACGTTCTCATTTGCAAAAAATGGTTATACCTTTAAATAGATAGGTTTCTATATTGACAAAGTCCTCTATATTAAGTCAGTACATTACGGAACAGAAAAACTCGTATATTATTTTGATGGAATGCTCTCAAACAACTAATGTTGTGACCTCAATACAAAGTTGATTACCGTTTACCGATTACGCAATTTTGTTAAACATACAAATATCATCTTATTTTAAGGTTCGATGTGAACATGGGCCGTTTAACCACATCTGATTGTTAATCAATAAAAAGATTTTTTGGTTTTGTACACACATCACATTGCAGTGCACATTCACATTCATAAGCGCACGCACACGCATACACACACACACACATGTGTGTGTATCCTATTGCTGCTAGGCTAAACTAGCCCTGATACTGTGGATCTCATACTAAACTAGCCCTGATACTGAGGATCTGCTCTAAATTGCCTCATGAATCTCAAACAGAGACTCTTTAAACTCCAAATTTCAACTCTTTCGTCCAGATACTTGAAGAGTATTGCCTTCTTAAACCGTGAGATTTCAAGATTTACTGTTTTTAAATTAGTATGTTTACTCTCATGTAGTGACTGCTATTAAACTTCGGGTTCCAACTCTTCAGTCTTGATACCGTAGGGTAACACCTACTTAAATCGTGAGACTTGAGAATATACTTTTTTAAGTTATTATTTCAAGTTAAGCAAAACTCTGTCATTAAATTCCGGGCTCCAAATCCTTAGTTATTATACTGCAGGTGTACTGCCGCCAAAGCTCAGAGGCTTGAGGATCTGCTGTTTTTAAATTGGTATTATCCTTCTCAAGCAGAAACTCTGATATTAAACTTCGGGTTCTACACCCTTTAGTTCGGACACTATAGGGTCACTCCCTCTCTAGACTCTAAGACTTGAGGATCTCCCGTTTTTAAATTAATATTTTAAAATTCAATCGTATTCTCTACCAATGTAACTCTAGATTTCAACTCTTCAAACTTGACGCTGTTATGGTATTATCTGCTTAAATATTGAGACCAGAGGATCTCTTGTTTTTGAAATTAGTGCTATGAGTCTCTAGCAGAGGTTCTGTCATTAAAATCTGGATCCATACCCTTCAGTCCTCACGGTGCGTAGGTACTCCCAACTTAAATCATAGGACTTTAGGACCTTCTATTTTAAATTAGTACCATAGATCTCAAGCAGAAACTCTGCCATTTAATTCCATATTACGATTCTTCAACCTGGTTCTGCAAAGGTACGGCCTGTCTTGTGTATGTTAACTCATATCTCTTAGATTAAACTAACTGGAATGATTCTCTTTTATATGAAGTGTCCCAATGTAGTATAACATAAATAGGTTAAAATTTAACAAGGGAAATTGTCACTATTTACGGCCCAGTTACCGTAATCGAGTTCTGATGATGTAGATATAACGAACATCTAAGAATAAAATCTCTAAAGTTTTGATACGACTGAGAGCCGGGAGGTGGTGATAGGAACTTTTTACTGAAGAGTTTTATGAAGAGTGGACTTATCTAGTATGAACCCTTTTCAGGTATGTAATTTTAACGTAAAAGAACGAAAATAACCAAGTAAATAGGTAGATAAACATATACAGATATATTTTACATACCTGCTGCAATCACTATTGGGTGCTTCGTGGCTTTGTACATACCTGTATGTATTCATTGTTAGATGTTGTTATATATTGTTATGATGTGTAAGATTGTTGTTATGATATATAAGCAAGTATAGTAAAAACCAATGCATAAATTAACTAAATATTAGTACGCAGCTAGGCAGGGAAGACAGTATGTACAGGTATATACAAAGACATATAGCAACTGGATTATTATCAGCGGATACGTAGTACTTAAAGATAAATACAGACTTGAAGCACTGACTAAGGTGAAGCTAAAAAAAAGCATGTGATTAGTATGTATGTATATATGTATGTACATATATATATATATATATATATATATATATATATATGTGTGTGTGTGTGTGTGTGTACATTTAGGTTCATCAAAAGCTTCAAAGGCCTGTTCCGAATTCATGAATGAGTTGTTATTATTGAATTCATATTCTTCTTCAATATCATCAATATTGAAGAAGAATATCCTTTCTGCTCATTTGCCACTTTATAATGCAACTCCAAAATAATTAAAATTATTTACTTGAAAAATTTGACTCATCACATTTTAAATTTTTCCTTCTTCTTTTTACAAAGAAAAGACAAATAAAGTTCTTCAAAATTTAGTTATTTATAAAAATGCACATCCCTATACAAGTCTCTTGAATAACAGTGTACGAAAATTCTTCAAAAAAATCTCTGCAAAATTTTTATAAAAATTATGTCCCAATACACTTAACACCAAAAAAGACATAAAAAAATGTAGAAACAGATACAAAGAAAAATCATTATTGTCAAAGCCTGCAATCCTTCAATTGTTCAATGAAAAATTCGTTACTAAAAATATGTTTATCGGTTTCGTTGATTTATTATTTAACCCGTTGTGAATTAAAGAAAACATCTGATAGAGACGAACAATTTTAAAGTATAGTCGTGAAGGGCAATATTGTTTCGATTGATAGTCATTTTGGTACTGCGGTATAGGTAAAACCATATAGCTTGACAGAATGGATGGTACTCAATATATCATTTTGAAAGCAATACAAGATTTACGAACTATTACACGAAACAAAAGCGTATTCAAATATATTTTTTTGCGGCACGTCTCTTCCTATTAAAAATCAACTGGCTAAACAGACACGACGGAGTAATCAGTGGTCGTTCGTTTCCTTTTGTCTTGGATTGTTTCCGTCTCTTGCGCAATTCGGTCGTTTTGAAGTTTGAATTCATCGATTAATAGGGAATATACTCGTATTTTATTATATTTTTAATGGACTGTTTACATCGTCGAAGAGCATGGTAAAAAAAATATAAATACTGTTTGTAATGTTTTAATTCAATTAAAAAAAAATATATTTAAAACAGTCAATAAATTTAAGCTTTTTAAAGGCCACCATTTTCGCGCGCCTTGGAAGACGTCACAAGTTATGCCCAGTGCTTGTTTAGTATAGGAGTTCTCGTTACTTTAAACATGTTTTCAATATAATGGCAGTTCAAACAATGGAAAACCTTGAAAGACAGTTTATAAGTATTGCATTATGCTTAAGTGCAAAAATACTATTTAAAGTACATCTGATAAAGTGCCTTTTATTGTCCCGAGTGATGCAAAAATACAAAAACAATGTACAACCTTTGCACAAGTTATAAAAAGAGTGGAAGTTTTTTTTTTGCATTTATGATTTATATTAATTATGAGTGAGTTTTTCTATAAAACATCAATGTTTACTGCTCTCTACCCATGAGTGTATTTATGCATAAAAAACGTACGTAATATTTTATTTTAAATCATGTATTAAAACAAATACATTGAAGCTTTTACTCCTTTAACCTCGACATACATAAAATCCGAATTTGAAGCAAAATGTGATGTCAACATCAATGCATTATTATACTTTCACGAAATCACTTTTAGTTATTATTTTAAACGATTCTCGATCTTACTATTGTATTAAAAATTAACTTTTTATGTAAAATATTGTAAGAACACTATTTTTCCTTATCAAACACCACGAATATCAACAATTTGACTTGTTTACATATCTTCTGACGTCACGTTTCATTCTACCCAATAATTTTGTGTTACGACAATACGAATTTCCTTCGCAAAATTGGCACTTTACATTATTTAATTTATGCATTCAAAAAGGAATTTGTTAAGAAAATAATGGTTAAGATGTAATTTCCGGTTGATAAATAGTTGGAAAAAAAATATTTGAACCAAATTTAAATTACATACATATTCCCTATTGTTTCATTATTCGACTTGGGCCTTTCATTTCTCATAATTTTGTCTCTTGTCTTGTAATACTAATTTCCACAGTATAATTGTTTAGTACAAAGCGTACAAAATGTAAAAAGTTTTACTTCGTCATACGTGACAAACGGCATTTTTAACATTTTAATGTTTTGAAAGAATCTATGCATAAAATAAAATGGTAACAGAGTGAATTATTTACATTGAAAATATTTATTGTTATCTAAGTTTTATAGCAGCTTCATTCCGCAAGTAGTTAATAAAAAATAGTCATGTGTGAAGATATTCTTCAACTATTAAAATATTTTTTAATCCTATAGTGCAATATTAACCTTAGTCTTTGTAATCACTAAATATACAGTTGTGTTTTGTGAATATATTCATTGAACAATACAATAAAATTTAAACTCAAAAATAATTCAATATCTTTATGTATGACTCATTAAAATATCTAACAAACTACATTGTAGAGGAGACATTCTATTATGTCATTCAGTATACAATTAACTCCATATAAACTAATGTTACATAATTAAAAAAAAATAATGTTAATTGGAAATCGATAAAATATAGTGTCCAAACCCTTTATCAAATATTATTTTTATTTATGATGACGACTTTTCAATTTTTTCTCTCAACTGATGCGGGTCATCCCAACCCCACAGTCCGTGGTTGCCATCACCTTTTCGTTTAGCCCTCTTACTAATGCAGCTAATCTCCTCTGAAACAGCCTTCAAGTCATAAGCCCAACCAATTTTGCTGAAGAAAGTGGTTGTGATAGCCCTCTGATTGTGAAGCTCAAAGCTAGGTTGTGAACTTCGAAGAGAAGAGCTCGGCCATTCTCTAATCCCAAGCAAAAAACGTGATGGTGGTTGTGGTAGCCTTCGCTGAGAGTGAGCATATTTACGATGTTGGTCTCCGTGAGCTTTATGGTTTTGTCATACGGCTTATTACCCCACCGATGAGCAATACTATTCACGAAAAGAGCCGCATTCAGCAATGCGGCATAGCGTAAGAACCCGGCTACACACAAGACAGTCAACCACAATTTATTCTAGTAGTATACGGGAATCAAAGTGTGCAGGACGAAACACATTAAGTGTATGAAGATAAAGTAGTATCTGAGAAGAGAATATTATGTAAATTATGCAACTATGGCATAGTGGTTAGGTAAATCGTTTAAGAAATGTTTGCAGTTGGAACATATAAAGATCATAAACTCATTGCTATGTTACTATTACAGTGCGAGAAAGTTTTTAAAAAATTGTCGTTAAAACTAACTTAACAAGAAGTTCTAAGAAAAGACTTTTTTTTATTTTTTTTCTAGTAAACTATTTCTAGTAGCGTTGAAATATTTAAAAATAATTCGCTTTTCATACTGGTTTAATGTATTTCTAAGGAATATTTAAAATTTATTAAATATTAAAGTCGTAACAAATACTCTCGAAACCAAAATAACCTTTAATTAAAACATTAAATATGGAAAAACAACAAATATTTTCAACGCTCAAAAAAATAAAAACTATCAATTCACCTTGGAGCTTACCACTAAAAGGAATTTAAAAATATTGTGTATTATTTGGACGTATAAAATTTAAGTAAAATAAAACGTTCTCAATTTTAATCGAACTTGGAAAAATTTTTGCAGGAGAAAAATTGAAAAATAAGAAACATTCCATCGTGAGTTAAAGATCTGTGGACTTTACATTGTTTTTTTTATTTATTCGCTTTTATAATGACTGAAGTAGGTAAAAATGGTATCTCAATAATAAATAACAATATTCTCATCATTTCGTCATATAAAATGCATCAAATAATAATAAAATAACTCTGATATGGTTTATTCCTATAAGTGCCCGTTTTTTTTTGCAAAAGATTGTATATATATATATATATATATATATATATATATATATATATATATATATATAAATATATATATATATATGTATATATATATATATATATATATATATATATATATATAATTTACATAACTATATATAGGTATCTTAGTTACTTCACGCTTTATATAGATCTACTCATCCGTACTCACATACGAAGCTACCTAGGTACTTCAAATATTTTAAACGCTTCATGCTTTTCTCATGTCCCTTTACCTATTTACCTACAAACTTTTTTGTTATTTTCTTGCCTAGGATAAGTCAAATGAGTCTAAACGTGATAGGTTTATTCTTTACCCCCGAGGACGTTTTATCACCTTATTCCTATTCCACCTTCTGACTTCGGCTACCTCTGGAATCAAAGAAGTAAGCCAACAAGCCAAACGGACCAAAAGTCGATGAACCTACTATTTACCCTTTATCATATCCCACTACGCGTGACCAAAGTAACCTACGAGGTAAATCAAACGAACTCACAGACGAGTATACCCCTCACCATTGAGGAGTCCCCGTCACCTACCAGTTTCATCATCAGTTAATCAGCATAGTATCCATGTTTACAAGTCAAACGAGGCTACTCACTGCATCTAATCCTAAATGTTAGGCTCAAAGGAATTTGTACTCTCAGCCGTTGAATTCAAAAGAGAAAATATTTCCGCTATCATATATAACATTTTGCGTATAATTAATTACGCCATTAAATACCAAAATATAGTACTTGAGATATATTTCCATTTAAAAATTTTGGTTTACAATAATTAAATTTGGTATATATTAATTAAATTTGGTACATATTAATTAAATTTGGTACATATTAATTAAATTTGGTACATATTAATTAAATTTGGTACATATTAATTAAAATTCTAGCGAAAATATTTTATTTCCAGTCGATTGTGTAGTTTTCTATAATTTATTGAACACATTTATAAAAAAAAATTATGTACGTTTAATATACTACATCATTGTTTGCAGTTATGCGATTTTATGTACCACTAAAAAGTTACATTAATTTCCCAGTAATAGGAAGTTAATGTAAGAAACAATTTATGTTATCAAAACATTCTATACCGAATATTAAAATTTTCATATTTTTAGTTTAAAATTATCGATGTAAGGTACCCATGCGTAGTTAGTTAAATTCTTATTGTAGTTAAGAGGAAATCGTTAGAAATTTCATTACGTGCAAGTGTAATTCTGCGGCTAGTTTTTACTTGCGTTACAATACGAGTAAATAATGTTCTCAAATACATTGGAGAAAAATGGTAAAATTATGTACAATAGCTGTACCAATAATTTTTTTTAGTAAAGAGCAATAAAAGCTTTCTCGCTGTATAGTGTAAATAGCAGCCACCAAAAGATGCTGTTTACATATAGGATGACCGAATTTGTAATGCTATAATTGATTCAAGAAGTTTCACACTTAGGCCATAATTCCAGCTGGAATTTTATTACAACAACATAGATTTAATCTCGAATTTTCTTGTTACTCTGATACAAATTGGTGTTTTGGAAAAATGGTTTCGTCACTTGTCACTAGATTATAGGTATATACAGAACGTACTTGAGCATTGTCGGTTATTTAGCAGAAACTGATTAATTACTTAATTTTCACCATCAAAATCAGAAAATTTCTTTATAATTGATGTCAGTATGATCTTATTCCAACCTTTTTTTCGTTACAAAGTATACAATTTACTTTCAAACCTTTTTTGTTTCCGACAAAATTGAAATAATTTAGAACGAATTTAAACTTAAAAAGCCCACAAAACTCTTTAAGCCAGTTCAATCAATTTAATCATTATCTATGAACAGTTTCCATGTCAGGTTAAATTATAGACTTTGATAGAACTTATACAAAAGAAAAGTGGTTTAAATACGTATTCAGTTCGTCGGTTACTTCTTCAAAGAAACTGAGGTTATCAACTTACAGCAAATATATTTTGTGCATGTAATTTTGGCATGTGCATATAAAGTCAAATATAGATATGAAGAGAAAAAAATAATATTACGCTGATTGTCCCCGTATAACCTCAGCAAAGAAAATTTTTGCATAACCTATAGAGACGCTTTTGTGTTATAAAATTTCTTAAATACTTTTAATAAAAAAAATCTAAATTTTCCTATAAATTATTGTATTAGTGAAGAAGCGAAGAGAACAATTTGTAATTGTTTCATTTCCCTTTTGTTCATCCGTTCTTTCGTCTTCTTGTCCATGATAGTCAATACATATACTTTATACCAAAATAATGTAAGAACTTGAAATTAGTACATGATATATATTTTTAGTACAAAACTAAATATATGAAACTACTTAATATTAAATTTCGAGTGCCTCCTAAACATGTATATGGAGGCTGAACTATTTTTTTCACTAAAGATTATGGTGATATTTAAAAAGATGTGTAAAGTACACATCTTTTTAAATAAGCCACATAGAAGACAGATCTGATTTTTAATTATTTTTCTTCACTGAAAAACGCAGATTTGGTGAACCATCAAAATTGCGATCTTTTACCCAATTTTTTATCAAATCTATAGCTTAAACAACTCACTAAACATTATAAAATATTTTTTTTTCTAATATTTTTGTATCCTAAATTAAAAAAAAGAGACTAATACAACTAACTATAAAATGTAACACAAATATTTTTTTAAAACAATGAATTTAACGTATCCTTGTCATATAATCCGATAGGAACGGGAACAAGTGTTGCAAATTCTTTGAAACTACTAAGTGTTAGTGCAGGTGATACCATTTTCTATGAAACCAAACCTTTATTGTGCGAGTCTGGCTCGCTACATCATCTATTTTAATTTTTGTGGTATTCTCATAACAAATAACTCAATCTCTCTCTCACTAGTCGTTACACTTTTGTCAGAGTGGTCGTAGCGTCGGAGATGATGTGCATGGATTTTCTTCTTCCTCACTCCCCTTGACTCAGATAGCTTTGAAGATGTGATTCCACTACAGTTAATTGGTAGCATTTTTAGAATACTCTGTAATACTGATCTCGGTCGCCGTTTTTATCAGGTCCGTCCATTAGGTTGGAAAACGTCTTCTAAATGTTATGCTTTCAACCTGTCTCTGCAATATATAATAATAGCAAATTCTTAATTTTTTCCTACATGGGGATATCCCCGTAGGAAAAATTTAAGAATTTGCAATTGAATAATCGACGAAAGTCCTTTTTAATTTTCAACTTCTTTGTAAAGTAGATATTGGTTCGAAATATGGTCCAAGAAATTTTTAACATATGGTGCTGCTACCATATTTCGCGCATCCGTTTTAATTCAGAGTGTCTTTTAGACTGATGTTCCAGATTTCTATACCGTATATAAGATTTGGAAAAACGAGACATCTCTTGGTATTTTTGATTATTTATCTGTCCTTCCAAATCTTATCTGGCTTCCGGACAGCAGATGTTGTAATAGTACACCGAACTAAATCGAAGTAAATATAAATTTGTACCACTTCACAGTTAGAAATATTTGAGGGGTTTGTTATTATATGCCTTGCCCTGGCAACAATTATAATTTTCGTTTTTTCTCTATTAATAATGAGTCCAAAATTGACACTGGTCATTTCTAGACGATATAGGAGTAATTTTATCTCCTCCTCACTTTTAGCAAGAAGGGTGGTATCATCAGTATATCTCAAGCTTGTTATCATCTGTTATCCTACCGATGCGCTTCTGCTTTAGTGCTCCATTATAATCCGCATGATGTAATCAGTGTGGATATTAGTATTGTCATAAAAGTGAATAGTAGTGCACCCCTTTCGAACACAGACCTCCCTTCTAAAGCTTTTAAGAGTCAACTTCATCTAGTCAGAGGGGTGCTATTCCATCGGAATAACATAATAAGATTTACAAGATGTTTCGATGCGCCCATCTCAGAGATTATTTGCCAATTTATTCCATTTGCCACTATTAAAAACCTTTCAAAAGTCTACAAAATAGATAAAAAGAGTAACCTTAAACTCTCTCGTCTTTTCTATGATTTGCCATATTTTAAGGATTTGTTTTGCGTTACTCTTATTTTAACAAAACCAGTATGTTCAAATGAAGCTTGCGGTGAGAGGTAAGTTCGAAGTCGATGGGATAGGTCGTATAGGATTCCAGCCAAATAGCAAAAAGGCGAATTTTATAATTTTGTAATGTCCGAATGTCAATCCCTATACCATAACATTAAAGCTCTACAAACAATCCACCTACATCCTACATAATGTAAAGATGTCACCCTAAAATATAATCTTGATTTCGTATTGAAAAAAAAAGTATTGGTATTTGTTGTCTCAAAATAAAAATACCAGAGAAGTATTTACGAGAATGTTCGTTCGATGTTAGCATTAGATATCGATGTTCTTCATTTATGTGATAGGTATTATCCCCATAGATTATTATGAAGATATTACATAGCCAAAAAGAAAGTCAAATACTTGAGCTCAATTCGATAATTTTCCCATAATAGCTACGTAACATTGTTTCTGTTATATAAACAATGTTATGATAGCAACCAATTAAGTTTATATTACTACCGTTATTTACCAAATAATTGTGATACCAGCTGTTGCACGAGAATAAACAATTTGCGTACAAGGGATGCAAAATAGAATTTTTTATATGCTACATCTATCAGCACCACATTCTTTTTTTCATTCCATTCCTTTGAAATTAATTTCATTTTTTCTGTACATTAATTCGATCCTCGTTCCATGAACATCATAAAAACTTGAATAAAAATATCGAAAAATATCAAAACTAAAAATTGCACATAACTTCTTTAGCAACAGATTTAATAGGTATTTCAAGCAATTATACGAATTACCAGCATAATATGTAACTATTATGACTAACCTAATAACAAAGTTAAAACAATACTTTTCAAGACTAGATGTGAAACCTAGCAAATTACGTATTTTATAAATCCTCGAATATAGTCCTACATTATAGACTATAGGTTTAAAAAGGAATGGAAAGTTGCAGTTATAATAAAACTAAAAACATAAAAATATTATATGTCGTTAAGTTTGGCCTTATTGCAATTGTTATTATTGTGTGCTTTTTAATAGGCTTTCTCTCACTATATAAATATTTTACTATTAAATATTATCCTATATTAATTTTTATTATTGTGTGCCTTTTTAATAGGCTTTCTCTCACTATATAAATATTTTACTATTAAATATTATCCTATATTAATTTTTATTATTGTGTTCTTTTTAATAGGCTTTCTCTCACTGTATAAATATTTTACTATTAAATATTATCCTATATTAATTTTTATTATTGTGTGCTTTTTAATAGGCTTTCTCTCACTATATAAATATTTTACTATTAAATATTATCCTATATTAATTTTTATTATTGTGTGCCTTTTTAATAGGCTTTCTCTCACTGTATAAATATTTTACTATTAAATATTATCCTATATTAATTTTTATTATTGTGTGCCTTTTTAATAGGCTTTCTCTCACTATATAAATATTTTACAATTAAATATTATCCTATATTAATTTTTATTATTGTGTGCCTTTTTTAATAGGTTTTCTCTCACTATATATTATAGACTATTGTGAATAATTGTTCATCAATAGTCACGTTATTTTGTGTTGCGGCAAAAGAAAAGTTATTCGCATCATGAAAAAAATTATTTGAATTTTTAAAATATTGATTTAATTTATTATTAGCTTCTGTTCATTCAAATTCTGAGAATATCTAACTTTTTATTTTTATTATAAATAATAGTTTAATTACTTAATAATAGCAGTGCCCCGCAGTTCCACTCGCGTTAAATTCGGAATAAGGTTAAGTTGTAAGAATATGGTTAAGTTGTTTTTTTTCTCTCCTATTTTGCTTTTTGGGTATAAAATTACATGCAGAGATTACATTTTTTATGCTAAACCAATCACTGTTTTAAAAATATTTTCCAAACCCAGAATTCACCCTGTAACATTTTATTAATATTAAAGCTAATAAATTAATACATGCTAAAAATTTAATACTTGCGGTCATTCAATTATTAAAATTTTTCCAGAAAATTTGCTTGCAATATTTTAATTCGATTATTTCTTGTAGTCGCAAAAAAAGAGCAATAATTTTTTTATAATGTACGTAATATTCAAGATTTTTGCCGTGAATATAATATTTTTCACTTTTCCACATTCCGAATGAGATTCTGGATTTTTCGGAAAATAACATTTGTAAACGCCTCAACAAGTTTATGCATGTTTTCAAAAAAATTTCAGGAAAAGAAAATGAAATGAATAAGACAAACTTTTTCGGAGAAAAGTGTACCGAAGTGCTTAAAAACCCCACCTTATTAGATAGGCATTGAAAGCAAGCGAATATTAACCGGATTGTTCCAATTTGATTTTTTGTTCAGCCTTTTACGAAAATCAAGATTGATTCAAAATCCATCTTAATTTTTTAGGGTTCCATCCCTTAACTTTAAAAAACAGGACCCTTAGAAGGATCACTTGGTTGTCCGTCCACCTGTCTACCCCTACCAGTTCTTTTTCTTAGAAACGGCTCGAAATTATTATCGTTAAACATATTATTGGCCTACGTATACGATAGTATATCGTTTAAATTATTATCGTATAATATGTAACAATTGGCACCCGTATACGACAGTATATCGTTTAAATTATTATCGTATAATATGTAACAATTGGCACCCGTATACGACAGTATATCGTTTAAATTATTATCGTATAATATGTAACAATTGGCATCCGTATACGACAGTATATCGTTTAAATTATTATCGTATAATATGTAACAAATGGCACCCGTATACGACAGTATATCGTTTAAATTATTATCGTATAATATGTAACAATTGGCACCCGTATACGACAGTATATCGTTTAAATTATTATCGTATACCTTATACAGATTTAAAATTTTCAAAATTTTTTTGTCCACATAACAAAAAAACATGGCCCTTTAAATCGTAAACCTTTTATTCGTGTAACGATCTTACACACTAATCATCAAAATCTACAGGTGCTTCCGGTATGACCTACAAGTATAGAAGACAGCATGATGGAAGGTTTTATAGTATTAGTAATTTCTAATACTTTATAGAATTATAAATTTTTATAATTAATTTGTTTTTAGGCCTATAAAAGCATAAGTAGGGACATAGCAGGAAAAATATTTACGTTTTAAAAAATTAGTTGATAACTAGAATAATTAATAACACTATGCACCCTTAAATTTTTATAAGGGCTTAAAAGTGTGCAGAAGCCTTATAGTATGTGTTCTATCCGTGATTGTTAGGCATTTTTCCAGTATGCCACAACCCTAAATGTTTTGTAATCAGCCATGACGAATGTTTATTATCTTAATTTTTTTTTTCACTTTGTTGTCAACCCAGGTGACCTCAAATTTTGAGACTGAGAGAAAAGTACGGCTTTGATTTTGGTTTTCCACAATATTAATTTCATTAAAGCTTTAAAAAAATACATTTTACCTTGTTTGGTTTTAGTACCCATGTTAATATTTGCAACCATTTTTTGATCAAGAGCCAATTAGTAGAAGTTGGGAAACTCAAACTCTGGCTTCAATATTTTTCCATCTAATATACGAATTTTAGACATTGTTTGGAAACAAGATAAGTTTTTTTTTCATAAAAATTATTTTCCTAAAATCAGTCACACTTATATTTAAAAACAAAAAACAAATACTTTACACAAAAGACAAGAACTTATATTACGGTGCGCTGTAGACTCTTTATCATGTATTTACGAAAGTTGATATTAAAATATGCACATGATTACCGCCATTGTAACAATAATTTCCTTGGTGGCTGCTTCTACACAGATGGGTCAAAAATTTCGGGGTGATGGCTACTTAATTACATAGTTGCTAATGAGAGACTCGTTTGGAGTAAATTCTGCTAGTTTGAGCTTCATTGTATCATTAACCTCTGAGCTATCATGGATTAAGCAACTCATTCTGGAAGAAACCATCGATTATAAAGAAAATCAAATTTCGAGCTATCATCAAGTTTCTGACAAAACAAAGAAACACACCAAAAGTCACATTAAATGAGATGTCTTAGATTTAAGAATTATTTATTTAGAACATAGCTCTAGTGAAATCATAATTAGATTACATCCGTATATATATATATATATATATATATATATATATATATATATATATATATATATATATATATATATATATATATATATATATATATATATATATATATATATATATATATATATATATATATATATATATACGAGTTATTGTTGCTATTAGTGTCAGGCACCTCTTTTGTTCACACCAGCCTCCGCTCACTGTAAGGCTGCATTCTTATATCTGTCATGTGGTTCTCCCGGGAACATCATTGAACCAACTGAATTCAGCGAACAAAGCGGTCTTGAGCCGTCTAGCCATCAGTCTTGGATACGAGAGCCTGATGAGAAAACTTATGTGCTCAGACGCGATCAAGTGGAATAGCGGCGTCTACGTGGAACCGGTCACGGGGCAAAGGCATTACAGTACGTGACTTCTTCGCAACACAAGAGTGGTTTATAGCTTAACAAAAGTTAAGATAAATATTATGAGATTTTGGATTGAGTACTGCAAATTGAGATGGTATTGAGTCAGAATTATATAATTAAGCGATTTTTGTGTTATTAAAACTACACCATAATTAAATTATGCTATATTTAAAGAATAATGTAATTCATACAATTAATTTGTTATTAGATTAAGGTTATACAACTTAGGTTATTCAATTTAATACAATACGTTACGATCAGTGTTTAAATTATCCGTGATAATTCGGTTTTAATATAGTAGACATTGAAAACGGTTTTGTATCTTACTAGGTTTAAGATTATTACAATATGTTATAGGGATTATAGTACAAACGTTTGATATAGGTATTAAAGGAGTAATTAAACTAGTTTTATTATTGGATGAGAAGTTATACACAAATAGTGTATCGAATTTCACATACAACTATTTAATAATTATAGCATTAGTTGGATTTTAAGCGGCTAAGGTGCAAAACACTTTATATTTAAAATATAAAATTATGTCATTTTTTTGAATGAGTTGATGCTATATATAACCTGTTAAATATTAAGTACTATTATATGTACTCAGTAAAAATATTTTCATAAAAGATATATATATATATATATATATATATATATACATACACATAGATATATTATACATATACATGCATATATATATATATATATATATACATATATAATCGTGGTAGGTACATGTGAAAATAAAACCAATATAAAGGAGCTTTGTAGTATTAATTAAAATGATAAATTGGAAGTGGATACAAAAAGACAAAAACGGCAAGTCTAGGTAATAGCAATGAATATAAGCGACTTGTGCTAAACTTACAGTCTTTAAGTTGAGTATAATATACTTAATGTAATAAAATGTTTACAAGTGGAAAAGAAACAAAGAAATTGAAAATTATCTTGGCACCAGCTAAAAACAATAAGAAAAACACATAAAGATAGACATCTATGAATCAATCAGCGAACGATGGTGGGGCTCGGATCAATAAAACTCTTCTATTCCAGCTTGACATCGATAGATGGCGACACTCATTTGCGAAGTAAATAATCATCCTTATCGGCAAACTTCATTTTTACCGGTGAACGTTATCGTTATATCTAACATCCCGCTAGGTGAATGCGTATAGCATCTGGTTCACAAACTATACTTGAAGGTGCTAGAAATATCAGAGTTGCTGAAGTTATTAAACTGTGGAAAAAATTACAAAACTATTAAAAAATATACAATCGGAAATTTTGGGTCAAAAACCGAAATTGTGCAGTTTGGAAAGAAACAAGAAAATTTACCAAATAGAGAGAAGAAAAAAATAGTACTATTCGGCATGGTAGAAATAGGGAAGGAATACGAGGAGTTGAAAAGAAAATTTATATACTTGGTAAATATAATTTTACAAATAACAACAATAACAAACACAAGTAACAAAAATAAAATAATTAATTAAACTCAAACAGAATCACTCAAAAGAATTGGGTCGCCGTAGGGGTCTTAGACTAAAACCTTCCATTAGAAGAAACTGTACATTCGAATTCTAAATATAAGGTTATTACTAACAATGGTAAGACAAAATGAACTGGAAGACGCTCTTTATGACATTAAATGAGATATATTAGTTATTTCATAATTAAAAAAAAGGAAACAATAATTACAATTTTAATGGGATCGATTTTACGGTAAAAAACATAAAAAATGATATAACAGATTTTTCTCAGTTTCAGATAAAATAGCAAGATTAGTTCTAGCTATAGCGGGCACGCATCAAACATGCATCCAAGTCTATGCACTGAAAAAACCACAATTAAATTGATTACATTAAAAAAAACTAAAACCTTTTTTTTTCTTTTAAAATTTGTAATGCTCAAGTAATAGAATCGATATTGTGTACGGAGCATAAGCTATTAAAATTTACCTATATGTAAACAACCAAGATAAAAAGAAACAGAAAGTCGTTCGCGAAGACTCCAATAGAACTAACTACGATTGAAAAAGAGAAAATAAAGAATAATTTTACAGATCTGAGAAAAAAATTACAAAATAAAAAATAAAAAGCTTATCTAAGAATATATAAGAAAAAAGAGAAAAAAGAACTAAGACTATATAAGAATCTGATAAACCAAATTAAATAAGCATAAAACAAATACACAAAAGAAAAAAGTAACTGAAAACGAACTCATATTTACACCAAAATTAGAAAATCTAATTTAGAGAAAAAGATTATGCAAAAAAAACGAGAAATAAAAATATAAAAGAGAGAAAAAGGCTGACTGAACTACACGGTAAGATCAGGAAATTAATAATAAAAGTGAAACCAAATTAAAGCATACATTTATGGAAGAGAACCAGAAACAAAATGTTCAGCAAAACGCTCCACTAAAATATTAATCAAAGGAAAAGAGTGGATAAAATCTCTGAATAATAAACTGGAAAACAAGGTCTATTGCTTAACACTTATAACATCTTTACAGACAAACTCCTAAGAATAGTTTAAGTGAACATAGACTTCCGAGAAAACCAAGCCAATTTCAACCAAAAAAAAAAGCTGAATTTAGACCAAGGTGTCGCACATTTACACTAACTTATCGCACATTTACACTAACTCAAATAATAAAACGATATAATGAATATAAACTGCCACCATACACAATGTTTCTTGGTTACTCTAAGACGTTCGATTCTATTACACAGAAGGTATTGTGGAATGCTCTAAAATGATGCCCACTTGTTCTATTCTAACAGAAGCTTTCCTTTTTTTTATAAATCACATAAATTATTTAGAGGTACTTTGTCTCTATGCTCAATTTTTTAAGTAAATCACTATATAGTCTCATGAATTTACCAAAATGTTGGAATATCAAATTTAACTCTGTTACGATATGTGAAGGTTTTGTCAGGTCAAAATGTGTATAAAAGGGTGATGGCACTCATAAAGCCTATGTGTTCTTGTACGTCGATGAACTTTTAATATTTAGAACTAATAACAAATTAACTACTCAATTCAAAATTATTCCAAAGAAAGAGTTTAAGATGAAAGACTTAAGATGCTATTTGATTTCTTGGATAGAAACAAAAGTTAGAAACAGGTATTACTGAATTGAGTCAAAGAAATTATTTAGAAAATGTTCTTAAAAGGTTTAAAATTGAAAATTTTAAGCAAGCATTAACAACTCTGGATCAGAATTTCAATGCAAAAATTTGTTAAATGATAATAAACACGTAAAGTTATTAAGAAGTTATGTAGATAAATTTTAGGTTGTCTCAAGTATTCTATGTTAAAGAGTGTGCTAATAAGATGTTGTTAACTGCATTGAAAATAGTTTTACGATGTGTTAAACATACTTTAGACTATAAACTAATTTATATCTTTGAAGATGTAGTTCTGGGGGCTATTGCGATGCTGACTGGAAAGGTGATCCCAAGGATAAAAGTCTACTACAGGCTATATAGATAAATTTACAAATTGTTTAATTCATGGTGCCAAAAAAACAAATTTCTGTAAGTTTGTCTTCAACAGAGACTAAATATTTGTCTTATTAACTTTTTAAATGAACTTTGCTTCCAAAATGTATACCTTATAACAATTTATTGTTGTGTTTAACAATCAGTCTGCCGTGTCAGCGTCAAGAACTGATACTGTTGCCATCTGCAATAAATACGTATACGTTACCATTTCATAAAGATTTGATTAAGGACAATAAAATATATCTTTAATATATTATTAATTATGTTAAAATTAGTGAGTAACCAACAGATATATTTAAAAAGTCCTTAAACTTAGGGTCAATTACGAGATATTTAAAGAACTTTAGAAAGTAGTTTTTTTTATTAGTATTCTACAGAATACTAATATATTTTTAGCAAATGTACAATAATAAAAATGAATGGTATCTTATTGTAGGTTTATAAAAGTAATTTTTTTGTCTGTCGAATTTAGATATGGAATAACATTAAGTTGAATAAAAAATATGGTAATTTAATAAAAAAATAACTAAAAAAATAATTAATTATAAATAAATTAAGAGTAATAGTTGGAATGAAATTTTGAATATATTTGGCGTTAATTTTGTAGAAATTCATTATTCACAATTAAATGATTCATTTAATTGTGAAATGAAATTAAAAATAAGTAATTATTTTTTTATTTGTATTATTATTGTTTTACGTACATACCTTCTAATATCCCAGCTGCTTCGTGCCTTTAGTCACAACTGTACGTACTTATATACTAATATTCAAGTTATTTTGTGCATTTATATATATATATATATATATATATATATGTATATATATATATTTATATATATACATATATATATATATATATAAATATATATATATATATATATATATATATTAGTACATACTTATGACTTTCTTATGTTCATATTTTTATAATATGTATAGTTAATCTGCGCTAGTGCGGCCACCGCAGAAAAATTACACTCATCATGTTAAACAGACAGTATTACGATTAATCTAATCTCGATAATATCTTTAACTTTTTTTTCAATACCTTTAATTTAGTACTCTATTTAACATTATTAGCAATGGCAGCTAAAACTCATTTTATTTCAAAATTTCAGGAAATAATCTCTCTATTCTTTAGTATCTTCCTTTCGAAAATTTTCAAAAACAATTTTTGATACTTCCGAGTGACAGTTAAAGATAACTGATTTTTGGCAAAACCAAACTTGAATAGAGGAATGGCGTAAGGAATGATCCTGCCAATTATATGAAAGTTAAAATATTAGTATAACTAGAAATAAACATTTCAAGATATTCATACAATAGGGAGCCAAGACTCAAAATCTTCAAAAACATTATATATTACATTTCTTACCAATTTTTGTTTAATTTTCCGAATTCGAACCACAAAAGTTTTTATTTGGTACTCGTATTTCTGATAGTTTATTGTTTTAAGTGCGTTTCTTATTTAGTCGTTATCTGAAGACGGTTTAATATTTTATTAAAAGGGCTTTTATTTTTCCATTTTCACAATAGGTTTTGTTACACGTAAAGTCACGAAGGTACGAATAATTCAATATTATCTCATTTATTGAAATCAAAGCGGTCATTTATGACATTTAATTAAAATGCATGCTTGTATACATAAATATATACATGCATATATACATCCATACACACATACATACATACGAATATGTCAATAGCATTTCCATCTTTTGGCTTCACATTAGTTAGTGCTTCTTGCCTCAGGATATACCTGTATGTACTAACCTATTGGTCTGCTAATGTCCTAGTTGCTTCATACCTTTGTGTACATTATGTAATTATTCATGAGCCCGCTATGCCAATTTTAATAGCGAATCATAAATGGAATACAATACGCATATTTTTGAACAAAAATAATAACTTTTTTTAATTTAATAATAGTTTTAAGTCATTGGCATCGAAATACATCAACCTCTACCTTTTATTTAAAAGAAATGTGGCAACCTTCTTAGCGATGTGACCGTGAACTTGACTTCATTAGCTACACCAATCTTTTATACAGTTATACAAAAGAAAGGAATAAAGTATAAAATAGTATGCAATCAATTACAATGTTAAGTATACTTAATGGAGAATGGCATAAGTAAACTTTTTTTAAATTTTTGTTAAAAAATGAAGAAATGTTATTTTACAATTTTCTGTTGAACATCCGAATTAGGTTGCCATTAAGATGTTGGTTGCATAGTTGTCGATAGTTATGGGAACAATTTCCTGTTGCATGGAGAAGCCTAGGCATTGTTTGCTAAGTATACCCTTGATATTCATTGTACCCCATCAACTAAAAAGTATCCCCCAAGGACTTTCTAGTTTGCGTTAGTGGCTATTATTAAAAACTAGTACAGGAGACTCTTTATCTTCTGCCACATGGTCACCACTTAAACCATTGCATCCGCCAACGTGGCTATAAAACTCTTGACCTTCCCACTCTATGCAAACAAGTATTGCCGTTTCGTCATTGATACGGCTGATAAAAATTGCCTTTTTCGTAATAATTGCCTCCATTTGATAATAATTGACAATTTTATAATAATTCCCTTCAGCTTTAAATTTTAACACAACATTCATCTACAGTTTTGTTCTACTTTTCGAGAGTACGGCGATGAGGCAAAGCCTATCAAAAGTTTTTCTTGATGAGTTTCATTGCGGTGAGGAATAGTAGAGAGTAACTGCAAAACTCCTTAATGCTGGTGCATATTTATATTTCATACCTCTCAAATTTACCTTTGTCAATTTTCGAGCCAAGAAATAATACCAATAAAGCGTAAAATATTGAAATGATTTAGTTTGTGAAGAAATACATTATCATTTTCTCTACCCATAAAATAAATTAAATGAATACTCTCTACTCCTAAATTCATAGTATGTAATATGGAAATCTAGTCTGCTATGCGGGTATTACACCTATTTACCATATCTAGTAATATCATTTGGTCTGTGAATTTGGAAAAACAAGTGGATTCTGTTTATTATTCTCTTTACTCCAGCAAATCATCAAGACCCTATATATATTATGAAGGACGACTGAAAATTGCTTAGTTAATAAAATTGCACAGGATCTAAATACTGATTGAACAACAGTCAATTGTCATAAAAGAAATGTTTGATAAAAATAAGCAACTGAACTTTGAAAAATGTTTGCATCATCTCTGCATCTACAGGCATGGAAATACCGTAATGTCACACAATTCTCTAATTAACATGGTCTACCTTCATCATCGTCTACTTTCGTCAAATGTTGGGTCTGATTATTTCAATTAAAGTAAAAAAAAACTTTTGGAGGAAAATCATCACTCTGTCTGCCCCAACATGACTGTTACCCAAGAAAACATCAAACAGTTGGCGAAAAATCGTGGAAATAAAATATTGGAAATATCTAATATTCTAGATATTAGCAAAGAATAAGTGCGAGAAATTTTGAACACGTACATACATACTTCTACCTGCGTTGTGTCCGCACCAGTGCCCGCAAAGTAAGCTATGGTATAACCAAAATCACTCACGGTATGATAAGAGTTGCGTCTAAGAAAAAAGAAAAGATAATAATTGCAGCTGAATTAAAAACTTTACATCGATTCGTTTACAAATATTGCGACATCAATATACATTCAAATCAAAAATAATATAAGTGATATTTCACGATAAAAAAGGAATATTTTAAAGAAAAAAGGTACAGTCTAAAATATATGATTATTGAGAATTGATTTGATAATCAAATTTTGCACAATGAATTCTTCCTTTTTTATTATTGAATTTTACAGTATACCAAAAATAAGCTTTGGAAATATTTAAGTTTACTTTACATTTATGACTACATACTCAAAGATAACTTATACATTGAAGATATAAATAGAAATGTTTAATAGAAGAAAAACAAGAATTTCAAAAGCGTTATAAAGAAGCTATGAAATTCTTCTTTTTGAAAAACTAAATTTGTTTCAAACAATTTACTAAAATTAATGACGAGTCTTAATATTTTACTTTTTAAATAAAGCTCAAAATCGTAGAACATTCAATACCATGGAGCACACAGTTTGGCCATCGTTCACCCGATCTTTTAACTATCGTTTAAACTTAATTCTTTTTCGAGGTAAGATAAATGCAAAAAAAATTACCAAGTTAGATTATCCAAGGTTAAGAGTAGGTATCGCAGAAATGGACAATGTAAATATTAGTTTTATTTTAAATTCATAAATGGAAATAAAAAATTTATTTGTACCTGTATACTTAAATAAATACTGAATATTTCGTGAATACTTAATTACAACTGTTTTTTTAAACTGTACATACAAGCATGTAATATAAATCTTAAACTTTATATGTGAGTATAGAGGCTTCAGCCGGTAACAGTTAAGATGCTAACTAAAATTTTTGCGATGTGAATAACAAATTCAGCATAAAAACAAAATTAATTATGTATGGAGCACACCTCTAATAAGCTGTTTAAATATCAGGATTCAGGAAAATGTTTGTATGATTGCATATTAATTAGTGTTGTAAATTTATATTTCATATATTATTTATAACATATTAATTACAGAACAAATTTTGCAGAACACTTGGTTTGTGTTGAGATTGGAGAACGACTTTTGAATATTTTTCTGTTTAAATAAAAAAAATGTTAATTCAATTTTATCATTATACCATATATTCATTGTTTTTATTGTTATCCACTAGAATATTTACATTTAAATATTATTAAATATTTCGGATAAAACTTGTTTCAATATGTTTTACACATTGTGGCTCATTCCTGAATTACTAATAAAAAAATGTCGAAAAATTCAACAAATATAAAATGTGTTGCAAATATTTGGCAAACGCTTCAAAAAAATTGACGAAAATCGGTTAAATGTTTTCTACCATTTTAATTACGTCTAATTAATAAAAACTTTCTCAGTAATTATTGATCTTTCTTTACATCGTGGAATGGTTAAAAATTTATGAATTAATTAAGACATATTCCTATGTAGATTTTGTAACCGATTTGTAAGAAATCTACTCGTGTATTTTAGACTCTTGGACCTCAAGAAACCTCAAATTCTACCAAGTTATTAACTTCTAACCAAAGAAAAAATATTTCTTAATATATATATTTTTCGTACTTATACAGATCTAAAACAGAACACAACAAATATGCATTCACTACCGCGTACAACCTACTTTTTCATTACATACTGTTATTTTTATATATTATTATTTTTACATACTCTTAAGAGGGTACTAGGTAACTAGTACAAAAAAATACTGACATCGCCACCTTAAATGGGGCCAAATAAATTATTAACAGAAAAGTGCAAAGGACGTGAAAGCACTTAGTATAAACTAAAAATCAATTGAAGAACGTAACACATTATACTTTGCTTCATCTAAACACTACGGCGGAAAACTTTTTTTACTTATTCAAAATGGAAAACAAATACATGTTTTTTTAATGTTTAATATTTATACAAATATTTAATAATATACAGGTGTATTTTTCTTTACAATGTCGAGTTTTATACAAATATTCAACAATATACAAGTGTATTTTTCTTTACAATGTCACTTGACGAGATTGATTCGGCTCATTAATGGGAATAAAAAAGAAAGAAAATATTAATTATTTTCAACATTTTCCTTTAAAAAGTTAATTCTATTTAAATTTTTCCTATTCAAAATAATAATACCAATCACACCTATAATAAAAATTATGAAACGACGTCATATCAACATTTTACAAATCGTCCGCCGATTTATTAGCGATATAGTTTCGAAAAAGAGTTTTGTGATAGGTTATGTTGTGTTATTTTTGTAGGAATAATAGGATTTGATGTAATAAATCTATTGAAATATTTGATATAATTTCATACATTCTTTTTTTACTCAACCTCTGTTCTCCATTTGACATACATATATTTTTTAATGTACAGCCAATACCCAAAAATGCGTGGACTAATTCTGAAGATATCTTTTTGTTTGAGAGAGGAAATGGTTTTGGATAGTTCTCATGTAAACATGGTCAAGACTTGACAAAGCACTACGAAGATATTCAAACGAACTTTTCCAAGGAGCGGGTGCAAAACGACTTTGAATAAATTGATACCGAATTTGAATTAATTTGACCATAGTTAATTACTAGGGTCTGCTAATAAAAGCAGAAAGTTATGACGGAACTCCTTCGTGATAAATAAATTCATCGAGTTTGGGTTTATTGGACGAGTCCTCACTTTGACGAGTCCTTTGATCATAATTATACTCAGATTGCAGTGATGGAGCCGAAATTTGGTGACACTTCAATAACGAGGAGCAAATTAACATTTATAACTTTTTTTGATTAGTCTTTTGTCCAAAGGCATGAAGCAACTACAAGATCAGAAGATAGGTAAGTAAGTCACTACAGGTATTAACTAAGGAATAATATAACGAAAATATCAGTATGCAGGTAGAAAATCAAGTGCGTTTAAGCATATGTAGCACAAATGCTAAGGTGTTAGAAGCTAGATAACTAAATATTTATGTTCATGAAAAATTGTAATGCAGTTAAGATATTAGTAAACAGAAATGTAAGTATGCAGAGGCCTTATTGAATAGTTCCCCCATTCCTGATGATCGTAACTCACAAGTATAGATGGCGTCTTGGAGTAAATTGCTTGGAGCCAAATCTCATGATCTTGTATTAATCTTAAGGCCGTCTGTAGGGTGATTTTTACCTAGTCAAAATAATGAGCCAACCTTCGACCAGGAAATCTTGTCCGGTTTTTTTTTATAATAAAGCCAATATATCTGAATAGTTAGTATTATTAACCCTCATTATCATCAATCGGTGAAAATTAAAAAGGGTGGCGCTTCTAGTGCAAATATTTGCCGCAAATAAAATCAGTAGATTATTTTAAATTGTCCGCGTAATACATAGGTTAAATTCTAAAATTTATAAGACAGACGTGGTCCTGACCATCGTACCAAGATCTTATTTATTTTATGAGGTGTACCAGCAAAGCTATGATTGTAAGCATATTAGGATTAATTACTTGTTTTTTAAATCTAAATTACTAGTAATTTTCTAATAATAGCAAACTAATTTTTAATACTTTTCTAATAATAATAACTAGTAAACTTCTTTGCATGGTTCCAAATAAGAAAATAACGTATACTTACATAAATATACTTAAAAACAACACTTAAAAACTACTTTAAACAAAATTTAATCAGTTAGCATGTACGAAAAGAATAAATTTCAAGGAAAAAAGACATCAAAATACTGCAATATTGGTAGTAATGAACTAATTTTGCCCTGTTATAAAAAGTTACGTGGAAGCGTTTCGTCAGTAGATGCATTTTGTAAGGTAAATATAATTCGATAAAAGTGCCAAAATTAATTTATTTGGTTATTCAAAACTAACAAATCGATACAGTCGATACCTTGATGACCTACACTTAAGAAGTATTGTTAAAAAAACTTGGCATTAGAGCTTAAATTCCTCTGTGATTATGAACAACATTGGAATCAATTCCATTTTTCTTCTATAGTTACTTGCCACCAATGAAAAGCGTTTTTCTAAAAGGAGGTGCAAAGTCTTACACATTCTTGAATTTAACCTCATGAAATTGTACCTTTCAAAAATTGCCTACAAACCTGTAGATATCAGGGTATAATTGAAAAATTCTCATTTACTCCAATTCCAAAGTTTAAAATATACTTCTTTTCCAAGGTTTAAAATCCGAAAATTTCGCATACAAGTACGTTGCGTAAAAGCCTGGATCGTAGTGAGCACCAAGAAAAATTATGCCTTCCTTGAACATAAAATTAAATTTGTATTATTACTTTTGAAATGTAATAATTATGTTTCGTTATGTTTCCAATTAATTAATTTCACTCTAGTTTCATTGTTAGGATTCAAAGCAACTTATTAAGTCTCGTCCGTCGATGGGCCAACAAATTATTGAATAATATTCAAATAAATGAGGTCTATGACCACAATTCCTAATCACAACATCGTAAGTGAGTCTGCTATACCAGGAGAACTGCAAAAGAGGCAAATACACTATCATTGATTGATTGAGTCACTTCCATGCTACCTATTCAACACAAATATCAAAAGGATCTAAAATGTTATTCGATTAGTTTATACCAGTTTACAAGCAGTCTACTTGAATAAACCTTTCTCAAAGATTATCAGCTTATTGCAGTTAGTGCAATGCAAATAATAACCATGAAATAAAATTAAGGTGTTTTAAAATAAAATGAAAGTCAAAATGAATTCAAGTTTATCTATTTTCCAGAAAAGTAAAAAAATATATTGCTTTTTGCATGTACCGAAGAAACTAATGCCGTTTCCTTGATTTCCACCTTACGCAATATTGGTTATGTTGTAAGTGACCAAAAGAAAACCAAACATTATTACTATGCAATGTAGTTATAACTAGTTGTTAAAACAGGGGAAGGTGGTGATTTTGTTACCATTTTGTAATGTATACGTCATACTTTATTTCACCTGCTTGGAACGCGCACGAATATCCTATAGCATCGACATTGTTTAGAGTAGTATTTCGAGATATTCCCAGTCTAGATATTTTGTGTACTTCACTAGTCAGAATTATATTTATTCGAGTTACTGTGTGTTCTTATCTTATTGTTTATTTTTCTTATTTTCTTATCCTATTAGTTGTTGTGTTTGTGTACTTATATTGAACAATTTTTTATTATATTTTTCCGTACGCCGAACGCTTTGGGTTAATTCTAATACAAGTGGTAATAAAAGTTGTACCAGGTGGTAGCTTGGCGAGAATAAATTAAGTAAATCATGTTATATATGAGACCTCGAGAGAAAAAGTAGCTCAAATGACATTTTTTTTTCAAAACCAAGTTTTAAGTTAGGTTTATGTGATTAACATCACACCCATTGATAAAACTTTAGTTTCAAATCTCAAATAGAGAAGACAGCACTTAATGCATCTTTTGCAATAAATCATTCCGCATGAGTGTGCAATATCGGCCTATCAAGTTAATCCATTTTTGCTCTCTAGCAACACACGTTTTTGTTTGTCACCAAACTAGAATGTGTCAAATTAGAATTTTGGTGACAAGTATTGTATTTAGATGAAGTTCAGAAAAAAAGTCGAAAACAGTCATATGGAATACAAAATATACCATTAAGGGCATACAGGGTGAATGTTGAAATTGGAAAGTTGAATAGCTATATGATTGAAAAATTGGAAAATGGAGTAGGAAATTTTAGAATGTTGTTGAAATTCGAAATCGATGATGGAGATGAGATACTGCTTAATCATATAAAAAGATGGTGCTAAAAATGCTTTCAACATTAACCAGTCAGCACAAAATGATTTCATTGAAAGCAGTTTGGAATTAATCACGAAGTAATAATCAAAATTAAAACTTGGAATATGATATTATAAAAGTTGACGGGGCCACAGATATTTCTTTAGAATATTTCTTTAAATTTAACAAATTTTAAGCATCTTGCTGGTGAAAAGAATACAAAGAAAATATGGTTATTTTTTAGGCATTGAAAAACTTAAATCTACCTGTTAGAGTATTTTGCGGTCAAGTATATATTTGAGGAGCCAATATGAGGGAAAAATAAAAGTCATTCAAGCAAGCATGTCTAATATTAAGCCTTTATACTAATTGTGCAAGCCAGGGCAACGATGCAACTTGCACCTATTCTAATATAAGAAACGCTGTGGGTGTTATCTTAACTGTAGCTTATTTCTTCAATAAGTCCACTAGACGAAAACACCTCCTCAGAGAAGAAATTCAAACTCTTCTCAAGGAAAAATAAAATACGCCAAAAAAATATACGAGACTAGATGGGTGGAAAAACATGATGCGGTTTTGTCATTTCGGTAGCCTTTCCATGTCTTCTTGTAATTTTACAAAAAAATGGCATATAAAAGGGACAAACGTTCTACAACTGCATCTTCGATACTCTAAGTTATAATCTCGTCTCCAAGTTATAATCTCATCCAATTTAAAATTTCATGTAAGCTTAGTCATCCTTGCTCCTATTTTGGAAAACAATTTTCCTATGTCTCGATCATTACAAGCCATTGCAACTGATGTACTTTTTGCAATTAAATTTCTTGATACGACCTTGCCAGCCTTTTAAAGCAATTGAAACTAGCACAGTTACATTTAATTTTTTTCAATAAAGTTGAGAGCCTGGCAAATGAAACTGGGAAAAAAATTAGAGTTTGCCAACAGAGTAATCAACTGTCATGCTAACAAATCCAACACTTAAACTCAGTCTGCTGAAGAGTTTTATCAACTGTCAATGTACAGTCTTTTTTGGATCATTCGTTAAACAAAATATCTTCCAGTTTTTCTAGAACATGCTGCAGAAAATAAGACAGTTACAAAAGTAATTGTCGTATAACTTCAGAGACGAAGATATAAAGAACGTTTTAAAAATTTTTGAAGTTTATAAAGGGAATCTTCTTCGTTTTTTCTTTTAAAAATTTGACAACAAAAGAGAAAATATATTCCAAATCCCCAAAAGGTGCCTATAAAAGAGCAATGGCGCCGTCAAATATTAGAATCCTATGTGAATTTTATGCTCTTTTCATGTGTTAGCCAGTACTGCTAAGCGGTATTTCTCTACCTTACGTCGACTGAAGACAAATATTCATACGAGATTACAGAAGATCGTTTAAATGAACTGGCTTTAGTGCATATCCAGCACGCCATTATGCTATGAACGCGATAAAAATATTGGACGTCTTTACTAGGAGAAATGAAAGGAAACTTTCATTAAATTACGTTTAATTAACGGTAGTACAAAGCACAATTTTACAGATATTGTACGTCTTTATTTTACTTTTATTCCCTTCTTCTAGACTCTTTAGCTATGAGGACACTCCTTGGCCTTTTAGCTCCTCCAACTGTACATTGTCCCTTGCAAGGAAGTTTATACTGACAACTATTTTCAAATCATTTGATAATGTGATTGTTATTTTAAATGCGAATATTTAAACCTTTATTTTATTCATAGCTATTATTAAAATGTGTTTATATTGAAAAGCATTCCCAACTTCAAGATTTTTGTAAACGAACCCAAAATTAAACTTTATATATACTAGGAATGGTAAAGAATGAAAGAAAAAGTGTCTAAACAAATTAAATAATTTTTCAGGTGAATTCACAAAACTGAAAATTGTCAATCATAAAATCACGAGATTAAAATATATCACTCACAAGACGTTGTGATTGACATATTTTAATCTCGTATTTTCTGATTGAAAATTGACGCTTTATTTATTGCTATCTAGTAAAAAAGTATCTAGATGCCTAATAAAAAAAAATATCATGTGTGTAATTCACACGTAGTAGAAGTGAAACCTTCAAAAATTTGGGCTTCAAGATAATGATACGAATGTAAAATTTCGGGAAGAGGATAATTGTAGGTTTTAGTTATGAACATAGTGATAAAAATATTTGAGTACTCACTATGATAACTTTCACTATATTCATACAGTAAAATCATCATTATGCGTAATAGACATTTTCCACATTCAATGACGCTTTTCGGCGTGTAGAAGAATTTTGTTATAAAAATGATGAAGAATTTTATTATAAAAATGATGAAGAATTTTATTATAAAAATGATGAAAAAACTCTACAAACGTATAATAAGTACACGTATATAAAACACCACGGTTGTGTGATACCTTTTCTCAAGCTTTCAAGTACTACACATGCGTGCATAAACACGTATTAACACACGTACAACGCTGAGACCGCATAAACACGCATTAACACACGTACAACGCTGAGACCCAAGCAAACTCTCGCTATGCCTTGGTAAACACGAGTGGTGGGGGTACGAAGCAGAGCACAAAGAGAACCACGAACATAAGAATTACTGTATAATGCTTCCTATCTCATTTTCTCCGACGTTAAATCTTATGAATTTATGTGTCTGTCTCTTTTTACTGTCGCTTTTTCGTTTCATCGACCTTCAAATCACAACGATGCTAAAGAAGTTTTCACGTCAAAAAGTTAATGTGGATGTGTTCTCTTAATAAAATGTTTTATTAAGAGATTATTTTTTATTAAGAGATATTACTATTACAATAAAAAACATGATCTAATGCATTCGGAGGCCGCAATATAAAGAGACATAATATATAAGCCTATTTACAAAGTTCCGCACACATTTGAGCACTTCTATGATTAAGGGTACGTAGTAATTTTTCACGATATAAATATATTATCACATATTTACATTGTGAAAATTTATTATTTTGTCTCTTAAATCTATTCCAAGCATAAAAACAGGATGCACATTTTAAAACTTAGAAGATCAGTGAATTTTCGTCAATTTTCACCGATTCGAATGCTTCCAAAAACCATATACTTTTTCATAATTTTAGGTTGAGTAGTTGTAGAAATAAGGGATGGAACATATTTCTAAACTTGTTTCGGTAAATTTCTAAAAGATATACTACATAAAATTGCGAAATAAATATTTTGAGACCGTTACAAACAATATTCCACATTGTATTTGGGATTAGAAAAGAAATTTCGAGTACTTAATTCCCCTGACATCCCTGTAATTTTTATATAAATATTTTTGTAAATTATCTCTTAAGATGTGTGCAGATGACTAAGTTTAAAATTTGAATTTCTGCATCAAGCAACTATTGAAAGTAACGGTTGTGACAGCCAAACCGAAAAATGTGAGAATGATCTCATAATGGTTCCGTTTTTTATTTTGGGGCTGTGAGAGCCATCATACGTTGTCTTGAACTTCTTTCCAATGACATCATTTAATAGAGTTTTTAAGTCGCAGACCCAGCATATCTTGCTGAAGAAGTTAATAGAATGAGTTGGGAAATTTAGACAGCCAAGCTCCACAAGGCGGTAATCCCAAGGGAAAGTATTAGTAATAGTAGAGACGGAAAGATTCCCTGAGGGGTTAATATAATATTCGTATAATCTATAAACACACATATGGCCAGCAAAACTTAGGAGACAAGTTGGATGTACAAAATTTGCTTAAATGAAATGAGATGATCATGAAAATGCATCAGATCATATATCGTTCCAGAAGTACACTGGAATTATAATAGATAATACGAAGTTTGTCACGAGTTCGAGGACCGCAAAATGTTTGAAAAAATAAAAGCATGTAAAGAAAATGCTGAAAAAATACCAAAGGGTAAAGTTTTATATGGAAAATCATAATGCTTGAGTGCAAAAGTTTATTGCACAATGTATTGATTCCTTCAACAGAAATATTAAAAACGATTGTACTCATGTCGCCGTGAAAAATGTATTTTAGATATTTAAAATTTAAAGGAATTATAAATTTAAAGGATTGTTCTCTCAAAATATATTTTCACTTAAAAAATTAATTCGGAAATCACACTCAAAAATGTCTTAAAAATTTTACTAATCGCGGTTGTAACAAGCGTACTATTTTGAAAATAACTAGGTATTTGGTTTTTTTTCATGTAATTAATTAACTGTAATTAATTAACTTTAATAAACTATATTTTTTTGAGAAATATTTTTGGAAAATTTTTATGTTTTTCCGAAAAAAGTATGCCATAATTTCGTATACCCTTATGTTATTACCTATAAACCATTTCGGTATTTAAAAGTACGAAATTATTTTCAATGATTCTGAGCAATACAATTTCGACTAATTTTTATTCAGAATGTAATAAAAAATAGATCATAATCCAATTGTTATTTAGTTTCAAACATATGAAAACGTCATTAACAAATTGTATAGAAATTGTATTTATACAGATTTAACCTAAATATGAAAATACGCATGAAGTTTTGAATCATATCTAAAAATACATTTTGTATTCGAAATATTTCCCCTACTTTTTTTTTATTTACTTGCTTTATGGTAATATGCTTTTGACAACTAAATACGACTTGAAATCGCCTGATCTCATTTTATTATTCTAAAGAATAGGCGATTGAGAAAAAGAATTAAAAATTACACATTTATTGCAACGTTGGGTTTTATGACACTATAAAAAACCTCTGTCTTCTCTTGAAACATAGCTACAGGGTCGGCATATAGGTAGCTCAAAACAATACTCTTCTCCTTACGCAGAGGCTCGGGATGCTTATCATTGCTCAACCGATGTGGCAGATGAAGAAGCCTCGCGTGGAATTTGAGAATCAGTGTTTCGTGTTACAGTATTTGTATCGCATGCGTCGAACACGGGCCCAATGTAATATCGCGTTTTGTAAGTATACGCTGCAAAGTTTATCATGCATCTTAATCATAGTAAAAGAACTTAGTTTATTGTTCAGAGTTATCGCATACTTTAAAGAAAACTGCAAATATTTGGTAACAAATTTCATTTTGGTGAAGTGCTGAAAGGAGAATGTTACAATCGAGGAAAGTTTGGCCAATACCCACTTATTTCCGATAAATCTCCTGCAAGTTTTCTTCAAAACCGTTCGCCTTTTTGATGTAATTTTTTTTACGTAACATAAAATAAATTTCAATGTACTTCTTTTACTAGAAGAAGTAAATAAAATAAAATATACTAATAGTTATTTGCATTAACACCGAACTTCTAATAGTGAAAACGGAAAGAAAACGAAGAGTTCAATCAATGCTTAAGAATTGGTGTAAAATAAAATACGCACACAAATACACACAAAGGACAAATGAGACTATATGTGCAAATAAACAAATACATTGTAGAATTTTTGTATTTTATATAATTATTAATGCATTCCTTTTATTCTTAATATAAAATTATTATAAAAGTCAGAATAAATTTTGATAAGTTGCTAATACAATATGGCAGTTATAGATAACAAGGGGCGATAAATACTTGAAGCGTCATGTAGCAAATTATTCTAATGCCACGATCACATTGAGAAGGCTAAATCAAATAACGAAAAACTGAGTATTTAAAAACTGATATTATCTCAATAGTATCTGGTTACAGGAGATGTAAAGTGGGTGGCTTACGTTAATTTTTCGCATAAACGCCAGTGGCTAGGAGCTGGAGAAAAGTGTACCTAGACTAAAATATAATTTTGGACAAAAGCTACTTTGGAGTACATGGTGGGGTATAAATTAAGTCATTCATTGAGTTATCCATTGGGAACTCTTTCGATCTAACAGCACAATAACAGCAAATATTTATTGTGAACAATTGAGAAAAGTTACCCTTAAACTTCCTTTGAAATCAAAACAAAGTTTCTTTTTTACCTGACAACGCTCGATTACATCAAAAACTACTTTCATTTGGATGGAGTATGTTACTTCATCGACGGTATTCTACTCTATCTTTCGCCATCTAATTACCGTCTGTTTCACTTTCTGTCTAACAATTTACGTAATAGAAAATTTTACCGTTTGAAAGACCAAAGTCATATCAAAATCGAACTTCACCGGTTATTCATTCAAACGCCCAAAGATTTCTACAAGGACGGAACTTGAGCTGGCGTTGGCGACCAGTGTTAGATACCGACGGTGCTTACATAATTAACGATTGATTTCATTAACTACATATAAAAAGTTGAAAAATTTATGAACAGGGATGGTGGGTTTATAAGTTTCATGAATGCGTTTATTTGTACCTGGTTATTCAAAACTGAGTGAACAAATTTAAATTTGGCTAAAAAAAAAAGTAAGAAATCCCAAATTAATTTATATATTTCCACTTTATGGAGAAAGGTGGTTTATGATAATATGGTAGCTAAGATGGCCAAGTGACTACATATTTTTAAAGTAATTAGCAAAGAGTGTATCGGCGTTACAATGTATTTTGTGAACACCATCTAATGCCACATGGCAAATATGGGTTAACTTTACTGAGAATGGCACTCTGTCCAATTGTTTCAAAATGGCCCTTTAAAAGCGAATCAGCGAAGATTTTAATATCAATGTAATTCCAAAAAGGACTCTGAATAATTTTAATTGCTTTTTAGTTACGTATATATTAAATCTACAATCAGTGACTTCTCCGTAACATTTGATTTTTTAACATTATATACGGACGCCGTCTAACGATTATTTAACCATATATACGCTACGCCGTCTAACGATTATTTAACAATATATACGCTACGCCGTTTTAACATGTAGAAAGTTGAAAAGGGATGCGCTATCTCAACTAACGTCATATCAATATGTCAACACACCTCTATAATAATTAATAAAAAATAAGTTTCTATGTTAAAAATCAAAATATATTACTCTATGTATTCAAAAATCAACGAGACAATGTGTGATGAAAAACGTATGAAAGATGTTATCGATATTGTATGGTAATAATAAAAGGGAACGGTTATTAACAAATCAAATTTATAATATTTTCTTTCGTCCGCCACCGTGTTAAAATAACAATATTTCTAGGCCAAGTTTAGATGGACATAAACCAATAGTTAAGGAGAAACAACCTTCAAAGACACTTTGAACGAAAATAATTGAACATTTGAAGACATTAAAAGAACGGAAAAGAATCGAAATCACTGCTGTCGATGATAGAAGTATTGCTTAACGTATAGATGTATTAATAACTCACAGAGTTTTAGTTGACAAGTAACTGGTCCAGCCTTTAGAAAAGGAAATTCGTTATTATCTCTTCTTGTTTTTTGAAGCAATATTTACAGAAAAAGTGCAGGTTTTTAACAAAAGGCTGGTGCGTATGTTTTTGAGCAAAATTAAAATATTTCGCGATAAATTTAATTTTCAACTAGAAAAAATATTCAATTTTGATAAATCTATTTGTACTACAGTGCCATAGAATATTTTTAAGATTTTTGCGACTAAGGGTAAAGTAGTTTAAAATCATACTAACAGGGCTGTGAGACTTAATTATATTATAAATATATTTAACAAAACCTACGTACGAGCAACTACAATCAAAAAAATCGAAATAATATTTCCTCCTGTGAACGAATAGATAATTTATTAACATCATTCTCGACAGAAAACGGTAATGAAATTATACAACCCAAAACATTAGGACTACACTTTGAGAAATCCCTAATGTGTGTATGTATGTATGTGTATATATATATAAATATATATATATATATATATATATATATATATATATATATTTATATATATATATATATATATATATATATATTTATATATATATATATATATATATATATATATATATATATACGTATATAATGCTTTGGAATACGGACCAGATCTACTTTCCGATATGCCATAAATATTAGAGTATATCGAAAGCTTTCAGAACTTTGAATGTCCGAGGGAACTAATATAACTTTTAACTAATAATTCACGATTATTGTTAGCGATTTAGATTAAGAAATCGATCAAAAAAAATTCTCGACAATGGAAAACTAAAAAGGAAAACATTTATAAAACGGGAAAATGCATTAAATGTTTCTATTTTCACGGAGTTATTTTCAAGATAAAGAATTGTGATTTCGTTGCCAAATTTGTCGATAAGTCAGTTCCGTAGAGAATCCACTGGCTTACCTTTAAATGCAAAACATGAAAGTTATGACATCTGATCCAGAAAAATTTAACTAGCTGATTTTTAGAGACTTTACAATATTTGTTTGTTTTTCTAAAAATTTTGAAAATCTTTTTTTTTATTATAACCCACATTTTTATTGTTTTTAATATTGTACTATTTAACATGACTATTTTTCTAAAAATATACCATCTTTGACTACCTTTTGCACTTATTATAATTTAAAAATGATTATTTAAATATTATGTTACTCCTTTGTGAATATTTATCACCAGATTTTATTATCAGTCCATTTCAAATATTATGAACATTTACATCTTGAACATTATATTGATTTGTTTTTGGTGAGTGCTCAGAAATCTAAATCTTTCTTTTCTTCTCTCTTTTTGTTTTTCTCAGTACGCCTTTTTCCTACACCTCTCATGCTAATTTCTCTTGTTTCTACAACACAGGACCTATTAAACTCGATATAATTTTATAATAGCTATCTATCGTATTGTATTTTATCCAAGTAAACATTCAAATAATTGGTATCAACATGCCGAGCGGTATATTGGTACCAATTATTTGAAATTTGAGTAAATTTTTTTTAAATTTACCCTGTGAAAATTGATAATTTCTTAAAATTACATTATGTCGATCCCATTCTACTTTTCCGTGTCCATTAAACCCGAATTTACTTTATTTCTTCCTTGAATAATTATATTTCTATAATATTTATCCTTCTTTCATTATTATAGCCATGTATTTCTGTTCTTTGTGGCTGTCTCCCATATCATTATCTTCTGGATAGCTAGAAATATTTTCTGATTCAACCTTAGAAACACTTGTTCGTCTTAATAAAATTTATTTTTAAAAGTGAAAGCTTTCAAATAACATACATTTATTGCATTTTTCATTTTGCTGATTCATTGCCAATTTATTTTTGTATTTGCATCTGCTGAGTGAGCCTTAAAAGTACTTTCATTTCTTCCTGTATTTAACGCTTTTACCGAAAATTTCAGACAGACATCTGGATATCGGTGAATTATAGATTTTGAAGTGGTTTTACATCGCTGTATCTATTTGCAAGTTTCGTCTCAGCTGACGGACTACCAGCAAAATTTTTGCTGATCTCACTAATTTTGTTGATTATGTAACTAGGGAATTAGATTTTGAAAAACAAGCAGATGTGGTTTGATTTAATTTTAACCAAGTCGATAATGATATTCTCTTAATGAAATCATTGGAGGTTGGTATGCTTTTCGTTCTAATAACATTTTTTGCCAATTATATATTGACTCAAAACCAACACATCTAGTTTGGAAAGGTTTAATTCTAATTTTATTTATCGAGGACCCGTCCTCGAAATTAAGTAATGGAAAAATAATTAATTATATTCATGTCATTTCGCTTTTAATATCTCATATAACTTTCTATAGAAGGTTATTTACTCCATTGCCACAGAAGATGGAATTGGGAAAATAAATAGACAAGTTTTTGTTATTACAAGTTTTTGGGAGTAAATATTTGTTAATTAATTTATTGATTGCAATATTAATTTTAACTTCTTTTAAAGTCCTATAACTTTGTAAAAAAACTTAATTAGTGGAAGGCGGTGCAAACACTTTGTAGACGATTTACTGATGGCCGTTCAGCATTCTTTACGATGGCCGCCCACTTTAACCGTTAGAATGGTAAAAGTGGTTGACAATATTAACAGACACATTCATTGGCCAACTAATAAGTTTTTTCATGTAAAAATTTCGTTCGTAATTATTTTATACGTAGTCAAACCATTATATACATGCCCTAAAAGGTCGTTCAATCTTTTACTATTTTATCAAAAGTAAATATCTTGTAATTTACTGATATACTCAATATAACATAATAGGGCAGGTATAATTGAGTACCAATTTATGTTATATTACTTGGTGAATTTTCTGTTTAATATATGTGGTTATATCGTTAAATTAGATAAAAATAATTCAACTTAAAAATACCATAAACACCAATTTTTAAATTAATTAAATAAGACCTAAGAAATGAATCACTTAAGGTTAGGGATGATGTAGAGTGAGGAATTATGATCGTGACTAAATTTTAATATAGTTTAGGAACTTATTATGGAAAAAAATACACATAGATTACATTACACTCTCCTGATATTGATCGTGGGATGTATTTTAATCTAAGTCAAATGCTTAACAGAATAATATCATTTGCGCTAATGTTTTTTTAAGTACTGTGCATAAAAAAGGTTTAAATTGATACATTAACATTTTCTCCAGGAATTTTATACTTCTACTTAATTATCATTAACTATCAACATGGATATCAACATAAATATTGAGCTGAAGCGTATTGCTGAAGTTCATTCTACTGGCTTAGACTTCTCCAAAAACAAATGGGTAAGCTATACGCAGAATCCACTACATCCATGGTCATCTAAATTTGACAATTTTTGCATAACAATCCAATCCTCCTGATTTAGAGTATCAAGTTCGAATTTGGAAGCCAGGCTTCACTTTTATGAAGGTAGATAAGTCAATGACTTGTTAAGACATGGAAAAGGTGCAATGCGTAATATTGTTTCTGACGTGAGGTTTTCAAACCTCTTATTTAATCAGGCAACTCATATTGATAGCAGTGCGCAATGTTTTTAAAATCAATAATTAAGTAATAAAGGGTGTGGTTGTCTCAATGTTCTCTGAACAGAATAAATGAACGAAACTAAACTTCACATTTACGCTTTATTTTATGAGGCAGATGAAGTAATCGCAAGAAGGCACGGTGCGTGTGGTAAAAATATAACTCATTTCAAAATGATTTTATTATTCATGTATATTTTATTTTCTCATTGTTAACATATATGAATATTGAATCTGTGACATTGTTCAGTTAATATTATTATATTATTACATATTGTCTCATTTACATTTTTATCATTTAAATAATATGTTATTAGAGTTACTTTGTTAGCATAGGTGGACGTTACTATATTTGCTCTGTCCTTAAATGTTGCGGCATGCGAGGCGTTTGATATCTGTTAAATAATGTTTTTCTCGGCTACATACATAATTTAATCTTATAACTATTATATTTACCTGATATTATTGTTTTATTAGTGACTAATAACTGATAAAATTCAGAATTTTTTGTGGATAATATTTTTATTACACCTTTTTGGGACAAGTCTTATGTGTCTGTGTAGGTAGAAGTGGAACATTTCAAACCTCAAAATGTTATTTATTATAAAACTTAACTACGAATCTATATAAAACTTAACTACGATCTAGAAATGACATGAATGAAAACTCTATTTGAAAACCGATTTCGTGTATTCACCTATTTGAGCAGAGACCAATGTCAGAAAAAGGCTCATTTTATGAGGTTAAAAACATAGTTCAAACGAAGTTCGAAAGTAATGAAACTTGTTTAAAACTTTATAAATTATTATAATATACTTCTACGTACCTTACCCTATTATATTATACTTCTACGTACCATACGTGTTTTACCATTCAGTAAGAAACCATGCCCTGTATGGACTAACAGAAAACTAATTTTTTGACCATTGTTAGAAGGGAAACCTTTTCCTTTTATCTAAGCATACGAGTATGTGCGTATATCCTCATTATGAGGTCTTTAACTATCATTATGCCATAATGTTTGCGCTTCCCTTAAAATCTCACTGTGCTTAAAAGAGCAAGTGTCAATTCGGAAAAAAATGATAAGGCATACTTTACATTGATATTGGCTAGCATTATATTGATATTTTGTTTACATCTATATAGTGTCTAAATTATTTCCAGGAAATTAAAACATTTCCAGGAAATTTTGGAATAAAAACAAACAAATAATTTTGTTAAATAACAACAACCAATTCTCCATTAGTGTCTCTCTTTAAACATAAAAGCCAATAATTTTTACAGAGATGAATATCAAGGAAGTCAACTCGTAAAAAGATATAGAATATTATTGATGTGATATTGGGTCCTTCAACGGGAAAAGACTCACACAGTTTATATAGCTATCCATTATTACTTATCTACAGACTCATTGTTCAAAAATATTAAAAGAAGACAAAACTGTGAAGAAATTGCTTAGAATTTTTCCAATGCTGTGAAATTAATATTCAACAGACACGTTAGTTCAATGTCCTATTGAATGATAATTTCATACCGTTACAAGTGTAATATATTAGTCACTTGTTAAACATGTTAATTTGAAGAGGGTGTTTAAACCACATCAACATTGTTTTTCCTTTGTTGCCCTCGTATTTTTCTTTTTAATTGTATTTTGATGCTGATTGACCTACCCATTGTTTACATTATAGAATAAGTATTTCAAAGCATTATTTAATAAAAAAATGTCCGCATATATATGCATAATATGAAAACTAGGTTTAAGCGAAGAGATTGCTTTATTAAAGTTTTTCTTTGAAAACAATATCAATTTCTCACTTATATTTTTATACTTGTCATATTGGTAAACGTGATGGCCGATTCTTCATCGTCGTATTCTTCAATCAACTACGGAATGAGTTACCCCACGAAATTTTTAAACAATCTCACCAATCATTCGTACAGTTTTCCTTGGAAATGTCCTCCCTTCTTGAGGGTGGAACATTCCCTCTCTTGTATTTTTTACTTTGATAACTTGAAAAGTCTTATTTATGCCTATTTACTTTTCTATCAATGTGTCCTGATAAAGAATGACTTCTTTATAGGCATTTATGGGAAAGCCGTTTCATAATCTTAATAATTTTACTTCTCATCCTCCCTTTACATTAATGTCGACCATATTCTCTGAATCTTAGATCTGCAATTTGTCCTCCTTGATCTGCGATCTACCATTTGATGATTAATGTAGACCATATTTACTGAACCCTTGAACCACATATGCGATTTCTTATCACGAAGGTATGTATACTCTTTCCGTAAGTTATAAAGTTTGAAGCAGCAATGAGCAAAATGCTTCTAATATGTAGTTAATCGTGTTCTTCTTATTGATCGATATAAAAAGTAAATTCAAATTTGGAAATTGAAACCCTTCGCTAATTTATTGTGGTACACGGTTTCAATTTGTTATTTGTTTCTAGAAAGTGGCGGAATTATTTTTATCACGACAAGATGAATTCAACCTGAGAAAATTTTCATTCGATGTTTTTTTATGACTTTCGTTGTGATCTCAATCATCAACAAATTTTCCTGTTAAGACATTTAATGTATCTGATGGTGTGCTTATCTCAGTTCTTTTCTTAATTTTTATTAATGCTAGTCAAAAGTATCAGTTGTATTTGTTACTTTAAGGCGTAACTTTTATATATACCAATTGGGCAGATTCTGTTAATATTCATCCCATAATTAATCCCTTAATTTTATGTTTATCTGATCTACAAAATACTCACAGGATATATTATTAGTTGTTAAAAATAAATCACAATTTAATTTTATTAGCATAAAGCAAATAAACGGCTTTATTCATAAGTATGTTTTCAAAATTAAAATGAATTATTTGCCACGACGGTCATTGAACGCACTGACTTTTCTTCTTCCATCGCGACAAAAGACGTAAGCATATTTATTTGTAATGTAATAATATTTAGCAAAATGGTAAAGAAAATTAGCCAGCATTAAGTCTATAATTCTGGCGATATTGATGAAACTTTTCTCGATTTGATGAAAAAAAATAGCATTACTTAGAAACTTCAAATTTAGTATAGTGGTAGAGTCTGTTACTCCGCATATATTTTCGAAGTTTATATTTATTAATATTCGTATATATGTTTTAGGGCCAACAAAAATGTTTCGACTTAATATGTGGTGTCCTGTATTCATTGAAAGAGAAACTTGCAAGAATCCTAAAGCTATTTTTTTAGAAATTTATATAAGATATTTCTCAAAACATTGTTTAAAACAAAGTTACTAAAAAATTAGCAATGATTTTAAATCTCATGGTTTCTTGAGAAAAATTTACCATATTTTTACATACATATACCATACACGACATACTTACACATTGAAAAATGATATCAATGTAGTAAATGGTTTAACAGAAATTCTAAACAAAGTCGAGTGATGCGTCGAGTGTGTATGTTTGCGTGTTATGATTTATATTTGTTTTATAAATATTGTTTTCATTTAATCGTTTTCATTTAATTCAAAACAAAGAGGAGGTTTTCAATTCGTCGGAATCTTTTTTTTATGTATGTTCAGCGATAATTCTTTACTGAGTGGACTGATTTCAATGATTCTTTTTTTTATTTGGAAAAGGAACATTAAAGGTAGTCCCATATAAATATAATGATGATCAGATGAATAAGTCTATAAAAATGATGTAACTCCTTAAGGAATGACAGTAAATCAACTGTGATTCAAGATATTTGCTACGTGTAATTGTTATATTGCAAAGTAACTATACCACTTATAAAGTCAAGGTCTAATGATAAGTTTTCAAGATGAACAATGGGACCCCTTAACGGATGATAGCAAATTAAATGTAACTCAAGATATTTGCTACTAGTAGATTTATTTTGCAAAATAACTGCATCATTGACCACGTTAGGATCCGATGATGAATTCTGAATATGAATAAGGCAGCACCTTAACGGATCGTAATAACTCAATCGTAGTTAAATATATACGTAACAACTCAATCGTGGTTAATTATAAATAACACATAACTAGTAGCAAACTATTTAGTTGTTACTTTAGTTATTACTTTGTAAAATCTGATATTGGATTTCGCATATGGAGAACAGAGCTCTTCAAGTTGTAGTTGTTACTTTGCAAAATCTGAAATTGGACTTCGGATATGGAGGACGGAACTGCTTAACAGCTAATAGCTGACCACTGACGGCTACTATTGTCGCTTCATTTCTGTGTGTTGTAGATAACCAATTCAGACAAAGAAGAAATTATTTATATATTAGCTTTTAATCGTTACTTTTATAATTATACATGTTAAGAGAGAAAATAATTTATTGTTAGTTATAGTGTGATTATTACAATCATTAGTCACTTATGATTCTAAAATAAAATGTCTTTTAAAAAACCGACTTCAAAAAAAGAAGGTGCTAAACGGTAAAAAATATTTAACTCAAAATAGGTACCTACTTATTCGTGATAAATAACTAAGTTACTTATTTCTGAAGTTGCCAGCACCGCCGATCAACTTAAACAAATGTAAAATTAATTATTAAAAATACGCACTTTATGAACGTGATTCATATTGTTAGTTCATTAGAAGTTAAGGTTTTAAATTTAGATTCTAAATTAAATTAAATTACTGATTTGTTTAAGTTGGTCGACAATGCTGGCACCTACATTTTACAAAATTATTCATAACGCGATTCTAAGTTTTCATTTAGTTCCAACGGATTGAACCTATCTTACACAGAATTCACATAATATAGGGAAAACTCAGAAAATATGAAAAAGAATCATTCTTGTGCATATATGCCTACTTTAATACAAGTTTATGCGAGACCTCCAGTTTATGAAATGTTAAAATTATCAGTTAAAATGCAAAAGAACATAAAATAAAAATTTCAGTTTTAAATTCGTTGTTTCAGTCGACCTCTAAATCTGGTTTTATTGATATAAAACATCTACTGACGCGGTTGGATACGAATTAAAACGTTCTAATGTTACGTCCCGTCTTGCCATTCGGTCAGATTCGCGTCTTATTGACTCTTTCCGGCTTAATTTGACTAACTTTGCGTCTTGTCTGCCATTCGACCAATTTGAGTCTTGTCGGCTCTTTCCAACTTACATCTATTGCTAGAAATTATTGAAATTGGTGCCAAAAAGATGCTTCTCCCACTTACATTCAAACCCACGCACGCTCAGATAATTCTAGATAATTCTAATTTCCATTAATTGAAATTAACAGTGTGATGTATAGAAGAACTAAAGAAATTTAATATTATTTGATTAGAAAGGAAATTGTTTTAAAATATCGAATATATTTGGCGTTAATATTGTAGAAATTCATTATTCTATACTATTCTTTTAATTCAGGTAAAATCTTTTAATTCTCTTATTAGCAATACTGCTTTGACCAGCAGAACCGTACAAAAATAGGCAATCGCTTATATTATATTATTGTATATAGTAGCAGAAAAAACATTATATTTAATTTTAAGTAGTTTGAAGAAGGTAAATATTCTATTTTATACGGATATCAAACTCTATAACTATTTGTATTTTCCCAAGTACGAGGACATAAGTATTTACACTTCCAAATTAGAGGTTGCATTAACATCGTGAATACGAAAGAGAAAGTTAAAGAAAATTACCATACAATCGATCACAAGAAAATCTTATACATATCGCTATCGTCCATAACCATACCACCTGTCTAAGCATACTTGTACTTCGTTCATTTCTTAAATGTAGACAAAAATAGATGTCTTTAATTGTTTATTTATTCACAATAGCCATTACAATTTTTTCTTTACATTAATAACTTATTGCTCGGAATCAAATCGACTATTGAGTCTAGTCGCGTTGAAATAGTTTAGATTAGTTGCTTTCATATTGGTTGTATGTACCAAGAAAAGTTAAATCAACTCTAATTAAAAGTCAACGAGTAATGTTTATAAGTCATTTATTATAATGAGAAATAAAGAATTACTACCCCGATTAACTCCAGATTAAGCAATGTAAGTTTGAAAGTTGAAGTTTTAATCAGATATTATTGTTTTTGAGCCTCTTCTAAAAAAGAATCGGCATAATATTATACCATAGCGGAAAACGTACTCCGATAATAATTAAATTAAGTAAATATTAATGTCTATTAGACAAAATGTCCTTTTAAAATTAAAACACTTCTACTTGCCACTCTTGATTAAATTCTCTAACCATATAATCCACACAAATAGTTAGACGAGTAAAAGTGCTAATAGTCTATGAGCAACTTCAGGCGCTATTAACTCATGCGGAGAATAGCTTTAAAATAAGACAATCGCAAGTCAATAATTATTTATACCGCAATTTAGAATCAGACTTTAATACAATAATCACTTGAGCAATCTTCCAAACTAATTGACAGATTTCAAAACTTTGAAATTAAAATTTCCAATTCTTATAATTTGAATTTAAAAATGGTAGAAAGATTTACTAAAAAGCAAGATAAAAATTAGCTAGAAAAAAAAACATGATCGTACATAATTTACTCAAAATAAGGTGAGGAGTCGGAGGGGCGCAAGATGGGTCACTTTGCTTGTCAGCACGTAATTGTTTTTCAAGGTGATTTATCGATTAGCCAGCAATTCGCATTTTTTTAATCATGAAAGGAACTGGAGATGCATTCAAATGTGCACTTTTTATCCATTGTTATGAAATAAAACAAAAGTCCTAACCATTTATGAAGATGTTATAAAATACTACGAATGAAAAAGGTGAACACTAAACACAAATGCAAAAGAGCCCATATTTTCGGAAATTAACTACATAGTAACTTCAGACTGAAAATATATGGTTTACGGTATCCATGCCAACAGTAATAAACAAAATAATTACACAAATATTAAAAGCTTATCATCTAAATTGCAAAAATCTTCTTAAGTCAACCAAGAGTTTTCTCCAGTGGAGTTGAAGAGTGTTCGATAAAACAGTAAGTCATTTTTTAATATATCACCTTGTAAATACAATGGTGTCAAACAATTCCTTTATCCAAAAGATATAAAACTTCTTAAACTGACTTTCAATGAATTTAAGCTGAATAAACCATTTTTGATAGCACATAAAAACGCTCACAGCACGATAGTAGCCATAATCGATGTTAGTCTTACAAAAGGAAATGCAAAAGACTCAAAAGAGGAAATAGAAACGATAAAACCCTCCAAGTACTTCGTTGCATACCGGTTCTGTATCATTGATTTAGTATATTATGTGTTTACTTTTTCAGTATCATCACCATTCGAAAGACGAAGTAGTACAGATACCTTCATCAAAACCATGAATTCTGAAAATTTCTGAAAAAAAATGAAAAAATTGTCATATATCGACTTCTCTACGTAATCGGAAACATGTGATAGGTACGAAGACAGACAGACAGTCAGACAGAGTAGCAGCAGCGATTCTATCATCTGTTTTGCATGACATTGATCTAATGTCGAGGTCATTGACATAAATAAGTTAAAAAGAGAAAGAACTAAAACTAGACAAGAATTAATGAAAAAGGCTAATTTTCAAGAAATTTCTACATTATACTTTGATAAAAGAGTGACCAAATTTTGAAAGCTGTTAGAAAAAGTAATACATTAAAAAAGATAATACTACTATTGGTTCGGCGAATGGAATAGAAACTGTAATTATAAAGTTTCAAGTAGAGAAATATAATTCCCAACATAAACGCAAAGCAATCGGTTGTGACTGAATAAATATGAATACTCCCAGTATTCACATTTATTCTATTTTTTAACCGTAGTAAATTCTTTGAACAAATTTTATATTTATTTTTTTATACTACTGTACACCCATTTCAGTTTAGAGTCTATAGCGCTATTAACACAACCATAATCGTATTTTTCATATTATAGTAGTTTTTAATGTTTAGTTCTTCAAAAGTATCTAAATTCGAATTTTAACTTTATTTTTTGCAAACGAAGTTCATTTTATGTTATGAACTATAAAAATAGTTGATAAAATTATTTTTTTTATTCCGACAAACATTTAACCTTCGTATACTTGCGCGTCGGTCTTTTAGACCGACAAATCAATAATTCGTTGTTTTTGCCAAAAATATAGTGACTGCGATTTTTAGTAGCTTCTTAATTTGCTGTTCGCCATGGCTTAGTGTGGCGCAAGTGCTGGTGCCGAGTGGACGTGTGTCACTTTTTACTCTTTACGGTCTGTAAGACCGACGCGAGTATATGTGTTACTATTTTATGCAAGTTACCATTTTTTTATTTTAGAATATTACTCAATGAAATGTATTAATTGATTTAAGTATAATATTTACTGATTGTAATGTATAATATTATTTTAGAACCGTTCTTATTTGTTTTTAGTCATTTTGGTCACCACAATGGCCAAAGAAAAGATAAGAGCGCTATTAGAATGTGAAGATTCTGATTCAAATTATGATGACAGGAGTGACAGTGAGGAGGAGGACCCTTTAGAAGTGCTAAAGGAATATACTGACACTGAGCAGGAGAGTGTTCATCAGACGAATTTGAAGAGATTACGAATACATCTGCAAACTACTATGTTGGTAAAGATAAAATAACTACTGACAAAGAGGAAATTGAAGTATTATTTGGTTTTCTTTTATTTGCTAATATTAAGAGTAATAGTCGGCTGAATGCTAAAGGTCTGTTGAGGATGTTCATTTCCAGAGATTTTCCGACTCACAATGAACTAGAGTCGATTTTACCTTCTATTGCAATGTCTAAGGTTTGACGACAAGGAAACAAGAACTCAGCATGCTTCAGTCGACAAGTTGACTCTAATATGATACCTGTTTAAAGACATTGTGTCACCTATCAGAAAATATTTAACCCTTATGAATTTGTAACATTCGACGATAAGTTTTTTTTATTAGAGACCGCTGTAGCTTCCGTCCGTATATAACTTCAAAACCAAACAAATATGGTATAATAATATATGCACTCGCCGATGCCAAAAAGTTGGATAAGTCGAATCTGGATGTTTATATAGGATAATAACATGAAGGGCCATATTAAGTCGATACTGGATCTTGGACATCAGTCAAGCGTTTTTGTAGCGTAATCAATGGATCTGATCGAAATATAACTTGTAATAATTTTTCACAACTGTCCCTATAAGCAACAATTTGATGTGGGATCACATCCTAATTGTGATAGGCACAATTCAGAAGTAAAAGGATAAAAAAGGACATAAAAATAAAAAGGAATTTACTAATGTAAAAGACCGCAAAGAGGTGTCCAGTTTATTTGGACATCAAAATAAATGCACTCTAGTTTTATATGAGTCAAAGAAAAATTAAAATGTTCTACTAATCTCCATTATACACGCTGATGCTTAAATAAATAAACAAACTGGAAAACCAGAGATAATTATGGACTACAATGCTGCAAAAGGGGGCATTGACATGGTAGACAAAATGTGCGAGATCGATAACTGCGCTAGACGAACTAATCGGTTGCCGATGGTTACTTCGTACAGTCTTATGAATGTTACGGGGATAAATTCTTATATAATATATGGCTAAACAATATCAACATAACCGGTAACCTCCAGTAAGTTTCTAGAGATGCTTTCATATAATCTCATTATGCCCTATCTAAAAAAACCGTCATTCATTTCTATTTTACCAAGAACACTGGGACAAAGTATGTTAGAAATATACAAACTTGATAATTCAGATCCTTCATCTTTTGATAACCATCAAGCAGGTTGTTGTTTACTCTACTCTACAAAAAAAACCGGAAAACAATACAACTGCTTGAAATGTAAAAAATATTTTTGTCTCGAGCATGCAGTTATGGAATGTTCTGATTTTTACACCAATGAAGTCATTGATGATCAATACTCTTTTATACTATTTTATTATTCTTATTACTTTCATTCATTATATTTCATAGGTTTTTTTTTTGAGTTAACACAAAAAAGATTTAATTTTGTTATTTAAAGTAGTTAGTGACCAAAAATAACGTTATTTTTAAGAGCTGATTTAAAAGACTGTCTCTACCAAATAAAGTACGAAAATTTTTTTAGTTTTTTTTATTCAAAGAAGAGGTTATATTTTTTAAAATAAAAACCAACAATACTTAAAAAGTATGAAATTACAATAACACAGACGAAATCAACTTTCGGTCTGAGACACGGTGCACGATTATGTGTAATGCTTTTGCGCACGAGTATACGAAGGTTAAAGAAATTTATTTATGTTTTTTACAAATTTATAGAAGACTTGCAAATTTGATTAGTTTTTTTCCCTTCCCTTTCCTTTTTTTTTAACTATAGTAATACCAATATCCAAGATAACACATGGTAAATTTATATTATTAAATTTTTGTGTACGGCAGTATTACAAAACTGCTTGAAAAAAGGCTACAGGAACTATTCCAGTGGGTAATTTGTTTGCTACATATGAACGAGCTGCCATTGAGATTTGAAATTACTTCTTCACTTTTATTGCTTATCGGATCCAAGTCTTACTTTTTATGGTTGAGGAAAATACTTAAGGCTTGTGAACAGTTGCCTATTCAATTTCAACGCATCGAAGGGGAATGCTTCCAGAAATGCCCTAAGATTTGAGTACCGATCATAAGTACTTGCACAAATTTATTTCAGAGGTACTGTCAGGCGACTTTCGAGAACACCTGATAAATAAGTCCCCAGGTAAAATATCGCATTCTAGTTGGCTCATGCATGCCAGCCGACAACCACATCCCTACGTAGCCGCAAAAATACCATAATAACTTTGGTTACATTTATTGTCCTTAATCAAAATGAAAGCATCGTACAAAGATGGCATTTAAAAAAGTTATTGATCCTGTTATTCAGTATAATAGCTATTTTTCACATCCTGTGAGTCTCTCTAGCTTAATTATTGATAACAGGAAACACATTTTCTAAGTGGCAGCCTGGAAATATTAAAGGCCCAAACTTCCAAACCAAAAGTTTTCGAAATACGTAAATTCTAATGCATCAAACTGCATCGACATATGAAATTGGTATAAAGGATTTACGAAATCATCGATTCCAAAAAACGTAATTAATGAACGTAATAAATCAATAAAATTTTCCAATCTGATGGTGAGGCCCAAGTTGTGAAGTTCACGACGGAAACTGTAATTTCTCAGTTCACAAAAAAATACTTAAATTTGAGACAAAGGGTAATTTCCCAGCAAATTTTGAAATAATTTTGTCTTGATATTATGGTAATTGAATTGTTTATTCACAATTAAATGAAACTACGTGATGTAGTATTATTTCTACTTTCTTTAATTTCTTTACCACGACCTAGGTTTCGTTGTATTACACCTTCTTGAATTGTTTATTTTGAATTAAAGTGGATTATTATATGCCTGTTAATATTGCTTACAATTTTACGTTGTAACTTATGCGAACGCAGAAGATGTTTTCAAATGACTTGAAAAATGACAAGTGTTTGAAAAAATATATATATTTATATATATATATATATATATATATATATATATATATATATATATATGTATATATATATAACTATATATATATATATATATATATATATAAATACACATTTTTTCCTTTTCCTTTGAACTTATTTAGGCTAAATATGTAACTGTGGGTTCCACATAAGTACCTTCATTGTTTTTTACAGTTTGTCCCTTTCTTAAAACAGATTGCATCCGTACTTTGTTAATATAGCGTTATGTTTTATTTAAATTTTAAAGTAAAAGACAAATGTTTAGCTGGTTGATGTCCCATAAATATAACATTCACAATTTTGATCACGGCAACTTTTCAAGTTTGGAAATCTGCAAAGGAGAGCTACGGTAGTTACAAAATCAAGGGTTGAAATTTATGATGTGAATTTTAACCAAATAGTCAGATTGTTATTTAGCTGCTTTTATAAGTAGGTAGTGGTTTAATATGCAAATCTCTTAAAGTATAGAAAGAGAGAAACCAGTTCGTTAAAAGTCAAAATTCTAAATTATATCGAACGACACGAGTGTTATTTCGCACAAAGAAAAAAATAATCGTAATGGTACTTTAGTCTTTTTCTTAAGTTCTTTTTTTACCTATAATTTTCCCATAAATTTCAAATATTCTGCTAGAATGTTGGTTATTTTTATAAATTTTGGGTCGATAAATTTTAATAGAAGAGAAGAGGTGTAACAGGGGTTAGAATTAATTTTTTTGTTGTCATATCATCATACTTAAAATAAATGAAACTACTTGATGTGGTATTATTTCTACTTTCTTTAATTTTTAATTTGTTTTTTTTTACCACGACCTAGGTTTCGTTGTATTACAACATCTTCAGGCGGGCTATTAGCAAAGATAATGAATAATGTATTTCTACAAAATTAACGCCAAATATATTCAATACTTAAAATAAATAAAAAAACAGTTTTGACATTTTTATGACGTTGCCTTTTTAAACAATACTCCATAAGATCCATGAAACTAAACAAATCGAACACCCAATATGTCACTCTAAGATTTCTACATATATATATATATATATATATATATATATATATATATATATATATATATTAAACATTACATATCGAAATATACATGCATTAACTTGCTTTACCGCTTCGACGACTTTAAAATTTTTTCATCAAGCCATTTTTGAGAAAAACGGCATTGAAAGACAAAGAGACAGACGGATAGATGAATTATGTTACTTTTCTTCTTTACAAATACAAAATCTTCAAAAATCATATTCTGAAATTAAAGGTATGATAAATTAATTTCTTGTTGCTGGTTGCAAGATATTATTTACAAACGCAGATTATAATATTATATGCAGTTCTTTATTAAGAGGGGAGATGGTGTCATGATACTATCATTAAATGATGGAAATTTAGAAATTGTATCCTCATATCTTAAAGAAAAGGACTTTTATTTTAATTGAAGAAGCAGAACATAATGAAACTTAGTAGTATCGCACCATCTAACTTATTACACTATCATAAATATCTACGTGAAATAACAATCGATAAATCATATATTGAACATATTGGGATTAGCATAATTGAATTTATAATTACGAAAACTACTTTGCACACAAAACATATGTATTTCTATGTTAAGGAGTAATGTACAAATGTAAATAAATCGGATACATGATGACATTTAATTACGTTTTCAAATTTAATATTTAGGTAAGTAAATATTGCGCATAAAATTTAGAGTCGTTTTCTTCAAAAAGTGAATTTGTTAAAAACCAACTATTCATTACAGTTATTGAATATATTTGGCGTTAATTTTGTAGAAATTCATTATTCACAATTAAATGAAACTACGTGATGTAGTATTATTTCAACTTTCTTTAAATTCTTTACCATGACCTAGGTTTCGTTGTATTACAACATCTTCAGGAGGGTTATTAGCAAAGAACCTTTACTAATAGCCCACCTGAAGATGTTGTAATACAATGAAACATAGGTCGTGGCAAAGAACTTAAAGAAAGTAGAAATAATATTACATCACGTAATTTCATTTAATTGTGTATTCATTACAGCATACAATTTGAGAAAGTTTTTTCCCAGAAGGTACAAAATGGCACAGCTATTTATATCTGTGGCCTCAATGATTATTATTCTGCCTTTCGATCGTTTGCTCCGAAAATACGTTATTACTGCATTTCGCAAGTTTTTTTTTTCAATATATGATTCATATTTATAAAAATGCGTCTACACATATATATGTGAGGTTCATGTGCTATTTTCATGGAGGAAAAGGAATATTTATAATTTTAATATTATTCGCCGTAATTTCTTTTAAAATGATTCAATAAAATTTGCATTTTCTGTAAATGGAACGACAATGTGCGCATCTTTATAGATGTCTATTTTGATATAAATAATTCTCGAAATTCTTTTGTCAATAATAAAATATAAAGCATAAATAAAGCATAAATGATGCTTAATAGGTTTGGATACAAAACCAACAGTACATAATATGAAACGAATCGAGTAGAGTTTGTAAATAACAATATCAACATTTTATGCGTCTGTTTTGTATGTCTTTCGATCTTATTCGTTTTGATCTTATTATTTTGACCGTAATCGTGTTATGAGTTATGTCTAGGGAAAGTTTGTTTATTTTTCCAAAATAACTTCATTTTCATTAATAATTTAATCACATAACGTATTTATTCTAAATCACAAATATTTATTCCAAACATCATATGTGCGTAAATTATTAAAGTAGTCTAACAATTTTAAGAGTATTATAGTTTATTAAAAGTGCACTTTAATGGAGATGCTATTGAAGTGAAGGCTACATTTATTACAAAAGTTTCCTCAGGATACACTTCCGTGGACACTTTTTACTTCTGTATGAGGATTAATTCCATTATTTGACTATACAGAAGACTGGAGTAGGTATTGAGGGATTTTGGGAGGAGTGGATAAGGACTAGGATCATGACTGCATTCAGCAGAATGGTCAGATCTAGTCTCTAGCACTAGCCCTAATATTGATTCTTTAGATCTTCAAGCCGGTATTTATAAAAATGGTTTTTATTTGTCTCATTTTATTCTGTTGATTGAGGCTTGGATAAATTTTAAACGCATTTAATAAACTACTTTGTTATTCCCCCACTTACCATTCATTTTTAATTAAGCATTCATCACCATCAATAATAATCCCAAAGTAAGATACAGCGATATTGTCGAGTTGCTACCATTTCAAACTGCAAGTTTTATTAAGAAAATCTTGAAAAACATAATTTGATATTATTGGCGCAATACAAAACCAGTTCTATGCTAACATTATTACAGGTACCCAATAAATATTATAACTCATTATGAAAAAAATCCCAAAAAGTCTTACAAAATAGTAAAAGAAAGATTGAGATATTTTCGCTCCATCACTGATGAAGAAACTTCAGACTTTTATTTATATTCACCAATCATGGGTCACCACATTTTATTATATATTCACCAATCATGGATCACCACAAAATTTAAGGCAGTTTTCAAAATCTATACATTTAAACAAACATTCATATGCATATATTTTTACATAGAAAACAAAGAGATATATTAAAAGCAAACACACTAGTTATATATCTTTAGACTAATTTCATTGATAAACTAAATCGGTCTAACAATTTGAAGATAGTATCAATTTACCGATTCAGGCTTACGCGCGTTGTATAAAATAAATGCTACTTTAATATTGGCGATCTTAAATTAAGTTTAAAAAATGGTAATCCTCCTAATTCCTGAGAGATTAGAAATGAGACAAAAGAAAATGCATGGCAGCGCATCCAAATGCATTAATTGCAGTGACATGTTGTTTTTATGTTTAGTATGAAATGTACCCTAATTTTCTGTATTTAAAATTCATCTGATATTGCATTACCTATCACAAACGGCAGATAAAAATTCCTTTCATAATCCATACTTATTCGTTCCTTACCGGAGACGTGTGGCTACTATGCTCTGGTTTTATTTAAATTTATTTTAATCTGCATTTTCATTTGTATATATGTGTACATATCGCCTTTTTCATGTATAAATGTCTTTAATTAGCATTCACCATTTACATTCTACCACAATTATTGTTTTCCGCACTAGATTAATTACGGTTGTCTTTAAGAAATTACTCTTGTAGCAATGAATCTGCCGCTGAAAGCTTATTTTGTTAATCTGGCTATAAAATTTCCACAATAAATAATATTTCGTAACATTACAGTCGAAAATCCTTTGTTCTGCACAAATTCTCCTTTGCCACTGGCACTTATTATCGGGGTTTTCCTGGTCCTATTTCTTATGTACCTTTATCGTGCTTTATTCTTATCCTTGTCATGCGAAATCAATTTTACTACCGATACCTGCTCATGAAAGAAGAGGGTCAACTCTTCCATCTTCATATTTAGCTATCGCAGCAGCCATATTCCATCTATAAAAAAGGAGCTCCAAATCATCTTTCAGTTCAACATCGTCCTGGTCGTAACAGCATGTGTAGATAATTGAAATCTACTATCTAGAATTCTGAGGTCTTTTTTTATAATATTGATAATTTAGTATTCAACCTACTTATAATACATATTTTTAATACAATTATTCATGCATCGTCATCTATCATCTCCTCATGAATCATCAACATCATCATTTCAATAATTCATCATCAAATGTCATGTAGCCCAAAATATGATTCAATATGCTTGTTATGCTGAAATATTTTTCAATAAAAGGAAGCTATTTATGGACCTCTATGAAGTTTGCTTCCTATGGTAATCCTTATTGGAGCATTATTTGTAAAAATAAATGCCAAGGTTTATTTAATTTTTTTGCCAACCCAAATACATAAATAAATGTATTTTGACATCGCATTTCCGGTTAGTAATTATTATCAAAAGAATCGTATTTGTTAATAATTTGTTTACACTTTATTCAGAATTTAATCTGATGGTATCTAAAAATCTAAACATAAAAACAACATTTTAGTTGAGAATATGAGAAACAATATAATATTCATTAAAGCCTTGTTTAATATCATTGTTGAATTTTCTAATTTCTGAGGCGTAAAGATTAATCAGCCAGCATATTTTAATCGATAATTTGCTAATATATTTTTAATCTCAATTCTTAGAAAGCAAAAGGTACTGTTCGTAGTTATTTCATCGATATTCGCATAACACTAAAAATTTATATTTATTGGTTTAATATACGTTTACAACAGTTGTTATAATTTATGTTCCTACACGTTGTTGAATTCCAAATCCATTGAATACATTAAATTGCCACATTTTTCATTATGTGTATTTTTTTGCGCGAAAACATATCTAGATATTTACTTAAACTCACAAACACTGGTGTCACATTTACATTTTTATTAATTGAATGATGAAAAAGAAATCTTTAATTTTAATTAAGCAAAGAAATAATACTTCCGATAAAAAAAATAAAAGGGAATCATTGGCCACTTTAGATCCGAATCCGGACTTCCTACGTTATCTTTAATTTTATGTTTGAATTTTTTGACGTCACATTAATATTTGTAATATCACACTGATACATATTCATATATATTTGTAAGTTTTGACAAAACTTTATGACCGTAAAACTACGACACCTTTTGCAAAAATCGAATATTATTTGTTAGCAGAAGTTAAGATATTCAAACAGTTCCTCACTCACAAAGAAGTTTGAACTCGACAAAAGAGGAGCTACTTGGGTAATCGATAAAAGCGATTATGACAAATTTTAGAAAATTGTTTAAATGGTGAAGAAGAACTAAATGAATAAATAGAAAATATTGGCGAGGAAAAGGGTTCTTAAAAACGTTATACTGGAAGGACATTTAAAAAAAAACTATAAATATAGTTCCAACCTCTTGAATAAAAATCGTATGAAGTACTTAAAATCCCAAATTCTGATTCAACGAATATTTATCTTTATTAAAGAGGATGTGTCAATAATATTGAATATTGCTTTAATATTTACTAGCGTGACCCGTGCGAAGTCTTCGCATTATTTATTCCATTATGAAGCTCAGATGACAGATCAAACAAATATTTTACTAAAATTGACATATAGAGGCGCAAGTATCAAAAGCATTGAGCTAAAGCGCCACTTTATTTATACGTGAGTGGATTTGAAATTAAACAAAAATTTTACCGACCGTCAATCATATTGACGTTGAGCCGTTAGATGGCAGCATTGCTGTTTTGTGTATATAATTTTAATAATTAATTAATTTGCAAAAATAATAGCAATAATAAATTTATTAGTTGTGGATGCCGGTAGAGCAAGCAATTATCTATAAAATGATATATAATTTATGTGGATTAGTTGTGAGGTTTTTTCTAAAAAGGGAGTGTAACATCTTAAAACCTTAGCGTATTAATATATATGATGATGATGATGATTCAATATGGTTAATAGGAAACCATCGAAACAGTGATGAACCTAACCATTTCGAGAGACAATATACAAATCAAGTGAACTGGTTATTGGGTTATTAAATATCACAAATCTGAATTACTTTTTATGATGATCTCAGCCAAAATATGAAACAATTCAAATATTTCCCTTTTATTGATATGCTGCAAAGAATAAGAGAGACTATAACATACTACCTAGTTGGTTGAAAAGATTTGTGATATTTTTAAATATAATATTATTGAAACACTAACATTATTAAAGCCAAGATACAAGTCATGTCCGAACGCGGGTAATTTTGAGAAGAAAATGTTTTTAATAGAGAAATACGGCACTCCAAAAATAAAAATATAAATAAGTGAAGTCATGGAAAAGTTAGTTTATTACATTAAAAAATACGGCACTCCAAAAATAAATACGGCATAAGAAAAATAATACGGCATAAGAAAAATAATAAATACGGCATAAGAAAAATAATACTCCAAAAATAATACGGCAAAAGAAATACGGCACTCCAAAAATAAAAATATAAAAAAGTGAAATAATATAATAAATACGGCATAAGAAAAATAATACGGCATAAGAAAAATAATAAATACGGCATAAGAAAAATAATACTCCAGAAATAATACGGCAAAAGAAATACGGCACTCCAAAAATAAAAATATTAATAAGTGGGAAAAAAGTTAGTTTATTACATTAAACTGAAAGTTTTAATTAACTATTCATTGTTTACGTCCATATTTGGCAAGAATTGAGGCATATTTTACTCACATATTCATATTCAGAACATTTAATATATTTTCAATACCTGTTTTGAATGGTTACATAAAACATGAATGTCAAAGAACTACCAAATTTTGACTGATGCATAATTATGCAAATGAAAAACATGAGTATATTATGATAGAGTAACTTTTATCAGATTTTAATATAAACCAATTACTAATTTTAATATTGACAATTAAATGAAACTACGTGATGTAGTATTATTCCTACTTTATTTAAGCTTTAAACTTTTTTTGACCTAGGTTTCCTTGTATTACAACATCTTCAGGTGGGCTATTAGCAAAGATTTTTGCTTTACAGCTCTGAAGGCACTTTATTTATTCCAGTAATACTAATTTCTATAATGCAATAAATGACTCAAGATATGATAAGGCAAAAAATAGAAGATTGAACCAAATCCGATATGATGTAACGATTATTAAAAATTGTTCCAAGTGATAGTATAAACTGAAGAATAGGATGGAAGGACAAATGTAAATTGTAAGGAAATGTTTAATTTGTAGTACCTAATGATGAAGGGCTGTGAAATGGATATTCTTGTTAACACCTCCAAAATAAAATCATAATATATGACAGATTCAGTAAATTTAAAAAAGAACCTACTTGCTCAAGAAATAAAATATAATCAAGATCTCTATATCAGGTCTAGAATATATGGTTCTAAAAGAGAGATACGGAGACAAAAAACACGAAATGACCCAATTCGACGAGATCTGAATCAATAACATAATCTAGCGTAGTGCGGAAAATTTAACAAAAAAAGCAACAACGAGACCTGATTTTCAAGAAATTACATTATTACCTAAGTTATAAGTAATGAGTAGATTGTTTACTAAAGAACAATGAAATGTAAAATGGAGAATATTAAAAAAAACAGACTAATAAAACTTAACATTTTATCACAATGTTTCGAGTAATGTTAGGCATAATAAACTTTTTCGGACGAAATTAAAATGACTCAAACTTCATAGTAAGCAAAATAGATATTATGTCCTACATCGTATCCGTTAAAGAAATTCGCCATATCTAACATACATTAATTTTTTAGAAAAGTGATTTGAAAATTCAACATTGTCTCATTTTTTATAAGTACGATTAATGATACTGAAAATGTTTAGTGAATATTTTTATATAGTTGCTTTTTCAATGAATATAAAACTTTGTTATAAAAATATTAACATTTATATGCTTATATATAGCATGGCATTTCTTTTTCTATTTACATGCTTATAAATCAAATAAATGTTCCCTACTCTCGATATACTCTTATAGACTTTTTAAATTATGCTCTACATTTAAGAATCAAAAATTGAAAATAATTGGAAATAATTAGAGATGCTATGAATACTGTAATCACAGACATTGCAGAGAATTGATACAATTATGCCAAAATAATTTTGAATAGTTTGGCTGTGCAGAAAAAAAAATTTATATAAAGAAAAGTACAGGTTTTTTTCTTTTCAGAGGAGAAATGGCAATAGTATGGTGATGAATATGCATAAAATGACCGAATTTTTAATACTACCGTTGATTTAGAAACTAACATTTTCACCACGATATTAAATGTTAATTTTATCGCAAGAATATTAGATTTGATTTCGAATTGGACAGTGTTTTCTGACAAAAATATATATATATATATAAAAGGAAAGTTCTTTCGTCACTTGTCATTAGATCATAGTAACATACACAACTGGATTGAGCTCAAAGTGTTATCTGCGGAGTATTATATTAGTATGAGGTTTATCAAAAACAAAATGCTACAAAAAAAAATAATTGAAATAATTTAAAGTAAATTTTAACATTATGTAAGCCAATGAATAGTTTTCTCGCTAGTTTATATCTTGGAGATTGATAGAACTTGTATAAACCTAAAAGGAAAATTAATTCTATATGGTAGTTTATCAGTTACCACCTCCAAGATCCTAAGTATACCTACTCTTAGTAAATATATAGTGTAATTTTGAGTTTTGCATGGAGATACCGTAAGTATCCCTCTTTATCCTGAATAACTTTTTTTATAGAATATTGTGGCACATTCTGACTAGTTTTTAAAACAAAGAACTGTATTTTTTTAAATTTTTTATTGATTAATTTCGTAATATTTTATCGATGTATAAATATTACTAGTCAAATAACTCGTGCTTATTTCAATTTTATTATATAATTTGTGTACTTTGACATTAAGAAACTGTAAAGAAGCTGTACCCTTTGAGATATTAAAATGGTTAACGCCCGACTAATAATAATGAATAACAACAGTTTAATAGAGCACTTCGAACCATTCCACATTTTCACATATTTACTGTGGTAATTACATCTAAACATTCTAATTATATTAAGTAGGAATGATGATGGTAACGGACATTTTTAACATTATCCATAAATGCTTATGTAAACATTTATTCAAATAATGAATAATTATATTTTGAAATGCGTTATTCTAGTCAAAACTATATATTAGAATGCGAAATGAAAAATTTGATACAAAAATTATATTCACGTATTGGTCCGTAATTTTTAAATCAGGAAGTGGGTTTTAATAAATGGTAAACAAAGGACAGGAACAATGCGGCTTATGATTCTTATTTATATATTTCTGTATCAATTCTGACTCTGTTTCTTTTTATACGTGGATTTATTTATCACAGGTAATACCAGTTATTTACTTTTACGTTACGTTAAAAAATAAATAAAAAGTGTGTTTATTTCTTCATCGATAACTCGACGACAATATTATTTAAATGAAGAAATTGAATAATTCCTGAAAAGTTACTAACATCACGAAACAGAAGGCGTTCATATCGGAGGAGCATTACGTAAAGTCTAAAAGAGTACAAGTAATTAATAAAACGTGAAGCTTTTTAATATACTAAACTGTACTTTTTACGTAAAAATACCTATCTGTTTGCATAATATATTTACAAAAGATTAACGTGAAAAGATATTTTAAACTTTTATTAATATTTAAAATGATAAGAATTTATAAAATTAAGTTAACTTGACTGTTTTGGTAATCCTTCAGCATTTTTAATGGTTTTAGTATTTAATTGCGAATCAATGTCGAGCTTTAAATTGAATGTTAGATAAAAGAAAATTTGAGGTAATCCTCTTTAAATAATTAACTTTTCGATTGAAAAACTATTGAATTTATAGACAAAATGGTGAAATTTTCAATAGGAGATATGCAATAACATTTAATTATAGAAGTTGTAATAAAATATTAAAAAGCAACAGCAAAGTTTCAGTTAAATAAGATCGACTTTCATAAGAAAATCTTAATTTTTAATTACTGAAAATGGATATCTGGGTTTCTAACCATTAATCAAAATCAAGTGACGTCAACAATGCGTTCATATCATTGCCTAAAATTTCGTCAGCAAGTTTACGGACGATAGTTTTACGTGATAACGTCATAAAGAAACATTGATGAAAAATTGCATACTTTTAAGAATTAAATTGAATTATTATCACTGAATTATTATTATTTTCTATAATACAAAGAAGGAGTTAATTGAAAATTACAATTTTTTCGATAAATTAACATTTATTTACACTCGTTAATTCAAACATTTTTTTACTTAAATTATACAGATTAATTACAAGTAATAATGTGCTATTAACAATTTATTTACAACTTATATACATGTGTTATATTTAAGATCTTCCAATCTGCGTTATTCTGTTAAGGATAGGACGATGATAGGAAAAGTACGAAATCAAGGGGAGTGTTTGACGTCACGCGAGAAGAGATAAATTCCGAAGCTTGGGACGATCGTGCCTCTCCATGACTTGTTCCGCGCTCTCGCTTGCACGCTCAGGCTCAGGCGGAACGTGACCTTTTTCATGCGTGCAACCGGTGTTAATCGATTTATGTTATCACGTTATCACGTCAAAATGGATTATGGTTTTGTAAAAACTTATTTCCTAGAGGAAATTATCAAGAGTTAACATCAACATGGTTAGGAGTGTTTCGATAAGTAGTGTGACATTTTTCAATTTAGAACTGTAATTAGGAAAATAAATCCAGTATGCATAAATAAAATATATTGACATTGCTTTATTTGAAGGAAAACTTAAACTAAACCTTATTTCATCATATACGATTGCCGTTAACATTCAAAGTAACAAAAGAGTCTTTGGTGAATTGGTAGAATAGTGCTAATATACTTTATATACTAGATCAGTGATATTCTATGTTAATCATATGCGTAATTAGGGACATAAATTCGGTATGCATAAATGAAATGTGTTGATATTGCTTTATTATAAGGGAAATTTAAACCAAACCTTATTTGATTAAATACGATTGTCGTTAATGTCCAAAGTAATAAAAGGGTCATTAGTAAATCGGTAGTACAGTGCTCAAGTACTTTATAGGTGAAATACCAGATAAGTGAAATTCTGTAAGTGAAAGTCTTGTAGAACATGGTTTTTCACTCGTCTTCTTTTACACATATCGCAGTATAATGTAACGAAAACCTAAATTCGTTTTAAATATTATTGCAGACATTTTTTCTTAATAGATCGAACTGACATATTTTCAACAACAAGTTTTATTCTGCAGTAAGCAACTAAGTTTTATTTTTGAAAGCAACTGTCTCACCTTTATTGTTTTTATTACTCACGATTTTTAATAGGAAAAACCACGATTATTTACAAAAATTTTTTCTTAAATACCTATAATTTCAAATTTCATTCTTTCGTTAAAAATAACTTTTATATCATAATTTTTCAACAAAATTATAGCTAATAAAATATTTTAAGGAAGGGAGTAAAAAAGAATCCTTCCAATTATGTGAAAGTAGAAATATTAGCACAGTGACTTGTAAAGATTTCAAGAAGATTCATCAATATGGTAGCCAAGACTAGGAATTTTTGAGATGCTGTACGTATCCGCGATCTACTTTTTAATACCTTACATTTTATACCATGCTGAAAACGAAAAAAAAAATTTGGAATTTTTCGAATTCAAACCGTATTTCTAATATTTATATATTTCAGTGCGTACTTTATTCAATGGTTATATGAAATTTGTTGAATGTTTTGTTAAAACGTTTTCGTTTTTGCGTACAAAGTGGAGTCTTACGATATCTGTCCTTCTTTTGTTACCCATGAAGTCACGAATCTACAAAGAATTCAATAATATTACATTCATTTCAATCAAAGCGGTCATTTACGGAGTTCAATTGAAACAAATACATTCAAATATCACCGACATATACTTTTGCATACATGCATATATGCATAAATACGTATGTAAATACATACATAGGTACATATTAACCACATTTCCGTGTTTTGTCTTCACCTTAGTTGCTGCTTCCTACCTCAATATATACCTAGCTATAGTATGCATTTACCTAGCTGTCTGCTAATATCTTCGTTACTTAATACTTTTTTATATACCTGTACAAGCTTGCTTTCCGGCTTACCAATATCCTAATTGTTCCTGCCTGCTCATATCTTTCTACAAACGTGCTTATGTACCTACTAATATCCTAGTCCATTCATGCTTCTACTAATATTCCATTGCTACATGCTCTTGTAAATGGTATATAGTTATCCGTGAGCACACCACATTAAACCTTAATAATACATGATAACTGAATTTCACAACAAATACAGATGTTTTTATCAAAAATAACTTTTTTCAAATTGAAAATATTTTAAAGTCATTAGCATAGAAATATAATCACTTATAACTTTAATTTCGATAAACGTAAGAAATGTGATAATTTTTCATTTACAACCTTCCGTTAGCGATACGATCGTAAACTTAACTTCACTGGCTAAACCTATTTTTTTGCAAAATTATGTAAAATAAAAAGAAAATGGATAAATCAAAAAGAAATCAAATGCAATAAACAACTTCAACAAATTTAATTCGAAGAATGACCTAAGAAATGTTCTGCTAAATATATGAAAATTGAAATAACATATTTTACTGGATTTGTTTACATCCTAATCATGTTCTAAGAAGTGTGCTAAAAACTAGGCTTATCTTTGCCCCAGCCTCGCCCTTTGATTTCAATCAGTTTATACTTTATAAAAGAATCTTTAGGAAATGTTTAAAGGATTTATTAGGGAATAAAAATAAATAACAGTGCAAATTTAGACACGACAACACGTGCAGTTTTGCCCTAAAAACCATGCAAGGTCCAAAAATTATAATGTTAAAAATGTTAAGTTTCATCTCTTTCTTTAATTGATCTAAGTTGTAAAATAAAACTTAATCACCTCGGGATTAATATTTTAGAAATTAATTAGTTTTGCTAGGGCCACTAGCCTGAAGGTGTTGTAATACAACGAAACCTAGGTCGTGGTAAAGAAATTAAAGAAAGTAGAAATAATACTACATCACGTAGTTTCATTTAATTGTGAATTTTATTATTACTAAGTTTAATCACTAGTTCAATATACCATATAAAATGAATTAAAATCGTTGCAGTTTGTTTATTTTAATATCAATATTATATAGCAGAATTACAATACAAATCCAACTGCCCACAGTGTGAAAAAACTTTACCTCATTGATAGGAGATAATCAAAACATTTTCACACCCTCGATACTTACGTTTTAATGTCATCAAATATCATGCAATAATGACGGTAGCAGTCTGCAATGTTCGCAATAATGTTTTTAGTTAAAATTCTACAACATATATATAAATTAATTTTCTGGTCACCGGATATTCTGCAATTTGTTATGTTCTCTTGCTAAGTTTTAATTTCACCCAACATTATAGACCGAAAATTATCCATGATACGAATGGGTATCGCGTAGACAATAAAAATGTGGGTTTTATTTTGAATTCACGAACGGATACGTTACATTTATTCTTTTTACACATTTAACTTCAATCTGGCTTTAAAGCTGGCCACAGTACCTCAACTGCCCTTGTTAAGGTTACTGATGATATACGCTTGGCTATGGATAATACACAAGTCACTGTCCTTGTGCTTCTTGATTTCAGCAGTGCGCTCAACTCTGTTGACTTCGATATTCTTCTTGCCCGCTTGAAATATATTAATATATCCCAACATTCATTTGAGTGGTTTAGTTCATATCTTCATGGACGCAGGCAATGTGTTAAGTTGTCAGATACGTATTCTGAGTGGGCTGATCTTACAGCTGGTGTACCTCAAGGTGGAGTTCTATCTCCTCTCCTCTTCTCAGTATTTATTGATGATGTTGTTAGAAACATTTGTAGCAATTATCATCCCTATGTTGATGATCTACAAATCTATGCGCACTCGAACCTCCATTTCTTGTCAAAAACCATCGACATCCTTAATCGAGATCTCGCTTCAATTGGTCAGTGGGCTCATGAAATAGGTCTTTTGGTTAACTCAAGTAAGTCACAAGCTATCATCATCGGTAGTCAAAGACTGACTTCTAAAGTAAACCTACCTAGTTTACCGAAATCAGTGCTAAATAGTACAATAATACCATACACGTCAACTGTTAAAAACCTGAACCTATTGATCGATCAAAAACTTAATTGGCGGCCTCAAGTAAATGATGTTAGTCGTCGTGTTTTCAACAGGATACACTCTTTGAAACGTTTTTTTTGTTTTTCTACCGACTAAAACAAAACTCTACCTTTGTCAAACACTTTTATTACCATTATTCGATTATGGAGACGTGTCTATGACTATCGTGATCTTAATGAAGAATATTTGTGCAAGTTGGAACGTCTTCAAAATTTGTGCATTCTGTATATCTTCGACCTCAGAAAATATGGTCATATTTCTGAGGCCGACGATATACCGAATACAATACAGGTGACTTCTCAAACGGCTGAAGATACGTGATCGACGCCAACTTCACATACTTACACTTCTTTTTAACATATTAAAAAATCCTCATAGCCCAAATTATCTTAGTGGCAAATTTAAAGATTTGTCTGCTCACGGCCTTGAGCTGCGATCTGAAAGTTCACACACCCTACTTATTCCTAAACATACCTCTACCACTTACGAAAAACCCTTCACTATCCAAGCAGCTAAAATTTGGAATCACCTGGATCCTGACAGAAAATTCACGTCTCTAAATGTTTTCAAAGATCGAGTGAAAAAGTCCTGCATCTCCTGAAACCTTTTCCTTTGTGTCCTTGCCCTTTCCTGTCTTTCCCATCCCAAATCATGTCAATATTTTGTTTTCTTTTTTAATTTACTTTTGTATTTTTTTTTCTAATGTGCTATGAAGAATTTTCATTGTAAAATCTCTTACAGTCTACCAACTAAATTTCAATACAAATTGTTATGGTTGACTGGAAGAGATTGCTTATGCAGCAATAAGTCCGCCATATGTATTGTACATAAAGTTAATAATAAATTTAAATAACTAGTTACTATTCCTTGAATACTTTATTAAAATCGCTCTTTCAGAATATAAAAAATAAACAAGTGATAAATCTTAAATTAATTATATATGTGAGTATGGACGGAACAGCTGGTAACAGTGAAGATACCTAATAAAATTTTGATATCAGAATCAAAACAAAATAAATTATGTATGCAGCACGTCTCAATTAAAGTGTTTAATATTAATTAGTCAGCATATATAAATTCATTTACTTGTATAATAAGTTAGTGTTGTAAATACACATTTCCTATAAAGGCTCTTTATCGCACACTAGTTATAGAACAAAGTCGTTAGGACAACTGTTTTGTACTGAGGTGAGAGAAAAAAATTTTGACATTAACATTTTTCAGAAAGAATTTATTTAAATAGGCTTTAATTCAAATACGTTTTCATAAGCCGTACTTTACAATTTTATTATTACTAAGTTTTTATTTCCATAAATTTGTACCTAAATTGGTAATAAAAAACTGGACAAATTCAGCATATATTAAATGTATTGTAGATATTAAGAAAACGCCTGAGAGTAATCCACTGATATCGATTAAATATTTTCTTCAATTTTGGCTATGAATAAACATTTTCTCAGTAATTTTTAATTTTCCAGTACATCATGTGATGGTTACAGAATCTATGCAGGAAGGCCCGTTAATTTATTTTATGAATACCTGAATTTATAAAAATTACATGAAATTCTAGTTTTATTTCAGGTTATATACACTTAAAAATAGAACACATAAAAAGTTTACCTAATATTAGCATATATATCTCTCTTTTCATTTTATAATCAAAGTTATTGAAATAAAAACTCAAAGAACTCTGAGACATTTGCATGAAATATACTTTAGATTTACAATTTTAATTTCTAATTAACATACAGCTTTCGGGCGAACTAATTAAAAATATTATTGTGTAATAATAAAACTAATAACGTTATCGTATATAAATAATTATTCGTCAAGGCAAAATGAAGCCATCTTTCACAATTTACATTAATTTTATTTGTCTGGTTGTTTGTTGTCACTGCCTTATCTTATAGAGACATGTATCTTAATGAGAACATATATTTTAGTATATATATCATATTAAAATGGTCATTATAATGTACAAAATACAAAATAAGAAAAAAATTTCAAATAATATGATACACATTCTTATGTTTTCAAAATAATTTAATTCGTCTTGATAAAAAAGTTTTTAATTATAAGTCACCTTTTCTGTAATTACAAATTAGAGCAAATTTGATAAGACTTTTCATATTTTTACGACAATGCTGGGAAATCTTCACCTGTGATGTATTCATTTACCTATTATATTAGGTTGGCAACTTATAAACTTGCCACTTTTTCGACCTATTTCTGGAATGTTATAGAAGTTCCAGAATATTTCTTGTAGGGTATATAAAGAGTGCGGCCTTCGACTTCTGCTCAGTTTGTAAATGAGTAATCGGCGAGTAAAAAATAAATTAAAAATGGAAGTATTTGGAAGTGAACTATTCTTCGTGAACGTCGTTTAGGGGAAAAACCAGCAAAGCTTTACCAATGTATATACAACGATAAGTAAAGTGAAAGTATTGCAACACAGTCAAGTACTAGTTCCAAAGATTCAAAGAAGGCAATTTTGACTTGTGCGATAAACCTCATCCAAAGAGACTTCCTGTAATAGATTAAAAAAAATTCGAAAGCCTTATTGAAACAGATCCTAGATTAAGTCTGCATTGTTTAACAGAGCTATTTTCATGCGCTTATACTGCAATGGAGAAACAACTTCATGCTTTGAGAAAGAAATGGAAATATTCCATTTGGCTACCACATGAGCTAACACACTTTCAACTTCAGACAGAAGCAGGGAGTGGGTATAAATATAGTTATTCATTTAGTTATTTACTGGGAACTATTTCAAGCTAACTTTACAATTGCAGCTAAGATTTATTGTGAACAATTGAGCAAAGTTACCGCTAAACTTCCTTCAAATCAAAGCACAGTTTATTTTTACGTGACAATATTCGACCCCACCTAGCAAAAGCCATGCGTGAAAAACTTCTTTCACTCGGTTGGGGTATCTCATCCACTGGATGTTGGGGTACTTCATCCACCATACTCTCCAGATTTTTGGTCATCTAATGACCATCTGCTTCGCTCTCTGTAAATTTAAAGATTATAAATGGATATATCAAAATCGAACTTTACTGGTTTTTCAGTCAAAGGCCCGAAGACATCTACAAGGACGAAACTTTAGCTCAGCCTAATCGTTGGCGACATGTGTTAGATACCGACGGTGCTTACATAAATAACGATTGACTTTACAGACTGCACATAAAAAATTAAAAAGTTTGTATGCAGAGATGGCGAGTTTATAAGTTGCAAACCTAATATAAACATAGGAGCCTTCATAATTACAACAATCTCTTTTCCAAACAGAATTTTTGATCGCACATCTCATACTTCTGTCCGGGTTATTCAATATGGGAATGAACGCTTGAAATTGTATAATATTCAAATATGTACTTACTAAAACCACTCCTGTCTTTCGTTTTACGAAAATATAAATTGTCTGTTTAGTATAACGTAATTAATAATTTCTGGGTTATCACTCAAGTGATGCATTTATGATAAAACTTAAGAGCTGTGACCATTATTAGTTTTCAGAACTGTATCGTATTAATTGGTCATTGCATAATCCAGGTTAGTTACGAACGCTTATAAAATCAATAAATTTTAATCTATCTATTGTTAGTTTCATTTGTTGTCGTATTTATACCCCTTGAATATCCAACAAAGCTAGAATCTAGGAAAAGTATATATGTTTTCTTTATTTACAAAATTGTTTATACACATTTTAATATAATTTAAAGATACGTTTAATTAAACGCATATAATAGGTAGAAGTAAAATTTTAAAAAAGTTCGTTCTTATTATATAGTCTAAGACAATAATTATTTCCAAAAAACAAAATATGACTTTAAATTATTAAGACCTTAGATAACCTCATAAATATGTAAAACTCTTACCTGAAATAAACGTGTTTCTTAATTTAAATATTTTTTTATCTGTACAGATATCATACAGGAATATTAAAAATGGCACCAAATAATACAACAGCAAATGAAATCAGTTTCAAAGAAGAAATCAAAGGAACGGAATTAAGCACGCATGATGTGAAAGTGCCCGAGTATAAATTGGAAATCGTTTGGAAGAACGTTATACAGTATGTTTTGTTTCACCTAGGCGCTGCGTATGGCGGAAAACTTGCCTTAACTTCTGCAAAATGGGAAACAAATATATTCGGTAACAATTTTATATAATTGTTGTATAATTATATACAGGTGTATTTTTATTATTGTTCAATATTATTTATTCAATATACAGGTGTATTTTCCTTTACGATATCTTTTCAAAGGAATGAGTCGGTCCATTATCATGAATAGATAAGAAAAAAATAAATTAAATATTTTTATAATATTTTTTGTAGTAATTTTCATTTTAGTTTTTCGTATGCAGAGTAATGCCACGAATATTATCTATAATGATATTTAAAAAAACAACGTTAGTATTGTTTAATTTTGAAAAAGGGTTTAGATTTTTGGAAGGGTTTTTATTTTTCTAGGAGTAATGGGATTTGATGGACTACAATAAATGTATTGAATTGATTTTTAAGCAATTTGAAATAAGCCTCCTCCTTCCTTCACTCAACCTCTGTTCTTAACTCGACGTATAAATATTTGTTTAATGTTTCTACAGCCGCTACTCAGATAGGTATGTGTAGATTAATTTTCACGATTCTTTTTTGAGAGGGAATGGAAATGAACATTTTTGACAGGTCTCGTGCATATCGTATACATATATATATATATATATATATATATATATATATATATATATATACATATGATGGTATGTTGAAAAATAGTTCACTAAATATAATTTTGTTATTTATTTTAGACGTCGCGTTAAATTGAATATTTCAAAAATCTTTTGTGCTCGGTCAGAAAAAATGCGCAATTGGCAAAATTGTAAGACAAGATTATTCTTCATCATCTTTTTACCTATGTGCATGCACAAGTTGTCATTTTAAACTATATCTATCAAAGTCGTTCTAATGTATCTGCGTCTTAGTCTTTGATAATAGAATAAACCATCTTTTAGTCTTATTATAACTAGTTTCGATTTGATTCCACTTAATGTGCTATTAGATGACTTCCTCTTAGTAGCTCCAGTAAGTTATTTTATAATAGTAAGTAAACTCTTAAATAGTATTCGAATTATTTCGTTTAGGGCCGTGCATATTTAAACAAGAGACAGGAGGTACCCAAAAATGAATTTACATAATTACAAATTGAGGTAAATTACTAAACTACAATGATATCTTATAATTTTCCATATGGAATACCATATTATTTCAAAGTGTATGGTTACTGAAAGTATGATGTACTATAAAGACATCCTAAGAAATTTCTCATCGTATCAAAGTACAAAACCGCATTGTGCAATTTAATATTGAGTTTGAAATCATTTGACTACAGTTCATGACCAAGTTCTGATAATGAAACTTGAAGGTGGTGACAGAATGCCTCAATGATGAAAAGTAATTTCATCTAATTTCGGTTAATTTAAATAGTCTAAATGAAACCTTTGGATACTAATGATACCGAGAGTACGATGATGGAGCGGAATGCCCTTAACAGGAATTTCTCAATGGGATGGAGTAAATTATGATGTCTGATAATGGATTTTGAAAGTAGCAGCAAAATATTTTAAGTGATGAGAAATTCACAGAGTTTGGGCTCATTTGAAAAGTCTTGACGGGTTCTTTGTTCATACATTGTGACCAATGTTGTTTGATGATACGGCTGGAAGTTTTTGACAGTATCTCCTCAATAGTGAGGTATCTTTTCCTTAACTTTGAGCTCGCTTGCCTTGTCTGATGAGTCTTTGGTTACAAACGGTGACCAGGTTCTAATAATGGAACCGAAAAATTTGTGACAGGAATTCTTAAGTGGGGGCGAGTAAAATCATCAAATTTTAATTCATCTGACTTGCTTTGAGAAGGCGAAAACTTACTAACTATGGTGGTAAATGGTTAGTAAGATAGTATTCATAAAAATACATGAAGCAACTAAGATATCCGTGTGTAGGTAGAAAAGTAAGACTAGGTAGTTAAGTTTGTACAAATACACACACACACAAACATATATATATATATATATATATATATATATATATATATATATATATATATATATATATATTTATATATACGTATATATATGTGTATATATATATATATATATATATATATATATATAGATACATACAATAATTTTCAAATTATATATAATTATTCAAATACATTCTTAAAACTGTAATGTAATAGGATAATTAATGAGTGACAATTCAACAATGTTCCAGAACATTTTAGAAATGTCTTCAAATTTCTAGAACTTTCTTGAAAACATAAATACAAAATCATGAAGCAACAAGGATATTAGTTTTCAGACAAGAAAGTATGCCAAGATATATTTTCGTCTTTAATCGTTTCCCTGATCCTGAGGATCGTAACTCACAGCTATAGGTGCTACTTTGGAGTAAGTTCCTTGGCGTTATGCGAGGCCGTAAGACTAGCGATCATGGATCATGAATTGGCTGTAAACCTTGAAAATGTCAATACTCTGACATGCAGACTTTTCACAATTAAATTAATCTACGTGATATAGTATTATTTCCACTTTCTTTAAGTTCTTTACCACGACCTAGGTTTCGTTGTATTACAACATCTTCAGGTGTTAACACCAAATATATTCAAATTAACACCAAATATATTCAATATGCAGACTTTTATTCTGATCAGTTAGTTGGTATCATGACAAAAGTTAAACATGTTCGAGACATAGCAGAAATGTTAACATGACGTAAAACTGCATTTAACTATGTAAAACCACTAATAATAGTCATTATGATGGCAATTTTTGTTCGATATTTCCATGTTGCTTCCCAATTAATTTCTTTTTTCTTTTCCAATACATTTGTAAGATAAGCCACAATCGTGTCTATTAGTAATTAAAAATTGTTCTAACTTTTAATTAATTTCAACTATTTTTTTACTTTTCCCCAGGCACTTTGGGGCGTCTCGTTGGTTTCTGCCAATATTTTTAAACCGCAACGTGTAAATACAAAAAACAGTAAACTTAAAAATTGAGTACCCTGACATTTCCTAAAGCTGCTGATGCACTTACTTAATTCGTTTTTCCTCTATGTTCGTGTACTCTAGAAATAAGTAATTTAGTACATATTTATCCTTACTAATCGAATTGAATACCAAACGACAATTATAGCAATTAAAGTTCTAGTAAATTTGGTGCCACGGTGTTGAAAACTAATATGTCCTAGAATAAAAATATGCCATGATGAATCGTGACAAACTATCTCACAAACAGTAAATTATAGTGGTGACAAATACGACACTGGTCGCTTTCAGTAACCATACACTTTGAAATAATATGGTATTCCATATGGAAAATTAGAAAATATCATTGTAGTTTAGTAATTTACTTCAACTTGTAATTATATAAATTTATTTTTGGATACCTCCTTGTTTAAATATGCACGGCCCTAAACGAAATAATTCGAATACTGTTTAAGAGTTTATTTACTATTATAAAATAACTTACTGGAGCTACTAAGAGGAAGTCATCTAATAGCACATTAAGTGCAATCAAATCGAAACTAGTAATAATAAGACTAAAATATGGTTCATTGTATTATCAACGACTACAACAGAGATACATTATAACGACTATGGAAGAAACACTTTAAAATTGCAACTTGTGCATGCACATAGGTAAAAAGGTGATGAAGAATAAACTTGTCTTACAAACTTGCCAATTGCGCATTTTTTCTGACCGAGCACAAAATATTTTTGGAATATTCAATTTAACGCGACGTCTAAAATAAATAACAAAATTAAATTTAATGAACTATTTCTCAATATATATATATATATGTATATATATATATATATATATATATATATATATATATATATATATATACATATAGTTCATATAATAGGCCTGTACAAGACTTTCTGGTGACCATTCGAAAATAGACACCGGTATATCCGAATAACTAGATTAAAAAAACTTTCCAACCATGAGAGTGAATTTAATTTCGTAACATTCTGTTTCCAAACTGTCAGTTTTGTAAGCGAGGGACAAATTACTACAAGCATTACTCTTTCTTTAATAATCAAATTTGTACATTTCAGCGATCATATTGTACGTACTATCGACAATGGGAGTCACCGCAGGCGCACATAGGCTGTGGTCACACAGGTCCTACAAAGCAAAATGGCCACTTCGCTTCATCTTAGTTATCTTTAACACGATGGCCTCCCAAGTGAGAAAAATTAATTTCAATAATTCTTTTTATAAATGTGTACTAATTTATAGAATATGATATATATAATAATTGTTGGTATTACAGTGGAAAATTCTGGCCGTTTAATTGATATTGTTGAATAAAAAAAAGAACAATATTATGAACAATTTCAAAATTCATTTCGGAACTTCTTTTTCTCGTAAATTATCATCATCATCATCATCATCATATATATTAATACGCTAAGGTTAAGATGTTACATTCCCTTTTTAGAAAAAACCTCACAACTAATCCACATAAATTATATATCATTTTATAGATAATTGCTTGCTCTACCGGCATCCACAACTAAAAAATTTATTATTGCTATTGTTTTTGCAAATTAATTAATTATTAAAATTATATACACAAAACAGCAATGCTGATATCTAACGGCTCAACGTCAATATGATTGACGGTCGGTAAAATTTTTGTTTAATTTCAAATCCACTCACGTATAAATAAAGTGGCGCTTTAGCTCAATGCTTTTGATACTTGCGCCTCTATATGTCAATTTTAGTAAAATATTTGTTTGATCTGTCATCTGAGCTTCATAATGGGATAAATAATGCGAAGACTTCGCGCGGGTCACGCTAGTATTTTATAACTGATATACATGTAAAACTGTGCGAAATAATAATATTTATTATTAATATTAATAAGTTTGCATATGATCTTGTAATTGAAGATGATTATTATAATTGTAAATATACATAAATTTATATAATTTCAGGATGTAAATTAAATTTTCTTTTATGTTATTAAAATATTAAACAGTCCTATCTTTTGTCCGTAGTCCAAATTTTCACATTCGCTGCATTTCCACAAATAACAACATAGAAATAATTAAATCAATTGATGGAGGGTTAAGTGTCGATGAATCCCTAATGAATTACCTCCTGTCTCATTCAAAAATACAAAAAATTCGCCTAATATATATTAATAAAAATTAAGAATATTCTTGACTTTCGGTGGTAAAAAAAGGAATTCGTATAATTTCATCACGGTAACCCATTCGACCTTCTGCCATAGCCTTATATTTTCTATAAGTTTAGACCTGTATACATGAAACTTGGCTCAATACGAAATAAAATTCTCAAAGAATAGTGTACCTATCTTCATACATACGTAAACCAAAAATAAATAAAATTTATTGTCAAATATTTTCCTACTAAAAACTCCTAAATAAATTCAGGGGACTTCGTAATAAATGAACAAATTTAATCTTCCATAATACACACATAACACGAAAAATTTCCCACATAAACTTCTTAAAGTCTTTTAACGAAAATATAATCATGGGAAAACATTAGTTATTGAATAAATGCGGAAAAGCTCCTGGCTAAAGCTTAATAATTCAGTTCAAGACTAATATTGTGCTTATATTATTATCTAAATATTGTGGTCATGCAATACTATACCTAACAACCGAAAGGCAATGTAAAGTGAAATTTGCTTAATGAAGATATTCCGTAAAACAAACTATTTGAAAAGCTCAAAGAAAATGTTAACACAAAGAAACGCAGTACATTCGTAAAAAGAATTTTTAAAGAAAATCTATTCCACAACCTCTTCAACCCAAACAACCAAAACTACTTTTATAAGGATTTCTTTTTTTTTCAAATTTCGACTGACTTCATTTGCGGATCTTAGTGATTTTGGTTGTATAGAATACTTTAGCTAGAAAGCACCATGTAGACTTTAACGTTTGTTTCAAAATTAATAATGTTTGCTAGGGTATTCAAATTCCAGCTGATATTTAAAAAAGAGTCTACTGAATATCCAAGACTAATTGAGTTCAATGGAAAGATTATCACTTTTATTTATATGTTTTACTAAATTCTTCCAATCGAAATCAGGTAATATACACGGAATGTTTCATATTATCGAACCAAAAAGGAATTGAGATTGCTAGCTTTGTGAAGCAAAATGAACAGTAATACAACATAGTGTTATTTTTAATATCGTACTATTACTAAAAGAATACTATGTCTGCACTTGATAAAAATCATAAACTAGTACAGTGAATAATTTTTTTAGTCCGATACTCAATGAAGTGCAAAGAAAAGTGGTGTTTGTAGGTACTGTATTTAACATCGGTGCGACGTTATTCCATAGAAATAACACTATTTACTCATTTAAACCTCGAAATATCCTGGTACAGAAGATGAGAAAAAAGTTGTAAAATGTCTATATAACGTTAGAAACTTTTATGGGAACGTTTTGCGTGATTCTGTAATCTGAAAATTTATTATTGTTAAACTAGTACAGTGAATAATTTTTTTAGTCCGATACTCAATGAAGTGCAAAGAAAAGTGGTGTTTGTAGGTACTGTATTTAACATCGGTGCGACGTTATTCCATAGAAATAACACTATTTACTCATTTAAACCTCGAAATATCCTGGTACAGAAGATGAGAAAAAAGTTGTAAAATGTCTATATAACGTTAGAAACTTTTATGGGAACGTTTTGCGTGATTCTGTAATCTGAAAATTTATTATTGTACTATGAGCTGAGAAAGATCTAGCCCTACTTCCATGGTAAAACTGCCTCCGATAGGAACCAATATTTTTACTTATACTGTGTTATAGAAGAAGCTAAAAGTACTTGATATATAAAATATTATCTACATATCTCGGTTAATCCCAGAGACTTTTAAAATAAGTGTCCGATGATAACTTTTTTCAAAGCTTTATATCAAGATAACTTTTAAAGTTAGGAAAATGAAACTAAATTAATGTGTCCTGGCACACATCATGATTTATTTTGCAATAATTTTTGATTGGCCAAGTTTAAATAGAAATATTAGATAAACGTAAATAAATATTTTATTAAATATATGTATATATATATGTGTGTGTGTGTGTGTGTGTGTGTGTGTGTGTGTGTGTATATATATATATATATATATATATATATATACATATATATATATATATACGAAATCAAAAAGATAATTGGGGAATCGCCTATGGTTAAAGCTCAGCGCGAATTTTGGTGTTTGCATTTGTTCGTGTTTGAAATTCGTACCATGTCTTTGTAGATTTCTAGGTATGCATATGATTCACGAATTAACTGCAAGCGAGTCCGATAAGAGGTTGTTGTGGCAAAAGAGTACATTTGGATTGTACAACACATCACGTTAGAGTTAGTCTGATTATGAGTTCTGAAATTGTAAAATGCAACCCCTCAATGGCTGGTAGTAAATCAATTGAGATGCAATATATTTGCTACTGATTAATTGTTACTTTAGTTATTATTTTGCAAAATCTAATATTGGATTTTGGATATACAGAAAAGAACTCCTCAAGTCGTAGTTGTTACTTTGCAAAATCTAATACTGGAGTTCGGGTGAGGAGAACGGAACTCCTCAAAAGCTAACAGCTAACCACTGGCGGCTACTGCCGCCGCTTGATTTTTGTGTATTGTTGATAACCAACTTTAGACAAAGAGGAAATTATCTGTATACCAGCTTTTGCCTGTGAATTTTAATAATAATATAATATTCTAAGAAAATAATTCCTTCTTTTTTGAAGTGGATTTTTTAAAATGTTTTATGTTCTCATTAAATTTGTCTTAACATTTTCTTAATTTTTAAATTAATAATTTTATTTATAATAAAGATTGATTTCACATGTGTTTAATGCTTTATTACTCAATATAAATATAGCACTGCACACCTTATATGAGTATTTATATAATATTTTAAACGTGCTTAATTAAAGGTTAAGCTACTAAAATAACAAAAATAAAACAAAAAACTATGACTTACTTTACAAGAGACAAGACAAAAACTTTGTTTCTTCTTTTGTAATATGAAATTGCCTTTTTAAAGAACGAAGGAGGTACAATATTTTTCAAAATGTTTCTCTCCATGTATGTCATCTATGAAGGTCTCATTGTACATTCATAGATGATAAACATGTAGATTTATAATAAACTCACAGGATTCGTTAATAATATGGTCACGGGATCATCGCTCTCACCACAAATACAGTGAAACAGACGCTGACCCTCATAATTCCACCCGTGGACTATTTTTCTCGCACATCGGCTGGTTGCTTTGCCGCAGGCACCCCGAAGTCAAAAGGAAGGGTCAGGCAATCGACATGAGCGATCTATACGCCGATCCTCTACTGAGAATCCAGAAAAAGTGAGTGTAGTATTCTTTTACCATTCGACATTAAATGAAAAAAACGGTCAGTAGCAAGGACTGAAGGTGCACTTTCGCGGAGTCAGTCATTGTTTTTAAAAACTCAAAAAAGGAAATATCGATATTTCGAAAATATTTATCCAAGACAACTTCCTAGATTACATTCCAAAAAATCAAAACAGACCTAAGTTACGTTTTTCTATCCACCGGAGACATTCTCTTTCTGTTTTAACGAAATAGAAAATCCACTTAAATTTCTTGAAGAAGAATTGGAAATGCTTTTTTTCTGACTGCCACATCAGCTGGCACTAATGAATTGAAATTATGGGTATACTAATTGATAATCTAATATTACAACCTTTAAAATATATTTCAACTGTGTTGTCAGACGGTAACCAAAACCTCATGTGGGAATAAAGTCTGTTCAGAAGATTTGAAGTTGCCAAAACCTGAGTTTGCTTCTCGTCGTTATTAAATTACTACTACTACCATTTTTTGACCTACGTCTCTAAATTTAATATGGAATTTAAATTTAAGTCATCTGTCTATCACATAGATATCGGTATCAAAAACCAAATCCTGGTTAAAAGAAAAGTGCTCCTGCTACTTAAATAATAAAGTGTTCATCATCAGAGTAAAGAATCTATAGGAGTTATGATGTTTGTTAACTATAGAGGCCATAGCATTGATATTCAGAAAAAAAAGTAAAAGGTATCATGTAAGAAGTAAAACTCACCACATGGCTGTTGTATTCAAAGTGACTTGTTTAAAAATCAGGAAAAATGTTGCACAGGGTATTGTAAAATTAATAAAGTGCTCTTTTGCAATTTTTTTATAAGATTTGATTGAAATAAAGTACTCGGTTTTAATTCAGTTTTTTCGATCAATAGCAAAACATAACTAGACCAAAGTTTCGCATTGGGCACACGAAGCAATTGGAATGATACGAAATATTTTAGACTACTTCCAAACATCCAATATAACTAATCATTTATTTGACTTGTGCACGTTTCATTTTGTTTGTAATTAAGCAGGCCTTAATGGTCTGCAAGAATTTTCAAAATAATATCCAAATATCGTCACTTTCGACGCTAACTATTTCACTGACTAATTCTTCAAAACAATTTTTTAAAAACCAATATCAGTTGGTTTTAAAACTTGAATTATGGTATAAACTTAGACCCATTGGGAATATACACATAAAGGAAATGAATATAAGGTAGCTAATTTTTTGTCGAAAATAGTCGAAAGTGAAAACAAATTAAATGGCTTGGTTTCGTATATGAAGTACTATACTCCATTCCATTCCAAAAGATAATGTCGCAACAAATTAAAAAGGCAAGTCAGGTATTGTAAACATTTTCTTGTTTTCGCTTCAGTATATTATGGATTTATATGGTGCAGATTTGGTGGGATTTATACAGAAAATGTTTAATTTATTTTATTGAAAATTATCGTCATACATATTTACATTATTAATATTATGCCAAAGTGAGTTTAAGTAATGCAAACATACTTCCTTTGGCGGCAAGGCTCACCGCGGAGATCCGGGTTCGATTCCCGGCCACTCGTCGAGCGGGGCTAGATTGGTATTATGATTGACTGTGAGAATTCTGTCATATGTATCAATTAAATATACTGAAGTAGGTTAATAAACAAACAATAATTATTCTTCTCCAAATCTTTGGAACCAATCTTTTGATGACGAGACGTACAATTTTGGTCTGTGGAAAACTCGCCAACAAAGCTACGCCGGTTTGCCAAGCAGCGTCGTCCGTTTTTTTACATTTTTTTAACATCTGTTTTTTTTCTATTTTTTGTATCCGCTTCATTTTTTCATGAAAAGTTATTATCTTATACGTATTCAATTGATTTTAAGGGACCAGATCTAAGCTGAGGTAGATTCTTCGCTCTTCTTGAAATAATTTTAACCTTAACGTACCCTTTGCTGTCAACTGTACTGCGATATATTAAATTACTAATAAGCTTTCTTTAATCCAACGACGAGAATATTTCTTCTTAATCAGCGTGATATAATGATAAAATTGGTGAAACATTTTTTTTCCAGATACTACTCGATCTTCATGCCATTGATGTGCTTCGTCATGCCGACTTTAATTCCTGTCTACTATTGGAATGAATCATGGTCCACCGCCTTGTTTGTTGCCGGCTTCTTTCGTTACATTATGTTGTTGAATATGACTTTTTTTCTGAACAGTGTTGCTCATAGATGGGGCTATAAACCATATGATAAAGATATTATGCCCACGGAGAATTCAGCCATTCATTTTGCTACACTTGGCGAGGGCCATCACAACTACCATCATACTTTCCCGTGGGATTACAGGACTGCCGAATTTGGTACTCTGAGCATCGCAACCCCTTTCATTGACTTCTTCAGCAAAATTGGTTGGGCCTATGATTTGAAGGTTGTTTCACAGGAGGTCATCAGTAAGAGAGTTAAACGAACGGGTGATGGTTCCCACGCACTGTCAAATGACAAGGATCATGGCGAAGAAGAATTAGAAAATTCCGTTGTTATCAACAAAAAGGATATTTAATAAACTTTCACAAATCCTACTCCTGTCTATTTTATTAATATTCAGTATGTTTTTAAAAATAGAATTTACGTCAATCCCTTGAGTCATGTAATTATTTCATCATAGTAGTAAAATATAAAATTCATATAAGCGTAAAATATGTTTTTTATATATATTGTAGATATTGTAACTAGAAACGTTTGGGCACGAATATACAGACATATATTTTTTTTACACAAATTTTATCCTTTGGAACAAAGGACTTGAAAACTGCAAAAATATAGAAAAATTTTCTCACGTTCATTTATTTTTCTCTACACAATATTCATATATAATATTACGTTTTTTTTTTCGTTTTATTGAAAAGTATTGCAAATTACTTTTATTCGTCCTTTGTGTAATTATTACAAATGTAGATTTCGGGAAATTTATATTGGTAGAATTAGTGATAAAAAAACCTGAAGTAAATTCATACTTGTTATATGCTAATATTTTTGAAGATATAACACATAACACATCCCTCCAAAAACGTTTGTTACAGAGAAAAGATGATATTATAGTTACCAGGTAAAATATATAGATTTAATGTTTTTGGTTTGGACAGAAAAGGAAAATATTTGTTTTTATTATCAAATGTAGTCGACAAATTGAGAATTAACAAAATTTAAAAAAAACCTTTTTAGCTTATCTGTTCTGATACATTATGGTGTTGGTCTTATTCTAAGTTAAATTGTAAAAATAATTAGTTCTAAAATAAAATATCAGAAAATAAAATAAACTTAAAACGATCCACTAATGGTCTATGTTTAATAATTTAACTTATTTTTTAATTACATAAAGTAAATATAATCACCACATTAATGAAAAGTGCTCAAAAATTAAGTTTAATAAACTTTACAATTACTCTCCTTTCGAATTATACGTTAACAGCCTAGTAGTATATAGAAAAATTATTTCTTACTGAAGGAATTTTTATAAAACTTCAACTGAATTAAAAGCTTATCCTTCATCAATTCAAAAGGCATACGGTTCTTATATTCCTTACATAAATTATCTAATTGGTTAAACTTTCTCTTACTGTAGATGACTGAATTATTAAAAAATTGAGCTTTTTTTTACTGTATATATTTTCAGAAAGATCTGAAAAATTCCTTGAAAAAAGCTGTAATCTATTGTGGATATTTGTGAATTCTACTTATGTATTTAGCACACCAAGCAATGCAGAGAATTTTGTGTTAACATTATATTTTTTGAGTTTTTCATAATCAAAATATATTTACAAACAGCGTTCTCAGAATAATAAAAACCCATTTGTATCGCACTGGAATCACCCATTTGAATCGCACTTGCTAAAAACTGTTCAGCCTCAGAACAAAAAAAGAGCCTTCTATCAATCACACAAAGGTCATTAATATGGCTCAACTTCCAGTGCCAAATAACTTAACTAATTTTCAAAACTATGGAACAATCATGCAATTTTTCCGTTACTCAATTAATTTAAGAAGATAGTACGACATTTTTAATGGAAAAATTACTGCATCTGAGTTTGGTTTTGGAAAATAATGCACAATCGTAGAAAATCCGACTCAACATTAGGAATGCGGCATAAAGGGGCTTCCGATATTCCCATTGGCTATCCATATCATCCTGTAACAGCATATAGGTATCCTACTCAGCAATTTACTTGCTCTTTCTTCGAAAATACATTTTAACAGCTGGCCAGCAATGAACTATGAAATCCACAGCTGGTGAAGAGACAATAAACTAGTACGCACATGGCGAAATATATTTTTGTACTCAACAATTCAAATATGAAACACCCCTTAAATTGTTTGATTTTTGGAATTAACGAAATTAATTCGTTGAACGTTTTAATCACGACGTCTTAAATATCTACAGACGTTGAAATTGTATATGTAGTTTAACACTATCAGTACAAAGCATGCGTTTTGGAATTTGAGTAATAAAGATCAGTCAGAAAAAGAATTTTAAAATTCTATCATTACCTACAACAAAAGCGATCGATAGTTACGAATTGCACTTCCAGGGATATGTAATTAACATGTCAAATCAATAATTTAGAAGAAGTGGGGTTATTGTAATATATTTTTAATTTGTATGGGGTAAATTGTAAATATTTCCTTGCTTATCAGCTTATATAGCTTTTGTGTTAAACATCTTGATTGTATTTTATATAGTGCCAAAAAAGGTCACAAGGATTTCGTTTAAAGTTTTAGTGATTAATGAATCCGCGAACTCCAAAAAATTGTGGATACGAGTCCATTACTGTAATAAGAAATTACTTGGAAAACAAATTATTAATAAAAAATACATGAAAATATTACTTAAAAACCAAGGACAAATGTAAAATATGTACAGTTTTAATTGCGTGTGGGAGCAAGAAATTCTTGATCGAGATACAATTTTTCCCACACTTTAACAATCGTTCTTCAAAAGTAAACTTACATCATAAAAGGTGAAATCAAGATAATACTCATTCTATCGGCTATTTAAAATAATATAATACAAGGATAGGAAACTTGTCTCGACCACGAAACTATATTTAAAAATTATACTTCACCCTATGGTCACATTTTCTGAAAGTAAAAATACGAAGTATTTATAAACTTTAATAATATTCCCGGTTGTGCAAAAACTGATAAAATTGAAAAGTTCCTATATATATTCTTAGTTGAATGACATTAAAAAATATTTTGCATAGGAGTGATTTTTACTTTTAAGAGAAACGAAAAATCAAAAAACACAGAACAAATAAATAAAAGAATCATCTTATATTAAATTGTGACAAGTCTTTTTATTGTTTTTAAACCCTCACTACTGAATCTGACAGTAGTTTTACCACATAACGTATGCAATTTAAAAGACTTTCTATTTCCAACTTTTTATATCTTACTATGTTACTTTACGAGTCAATCTACTACATGCCTATATTAATTGAAATATATGCGACATAATATGCTTTATCACTATGCCAAATTCAAAGTTTTGAGGTTAAACGTTTCTAAAAATACGACAATGGCAGACAAACTCGAAAGTAATTTTGAGGACTACATTTTTTTCCCTTTGGGATTAGGATCCTAGAAAAATAAAATATTTTAAATAGTTCATTTAGATAAGGACTTGATGGTTGATATAGTTTTTCGTGGACTACTAATGGTATTAACTGATAAAAAAACTTAGTTTAATAAACTGCCTTGCTTATTATGATCAAATTAAACTACTCTTAAATTTATTAACCAAATAAAAGCATATTTTCAAAAAATCATTCGTTGTTAACAAATTTAACAAAAAAAAACAAAACTATAATATTCTGTCCTGGTTTTGTTATATAGTATTCTTTCCTAATCATGTAGAAAAAAATGTTTAGCCTTGGAGGAAAATCTTTACTGCCGTGCGACACTGAGTGAAAGGTCACTAAGAAACTTTTAATCCCAAATTTTTAACCACATATAGATTTAAGTAAATACTTGAATGTAAATTATTTCGGTCTACTCGCATTTTTAAATTAAGGCCACTTTTTATAAAATGGCTATTATTGAAAGAGTAAAAAAAATTATTGGTTTTTTTTTTCGTTACATTTATAAAATTAAGCTAAATTGCTCGATCGTTCTGAAATTGTGAGACTTATGACGTTTTGACTCACAAACGAAGAGTCGGAGGAAGTGTTTGTATTTGCCAGTTTGCCACGCAAAATCAGTTGCCCCGCCCTTGTAATAGTTTGTAAAGGGATGGGGAAAAGTTTCCATTTCCAAACAAATGCCTTAAATTTAGTACTCATTATTGTTTTTAACATTTTATGTTTGGTTTTTTTTATTATTTCTTGTTTTAATACGAAATGTAATAATCATTTATGATGACGACTATTATTTATCTATACGTATTTTAGAATATTAGAGTAATTAAATAAGCGAGAAAGTAAACATCTTTCTATATTCCCTTAAATATACATTTTATTGATTCGTCGGATTATCTTTTCTCTTCGAGAAATTTCTTAACATGTCCCGCAGATATTTCTTTTTTTATTTTTTAGTCATTTTATTTACTTCACACTGACCAATTTTATTTAATGTTTATTTATAAAATTAAAAGGATATAATACTTGGGTTACTTATTTATTTGTGTCTTGAAAACTCAATGCTCAACTTTGAGTATTACCTAAAGCAAAATATTTTTTTTAAATAGATATGAAACAATAACGAATAAGACAACACACTTTTAGAGCAATTCGATAAAAATGAAGAACAAATACACAGTAATATTAATAAATATCATTTAGAAATCAGTTGTGAACTACTAGGCAACTCCATGACCCCATTTCTGAAATGGTCAATGGAGCATAAAAAATATCTAGACTGGGTGGATTTTGTAACGCATCCGTTGAACAAGGTGAGTGCACAAAAGGTAACTGTACGCTGTAGAATATTCGTGCGCGCTCTAGGCAGGTAAAATAAACAATGATATCGTCCCCTCATTTAGCAGCCAGGAGCATAAAGGGCCACCAAATTCAAGATCGAGGGGTTATCAACATATTGATTAAATTATTTTTAAAAATGCATTATCAAAAGTAATTTCCGTCGAAGACGAAGAGAATTAAATCCGACCATGCCATTATGAAATCTGAAGGAAATAAATAAGGGTAATAGCCATACATTTATAATACAAAACCTATCAAACTCTTTTAATATTTTCTCCAGCTTGATGGTCAGGTAAGTTCATACGGAGACCACACGTCTGCATTTTTTTTTAAGTATACTACCGACTAAAAAGTTGAATAGTGTGACGATACATTCGGCATGACAAATTTCAATACCTTGTAGGCCTTCTGACAGTTTTCCACGATATAACCGTAAATGTAAGATGATCATACATAATTACACCGAGATCCTGCATAGATGGAACCCTTTTGAGTGTAGCTCCGCCCAACTCAAAATTATGCACAAGGGAGACACGTAAGCGGGAGTTTGTCATCATAATACATTTGCTTACATTAAAATGTAGTTTGTTGCTCACACTCCATTGGAATACTGAGTCAACATCATATTGGAGCAGCTCATTTTTGGATAGGCTATTAACACCTAAGAAGAGTTTTAATCAAAGAGTCACCGCAACGGGCAGTGCTGACAACTAAAGGCAAGTTTTTTAACATGATCAGAAATAGAAGTGGACCTTAATTCTCCAAGTGAGTAATGACTCCAAATTAAGTTAAGTAAGGCCGCGATTCGAAATTTTTAAACCGGATGTTGTTTACAAGCCCGAAAATAATTGGCAAAAAAATTTACTAGAGCGGGAGACATATCTGCCTCCAATAATTTTACTAGCAGAATATCATTTCCAACTCGATCGAATGCCTTTTTTTAATCAAAATAGGCTACATCGACTTGAGGACCTCAATCCATTTCTCTAGCCACATAATTCACAAAATCAATGAGATTAGTTACGGTGGAACGCTTTGGACATATATCGTACTAGCAATCCGTTAACTGATTGCTAGTACGATATATGTCTACTGCTCATTAATCCAGTGGCTACTTGCATTTCCAAAGTTTGAAAACGAAATTTTTTCCAAGGCAAAAGAATCAAGAACTTCATACGCAATGTGCATTGTGAAAAGTTTTGGTTTATAATAAACACCAAAAGAACGTGCTTTAATTACTTACCATACCCAAAATTAGATTAGTATTGCTGCTTTAGGAGTTTATGATTTATGTCCCAACTCTATATTAAAATTTAAGATTAATTGATGAAGATCTGCTTTCATAAAAAATGCTGAAAAGTTCTTTTGACCACACGAAGGAAGTAAAAACTAATAGAATTTTATTCTGGAAACGATGCACTCCGTGTTAGACAGTGAACTCGCTTGGCCGATGCTGAAGGGAGCCGAGTTTATCCGATTTAATGTCACCGAACCGAGGGCGACGGTTCAGTTTCGTTCACTGCTCAGAAAAAATATGCATAGTGCACCTAAAGAAGTCTTCACTTCAATATTTTTAACAGATACACTAGTGCTTCTGGTGTATTTGTCAAAAATATTGAAAATAGTGAGACTTTATGTGTACTGGATACTACAGACAAAGGTTATAGGACTAAAAACTACAATTTCATAGTGCGGGGTGAATGCAGAGTGCATTCACCCCGCACTATGAATTCAAATATATTCAAAACATAATTAAACTACTAATCGCGACTCCGCAATGTCCACTATGTCGGATTTCTAATAATATTACATACATATATAATCAAAAAATATTCCCAACAACTATAAACAAAATAGAATATGCCTATTTTGGTAAAATCACAAATATTATTTAGGAAACGCCTGAGGTGTCAGGATATCTGACGAATAACACGAATTTTGACGTTTGTATTTTTTCTTCTTTGAAATTCGCGCCGCGTCTTTCTTGGTAGCTTTGTAGGTATGCATATAGTTCACGAATTAGTAGCAAGTGGGTTCAGTTGCGTACGGTTCTGACAGAAGGGTACATTACTTTCTACCTCACCTCACGTCAGTGTTCACTTAGTAAAATTTTGCGGAGGGTATTTTACTGTTATGCGTTTTGATAAAGAAAATCGTGTTTCAAAATAACTAATTTCAACCATGGTTTTACTGTTTTGGTTCAAGGTGACCTTTCGTTATATCTTGTTTATTGACTGATCAATAAAAAACGATTAATCAAAGAAACGGAAACTTTTGACAATCATTGCAATTGCATTATCATCTTCCTCTTATGAATATAAGAGGAAGATGATAATGCAATTAAAGAGAACGAACATAATACGACGTGAAAAGCAATAAGTTATTTGAACCTAAAAAGAAACGCGAAGTGAATTCGAGTTTTTATGGTTTTCAGAAAAACCTAAAACATTACTTTTTGTGTGAACTTACCAATGGAACCAAAGACCGTTTTGCTGAACTCTATCTTGCATAATATTGATATTATTATGGATGAAAAAAGGAAACCAACGTTTCTTTATCGACAATGTAGATATGAATAATCATATGCATCTACGTTAATTAGTGTCTACGTTACTAGTGGAGGAAAATGGTGATTTTTATTCATTTGTCTGATGCTATATGAATGCTTAGGGGAAAGTGGGGTAATTGGGAACACCTAACTTAGAACACTAAAATAAAAAAAAGTTACAAATCAAATCAACTTTTATTGCAATATTAACCTTGCTTATCAACATACAAAAAAATAAATCAAAACTCTTGGAAATAAACTAAATAATCTAGGAAATTGTAAAATTAAAAAACACTGTCGTTTTTATTTACCCGATACCGTGTGGGATAATTGAGATCAGTTCGCGGGGAAACTAGGATATTGGGGTAATTGTGAATGACATAATTAAATCTGTTTAAGTCTTACGTTTACTTTATTTGGCAGAAATCACATATGTAAACGTTACTAGTTTCCCCAGTGGTACATTTCTCATGTGCCCAGTTATTACAAATGATGCATTTGATCCAATCTTCCCTAAGTGGAAATTCATATTTTTCGCTGCAAGATATACAGTAATACTCCTCTTCGATTTCATTTTCTTCGAAGACCTTCTTCAAATTTCTGACCTCTTTACCCTTAACCTGTGCTTTTACTTTTGAAGTTTTAGTTGTCTTTTTCGTTATCATGTTTTCTTTTTTAATTTTCTTCTCAATTTGTCTTTTCTGTTTTTCCTCTAGTTTATACTTGATTGGTGTGCTGGATAGAACCTGTGAATATTTTTTATTACCTCGCTTACGATTTTGTATGTTAGGAATAACAGGTACGTTGATGATGTCAGCAAGAAGCACAGGAGTGGATGAAGGAGTGGTTTTAATAGTATTTGTTTGATTTTCTGGGAATAAAGCATCATTCTGACTCTGACTGTTCATGAGTTCACTCAAACTTTGCTCAGCTGCTATTTCACGAATGGCGGTACTTGGTTCTTGACTCTGACTGAAGTTTGATTTGTCTAAGGACACGTTTTCAAAACATTCTTTAAACTTGTTTATGTCGATAGGATGGATTCCAGCCACTTTAAATCCTCTGACACCCTTGCTGATATTGGCCGCTTTATTATTAGCATTTGTAAAAAGCTGTTCAACATCATATTGAGTGATTCGTTTGCCAGGATTGTTTATCATGTAGAGCTCACACTCTCGATTATAGGCAAATTTCAATGAACTGAAGAAAGTCAAATCAAGTGGCTGCATTTTGTGAGATACCTGGGTTGGTAACGAAAGAACATGCAGGTTGTGTTGTCTAAAAATTGTATATGCTCCGAGACTAATTTGGCTTTCGTGATTATCTAGTATTATCAAAATTGGTTCTTCTTTGGTGGGTTTTACAAACGAAACGAAATGCTGCTAATAATCTACGAATAAGAACTCATTTATCCAGCCGGAATCAGACACCGTAACAATCATATCGCTATTACAGCCTTTAAGCAATAGGTCGCTTATTCGCTTTCGTTTAAATATTAACATCGGAGGTGCATACATACCACTAGCACTGACAGCACAGTTGTGGTAACGCAAAAAAAAACGAAAACAACAGTTGTGGTAACGCCGCGTTCTCCACTTGTAGCTTTTGCTACTTGTTTTAAGCCTTTTGGACCTAAAATTTCGCAATTTTTCTGAACAGTGCTTATCCCCGTTTTATCGATATTAAATATACGATGACTAGAAAAACAGTATTTCTTTTGGAGGGTTTCAAGATGTTCAAAAAACAGATTAACTTCAGTGGACTGCTGTAATTTTGTTAAGCGACCTAGGTTCTGGAGTTCGTAGACTAATGGAAGGGTGCCTAGACATGAATGAATAGTACCAGCCTTTGCGTGCCAACTGAAACTCCTTTTTAAAGTTATGTTTCAATTTGTTAGCTTCAGCAAACATAAATGCTATCTTCCGCAGTGAGTTTGGTGTAATCCCATAAAGAGACTTGCGGCAGTCGAGAATATATTTTTCTAGTTGATCTTCTTGGCTTTTATTAAAGACAGAGCACCAACCTTTTTTTGGTTCTTTAAATACTTCTTGTTGAACTTGCTTAAATAGCGTAGTTTTTGGCACTGAATATTTAGTAGCTGCTTTACCCAATGTAAGCTTTTTATTCTTAATGTCTTGTATTGCACGCATAAGATCTTCATTTTCATATCCTGTGGTGGTTTTCCTTTCATAGTGACGAGGCATCTAGAACAAATTTTAAGCGTTTAAGGGGTAATTCGGAACGTTTCCATTTACTCGCCTGACGTCGTTCCCAATTACCCGAAGTAAACAACTGAAATCAAAATGGCCGTTACTCGCAATATTATATTTGGTGAACTACAAGCCACACGGAATTTATAAATAGATAGTACATGTCAGAAAGTAAATAAATATCGTCATATTTATTTACTTTCTGTTTAAAGACGTCTCTTTAAGCTCAAAACTATGTATTCAACATACCACAGAAATTGTAACAAACAAAGTAATAATATTGTGTGACTCACCGTGACAGCGGACGCTCGTCCTCTGGCCTATACTTCTGGCGTCACACTAAGGGACACCGACCGCGATCTACTTAGATATATACGGGTGGGGTAGTACACCGAGAGCGATCTACTTACATATGTACGGACGGGGTAGTGCGGTGGGAAGTATTTTATATTTTACTGTTCCTATTTCCCCGCCGTTCTCAATTGCCCCACTTTCCCCTATGTGTTACACAGGGCGAAAATTGATCAGTGTCATAAACATATATTCAAAGCAGTTGACTGTAGAATTGCATTGAAAAAGAACTTTGATTGGCTGAATCAGTAAGTAACTGGCTATGAGAAGTGGGTTATATATGTTAACCATGCACGCAAAACATCAATGGCTAGGTGTCGGAGAAACAGGAGTTGCAGGATTCAAAACTTAAATAAGTGCCAAAAAGGTGATACTCAACTGCTGGCGGAATATCAAGGGCATTATTCATTGGGAGTTGCTTCCGGAGGGATCTACAATTAATTCAGATATTACTGTGAACAATTGGACCGATGACCACATCCTCCATATTTAGACTACCTAACTGCAGAAATCACACTAAGTGACGAAGGTAGAAATACAATTTCCGCACCCGCTAAAATCAACTTAAACAAACCTTGGAAATGAAAACTCCAAGATATCCTTCTGATGTTAGCCAAACTACATTCCATAAAAGACGACACGTTTATCCAATGTCTAAGAGTAGGAATAGAAGGGCTGAATGAGGCAAATATTGGGACGATGTCCATTATCCAATATTTTACAATGTACATTTTGATTATTTTCTTATTTTATTCTTGTTAAAATTTAATTAAAATGTGTTTAGTATGTTAAATAGATTGCTCCTAATGTTGAATTGATAGCTCTAATTTGGAACAAAGTTAAAGTTTCAGACGCGTATAATTAAGGGTTAATATATTAAAATAAATTGTTAGTTACGTGGCGAGGGATGAGGAAGAAAATTTGCTTTTTTATTTTATTGAATATTATTTCATATGAAATTGCCTTTTAAAAAGGATGCAATGGTTTTAACATATGTAATCTACTAATGTTTCATTATAAACTTACAGGATTCATTAATAGTATGGGCACAGGACCACCACACGCATCACAAATACAGTGAGACCGACGCTGACCCTCATAATTCCACTCGTGGACTGTTTTTCTTGCACATTGGCTGGTTGATTTGCCGCAGGCACCCTGAGGTCAAAAGAAAGGGTCAGACAATCGACTTCAGCAATTTATACGCCGATCCTCTACTGAGAATCCAGAAGAAGCGAGCATGGTATTTTTATAACACATATAGACACACACACACGCACGCACGGTCTGGAAGGAAAGGAGAGCACAATGTCCGGGGAATATGGTGGATGTTGTCATCGGTCTAATTGTTCACAGTAAATATCTGAATTAGTTGTAGATCCCTCTGGAAGCAACTTCTAATGAATAATGCCCTTGATATTCCGCCAGCAGCTGAGCATCACCTTTTTAGCACTTATTTCAGTTTTGAATCCTGAAACTCCTGTTTCTCCGACACCCAGCCATTGATGTTTGCGTGTATGGTTAACAGATGTAACCCACTTCTCATCGCCAGTTACTTACTGCTTCAGCCAATCGAAGTTCCTTTTCAATGTCAATAAATGTTGGCAAGTATCAACTCTGCACTGAAGGTGATATGATGACAACTCGTGAGTATTCACAAATTGTATTTTGAAGCTTTTACCAATTCGTGCAAATGTGTTTCTATGGTGCCATGACAGCGTGTAGCTCATCTGCCTATTGACGAGTCGTCAGTCGAGGAACTTCCTCAATTACACATCGTAATCGTTAAACGTCCAATTCAACAGGACGTTCGGTGCGGAGTTCGTCCTCAAGGTCATAGTCCTCATTCCTGTACTTTCTAAACCAAATTTTTGCCATTGCGTAAGACATCGTGGACTCACCCATCGCATGACATGTATTATTTGTGGCGTCGTCACTCAGATGAAATTCGTGGCGTTAACTGTTGTTAACTGACTGCACTTTGACCTATTAATACCCTATAGTAAAACTTTCTAGAAGTTTCGAAAATCTTTCTAGAAAAGTCCTGAAGTTGTGGTTAAAACTTACAAGCCAACTTAATATATATTTCGCATCCATAAATATATAGATTTCTTGATTACTAAGATAATACACATGTATTTTATCCACTATTACAGTTAGAAAGTTCTAGTTTACGCTCAAATTTTCAGTCTCGATAGCATTCTCAAACCCACAAACTCCAGTATTTGATGAATACTAAAATAATGTTACTAGATCTTGGTCACTATTATATATAGCTGAAAATTTTAGGCTTGAGTCCAGATGTTGTTTCATGTGGTCCAGTTATCATTTATCTCTAATCTTATTTTAATCAGATCCTTTGTAAAATCCCTTCTAGTCGGTTCTTTGATCGTTAGTCAAAGGATACGGATATGAACTCTACGATGTCTCGTCTCCACTTTTACTTTGTGAAAATTGCGCATAAAATCACAGATATTATGTATTAAAATAATATCTAACATTTCAACAAAACTATGTGCTCCAGTGGTAATAAATATTCGGTTTCCAAGGTTTTCTGCATTTCCTGATTTTCTCAACTTGTATTTTGTGGTTAGGAGACACATGAGTAAAGTATGCATATGCACAAAAATATATAATAGCGGCAATATCAACAAGAATCTCGTCGGGTGATAGAAGGATAACCGAATGATGCAAGCTAAGTGGAGTCAAGTATATTCATGAATCCACGCGTAGCTCCTCGTTTTGCAAATATTTCATCATATCATTCTAAAGACTTTTTACGACTTTGTTATGCGGACAAATATACCTTTATATATTTATCAAAAACATCAATTAGAATTTTTGGCCCAACATACAATTATAAAAAAATCATTACATGTGAAAAAATATGTTTCTAAATATATACGTGCCCCTTTCACAGTGTTTAAATACTCACAAATTTATTTCCAAAGCCTTTGCGTAACGTATTTACATAAATTTTGTAGGGTAAATACACTGTAATTGTAGAAAAATAGTTTTGTACCTTTTTAAAACGCATTGTACTACGTGCGTGTGTTACCTTAATCGCAAGGCAACAACAATCAGCACGCCATTCACGCTAATTGCTCTAACTACACCCATTTTCGTATTTTTTTCTGGCATATGTCTGTTTTAACAACAACTTTCAAGTAATACAAAATAAACAATTATTTCAATTTCACAAACAAAACTTAGACTCCAGTTGACTTGGAACAACACGCAGTGTTAAGTGCATAAGGAGGAGTGAATGTGCACTCTCCTAAAACCAGTCAATGTTTCCATAAATTAAAAAAAGCTTGGTAACTTCAAGAATCTTCATCCAAGACGACCTCTTTCATTAAATTCCGAAAAATTTAAAAAAATCAGAAGTAAAATTCTCATTATCTTATAGAGATCTCTAGAGACTAGAGATCTCTACAAGAAAATAAGAATTTCACTTAGATATTTATAGAGAGTCTATGTCATAATAATTATTTGGCTAATAATATTTTGGCTCCAATATCAGACTATGAACATCATATGACATCTGCTTTCATATAATGTTCATGGTCTGACTTGACCTTAGTCAGAAGATTTAAACGTGCCTAGACATTAACTTGCTCCTCGCAATTATGAAATTACTACAACCATCATTTGGACATCTATGAATTAACAATAATGAAATAAGAGGGCCTGAATATTATTTTCCAGTTATGAATGTTTGTTTATATACGTTCATACGTTCTTAAGTGTTTGCTTTCTTTCTTACATGGCTACGTTTATGAATGCGTTTGTATTTTTGTAATAATGCAACGCACGAGTGGTGACCAATGCTGCAACACTACCTTATATTTTAACTATATGTTCAATTTATTTAAAATATGTAAAATATGTATTGAAATCTCTACCTCTAAATCTAGTACCTATTTTTCGATATTTTATGCTCGTAATTTTCCACATTTTTTTTTGTCACACGAATTTAAATTTAAATCATCGTTCTACCACGTCAATTATCTCACATGTAGATATCGAATCACAAATTTTGATAAACGGAGAAATGGTAATGCATCTTAAATAATAAAGTGTTCATCACCAGAGTAAATAGTACATAGGAATAACAGGGTTTGTTGCAAATAGGGCCCGTAACATATATTATCAAAATAAAAATTGAAGGGTATATAGAAGCAAAACTCACCTTATGGCTGTTATATTTAAAGTGGCATGTGTAAAAATCGGAAAAAGTGTTGCAAAGAGTAAACAAAAATTAATAAAGTTGCACTTTTTTGTTACAAAATTTTGATAATGTCTTAATTTAAGTATTCGGTTTTAATTAAGAACTAGCAGGTTACTTTGTGCTTTTCAATTTAATTGTAAGACAAAACCAATTTATATGCTATGCGCACACGAAATAATTCGAACTACTTCCAATCCCTTATATAAATAACTAGCGTGACCCGTGCGAAGTCTTCGCATTATTTATTCCATTATGAAGCTCAGATGACAGATCAAACAAATATTTTACTAAAATTGACATATAGAGGCGCAAGTATCAAAAGCATTGAGCTAAAGCGCCACTTTATTTATACGTGAGTGGATTTGAAATTAAACAAAAATTTTACCGACCGTCAATCATATTCACTTTGAGCCGTTAGATGGCAGCATTGCTGTTTTGTGTATATAATTTTAATAATAATTAATTAATTGATTTGCAAAAACAATAGCAATAATAAATTTTTTAGTTGTGGATGCCGGTAGAGCAAGCAATTATCTATAAAATGATATATAATTTATGTGGATTAGTTGTGAGGTTTTTTCTAAAAAGGGAGTGTAACATCTTAACCTTAGCGTATTAATATATTTGATGATGATGATATGATAATTTAGCTGACTTGCATACGTTTCATTTTGTTCGTCTAGTAAAATCCGTCCAACTACTCAGAATCCCAAGTTGTATAAAAAAAAACAATTTCCCAGGATAATGACATCAAAATATTGTCACTTTTGAAGCAGTTTGATTCGCCAAATACTCTTCAAAAAACTAAACCAATATCAATTGATTTTGAGCCTTAACATTTGGCATAAATTAAGACTATTGGACATTAAAGTTATGATAATAAAATAACCAATTGTCTGTCGTGATTAGTCAAAAATAAATACAAATTAATTAGTAGAGTTAATGAAGTAAATGTTATACTCCTTTCTATTCCCAAAAAAATGTTTGAAAAAAAATACACGACAATAGAAATACGATGAACTTTTTCTTCTATTCACATTAGTAACATAATTAGATTTATTTGGTATTATACTGCATACAAATATTATAATTTATTAATAATTATTGGTGTATACGCATTGTATAATATTTATAATGCAAAAATGAGTATACATAATGCCGATCGCTGAGAGAACGAAAGCCATATAATCAAAGATAACGATAAAGACGTTAAAGTTTTTTCTAATTTAATTTTTTTAGAAATAAATATATCTAACAATCATAGAAAGTATACAGTCAAATAAGAGCAAATACTATTATAAAAAACGCTTCCGTGTACTATGTTCATTGCGTGCATTCTACGTTGCAAAATAACACCAACACTTATTTCAAAATTAAATGTCTCAATTTTTTTCACTTTTCTTACACCAAATACCCTATATACGCACAAGCATATTTATTATGCAGTATCGATATTAAAAATACAGTATAAAAAAAACGGATCGATGCCCTTAAGATGTGGTGCTGGAGAAGAATGCTCGGTATATCCTGGAACCAACTAGTCCGTTTTTCGAGAGCTGGGCGTCAACAAAGACTATCAAGTACAATACAAGCTCGCTCACTTTCTTTGGACATATAACACGACGCGGATGCGAATCCATAAAGAGCCTAGTAATGCAGGGCAAAGTCGAAGACATCAGACCATGCGGCAGATTACCAATAAGGTGGACAGATAGAATAAAGAAGACCTTCAACGAACAACATGAAGATCACGATCACTCTGCAAACGACAAAGGAGATCAATATTCTATCTCATTTACTTCGTCTGCCTTGCTTAAGCGATTAATGCAGAGCAAAGTCGAAGACATCAGACCAGGTGGCAGATTACCAATAAGGTGGACAGATAGAATAAAGAAGACCTTCAACGAACAACATGAAGATCACGATCACTCTGCAAACGACAAAGGAGGAGATCAATATTCTATCTCATTTACTTCGTCTGTCTTGCTTAAGCGAAAGCGAAAGACGGTTGAATATTATCTATGGCAAATTAAAACTGATTGTATGCTATTTCACTTCGTCACATAGTATGTAAATGACTTGTAATAAATAGCATATATGGATATCGATTTCATACAGGTTGGAATAACAAATATTCCAAAATGTTTTACACCTTCCAGTTTTATGTATATAAATCTTGGGATATTCCACTTTTCCCCTCTACGTTTTAAAATTCAATCAAATATTAATAAACCATCCACGTAATATATATATATATATATATATATATATATATATATATATATATATATATATATATAAATATATATAAAATATGTAAAATATGACGAGTTTAGTGAATAGTCGTCAACTGATTGAGTTTATGTTTACGCCAACCATATTTTAACTGTCAAATTATTTGGTTTAAAAACATTCCCTTTTCAAATGAGATGGAGTATAGGTGCATATAAAATTTAGACCTATTTTATTTGTAAAATGTATCTAATTATAGAGTGGAACTTCAGAAATAATATTATTATAACACAGAAGAAATAAACATAAACAAATAACTAAGTTCAGTATCAATAAAAAGAGGATTTATTGGCTTTGGCGACAAAATTATTACTATTTAAGTGCTTACTTCCCTTAGAGTTCCTTCAAAGCCCAGAGCAATATAAAACTTTCATTAAAAGATTAAGTGGCAAAATAAGCAATAATCACCATTATTTGGAGTCTTTAAAATCAATGGTTACCTCTCCCATAATTTTGATTTATGCAAAACCAACCAACAAAACTAGGCTGGTTTGCTAACCAGGATCTTCAGCTTTTTTGCTACCTTTTTATTTTCTGCTTAATGTTTTCATAAAAATTCTTTATTTAATATACTAGCAAAATTTTACCGATGTTTTATTGCTTTTGAGGGTTTAGATCTTAGCCATAGCAAATCCTTTCCTCTTCTTAAAATGAATTTAAAGCCTAATGTATTCTTTGATGATAACTATAACACTGCGACAAGTTAAATCGATGTCGTTACTAATGAAGTTGCTTTAACCCAACAGCAATCATATTTCCTTTTTAAGCATCTATTTAATCAACATGATATACTTAAAAATCGATGAAATGTTTTCTCCCCAGATACCACTCTTCATGCCATTGATGTGCTTCGTTATGCCGACTTTAATTCCTGTCTACTGTTGGAATGAATCATGGTCCAACGCCTTGTTTGTTGCCGGCTTCTTTTGTTACATTATGTTATTGAATGTGACTTTTTTTCTGAACAGTGTTGCTCATAGATGGGGCTATAGACCATATGATAAAGATATTATGCCCACGGAGAGTACAGCCGTTCCTGTGGCTACACTCGGCGAGGGCCATCATATCTACCGTCATACTTTCCCTTGTTATTACAGGACTACCGAGTTTGGTTGTCTAAGTCTTGCAACCCCCTTTGTTGACTTCTTCAGCAAAATCGGTTGGGCCTACGATTTAAAGATTGTACCAGAAATCTTCCATAGAGTGCTAAACGAACGGGCGATGGTTCCCGCGCACTGTGGAATGACAAGAGTCAGTCCGAAGAAGAATTTGAAGATGCCATAATCATCAATAAGAAGGATATTTGATAAACCTTCACAAATTCTATCCTAATGAATATTTGGTATGTCCTTAAAAGTTTGAAATCAACATCAATCCCTTAGGTCATATAATAATTGCATCAGAGTAGTGAAGTAAAAAATTAACACTAGCATAAAGCATTTTTCATTATATTTTATTTAATTAATTACGTATTAAAGACAGATAATTTAATTAAAAACTTTTGGGGATGAAAATATTAACCCATAGTTCTTTTTTTTCTTCACACAAATTTTATCTTTAAAGACAAAGGTCTGGAAACATACATAAAAATATTGAAATTGTTTTCCTATTATTTATTGTCATTCAGTTAAAATATTTTCCCGCAATTTTAAATTTCCCTATTTTACCACTATTCAATCTTTTTCATATTGAAAATATTACAAATTATGTTTAACCGTCTATTGGTTAAGTAGCACATGCGTAAATCTAACGGAATTCGAATTCATAGATAAGGATATAAAAACCTGAAATCTTTCATAGATAAGGATATAAAAACCTGAATTTGTGCTTTATTGAATATGCTAATATATCTGAGAATAACTCATTACACATCTCTCCAAAATGTTTTACAAAGAAGTAGTGGTATTAAAGCTGCCAGGTAAGAGAAGTTGAATATTGGAACAACATAGTTAAATATGTGGATTTAATGCTTTCATTCTGGACAAATAGCATACATTTTTATATTTATAAACTACGCTGATGTGACAATTACGATGGTGTTAACCAAAACTTAAAGAATACTTTTACTTTATTAGCTTATTTATTCATGTATATTTTGATGTTGGTCTCATCGTAAAAAAATTGTGATTATAATAAGGCCCAAATAAAATACCAGAAAATAAAATAAACTGAAAACAAAATATATGTTTATTTTTGATAGCTACAACCACTTGTTAATCTAATATAATAACTATAGTAACCAGCTTGGTAAGTAAATTCTATAAATTCCTTTCCAAATATATGAAAAGAGTCTAGTGGTATGTAGAGAAATTATTTCTAATTCGAGTAGTTTTCATAAAATTTCAACCAAATTAATAGTTTATACTCTATCAAATCAAAGACATTCGGTTCCTATATTTTTTACGTAAACTATTTAGTAGTTTGAAAGTTTTCTCACTATATCATCACATTGCTTAGATGATTATGAATAACATAACTTTTTTTATTTATTTAAAAATTGGGGCTATATTTCATCACTGTTTTCAGGAGAGCATTGACAAAACTTTTGAAATATTCAGCTGTTTTACTGAAATATGTACCATTTCAAGCAACGTAGAGAATTATTTCTATGTTAACAACGCGTTTTCAGAATAATAAAAATGACCCTACCATACCTACCATATCATATTTTGAACCGCTCGGGCTAAAAACTTTTCAGCCTTAGAATAAAAAAGAGTCTTCTGTCAATCGCTCAAATTAATTAAAGTGGGCGTCGCCTTGGGCGTCGCCTTGGCCTTTACCGGTTTGGCGGCTTTGCTCGCAGGTTTCTTGGTTTTGCTAGACCATTATATTTTTTCTTCTTATAATCCTTAAAATGGGTATTAACTCATTGATGATTTTCGGTGTTTTAAGTATATATATATATATATATATATATATATATATATATATATATATATATATATATATATATATATACACATATATATATACATATATATATATATATATATATATATGTATATAGTTTTATATACGATTTTATGCAAATTTAGTGACTACTTAGCGCGTAATGTCACAAAGCTGGTGAAAATCTATTTGACTCCGGTAAAAATTACATTTTGATTCAAGGTTAAACGTAACAGTTTCTTGTAAAGTTTGTTATCTTAATAGTCTTATATGGACAACAAATTGATGTATTAACATAATAGCATAATGAGGTCACAAGAATAAATTTGTATATGTCACAGTCACACAAAACGCCCCGAAGTACTTTGTTATTTATATACGACGTCATGTACTTAGGAAATAAGTAACATTTATAATGAAGATGCAATACTGTTACTCTACACATGTGTGTACTAATAGTATTGTTTACTTACTAACAGTAACCAGTTAACAAATAAATTTTACAAAATTGACATTAAGCCCAATTCAGAACTAACCTGTAGATATTTCGTATTTCTTTGTTGTAAAATGTAACGATCATCTCTCTATATTTTCCCTTATAAATTGATTCTTGCAGGTTTTACCATTATATATATATATATATATATATATATATATATATATATATATATATATATATTAAGAAACTATGTTAATGTTTTGAAGGTTCATCTTTGAAGGCACGAAGCGCTATTACGTCGCGAGTACGGTCGCAAGAACTACCGGTAAAAGAAAGCTAATTACATAATTTTCGAATTAAATAAATAAGCTTTATTCACTTTATTTTTTTATTTTTAATTACGTGCATATTTCAGCAGTTATAGAAAATTGTAATATAATTACTTTCGTAGTTTTAATGTTATATTATATAAACTTGGTTGTCACCAACTTGATTGCTTATGCATATAATAAAACTGAATGATTAACCTGGCTACACATTAAAGATATTAATGAAAATTTAATAAAGGACGTAACAAAAGTAACGGAACACAAAAACATTGTTTTTGGAATTATTGTCTATTGTCGATTTGCGTACTTATTTGCACACGTCACTGAAACTACTATACCAATTCGATAGTATTTTTAAAAGCTTATAGAGATTAACTAGAATATATATATATATATATATATATATATATATATATATATATATATATATAGAATATTTAGTTTTCATTTCATTTTTATTGGTTTTCTCCATTAAAAAATATGTCATCGCCGGTATAAAATAAATTAAAACTTTATAAAAGACTGATGAAATATGCTGCAAGACAGGAAATCATTTAAAAACTGATAGAGATAGCGTTGTGTCAATTTAATTATTTCTATAATTTAGTGTCCTAGAAAACAATTAAAGTACAAGTAAATACAAAATAAAGAAACCATAACTATTTAGCCTAAATATGTTCAAAACATATATATGGATAAGTGTAATTTTATGCGCAATACAATGAGCAATGTATATTCGCAAGAATATAAAATTTAAAAAAAATGTAATATTAAATGCAACCTAAAAGCGAATTCCAACTAATAATGTAATGTTTTTCGAACTTAGCCGTTAGATATATACCCCAACTTCTTTTCTGTGATTCGTTTCCAACCATAAATTCTAAAACTTATGCAATTACGTAAATAATTGAATAGTTAAAACACTTCTAGCCCATAACTTAACGCCTTACATCCAATTAATGAATATCCAAATGACACATACGAATTTCTTAAGTGTCGCTGTTTAATACAGGCCCATTCATCGTTTGAATGGAATTTTTTACAGATTCACTAAACAATGAAACTTTTCTGTCATTCGTGAACAATAAAACTTTTCTGTGATTTGTTTCCAACCATAAATTCTAAAACTTATGCAATCATATAAATCATTGAGTAGACAAAATACTTCTACCCTATAAGTTAACGCCTGTCATCCAATTGATGACTATCCAAGTGACGCATATGAATTATTTAAGTGTCGCTGTTTAATACAGGCTCACTTATGGATTTGAATGGAAATTTATACAGTTTCACTAAACTATGAAACTTTTCTGTCATTCGTGAACTATAAAACTTTTCTGTGATTCCTAAACAATGAAACTTTTCTGTGATTCGTTTCCAAACATAAATTCTAAAACTTATGCAATTACATAAATCATTGAGTAGATAAAACACTTCTAGCCTATAAGTTAACGCCTGTCATCCAATTGATGACTATCCAAGTGACGCATACGAATTTTTTAAGTGTCGCTGTTTAATACAGGCTCATTTATGGTTTGAATGGAAATTTATACAGATTCACTTAACAATGAAACTTTTCTGTCATTCGTGAACAACGAAACTTTTCTGTGATTCGTAAACAATGAAACTTTTCTGTGATTCGTTTCCAAACATAAATTCTAAAACTTATGCAATCATATAAATCATTGAGTAGATAAAACACTTCTAGCCTATAAGTTAACGCCTGTCATCCAATTAATGACTATCCAAGTGACGCATACGAATTTTTTAAGTGTCGCTGTTTAATACAGGCTCATTTATGGTTTGAATGGAAATTTATACAGATTCACTAAACAATGAAATGTTACGACCCAATGACTTATACATGATCTCTTCAGTCTTGACTATTACGTGATCAAGGTCAATTCAAATAATGTACAAATTCTGTACAATTAAAAGAAATTTGTACAGAACTTGTACATTATTTTTTGAATGAAGGCAAAATACCACGACAAGATTGCTATGCGTAAAACGTAACACACACACACACACAGACACACACACACACACACACACACATATATATATATATATATATATATATAATTTAAATTCTAATTACCTCTCTAATTTACCTGCATTACCTCTTCACTGTTCGTCTCGAGTCGTTTTCTTGCTGTAAAACAATAGTGGAAGAAGCTTAGCTTCTTATTTGCTTACCGTTTGCTTCCATAAACCTCATCTTTCTCTGGAGCATAAGGAACATAAATGTAAAAATAGACAGATGTAAAATATACATTATTAAAAATTAACAAAACAAAATATAAATAAATAGATAATAATTAATTAAGAAAATGTATTACTGTAGACGCAATTACCTTTTCCAGTTCCGTTTGATTTCTTCATTTCCTTACGCTTTCTTCTGTAGGACACCAATAAACTAATCATATTTTGCTTGCTGCCTCTCTTACACTGATGAAACCATCAACGCTAGCCAAGGTATTTTTTTTCTAATGTTTCTTGAAATCATTTTTGTCCTTGGACTTCAAAGGAACTGGGTTTTGGTCTTAGGTTTTCCTTATCTCTTTTTAATACCTATGAGCATCTCTCTAGACTCTAATACAAAAGTTATATTTGCCCATCGTCAAGGAATAACTTAACGTAAACAATATTTTACTAGTCAAACATTAAGTTTAAATATTTTACTATTTATTGTAGATGAGATTTACCGTGATAATTTTGTCATAATTTCTGTGATACCTTTCCTTCATGAAGTTACAGAGTGTTAATCATTTTCACTTGGGCAAATTTTAATATCGTGAAAAATCCACATTTTCAAATTCTTACATACGACTTATAAAACTAGCATAAAAATACGACAACTCTGAAATAATCTCAAATGTTTGGAAAGAATTGAACCAAGTTTTATAAAATTTAAAGTACAGGCAAGTAGAAAGGCAAGAATAAAACTATATTTATCGTTTGCTTGTAACTTAGGATTATATCACCATTATCCATAGAGAATGGAGCTTTTGATTCGATCTTATACATTGCTATGCTATTCGCACCAATGTTCGAATTATCCGTCTGTAATATAAACTTGAGAACTTCCATAGTCACAACCACCTCTTTTCTACAGTTGCCTTTTTGACTCATGTTTCATTATTCTGTCGATATTATTAAATATTTAAATAGGCGTATAAAGCTAAGTTTTTATGTATGTACTAGCTAAAATTTTTCTTTCATTTTATAAGAGTATAACATGTCAATCTAGTATAACATCATTAGTCATTTCCGTGTAATCCCTTAAATGAAGCATTTAGGACACAACTTAAAAGGAGCTACGATCGATATCTAAGAGAGTTTTGTATTAATTTACCATATACTTATCAAATTTGAGTACAAATGCTAATAAAGTGGGTAAATTTTTCTGAAAAATTCATAAAAATTCTGGGTATAAAGAAAAATCAGTACTAATGCATATGCGATAAGTCTTCTTTATCTTGCAGTTATTGAGAAATGCTTGAAAGACATGTGCGATTAAATAACTTTTCAAAGTTTTGAAAGATCACCATACATTATTTCGTACTGAGATTGCGATATTAGTAAATAGTAAATATACGGAAAATTATACATATTTATTTAAAGTTTGTTAAAAGTTTTCTGTGTATAATATGGACATCTATTGTGGAATACCTCGGATAATTAAATTATACTATATCAGTTTGATATTGACGTTTATGAAGGTTATTTTCGATACATTTGTACGAATCTGTCATTTTGGCAATATTTATTTATTTCGAAACATACAAATTTTTTTGCTAGAAGTTCGTAGGGAACCGAAAATGATCTGTATTATATAATAAATAACTTCAAACGAGTTCGCATTTGGAAACTCATATTAAAAATATTCATATATATATATAGTTTTACAAAAAAGGTTAGAAAAAAGTAAAGGATAAAAAATACCATCATCGATTTTTAAAGGAAACTTATTTGAATAACTCTTAATACGATATTGTTTCAATTACCATTTGGATAAATTATTAATTGTTCATTTATTACATATCAAACCAATCAGAACGTTTAATTACGTCACTGTTCTGTGGTGTGAATCTATTAGACAGGTATTTATTGCTTTTAAAAAGTGGAAAAATAAAAATTGTTGTGCGTATCGGTGACTTTTGTTAAATTTTGGTAATATTAGTGTATGGTGAAATCATTTATAATACTAACAAAGACCTTATTACAAAATTTGGGTAAGGACAGCAATACTTTCTAAATCACTGTTTTTTTTAAGTGAATAAATGAAAAAAGAAGCAAATGTGTCGAATTAAGCGCATATCGTCTTACGTTATTTCGTTAATTAACTAGTTATTTCAAATGTCATATTTTAGTGGATTATGCTGAGCTTAAGTTTGAATTAAGAACAAAAACTAAGCTTTGTTTTCTAAAAGACAAAAGACAATTATTTTGATACTTGACAGTTAACAATATGTTATAGTTGGCCAAATTGACAATTGGCGCTATTCACACAGACTATTAATTTATATATAATTATGCTTTAATATAAAACTTAAACTTTAATTATTTTATTAACTACGTGACTGATTTAAAAAATAACACTTTGCCGGATTACACATTATTAATTGCACAAGGGGTTGAAGTTGTGCTATTTAATAATGGTACATACTGTATATATAATATAGAAGGTATTTTCACAATCACAAAATAAATAAATGAGATTCAATTATCTTTATCATATCTCTTCTAATTCTTATTTAACACAATATAATTAGATTGTACTTTATGTCTATAAATTTTAACCTTATTTATACCGACGCGATTGTAACATACTACAAACAGTATTAACTGCGGCTTTAGATGTAGCTTCTCCGTTTAGTTCATTGGGGTTTAAAAGCTTGGCTGAAGAGCAGGATCTGCTTGTTACACTGAAGTTATATTAAGCTCTAATGAATATATCCTTAAAGTAAAAACGTTCAGTCCTTCTGGAGAAATTAAAACTAAAAATCATCCTAAAACACATTTTACGAACAACTTAAAAACTATTAAAGCATCGAATAAGTTTCAAATTAAGACCAATTACATTATAACAACAGCATTTATGTTTCAAAAACAATGGTGAAAGATGGGTTTGTGTGGGTTTTCACACTGCATATGTTAGTGAGTTTATTGTAGGGGAGCGGTGTAGGTTTTATTATATATCCGAGAGTTATACGATATACAAGTATTTTAGTGAGGGTAATAAATTAAATTGATGTTATTCTATGAGGTCATACAATGCAAATGTCCTGGTGTATATAATAAAACTAAATGGAAGTTATTCTCAGTAATATATTTATACAAAAGCAAGGATATCTAAAAGTTAGAACAAGGTTCCTAATTCTACATATCTCTCGTTTTCTTTATTCATTTATTTATTTATTTTCCTTTTTTTATTTTCTTATTTATTTATTTATATGTTTATATTAAGATGTGTAGTTGAGTTGAAATAATTTGAAGAGTACTGTACAATGTTGTCTAACTATAATATTTCTAGAAGATATCAAGTATGGGTGATGATACTATATTTAGTTGTTCATTTAATATATAAACCTTGGAGTCTTTTTTATGTCTGTTTATTTCTAATGTTTCTAGAATATTAAGTTTATTGCCTTTTGTATTGATTTGTAATATATAGGGGGCATTATCAGTATGAGGGTGATGGTTATTTTCAATGAGGTGTTTAGCAAAGTGAAATGTGTTTGGTTTGTTATTTCGTCAGCTGCTAATGTGTTATTTATATCTTATAGTAAAATCTCTTCCTGTTTGACCTATGTATACACTATTACAGTCGTTACATTTAAGTTTATAGATACCACTCTTTTTATGTTTATCTATTTTTTCTTTATTATTAATAAGGGTTATACCTGTATATGGGTTGAGGACTCATTCCGAAGTCTTTGTCTTTCATGTTAAACTTGAAGTCTACAGTGTACAATGAAGATTTCTTTTCTTACTCTTTGGTTCCATTTTTCCTTACCTTTCTTTTAATCTTTCCTACCTTTTCTTTGGATTTTGATAGCTTCAAAACCCAAAAATATTCAGATTAATCATAGCGGTTTTTTCCATACCGTATTTCTTCTAGAGTTTTGTATTCTGGTATCCATTTTGGAACTCTGTTGGTATAATAGGCAGTTATATATGTCTATGTCCAATATTATTCTAATTGATTTTAATAAAATATAAGCGTTTGGATATTTAAACTAATATTCTATTCATGCCTTCTACTACTCCATCCAGTCCGGGTGTAAGAGTGGTTATTGTTTGGGTATAATCCTATCGTTTTTTTAGGAATTCAAGTAAATTAATTTTCAGACAATCATCTTTAAATGTTAAGAAATGTCTTGCTCCAGCAAGTGATTTCATTTCCATCGAATCACAAACATCTGAGTGACTTATTTCTTTCACTTTCTTGCTTCTTAATTTTTTTTATATAATGATGACGATTAACGTTGATAAATAGTTATTATATTAATTTATATTTTATTATCTTCTAAACATCATTTTAAACTTCGTTAACAAAATTCAACGATATTAGTAGTAATAACTCAACATAATATTATACAAATCGTTAAAGGCTCTTTTATAAATAATTTCATAATTATGCATGTTTACCTAGCGAAAATTCCTTACTCGTATTAGATGTTAATTGATAATTTCTTGGAAGTTCCCAAAATATGTCAAAAAGCTTATAAGCACTATTTCTACCACGAAATGTTCAATAAATAAATGTTTTTTTCATTATGTGGCCACTATTAAATTTCAACAACTTCTTTTACTTCAAAAACTTGATAGTAAGTATCAGTTACTACACGCATTTAAATATAGTGCGCAAGTGAGTGCGCATGCGCGCATTGTAAAATTTTAGACCCATCATTTTTTCATAAGCACTTAAAAAAGTATAATTTCAATAATACGATGGAAAAGGAGTTCAGATAACTAAAATTTAAATATAATATGCGTTACAAATATATATTACAAATACATTAAAAGATTCATTGTTTACATTCATTCTTCCAATGTCAACACATAATGGTCTGTGGTTAAACAATCGCACAGAGTAGAGATTGTTGCCAGAGAATTTTAAAATGTCAAATTGACTGAATGTGTTCCTTTTTCAATAGTCCGTGGAAAGTATGTCAAGGCAAAAAAGCGTTTATTTAATATTTTCTGTGATACATATTATTGCTTAATATATACCTACTTTTATAATTAAATATTTCGTGTGATACATATTATTGCTTAACATATGCTTAATATATACCTGATGTTTTACATATTATTGCTTAATATATACCTATTGCAAAAAGAAAATTCTCTAGTAGCAATCTGAATTGACTTACTCTAGCCTACCTATTAGTGTTTTCAACAAAGTGAGTAGGTAAGTACATTACTGTTGAACTGGTTGAATTTCGACCACTAGACGATCACTAGTTTTATTTAAAGAGAAAAGCTCAAGTAATTCCCAAATATTCTAGGACCATAAAACAAATCCAATTCATATTGAGGGGCGTTATTTAAAACCTAAACAATGAATAAGTTATTTATTTTAGAAAACAATGAATAAGTTATTTGAATATTGTTAAATCATATTATTTTAAATATTATAAAAAAAATTTCTACTAAGGGTTTTTCACGTAAATTTTTTAGGACTGTGATGTGTACATAAATGAGGATTTTAACGTAAAAAAGATTATGGTTTAATGTGTCAAAAGGTTTTATAATGTATTAAATATTTATACCTGAAAGGACTTATCCTCTATATATATATATATATATATATATATATATACATATATATATATATATATACATATATATATATATATATATATATACATATATATATATATATATATATATATATATGTGTGTGTGTGTGCGTGTATGTGTACACTACACAACTATATGATTTCTACGATATTATTTCCAGTTACTTACGGATTAACATTTGGTTAATTTTTAAACCAACATTAAAACTCTATCGGAGAGAAATTTAAATCAAATATTCAAATAATCTACATAGTCATTCAAAAACAAAGTTGACAAAGCGAACATTGTCGACTTATATATATTTCGTGACACGATCAGTTGTGGATGGATGTATGGCCGGTAACCAAACTGTTCGATGTTGGTTTAATTTAATGAATGACGGCGCAATATGAAAATGTTTATGCAAACTCAAATCAAAATTAAAATTGAGTAAATACCCTAACTATTTTTTCGTAAAGTATTAAAAATCTAAACGTGTTCTGCACACGCAAAGATTTACGTTAACCAAAGTTTTGACAATAATTATATAAAACGAAATAATTGATGGTACGATCATAAAATAAAAAACAACGCCTTTTGAACGTTTCAAAATTCTAAATTTATGTGACAACCTTAAAAATCTTCCGCGACATCTTCTTATACGTCAAATTAAATATCGTTACTATGTAATGATCCTCAGACCGGTGACTGTTTTATATTGATTGATGTTTAACTTGGTTTTGTTTATTAATAAATTTATGGTGTTGAGGTAACTTCTTTATTACTTTTGGTTTCAGAAGTGCTGATTTCCTTCTTTAAGAGCATTGAATACCGAGATAAGTAGTAATTTAGAATATCCCTACAGCACGAAAAATTAGGAAAATAATTTTTTTTAACTAATTTCTTTATCATTTTCTAAAATTAAATAACGTAAATTGTCATCATTAGATGAATAAAAAACATTTAGATATGGTTATCAAAGTGGTAACGGGCAATTTTTTTACAACAAATGGGTGTTAGACAGCAGGATGAGAAGGGAAGAGCGGAGGTCTTGTACCTACTCGCCGAGCCTGATTGAGCCTAAAAAAATGTTAAATTCCCTGGTTATCTCGTAATTAATTGAAAATCTCCATAAAATTCCAAAAGAAAGTATTTTTCGGCATAAGGAAGACTGACTTTAACCGTAACTTTCAATATTGCGTTGAAGAAGATGTAGAGTGCTCTATCTATAAAGCAATAAATAAGGTTCAATAAGTAAGGATGTTTGCTGTTACTCAATATTACGCTACAATAAATGTAGATAACATTTGCACCGGCAATTAAAAAGGTAACAATTTAATATGCAGATTATGTGAATTCAATTGCAGGACGATAATTTGTATCTATATTTCACTCCTTTCAGAGAAATAAAAACAGCATAAAACACCGCAATCTTCGTATTTCATAATGAACTTATTTGACTCTCATGTGTAGAGTTAAGTAAAGACTTTCAACCATGCGATCTTATCGAATAAATATGAATATGTAAAATTTTTAAAATTAATTCGCTTTTATAAAATAAACAAAATGATGAAGTCTATAGATTTGATAAGGTATACTTATAACGTGTCCCGAAAACTCGCAGTTAAAAATTAAAAAATACCAAAAGAATTTGAGTTTATTTAGCTTTTAGGAAAACAGAAAAGTATTACATTGCACTTACATACCCAAAAAATTAAATGGCGTATTGCTTATATTATCTAAATAATACTGTAATGTATAAAACATTCACAAAGGAAACCATAAACATCAAAAAGGAAACGGAAACCAAAGATTATTACTAGACTTTCTATATATGAATGTTTATATTTATTCCAATTATAATGGAGAACAAATGTTTGGTTCATTTATTTAATATCCGTTATATTAATGCTTATGTGATATATGAAGCGAAAATAGGTTACGACATAGTCATGAAAGTGTTTTTAAGCAGCTGGCTGTCGGGTTGGTTGAATACCATCAAATGAATAGCACGGCAATATGCATAATATCGCACCCGCCAAAAAAGTCTAAAAACGAAACTTAGAAAATAAAACCCCAAGATCTCTTCTGGAGTTTGCCAATCTAATCTTATAGAATATATCACGTTAGTCCAAGGTCAAAGAACAGCAGAACCAAGACTGAATTTTCAAAATGCTGAGGGCGTGGCATAATGACCATTTGGTTGCGATCTATCTAAAACGTGTTGGTGAAAATATTTCTTCTCAACTTGCCATTTTCTTATTAAATTCTTGTTAAAGTTAAATTAAAATTTTCTTATAATATTAAATTTGATAATTGTAATTAATAAAGTTTTATTTGAATATGTTTTTTGTTCTATTACTTAGTATAAATATGGGATATCCCGCACCCCATTTGAGTATTTACGTAAATATGTAAGCGCGAAAAGCTTTACCTTCAATAAGCTAAGCTAGTATTAATTAAAGCATAACATATCTCTATATGTCAATGATAAGGAAAGAAGTTAATTTTTCTTTTCGTTTCAAATATTATTATTTTTCTTTTCCTAAAATTACCTTTTTGAAAATTATGTTAATCCAAGTTTTTTTTTAAATGTAAATTTCCATATAATTCATCGATTAATAACAATATGGGCGCGGGATCCCCGCATTTATCATAGATACAGTGAGACAGACGCTGACCCTCATAATTCCGATCGCAGGCTATTTTTCTCGCACGTCGGTTGGTTACTCTGCCGTAAATACCCCGAGGTCAAACGCAAGGGTAAGGCAATGGACTTGAGCGATCTATACGCTTATCCTCTACTGAGATTCCAGAAAAAGTGAATATGAAGTTTTAGGTATTAGTACCATTCTCTTTCGTTCGTTCAATTTAGAAAAATCACAATAAATCTTGAGCTAAATTCACATAATCTAGCTCAGCTACTCTCCTGTTATCGTACTGAAATAAAATGTCTTAAAAAACCGACTTCAGAAAAATAGGTACTAAAAAGTAAGAAATAATTATCTCAAAATAGATACCTATTTTTTGCAATAAATAGCTAAGTTACTTACTTTGGAGTTGGTGCCAGCACCGCCGATCACCTTGAACAAATGTAAAATTTAAATTACAAATACTTCCTTTAGCAGTCTATTTCGTGTTATGAGCGCTTTAGGTTAAGAAGTTGGTCGACAGAGTTGGCACCGACTCCAAAATAACTAACTTAGTTGTTTATTGAGAAGAAATTGGTATCTAATTTGAGTTAATTATTGTTTACTTTTTAATACCTAATTTTTTTATTACAGTTTTTTAAAAGATATTTAATTATAGAATTGTTAGTGATTAATATATTTATACAATGATTTTGTTCCATAAAATATTGGAAAATTATTAAAAGTCACGGGCAAAGCTAGTATATAGATAATTTCCTCTTGGTATAACATTAATTGTCAACGATACGTAGAAACTAAGCAATAGTAGTAGCCGCCAAAGGTAAGCTATTAGCTGTTGAGGAGTTCCGTTTTCCATATATGAAGTCCGATATCAGATTTTGGAAATTAAAACTACCAGTAGTGAATATCTTGAATTACGTTTGATTTACTACCTTTTGATACGAAATTCCATTGTTCATGTCCAGAACGCATCATCAGACTCTGATATGATCGATAGTATAGTTATGTTGCAAAGTAACAACTGCCAGTAGCAAATATCTTTAATCACTTTCAATTTATTACCACCTCTTGAGTAGTTCCTTTGTTCCTAGGTCCAGACCTGGTCGAGGGTATAGTTATTTAACAAAGTAACAACTACTTGTAGCAAATATTTTTAATCACGGTTATTTTACTAATACCCATTAAAGAGTTCCATTTTTCATATCTAGAACTTATCGTCAGACCCTGAGCTTATAAGTGATATAATTATTTTGCAAAATGACAACTACACGTAACAAATATCTTGAATCATAGTCGATTTACTGCCATTCATTAAGGAGTTCCATCGTTCATTACCGGACCTCATCATCAGATCATCATCATATTTATATGGGACTACACCTACGGCACCCTCTTTCAAAGAAAGAAAGAATCATCTAAATCAGTCCACTCTGTTAAGAATTATCGCTGAACATACAGTTAATAATTAAAGAATTCCTTATTTTGAGAAGGAAGTAAAAATATATTTTTTCCTACTACTACTAATAAACTGAGATGATTGGTTTAGTAGTTGAAATTGGTTTAGTAGTGTAATGTTACAACCTTTAATATACTTTTCGGTACCGTTATCAGACCACGGATATCATGTGACAAGAAAGATCTTGTTCAGACGAATTAACATGCCAAAACACGAGTCTGCTTCTCGACATTATAAAATTACTATGTCGGTACATTAGTTAACCTCTTTGGGTTACACATGTCTTGACACTGATGAACTGAGTGTGTATAATGAATTAGTTACCAACCTAATATGAGCCTCTCTCTCTCCTTCTCTTTCCTTCTCTCTCTGTAAGCGTATGTGTCCGTGAGTATGTGTGTGAACGTGTGTACGCATTTGGGTGTGCTTGTGGTGTTATCAATATAGTATAATCTGTCGTAGTTCACATTGTTTTTGTTAGATGAAATTAAATTTTAGTCAATCTACCTGCAACACCAGTTGTTTCATATGTAGGTACCGAACATTAAGTTCAGATTCATGACAAAGTGAACTCGTATCTTAAATAATGAAATGTTCACTATAGGAGTTGCAGTGTTTTTCAACCATACAGTCCATATTTTTCATCATCAAAGTAAAATGCCTACTGAAAAACAGAATTTACTCTATGAGAACAATAAAAAAATATACATTTATTTATATATATATATATATATATATATACATGCATAAAAATATAAGACAGGTATTGCACAGGGTACTATAAAAATAGTAAATTATTTTCCGTCTATCTGCGCTCTTTTTTAATTAGAAAAGAAAGGAATTTATTACATAAATTGGCTGGCCCTTACAGTTAGTTAATACCAATTACTAAACACCCATTCTTTCTTGACTAATAAAAAAGGAACTTAGGCTACATTTCGCTTCAATTCTTTTCTTTTTTTTAATAATAAGTTAATGTCAAACTATTACAGGTATTTTCAACAGATTATTTAAATTATTCTATACTTTAGTGTAGTATAGAATTGGGAAAGCTCATCTTATAACATGAAATGCTTATAACAGCCAATCCACTATATCTAGACACAAGATTAATGAGACAATGGGTTAACCAAATTCGAGGAAAATGACAACGATCTGACCGTGTGATATATTAGGCAAACCATTTAAAACTACTTTCAACCCCCTCCCCCTCCTCTCCATAAGTAATACTTATTTAACTGCATACTTTTAATTATTTCTTAACGTCCATCTCATTAGCCATTGACCCAAATTTTATAATAAAAGTACAAATAGTTTCCCAGGTAACGATATCCGAATATCGCTCCTTTTGACGCTGACTGATTCACTAATTCATCATAAACCTTAACCAATTCCACTTCATTAAGACACTAAAAATTGGGCACAATTTTTGACCACTGAGCATAAAAAAGTATGTAATTAAAAAGTAGCCAAGTTTAGGACAATTATAGTCGAAATGGGAAACTAATTTATTAGTGAGATTATTTCCATAATGCGCTTAGTTTTATTCTTCAATAAAACTAAGCAAATTTGCATTTTTAATGAGTTTTAATTGCATTTTTATTATATATATATATATATGTATATAATGTATTCTATTGTATATTGTAACTTATTAAAGTTACCCCTACAAAATTATAAATGGGACCAAGATCAGTACAAACAATAAATGGATTTATCGGTCGATAAAAAATTGACACTCAAATGGTTGTCGAGTTTGATTAAAATTCCTTCAAACCTACCTATAGAAATATAAAACATCCTTTAAATCATGAACATGACATTGTTACATAAGAGAGTTTGCAAAGCGAGAGATTTAATAGTGAACAATTATTGTTTTTTTCTTTAAATTTTTGGAAAATTCAACAACTCTGCCGTGGAAAAATACACATTTAACTATCCTTTTGCATAAATAGCATGTTGTGTGATTTTCTCCATATACTTAGAAACAAGTCCATAGATCCTTAAAATCCATTATAGAAAAGACATTGAAACACACGTTCTAAGGAGAAAATAATTTGAATATTAAATTTGTGAACGCATCCCATGATTACTAGTATTAGCATAATATTAGACGGTGTTCCTATCTTTAAAAGCTAATTTTTAAGAGAATTCAGTTAATGGCTGAAATTAATTTCAATATTTCAAAAAATTGAGAATATGATTAAAGGATTTCTTTCAAACTAATAGGATTAATCAGAACGCAATATACAAATTGAATTTTATGCGGAAATAACCCGATCCATTCCCTTATGAAACATAAACTCTTATATAATAATCAGGAAACCTTGATTGTAGAAATAAACTAATTATTAATGTATTGCACCTACAAAATCGCATTATATACACAGACACATAAGCCGAGGTACATATCAACGAATCATATACCATCGTCTATAAAAAGCATCGATGGTATAGTTGCACTGCACGTAATTTTTCATGGAAAGCAACTGTCTAAATATATTTTTTTGCAGCGTCGCAATGCTATATTAAAACGTGTGGGTATTTAACACGAATGAGTATAACAAATTGTACGAGTGTATATATAATATTATACTCGTCCGTGCGCCAATTTGCACTCATACAGCCACAAAACGCGACAACACGCCAGAAACACGCCGGTAACACGCGCACGCGCACTCAAGCACGTATATAATAACACCTGCACGCTAGCACACAGACACTAAGCAGGTTTTCAGATATGTTGCACTACGCAATAATGAATCTACAAAAATTTCATTCCATAAATTTTTATTATATTTAACATAAATATTGACTAATCAGGAACTGACAAACCAATGAATATATCATGTATAGGTATGTAACAGAATGTCATAATATAATATTGGCTGCCAAACAATTGGATTGATTCTTGAAATTTTTAATGTAAAATAGTAATTTTAACGCTTCAATTCTGCTTCAGTTAGATTTATTAATAATATGTAAGTGTTAATAATAAAAAATATTCGTGAATAAAACAAATTAATTTTTATTCAAAGAGCCGAGTCGCAAACAAAATAAGGAGTGGCATATCTAGCAACTTTTGTTGTGTTAATATCATGTTAACATATGTTAACCTTCGTACTTAATGTTAATTATGTACTGTCATTTATTAATGTCAAAAAAAATCGTGAATAAAGCAAATTAATTTTTATTCAAAGAGCCGAGTCGCAAACAAAATTCGTGAATAAAACAAATTAATTTTTATTCAAAGAGCCGAGTCGCAAACAAAATAAGGAGAGGCATATCTAGCAATTAATTTTTATTCAAAGAGCCGAATCGCAAACAAAATAAGAGCCGAGTCGCAAACAAAATTCGTGAATAAAACAAATTATTTTTTATTCAAAGAGCCGAGTCGCAAACAAAATAAGGAGAGGCATATCTAGCAATTAATTTTTATTCAAAGAGCCGAGTCGCAAACAAAATAAGAGCCAAGTCGCAAACAAAATTCGTGAATAAAACAAATTAATTTTTATTCAAAGAGCCGAGTCGCAAACAAAATAAGGAGAGGCATATCTAGCAACTTTTGTTGTGCTAATATCATGTTAACATATGTTAATCTTCGTATTTAATGTTAATTATGTACGGTCATTTATTAATGTCAAAAAATTTTAAATTCAATCAACTTTCAATAAATATCTTGCAATATGTAAAATGGAAATGGATATATGACACATAAAATGAAAATTCAGGTAAAATAACATAAATATTTTTGTAAACCTGGAAAATTGTCACTGCATAAATTTAATTATTAACAACTATATATCTATGCATGTTTATTAAATAGATTATAAACAGGGTGTGGTGTAATTCTATAAAGCTATTAATACACGTTTTATAATATGTATAACATGAATTGATACATGATATGTGATAGATAATTTCAAATAAATTCACGTACGTATTTATGTACATTCAAAGATAAAATAAGTTTACATTTCGCATAAGTTTTCATAACTATTTTTAAAAGGATTACCTGTAATAAAGTCTAAAATCTGGAAACAAAGTCATTTATTTACATACTCCATCTAAATCACGTAAATTCGCCACCTCTTGAAGGCGCGTTGAAAAAAAATAGTTTATAATTATATCGCATATGCAAAAATAAACAAAAATGGCGCTCACTGCTACTACCAGCTCTTTTATATATTATGTGTGTCAAAAATGACTGTCAAAATTTAATCGATTTTTTTATTTACTTATGATTGATTAATTACTTATTTTGTGTTATTTCATCTGTTACAAGAATAACAATATATGTACTTAATTTATTTATAAATTCACAGTGAACCCACACATAATTGTCGTTAATATAATTTCCAACAGGGGTGATTTCAGCTACATTTCGCCATGTTCTGGTACTGTCATCGAGGCTACTTTTTTAATTTTGTATGTAAATTTATATGCCAATTTTATAGATATTTACGTCGATTTATAATAACATTTCATTCATTCTTTTTAAAATCTAAAATCTATTAAAATACACAAATTGTAAGACAACAGACTACAGAAGGTTTTAATATGCATTAAAATCTTTTACAATCTGTTGACTTACACTATGTATTTTTTCTCTTTCTCTGCCGTTCTACCCCATAATAAATACTTACAAATCGAGGTTTAGATTGCCAACGAAGTTTCACTTCTATCACGTGTACCGAGTTGTAGGCGCAGTATATCGAGTTGTAGGTCACGTATATCGTGTTGTATTGCAGATAAATCCAATAGTTTAATATAAATACACAAACATTATAGTACACAGAACGAAATAAAAATAATTTTTTTCTAAAAACTAATTAAGTAAATAAATACGGTCAGTTAATATGACTGCAATTCTAAAGTTAATTTGTGGTATAAAATATAATAAAGCTCCTGTAAATAAAATTTTAAAAAGAAAAACTCACATGGCAAGGAAAAATTTAAAGCTAGTTTAAAAGATTCTGGGCAATATTTATATACCATTACACACAAACATTATAGTACACAGAACGAAATAAAAAGAATTTTTTTCTAAAAACTAATTAAGTAAATAAATATGGTCAGTTAATATGACTGCAATTCTAAAGTTAATTTGTGGTATAAAATATAATAAAGCTCATGTAAATAAAATTTTAAAAAGAAAAACTCACATGGCAAGGAAAAATTTAAAGCTAGTTTAAAAGATTCTGTGCAATATTTATATACCATTACTTGAATCTAAAATATATAAAAAAAAATTTTAGCTTTCTTTAAATAAATGTTTTTTTACAATTTTTATTAAAACTAGTTACGTAAATAACGATTAAATTTTTTTTGAATTAATATACTATGCGCACTCTATACTAAAATTTTTCCCTTGAATTAGTGTTCGTATTTCTAGCAAGGTCAAAAGATTTTGTTCTTTTGAGTCGTCTAATAATATTTTGAACGTTTGGGAGTCTGGACGATCCTAGATAAATGTGGTTTTGAAATCTCTCTTGGTGAGAACTAGCAAATCTACTAATAATATCATCTGCCTCAAGATCGCGATGGAGATCGCAGTTAGGAACGTACCAAGATCCATTAACTACACACTTAAGTACTTTGTTTTGGAATCTTTGCATCGCTTGGATATTAAACTTACTGGCGCAGCCCCATAGCTGTATTCCATAACTCCAAACTGGGCGTAGAACTTTCTTATACAAAATAAGCTTGTTGTATGTTGAAAGCTCAGAATTACGACCAAGCAACCAATACGTTTTTCTGAATTTGGTGTTAAGTTCGTAGTGTGTTTTTATTATGTTCTTTCCGCCGAAGCTTTGCGCCAAGAGTCATACCAAGAGATTTAGCGATGTTGGCATATAGTAATTGAGTGCTATTAATAAAGACTGATTGTCGTGCTATCTTTTTATTTGTGAAATTGATATGTGTCGATTTGGATTCGTTCAATTTAATGCGCCATTTTTTTTGTCCAAATGACTACTTTCTTGAGAGCAGATTGAAATTTTCTAGATGAACCTTCTACATTTCTTCCACTGCAACTATTGCCGTATTATCTGCAAAAGTGGCTATTATACTATATAATATTGGAACATCATTAATATATAGCAAGTACAAAACTGGTCCTAGAATACTATTTTGAGAAATTCCAGTCTTAATCAGCTTCAAGTCTGAATACGAGTCTTGATATTTAACCCGAAAGTGTCGATTCGTCAAATAAGATTTTAAGAATTTATGAGAGTGATTAGGACGAAATAACCTTAATTTGTATAGTAGACCTTCATGCCAAACTCCATTATGCCTGCACTACATCCAAGGAGACAGCAGAATATACATTTTTGTTTTCTAACGCTTTTTCAATAAATAAATGTGAAAATTTAAAGTAATTATTGGTTTTAACAAAAAAAAAATTAGAGTGGATAATGTAAACCTAATATCTAATATTTATTCATGTATATCATACCCAAATATAAAATTTTAGTTGTAAATAAGATGCTTAGATCGTATGTAATATGCCCAAAAACCAATCAGAAATTTAAAAGTAATTTTTCCCATGTGCCAGTTAATCTAACATTAATAGATTACACAGTTCAAAAATAAACACAAACATTTTGCGAAGTCCTTTTTGGTGCCTACTTTCTTACTCAATTTGAGTATCGATTCGAAAATCCCTTTCATTTATATGTCTTTAAGTGTCTTTTTTCTGTCTAAACCATTTTGTCGATCCATTACCCCATGTGTGATGTAGTATTCATGATATTACCAACCACTAACAGAGTAAAAGCAAAAGTTGGGATGATTGTTACCTAATAACTATGTAACCAAGAGCGAATCTTTACCAAATTTGACTTGCGTATATTTCACGTAGTAAAAATAACACATAGGCTATATATTGCACCCAGCTTTACACAGGTGGAGTATTAATTTCGCAAAAAGTATATTTGGATATTTGTTATTCATTCACGTTGAGACGGCACGGGAGATTTTTATAAAACTTGATACGGGCATAGCTCACAATTGAAACTGATATAATGGTCACTTTTGACCCGAGTAATAACATTATTCTTCTAGGAGGAAAGTCGGTATTTTTATTCAATAATACAACTATATTAGTGCAATGTGTCAACAGATAGCGTAAAAATAGGTAGTTACCTATATATGTTATGATGGTGTCGTTTGATCGAAATTTCGCAGCGAGCTATTAGTACACATTTTAAGCTACATACATCTCCAAACATAAAGTTAGTCAAAAATATTTTGACTGTAATTTAATGCGCCCATAAAGCTACATTATTCTACTTCAGCCTACCGAACAATTATACTTGAGTCAAGCTGTTCAAACAATATATTTTAGGTTACCTGCCTAAAATAAACTGCATTTTTGTATACGAAAACGTAATTCGCTTTATTCACATTTATGTCTTTTAATTAACGCTTGAGTCATTGTGAAGATTACTTGCGTACTATTTAAAATTACTCTTATAAAGAGTAATTTTAAATTGTTTTGACATATTTTTGTGGAACGTTGACGAAACTAGTTATCGGTGATAAATCGTATGTATTTCTTCATTTTTATTACTTGAAATGTACTTTAAGTTGTAAAAAGAGACTAAATTTAAATTTTTTATAATGTCTCATTTTTTTTTTAAAACCAAATATAACAATTCACAATTAAATTAAACTACGTGATGTAGTATTATTTCTACTTTCTTTAAGTTCTTTACCACAACCTAGGTTTTGTTGTATTACATCTTCAGGTGGACTACTAAGATGTTGTAATACAACGAAACCTAGGTCGTGGTAAAGAATTTAAAGAAAGTAGAAATAATACTATATAACGTAGTTTCATTTAATTTCTATAAAATTAACGCCAAATATATTCAAAATATAACAATAATAAATGCATGAAAATTATTAGTTTGAAAATTGTATGACTAATACAGACAAGTGCAAGTTAATACGTATATGTGGCTATTTAGATACAAAAAATATAAAGTAAATATTGAAAACTAATACTATAAACATTAACAACTAATAAACTATAAACATTAACAACTAATAAACTATAAACATTAACAACTAATAAACTATAAACATTAACAACTAATAAACTATAAACATTAACAACTAATAAACTATAAACATTAACAACTAATAAACTATAAACATTAACAACTAATAAACTATAAACATTAACAACTAATAAACTATAAACATTAACAACTAATAAACTATAAACATTAACAACTAATAAACTATAAACATTAACAACTAATAAACTATAAACATTAACAACTAATAAACTATAAATATTAATAACTAATAAACTATAAACATTAACAACTAATAAACTATAAACATTAACAACTAATAAACTATAAACATTAACAACTAATAAACTATAAACTTTAACAACTAATTCTAATCCTATTTCTTTACTTGCTACACTATAAGCAGTGTTACTACAATAACCAACTTTGCAGTAATGAATAAATACGTATCCCAAGAAGAAGTACTTCAACGAAAATATTGAAATTTAGGCAAATATTCACGTAGAGAAAATGTATTTTTTGCACTTTTCAACATTCATTTCGCGTTCTTAACAAAAGGTTTATTGTTTCAATGAAAAGAGTTCGAGAAAATTGTTTTTTCGTCTGAGCTCCACTTTTTGGACACGTTATATATATATATATATATATATATATATATATATATATATGGATGTGTGTTTGTATGTATATATATATATATATATATATATATATATATATATATATATAAATATATATATGCCATATTTTGTCATCGATTGTTTAGATTTAACTCTTCGAGATAAGAATGGACGAAGCATTATACATAAAAATGATGAAAGAAACTTGTTTTTGCTGATTATTCGTTGATTACATTATAAATAATAATATATTAGACATTTCAATAGCCTGATATTTTAATTAAAAGTATGTGACATAAAATGATTTAAAAAAACAGGAAAAACAAAACCATATCACAGCAAAATTACTGTCGGTATATTAATTTTTTTTAAACTCCAAGTATGCACTTCGACACTTTTTTGTTATTTCTAATTTGTATCAGACTCCATTAATTTTCTATTTAGATTTGGCTTGATATTTTTGTCTAGGTGGTGGCGATTATTAAGTAGAATTTTTATGACCACAAACGTTTAGAAAAAAACACTTACGTTTGGAAGCCCACAATCAATAAAAGATAATATACTGCCGACGAATGGAATATTACACAGTATTATTTGTAGTAAAGTAGAGTTTAATCGTGATTACCGACAGAAAAAAAAACAATTTATCAAGAAAATCTGTGAAATTCTCTATACTGACATTTACTAAAATTACGAGGAAGGGCATTCATTCCTTCAATAAGCTATACAAAAGATATACGCAGATTGATTCAAAATTACAACAAATACGAAAGTGTGAAGATATTATACGGTAATCGAAAAAAAAGTATTTAATGACGCCCCGCAATATTGTCAACATAGCCGTAAATGTATTTGTAACTTACTCTAATACAATCTCTTTTATGTTTTGCATACAACTACAGAATGCAAATACAAAATATTTTTTTATCAACATTGCCGTATATAGATGTATTTGTAACTTACTCTAATACAATCTCTTTTATGTTTTGCATACAACTACAGAATGCACATACAAAATGTTTTTTTATCAACATTGCCGTATATAGATGTATTTGTAACTTACTCTAATACAATCTCTTTTATGTTTTGCATACAACTACAGAATGCATATACAAAATATTTTTTTGTCAACATTGCCGTATATAAATGTATTTGTAACTTACTCTAATACAATCTCCTTTATCTTTTGCACATAACTACAGAATGCATATACAAAATGTTTTTTGTCAACATTGCCGTATATAGATGTATTTGTAACTTACGCTAATACAATCTCTTTTATGTTTTGCATACAACTACAGAATGCACATACAAATTATTTTTTTGTCAACATTGCCGTATATAAATGTATTTGTAACTTACTCTAATACAATCTCCTTTATCTTTTGCACATAACTACAGAATGCATATACAAAATGTTTTTTTGTCAACATTGCCGTATATAAATGTATTTGTAACCTACTCTAATACAATCTCCTTTATCTTTTGCACATAACTACAGAATGCTTATACAAAATGTTTTTTGTCAACATTGCCGTATATAAATGTATTTGTAACTTACTCTAATACAATCTCTTTTGTGTTTTGCATACAACTACAGAATGCATATACAAAATGTTTTTTTGTCAACATTGCCGCATATAGATATATTTGTAACTTACTCTAATACAATCTCCTTTATCTTTTGCACATAACTACAGAATGCATATACAAAATGTTTTTTGTCAACATTGCCGTATATAGATGTATTTGTAACTTACTCTAATACAATCTCTTTTATGTTTTGCATACAACTACAGAATGCACATACAAAATGTTTTTTTGTCAACATTTCCGTATATAAATGTATTTGTAACTTACTCTAATACAATCTCTATTATGTTTTGCATACAACTACAGAATGCAAATACAAAATGTTTTTTTGTCAACATTGCCGTATATAAATGTATTTGTAACCTACTCTAATACAATCTCCTTTATCTTTTGCACATAACTACAGAATGCTTATACAAAATGTTTTTTTGTCAACATTGCTGTATATAAATGTATTTGTAACTTACTCTAATACAATCTCCTTTATCTTTTGCACATAACTACAGAATGCATATATACAAAATGTTTTTTGTCAACATTGCCGTATATAGATGTATTTGTAACTTACTCTAATACAATCTCTTTTATGTTTTGCATACAACTACAGAATGCACATACAAAATGTTTTTTTGTCAACATTGCCGTATATAAATGTATTTGTAACTTACTCTAATACAATCTCTTTTATGTTTTGCATACAACTACAGAATGCACATACAAAATGTTTTTTTGTCAACATTGCCGTATATAGATGTATTTGTAACTTACTCTAATGTAATATCTTTTATATTTTGCACACAACTACAGAATGCATATACAAAATGTTTTTTTGTCAACATAGCCGTATATAAATGTATTTGTAACTTACTCTAATATAATTTCTTTTATATTTTGAATATAAACACAGAATGCATATACAAAATGTTTTTTTGTCAACATTGCCGTATATAAATGTATTTGTAACTTACTCTAATACATTCTCTTTTATGTTTTGCATACAATTACAGAATGCATATACAAAATGTTTTTTTGTCAACATAGACGTATATAAATGTATTTGTAACTTACTCTAATACAATCTCTTTTATCTTTTGCACATAACTACAGAATGCATATACAAAATGTTTTTTTGTCAACATAGCCGCATATAAACGTATTTATAACTTACTCTAATGTAATATCTTTTATATTTTGCACACAACTACAGAATGCATATACAAAATGTTTTTTTGTCAACATAACCGTATATAAATGTATTTGTAACTTACTCTAATATAATTTCTTTTATATTTTGTATATAAACACAGAATGCATATACAAAATGTTTTTTTGTCAACATTGCCGTGTATAAATGTATTTGTAACTTACTCTAATACAATCTCTTTTATCTTTTGCACATAACTACAGAATGCATATACAAAATGTTTTTTTGTCAACATTGCCGTATATAGATGTATTTGTAACTTACTCTAATGTAATATCTTTTATATTTTGCACACAACTACAGAATGCATATACAAAATGTTTTTTTGTCAACATAGCCGTATATAAATGTATTTGTAACTTACTCTAATATAATTTCTTTTATATTTTGTATATAAACACAGAATGCATATACAAAATGTTTTTTTGTCAACATTGCCGTATATAAATGTATTTGTAACTTACCCTAATACATTCTCTTTTATGTTTTGCATACAACTACAGAATGCATATACAAAATGTTTTTTTGTCAACATAGCCGTATATAAATGTATTTGTAACTTACTCTAATACAATCTCTTTTATCTTTTGCACATAACTACAGAATGCATATACAAAATCTTTTTTTGTCAACATAGCCGTATATAGATATATTTGTAACTTACTCTAATGTAATATCTTTTATGTTTTGCATACAACTACAGAATGCATATACAAAATGTTTTTTTTTCAACATAGCCGTATATAAATGTATTTGTAACTTACTCTAATACAATCTCTTTTATCTTTTGCACATAACTACAGAATGCATATACAAAATGTTTTTTTTGTCAACATTGCCGTATATAGATGTATTTGTAACTTACTCTAATGTAATATCTTTTATGTTTTGCATACAACTACAGAATGCATATACAAAATGTTTTTTTGTCAACATAGCCGTATATAAATGTATTTGTAACTTACTCTAATATAATTTCTTTTATATTTTGTATATAAACACAGAATGCATATACAAAATGTTTTTTTTTCCACATTGCCGTATATAAATGTATTTGTAACTTACTCTAATACATTCTCTTTTATGTTTTGCATACAACTACAGAATGCATATACAAAATGTTTTTTTGTCAACATAGCAGTATATAAATGTATTTGTAACTTACTCTAATACAATCTCTTTTATCTTTTGCACATAACTACAGAATGCATATACAAAATGTTTTTTTGTCAACATAGCCGCATATAAACGTATTTATAACTTACTCTAATGTAATATCTTTTATATTTTGCACACAACTACAGAATGCATATACAAAATGTTTTTTTGTCAACATAACCGTATATAAATGTATCTGTAACTTACTCTAATATAATTTCTTTTATATTTTGTATATAAACACAGAATGCATATACAAAATGTTTTTTTGTCAACATTACCGTATATAAATGTATTTGTAACTTACTCTAATACATTCTCTTTTATGTTTTGCATACAACTACAGAATGCATATACAAAATGTTTTTTTGTCAACATAGCCGTATATAAATGTATTTGTAACTTACTATAATACAATCTCTTTTATCTTTTGCACATAACTACAGAATGCATATACAAAATGTTTTTTTGTCAACATAGCCGCATATAAACGTATTTGTAACTTACTCTAATGTAATATCTTTTATATTTTGCACACAACTACAGAATGCATATACAAAATGTTTTTTTGTCAACAATGCTGTATATAAATGTATTTGTAACTTATTCTCATACAATCTCTTTTATCTTTTGCACACAACTACAGAATGCATATACAAAATGTTTTTTTTTGTCAACATTGCCGTATATAAATGTATTTGTAACTTACTCTAATACAATCTCTATTATGTTTTGCATACAACTACAGAATGCACATACAAAATGTTTTTTTGTCAACATTGCCGTATATAAATGTATTTGTAACTTACTCTAATACAATCTCTTTTATCTTTTGCACATAACTACAGAATGCATATACAAAATGTTTTTTTGTCAACATTGCCGTATATAGATGTATTTGTAACTTACTCTAATGTAATATCTTTTATATTTTGCACACAACTACAGAATGCATATACAAAATGTTTTTTTGTCAACATAGCCGTATATAAATGTATTTGTAACTTACTCTAATATAATTTCTTTTATATTTTGTATATAAACACAGAATGCATATACAAAATGTTTTTTTGTCAACATTGCCGTATATAAATGTATTTGTAACTTACTCTAATACATTCTCTTTTATGTTTTGCATACAACTACAGAATGCATATACAAAATGTTTTTTTGTCAACATAGCCGTATATAAATGTATTTGTAACTTACTCTAATACAATCTCTTTTATCTTTTGCACATAACTACAGAATGCATATACAAAATGTTTTTTTGTCAACATAGCCGTATATAGATATATTTGTAACTTACTCTAATGTAATATATTTTATGTTTTGCATACAACTACAGAATGCATATACAAAATGTTTTTTTGTCAACATAGCCGTATATAAATGTATTTGTAACTTACTCTAATACAATCTCTTTTATCCTTTGCACATAACTACAGAAAGCATATACAAAATGTTTTTTTGTCAACATTGCCGTATATAGATGTATTTGTAACTTACTCTAATGTAATATCTTTTATGTTTTGCATACAACTACAGAATGCATATACAAAATGTTTTTTTGTCAACATAGCCGTATATAAATGTATTTGTAACTTACTCTAATATAATTTCTTTTATATTTTGTATATAAACACAGAATGCATATACAAAATGTTTTTTTGTCAACATTGCCGTATATAAATGTATTTGTAACTTACTCTTTCATGTTTTGCATACAACTACAGAATGCATATATAACATTTTTTTTTGTCAACATAGCCGTATATAAATGTATTTGTAACTTACTCTAATACAATCTCTTTTATCTTTTGCACATAACTACAGAATGCATATACAAAATGTTTTTTTGTCAACATAGCCGCATATAAACGTATTTATAACTTACTCTAATGTAATATCTTTTATATTTTGCACACAACTACAGAATGCATATACAAAATGTTTTTTTGTCAACATAACCGTATATAAATGTATTTGTAACTTACTCTAACATAATTTCTTTTATATTTTGTATATAAACACAGAATGCATATACAAAATGTTTTTTTGTCAACATTGCCGTATATAAATGTATTTGTAACTTACTCTAATACATTCTCTTTTATGTTTTGCATACAACTACAGAATGCATATACAAAATGTTTTTTTGTCAACATAGCCGTATATAAATGTATTTGTAACTTACTATAATACAATCTCTTTTATCTTTTGCACATAACTACAGAATGCATATACAAAATGTTTTTTTGTCAACATAGCCGCATATAAACGTATTTGTAACTTACTCTAATGTAATATCTTTTATATTTTGCACACAACTACAGAATGCATATACAAAATGTTTTTTTGTCAACATAGCCGTATATAAATGTATTTGTAACTTACTCTAATATAATTTCTTTTATATTTTGTATATAAACACAGAATGCATATACAAAATGTTTTTTTGTCAACATTGCCGTATATAAATGTATTTGTAACTTACTCTAATACATTCTCTTTTATGTTTTGCATACAACTACAGAATGCATATACAAAATGTTTTTTTTATCAACAATGCCGTATATAAATGTATTTGTAACTTACTCTAATACAATCTCTTTTATCTTTTGCATACAACTACAGAATGCACATACAAAATGTTTTTTTTGTCAACATTGCCGTATATAGATGTATTTGTAACTTACTCTAATACAATATATTTTATCTCTTGCGCACAACTACAGAATGCATACACAAAATGTTTTTAAAAATGATTAGAAAAAAACGTTTTCGTGTTATTGAATTTTTTCTGGGATCAAAATATTGTTTTAATGCTTCAGGTTTACGATCAAGGAAACCATCAAAAATGGGATTAAATAATGCTACCGAACACGAAGCTAAAATTGAGGATTTCGGTTTAGAAACTGTATCCATTAAAGTGGCTGAGAAAAGACAATTGGAATTGGTTTGGATGAATAGCATACTTATCTTGTTACTACACTTAGCTGCTTTATATGGCGGATATCTCTTCTTCGCTTCTGCTAAATGGCTAACGGATGCGTTTGGTAAAACTAATATATTTACACTTTTACTGAACCGAATACGGTTTATGTGTTGTCTAATCAAATTCGTATTATAATTCTTTATATTTTAACAAAATAAACTTAATATAATTATCTTAATATACCTTTGGGGAAATTATGGCCACAGAATTAATTATGTTAATTTTAACATTCTTCGATATAATTAGTTATATCGAAGGTTGTAAAATCAAGTATAAATTTATATATTCATATATATATATATATATATATATATATATATATATATATATATATATATATATATATATATATATATATATATATATATAAACATACTTCAAAAGTTAATAGAAGCGTTTTAAAAAATCATTGAACCTAACTGAGTAATTAAATTTTACAGGTCATAATGTATCAATATAAAAATTAAAGAGAATATGAAATGGAAAAAAGGAAAGATTATAAGTGGATTTGTTTAGGTTGAATAATAATTATTTTATACGTCCCCTGAAAAATCCTGGCGAGATCTCGACCAAAAGTGTAAACAATCAGTGCTTTAGATTGAAATTATGTATGATCTCAAATTGATGAGTCAGTTGTATGATCTCAAATTGATAAGTAAGTTATTTAAACATGAGGTTCGTCCCCTCTTGATAAAAAAAGATAATCTATTGCCTACAACCATAATATTGTACCACTTCAAGCGAACCTAGGATATATAATAAGTTTATTTGAAATAATAAAACAACAAAGTTAAAAGACTTAAAAACACAGATCTAAAATTAGAAGTTAGTTGAGCAGCTGGTTAAGTTATTATGCAAAGCTAACTATATATCGGTAGCTATTTTATCATACACAAATTGGATTATGTAGTCTGTAGTAAATTGAAATATAACTCAATTTAAGTACATATATTTGTTAAGGAAAGCAAAAATGGTTGACGATACGTAATATGGCTAAAAACTTAAGGAGAATTTTGTGAATAATAAAGGGTGACAGTTTTTCAGGACAGTCGGCAATTTTTTTAATAAAGTAAAACATAAGTGTTTTAATTCCAAATAAAAAAATTGATTGAAGAATATATCAGGTACAACCAACCTTACAAGTGAAAAAATATGATTTATGAGATTCAGTATTCATTCCATTATCTCCTGTTAGAATTGATTTAAATTTTTTATATAATCCTTACACAAATTTATATTCTATAAATAATCAAGGTTATGTAATAGATCTAATTTGTAGACACGACGGAATCGAATAATGTCCAGGGTGATTTGGCTAAAAATTGAATTATCTATTTATTTGTATGATGGTTTCTGCACCATAGTATATGTGGCAATGATATTTTATGCACAGTTTAATAGGACATAGAGATTTAGACATAAATGACATAAAGACATAGACGTAGGACATAAAGACACAAAGTAAGAACTCAATTAAAGACTTGAAGTAAAAAAATAATATTATGCTATACTTGTTGAACTCTAGTAGTATGTATTTTACACACAGCAGTGAAATATTTCTTCAATAATTTAACCAATACTGCAACAATTTGGATACAATTTTTAATACAGGATTATTAATGTTATTCTATAAATTACTTTTCACCTTGCTGAGGTTTCAATTACGAATGTATAAATGGAGATATATGCTATATTTTAGCATATGCATGTTTTTTTGTACATATGTAAATATGACTGGCAAACAATTAATTTTTTATTGTTAAACAAAGGAAATACCTATTTTTGATTATTGAAGCCACTCAATTTTTGATTATTGAAACAAAATAACCAAATATCTAATGTGTCTTAGAAAATGGGACAGCTAGTACTAGCTGTCCCATTTTCTAAGACACATTCATTTTCTTATTTTCTTAATGTATCAATATTGAAAAGAGAAAAAATTTCGGCAGTCAGTAAGAAAGCCCCGAGTTAACGACAAAACTTATATTTCAAATAAATTTACTTTGTTAGGTCATAAAATTTATATTGTATTTTTGAGATTAAAATTATACTTTTTAAGCGTTCCTGCTTTACTTTATGGCTGCATTGGGGATGACTGCAGGTGCGCACAGATTATGGTCACACAGGTCTTATAAAGCAAAATGGCCTTTGCGCGTCATCTTGATCGTCTTTAATACTCTCACCTTCCAAGTAAGAAAAATATGATTTATTCAAATGTTCTATTATGGAATGTGTATTCTAATATCTGAAGTTAATGTTGCATAAGAATAAAATTACTAATTAGATGCCTAGTTAACTTTTGGTAATGAAATTAATCTTAATTATCAGTTAATATTATTTAAAATTTAATGTATTTAAGATCTTAAAAACCTTATGAAGAAAATTATTTTTTTGTAGTTTTATTAGGTAATTTAAGAAATTAATGATTAATTCCACTTCAAGACAAAATGGGATGGACTTATTTTTTAATTTTGCTACAAGTACCATTCAATTATAATTAAATTATTTTTAATATTTCTATTGTTCATCTAAGCATTCCTTAAACAAGTGGTCAATAATTATATAACCAATCAAAATTTTATTACCCCTTTTGCCTCCACTTCAAATGACTGGCTCAAGCACTGGGCCTACACGTATCGTAACAAATTCAAGTTTTTAGTGCTCGAATATCCATCCGTGTCTTTCAAATAATTAAATATAGCATCGAGACAATATAATAAAGAAAGAGTTGCCTTTTGCTATGTAGGTAGTTAATACATTATAAGAAAAAAAAAAGAAACGTAAGTTATTTCTCAGAACAGGCATATTTCATGTCAGTATTCAGTACAGGCATATTTCATGTCAGTCCTAACTAAAAACAAAAATAAGGCTTACACAGGCTGTGGATAATTAAAAATTTTACAAATGACAATTAAAATGATTTTGAATGATAAATAAATTATATGGTTACAATATTCTTTTTTAATTTTCTTTTTGATTTTCTTTGTAATCTTTTATAGTTTCTTTTATATTTTTAAAAGATCCGATGTCACATTAAATGGATCGTTTCTGTGTACCGATTTCAAGAAAATTTTGAATGATTTATATTATTTTGTGAATTAAAATGTTACGATTAAAAAAAACCTTGTGTTCAAAAGTCAGTATTATAGTTAACGAAGAAAGGTCGAAATAAACTTTATGCTCAGTGTAAAATTTGTTAAGAGTATTTCGAGATACTATCAAAATGAGTCGATGGAAAGACCAATGCTTTATGATTTGATATATTTGTGATGTGGAAAGAGCGAACTAGTCATATAATTGTTACATTTAATTGAATAATGTTAAAAAATATAATACTGAAACTAAAAAAAATAACTTATTTTAATACTTTTACTGCTCATCTGAATATTCTTTAAATAGTTTATCAGTAATTGTATCACTGATAAAAATTACTTCATCCCTTTTGCCTTCACTGGAAATGAGAAGCTCAGGCACTAGACCTATACGTACCGTAATGAATTCACGATTTTAGTTCTGGAACATTCATCAGTGCCTTTCCATTAATTAAATGGGGCATTGAGGGAAAATATTAAATTATAAGAAAAGAAAAATTAAATATAAGTTATTTCTCAGAACAGGCATATTTCGTGTCAGTAGTCCAGAAGAAAGGTTGAGATAAACTTTATGCTCTGTGTAAAATCTCTGAAAATTAAAGAATTAAATTACTTGGTGAGAGCTCATGGACTTCGCAGCCGACAGTCAAACATGCAGCCGAAATGCTTTAGTTCGTCTGAATGAAAATGATTTATCAATATCTGATACAACGGGTTTCTGGTTTCGTTGAAGAAAATGGAAACTCATTTTATTTTATTAAAGAATAAAATATCGTTTATTCTAAAGATATCAACGTAAACATTTGCTGAAATGCTTAATGTAAAAATTTTATATTTGAAAACCGCTCGAAAGATGAAGGTTATTATTAGGTTTTCCAAAAAGAAGTCCGAAGGCTTTTTTCTTCCTTTAACTATGCAATGGCACCTTCGTCTACTATGCTTCAATGCTATTAGCATACAGAAAAATTTTAAATTGTTTTAGGAAATGTCGGATGTATAAAATTCTACTTGCAGTAATAAAATTCTACTGCAGTAATTTTATGCATCGTATTTAGTCAGCCATAAGGTTCCAATGAATTCCTATATTTTCTGTATAAATGGGATATTAGGGTTATATTTTCTCAGATAGTGGGACAGCTGACGTATAAACAGATTGGTCAGTAAGAAAAAGTTAATTAATATATAAAAATGGTATTTAATGGGATTTAACATATTCAAATTGTATTTCATATAATAAAATAGAACTTTTGATACTAGGATAATTTTTGAAAGCAGTACCAAAAAATTGAGAATTTTTCAAATATCTTCGCACGAAAATCTCAAACTTACCTATTGCTAAATTAAAAGAAAGCTTTACAAGAACCGAGTAAAACGTTAATAAAAGGTGAATGTGTAGATTGTATAATCAAAAATTTAGAAATTTCTTAACAAAAGTTCCATAGGAAACTTATTAATTACAAAAAACTTAAAAGCGACAAGATTTGACACGTAGTTATTTAAATTATTACGCTCATCAGAGTCAATAAGATAAGTGGGCAGATTAAGATGAAAATTATCTCCAAGACGAGAAGAAGTAGAAGATACTAGAGTAAATGGGTTAATATCAGCAAGTTTGATTATTTGTAGATGAAACAAAAAATTACAATTAAAAATTGAGCAATAAAACTGTTAAGCAATAGTAAAATCGGTTACAATGTTTTTTTTACAAATTAAGGTAATTACAGATATTAAAAGATAAATAGTGTTTTTCTTAACTATTTACAATTATTAATTTTTCACAAAGTAAATGAAACAAAATAAAAATTATGAAAAGAAAATGTTTTTTATTTCGCATAACGAGCGCTCCCAAATAATATTTCACATGATGGATATAATAAAAAATATTATTTATTTAAACCTTCTTTAATTCCTTTAATTTAATAAAATGTAATTATTTAAAAAAAATAACATTAAAAAATACGGGGTTTATTAAGATGTGAGTAAATCGGCTGTAACAGACACTTGACTGATCCTATTTGGGTTCCATTTTACTTTTAAGACTCATAATTTATTTTTTCAAAGTTAGTTTCTATAGTTCTATTATGATTTTGTCCTAGAAGTAATATAAAAACACACTCGTATCAGAAAAAGTTATTTTTGTTTCAAAATATAAAAAAAAAATTAACCTTGCCGTTAAACAAAACGTGAAGCTTTTCTTTACATTTTTTAATGTACTAATTTTTAATACTACCTATATTGTTTTGGAATGTAGTTATTAATAAAGAAGTATTAAAAAAAACTTTGAATTGCTTAAAATGTGGTAAGTCCATAATTTTGTTTTGTAGATATTAACGAAGAAATGCTTGCTGAAATTTATGGTGTTTTATCACTTTTAAGGTTCCGTAATTCAAAAGGAAAAACGGAACTCACTCACGTGCCTATCTGTTTGTTTGTTACTACCGTGTTTTTTTTCAGACATCCCTTGACGTCGTAACCTGAAATTCAACACAAAAATAAAACATGTTATCCAGCATATATTTAAATCACACTCAAAACTTTTAGGATTGAAATGAAGTTCAAGAAAAATGAAGTTCAAATTGTATGAATAGTGTGGAGTATCGTTAGGAAGGACTCATCATAAGGGTTTCAAAAATATCTATTCCTAATTTTAGAAAGTATTTCTTCAAAGATGTATTGAACTATATTTCCTCCCCCTTATTCTCGGCACTACTCAACCTAAACTTATGAATAAATTGGATTTTTAGAAATCCACGCAGATTCCAAAAAAACTTTTTTTAAATCAATTATTTAAATCTTATATTAGATTATTCTAAATCTTATAACATTTTTAAATGTACATCATATTCTAAAGTCTTTAAAAATATGGTAGGAGACAACATATAATATTACAAGAATTTAGTATTTATGAAAATTTTAATGGAAATACCAACCCCTAAATATTTATAAGTGCTTAAATAGATCGTAGCGCAATTCTATCGCACTAGTAGGACTTGCGCTACAATGATTGTCGTAGGCAATCATCGTAGCGCAAGTCCTACTATTGTTTGACAGATTTTTGATGTACGCTTTTACTTCTCATTTATTATTTTATTAAAATTTTTGAGCGTATAATAAATAATCTTTCAGCCACATTCAGATTCGACCGCACTAACATAATGATATACAAGTTGCTGTAATGTAAATATTGATTTCCATATGGAAGTGTTCTTGTCAAGTCATTTAATAAAACTCTGTGCATATATATCAACTGGTTCCGTATTTAATACACACAATCTTGAATTTTTTACGAAATATTGTTTTATAAAAAATAGGTATTTAACCTATTGAAAAAGTTTGAGTATTTTACTACCAATTTCTAGAATTACAAATTCTGTATTTGATATTTATAGTACTCGGTAGTAAGATGGACGCGTAATCATCGAATGCACCACAAGTACTGTGATACGGACGCCGACCCGCACAACTCCACGCGCGGCTTCTTTTTCTGCCACATAGGTTGGTTAATGGTGCATAAACACCCCGAGCTCATACGTAAGGAGAAGGATATTGACCTAAGTGATCTATATGCCGACCCTATCGTAATGTTCCAGCAAAAGTAAGAATTTTTTCTAATATATTCTGTATGTCATTTTATATATATTCTGTGTTTTCTAACATTTTAACAATTGGAATAAATATATAAAATCACGAGATTAACCTATCAGCATATTTTCAATTTCACTGCAAAGTACGAGGAACTCGCCAAGTGTAAGCATCGCACTTTGTTTTCTCTTTGTTTTTTCGATGTCTTTCTGGAGTCTACGAATTTCATGGATTACCACTGAATTTTATTTTAAACTTTAAGCTTAGAAAATCCGGTGTAAACTAATAATTATGAAGAATAATAAATAAGGAATTGTTTGCCGGATAATAATGTTCAGAAGCTCATCAGTTTTGTTATCTCGATGTAAAGATTTCACTTTTTTTGTAACATCGTGTCCAAACGTCATAATATAAGCTTATGACTGCCCCTTTTTTAATTATAATACTTTTTTTAAAGATAGTAACTTCTTTATGATTACACTTATCTATTTTAGTAAAAAAAATACCTGTTTCGAACATGCAAATATACTAAAAACATTTTTTAATACTATTTTTGTGGTATCGGGTATCGGGTTCATACCCCTTTTATATAATTTTGACATCCTGGTTAAAGTCACCGATAGATCATGTAATAATATTCCACACTATAACTGTTTAAATTTTAGATATTAAAATTTGTTTATTGTTATTTTTTAATATTTTCTTTCACATAATTCTATTTTTTCCTTTTCAGATATTATGCGTTTCTCGCACTTTTAATAAATTTTATTATACCGACCGTAATACCTGTGCACTTCTGGAACGAGACATGGTCTCACGCATTTTTCGTGACCGTCTTATTCCGGTTCACCATGTTTCTGCACGCTACCTTTCTTCTAAATAGCGCTGGTCACATTTGGGGTAAAAAACCATATGACAAACTCATCAATCCTACAGATAATCTCACCGTTAACATTTTCACAATCGGCGAAGGCAACCACAACTATCATCACACTTTCCCTTGGGATTATCGATCCGCCGAATTGAGCTGTCTGAACTTCCCAACTCACTTCATCAACTTCTTCAGCAAGATAGGCTGGGCCTACGACTTAAAAACTGTATTGGAGGATATTATTAGAAAGAGGATCAAGCGGACGGGTGACGGTTCTCATGCCGTTTGGGGCTGTGGACATAAACATTAGTGGAGAGAAAGACAATTAAGTTAATGAGATTTTTTTATATTTTTCATCCTGGATGTCTGATAATGTCTTGTAAGGCGTCGTATTATTTGAGTGATATTTTAATATTATTTGAAATAATATAGTCACAGATCGTGGATATGCGAATATGAAGTTTGTTTATATAAGTTATAGACGGGATTTGATTGGACATTTTGATAATTAAGAATTATTTATTGATTGCTTGTTTTAATAATTATTATTTTATAAATAGATTTTTTTTAAATAATCATTTATAATCACCACCATCTTTATGAGTTGATTTACATTTCAATGACTTGGCGTTTTGTCAAGAGATTACGGAATTTTTAAACGATTTGGTCAATTGTAATAAGCAGTCCCTTACTGTGATAAGAGAAGGCTTGAATTTTTATTCCTAATTTGCATTAACTTTTTTATGGCTTGCAACATTTAATTGTCAAATGCGATTGAATTGTGTTTTTAAGGAAGATATGAAGTAATTTGTAAAACTTTCTCAAAGGAATAAAATTCTGTTCTATTTCATTTTATTTGAAAAATTATAAATTGACTTTTGTTCTTTGCCGTCGTATTTGATTCCATCGTGTTTTCTTCTGGCATATAGTCAATCTTCTATAAGCTCTTGAAATGGAAATAATATTAAGTGCATATTCCTGCTGTTAGTCTTCAATAAACTCTTCAAGTGTCACGAATATTAAGTGTACATTCTTACTACGAAGTTAAAGACTTCGTAATAAGCCTTCAAAGTGGCAAGAAAATTAAGTGTGCACTTTTGCCGTGAAGTGTTCTGTAGTTATCAAATTGCCAGAAAATCAACTGTGAATTCTTGTGGAAAAGAGTCCTCGGTGAATAATTGAGAAGTTAGAATATTAATTGTACATTCTGGCTTAAAAAAATTCTTTGTGATTTGTCAAAAAGTGATAATAAAAACTATAGACCATCGCTGGAGTATTTTTTCATGATTTTCGCGACATATAAAATGGATAAATATTTTCTGTAAGTACATTTTGAGAAAGTGTTACGACGGCAAAGAACAATTAAAAATTAATTCAAAGTGTCGTGTGTGCTTGTAACGACGAATACTTTGTGAAATAGATCGAGCGAGGATTAATAAACATATCACTAATTCCAAGCCTTTAAATAATTTTGCTGGTGAGATAAGTTTGAAATTAATTGAGAATAAAATAAATGGACCCTGACAGATTCTGTTGGCGAGGACTGTTCGTCGTGCTGAGTGTCCTCTAATTATCTTGCTACAGCAACAAGAACCAGTCACCAGTCTGAAGAAGCTTCAGAAGTTAACAAGATCCGTTTTGGTGCTCAAGGTTTCTAGATCGGTGAATGTAGATTGATTGCATACAGATGGTAAGTATAGTTAATAGCCATTGAATTTATTAATGTTTAAATACGTTTTGTCTGGATGATCGACGATCACAATATTATTTAATCAATTTAATTATATATTCTATATTTTCTTAACTCATGTAAATATTGCCTGTTTTATGTTAAATATTATGTTAAGACAAAGTTGTCCACTTGGTGTTCGTGCTATCTTACAAGTTAGCTTTATAAAATTGTTAAATTGTAGTTAAGCTCAATAAAATTGATAACAGTTAATTAATGTTTATATAATTATATCTATCTATTTAAGTAGTAACTCTATAAATTAAATTTACGCTTAAAATCAGTTTAGAATGTGCTGGCTTCCTAACAATAATATTTTCAATTTACCAAATGGACAAGAAAAAAGTAATTTTAGTCAACGTTAGATTTTCCCTTCAGCGTCCCTTCTTCTCAAATGTATCACAACCACTCTTTCTATGCTTCCTCGTAATTAGATACAAATCCATAGCTTGGTAATGGTTTTATAGCAGCTTCTTTTTTGTCACTTAAATTATGAAGAATGTTTTTAATAATAAGTGTTTTCAACAGGATACTCCCTTTAAAACGTCTTCAAAATTTTCTACCGAATAAAACAAAAATCAATCTTTATCAAACACTCCTTTTACCGCTAATTAATTAAGGAGATGTGTACTATACTGATTTTAATGAAGAATATTTGTGCAAGTTGGAACGCCTTCAAAATTTATGCATCCGGTATATCTTCGGCCTCAGATAATATGATCATATTTTTGAATATAGGTCACTTCTCAAATGGCTAAAGTTCCGTGATCGACCCAAACTTCATATACTTACACTTCTTTTTAATATTTATTCTTTTAATAATCTTCAGTGCCCAAATTGTCTTAGAAAATTTAAAGATTTGTCTGCTCATGGCATTGGGCTACGATCTAAAAGTTCACTCACCCTACTTATTCCCAAACATACCACTTACGGAAAACCCTTCACTGTTTAAACAGCAAAAATTTGGAATCACCTGTATTGTGACATCAGGAAAATCCCGTCCATAAATATTTTCAAAGATCGAGTGAAAAAGTCCTGGCTCTCCTGAAACCTTTTCCTTTGTGCCCTTGTTTTTGCATTTTTTTAATTTTTTTTGTTTAATGTAATACAAATAATTTTTGTTATAAAATCTTTTACAGTCTACCGCCATAACTTCAACCAATTGTTATGATTGCTCATGTATCAATAAATCCGCCATATGTACTATGCATAAAAGGTTATAAACAAGACAAGAAACGTATAGTAAAAGTAAGTACATACATCTATCCTACCGTAAAAGTAATTTTCAAATGATTTTTGTACTTACAGACATATCATAATTATAAAATTACATTACATTCCAATACATTCAATAAAATTACATTACTTATAGACATATCATATTTGTAAAATTGCATATATATTATAAAATTACATTACATTCCAATACATTCAATAAAATTACATTACTTATAGACATATCATATTTGTAAAATTGCATATACATTATAAAATTACATTACATTCCAATACATTCAATAAAATTACATTACTTATAAACATATCATATTTGTAAAATTGCATATACATTATAAAATTACATTACATTATTTAATGTAAATTCCTCGCTGGTCAGTCCTCAGTGGTTAGAATGTAAACATTTATACCATCCATTACCCGTTGACTTCACTTTCGTAAATTTAAGTGAATTAGTAGAATTTTTAATGGATTATAAAATGTCTTAACAGGTAAGTCTATGTGTATTTATATATATACACATATATATATATATATATATATATATATGTATGTGTGTGTGTGTATACAATGTAATAAAACTAAAGTTCGCCACTTCAATCCTTAATAGTGCATCATGGGTAGATTCCAAAACTTTTTTTTCTGAAATTTCAAAATTGGCATATGTCAGTAACAGGGAAATGCATCAACCATTATCTTTTATTTCGATAAAGGTAGGAAACTTGGCAGTATTGCACAATCACCCTACTTTGCGATTGATGGTGAATTTGATTTCCCCTACTTAGCAATCGATGGTGAATTTGATTTCCCCTACTTAGCAATCGATGGTGAATTTGATTTCCCCTACTTAGCAATCGATGGTGAATTTGATTTCCCCTACTTAGCAATCGAAGGTGAATCTGATTTCCCCTACTTAGCAATCGATGGTGAATTTGATTTCCCCTACTTAGCAATCGATGGTGAATTTGATTTCCACTACTTAGCAATCGATGGTGAATTTGATTTCCCCTACTTAGCAATCGATGGTGAATTTGATTTCCCCTACTTAGCAATCGATCCTTTCATTTGCATCGTTTAACAAAAAAAGGTTAAAAAAGAAAGGGATAAAAAATTCAATTTCAAAGTAAAACTTGTTAACAATTCGTAAATGAAAATTATTTCCATTAGAAAATCTTTAGCATCCATCCATAATTCGCATAATTACCATTATAAAAAATACTACCACAAATTTTTAAAACAAACTTATCGGAATAACAATTAATACGATATTTTTTTCAAGTGTCATTTAGATAAATTATAACTTGCTTTTTATTAATATTAATTTTAATTTTAATTGCGATTTCAAAATACATATTCACAGAATATTTATCGTTCAATACTGTAACTTCACAAAAGTCATTTAGGCCGAGAACGTTTGAACTATGGTTTAAACCTTTTTGAAGAAATAATTATTGTTTTTTTAAATGTGGATTTATATTATTTTTTTATGAATGTGTGTCCGTATCAGGAATTAGTGAATATGTCATTTTTAGCGCCAGCGAATATTTTAAGTTATACCGAGTGCAATTATTAAACTGGGGAATCATTAAACATGTGTACTTTACGTTATCGGAATCAAGCCTAAATACAATACATTCTAAAACAAAATAATTCGATTTTGTTTAATGTGTACGCGTGCACAACTAATTCGCAATGAATTTCAGTAATTTTCAAAAACATGGTACAACAAGGTAGGTACTTAGTAAACGAATTAATTATAAAAAAATGTAAGAATTTATCTAATTAAACGCATTATTTTGTTAATTTACTAGTTATTACCATAACAATATTTAAATGAAGTGTACTAAGTTAATTAATAATAAAACTTATGCCTTGTTTTCTACTTTTTTTCAAACAGATAAATAATTATTCATTTTCATAACTGACAGGTTGCAATAAAATTAGACGATTCCAAACTGAGACTTCGCGCTATTTTTCACGAGGTGTTAATTTACATATATTTATGATTTCATACTAAATTTAAACTGTAATTATTTTGCGATATTTATATTGCGATAAATCAAATTGAGCCAACCACATATAAATATATTGATCCACAATGTATTTCACAAAATAATCAAATATTTTCTACATACTGTAAGCTAAGGGCAAACAAGAATTCCTGTCAAAAAAAGGAATTGTCCTATCGCCAGGAATGCTGAGCGACAGAAAAGTAGTGGACACATTTTTTATTATTCATTATATGATTACCGTTTCTTTAGAAGACAAAATATAAAGAAAAGAAAATAAATTTGCGTAAGGAACTTGCGTACATAATTTAGCATACCAGAATTCGCCAGCACAGATGCTGGTGCAAATCTGTATAAGCGCCTACAACATTTCTTCAATTCGTTCATTGCTTATATCTAGGTCCTGGGAAATCCACGATATTTTTTATTTAACTTTTTTCCAACATCAAATTTTCGCCTTTTTTATATTTATATGGGTAACAACTTTCTCCTGCAGACTGAGTAATGGTCGTCTTCCGAACTTTTTATTCTATTGGATGAACCATGCTCAACATTTGACGAAAGCACATGATGACCTAGAATCTTCATAAATTGCAAAGATGTATTTAAGTATTTCCTATGGTATTGTTCTGTTTATACGAGAATTTTGTTACAATATGATACTGTTTTATCTCTAAACGCAAAAACTCCTCAGATAATTCAAAGTTTAATTACTTAAAGCGTATTAAAATTATTGATGTCAAAAGTCCTGTAAACCGGTGTGTATGCATATTAAGCTCAAACCTTTTCATTAATTTCTCGCAATATTTACAAGCTTGTAATGATTTTCTAGTGTACAGAGTATAATCCATATACTTTGCCAAGTTCACAGACCATGCAATATTACGAGAGATGGTAAGTAGAAGTTATATGCGATCAGCCGATTTCATCCCCGTATCATATATAACAGATAGATCAAACCAGTAAATCAATTTATCAATAATAAAATTATAAAGTAATCATTGTTTAAAAAATATACGCGACTAACAAAAAAAGGTCTGCTTGAGCAAAGAGTAATTGTACAGATGTGTACATCTAAATTAAAAACTTTTATTTAATGACTTTTGTAAATGAAAAATTTATATTTCACTTCGAGAAAAAAAAAACTACAATTTTAAATTTTAAACCTTTAAGATTTCAGGTCCCTTATCGATTTTAAAGTTCAACTGAATGGGTGGCCTCATTTAACTATCTGATGTTATTTACTTTCATTTTAAATTCTTTAAAGACCGTTGTATAAAGTAGAAATGGATTGAAGCTACTGAATAAAAGAACTTGCCTCCTAAAAAAGTATGTAGAGTTTGCTCAGCACATGTTTAAGAAAATTATTTTGATATAAGGAAATCTGATAGAATACATCTGTACCCAATAGTAGCCTCAACCTGTGACATTTTTAATCGAAGTCAGTTTTGTCCATTTTTATAAAAGAAAATTACAAAAAGTATTTACCATTAAATACTAATTTTTACTTACTTAATATTTACTCCTCAATGTTGCGATTATCGGATAAAAATTTATGTTGCTAGTTAAGATGAAGAATTTAGACTGATTCTCATAAATATGGAAAAAAATATGCTAAAATTGATCGAAATGGTCAATTTTAGCATATTTTATGGGGTGACTAAATGCTAATAGATGAAGATTGAAGAAATCCAAACAAAAAATTGTCCATACTTTGGAAAATCTCTAAATTAGAAGACTTTTAAAATTAACACAAGAAAAATGGCATATCGCATATGAGGACTTTTGTCTCTTAAGAAACACAGATTTACACATAAAAAATATTCAAAAAGTAAGAATGATAAATCTTAATGAATTACATGATACGATATGTAAAGAATTTGAACAGTTTTGTTCTTTTGTGGTGAGATCTTACTTAAAATTACAGACGTTTACCTTCAACAAGGAAATAATTTAAATTTTTTTTAATTCCAAAAAGGTACAATTAAATGAAACTACGTGATGTAGTATTATTTCTACTTTCTTTAATTTCTTTACCACGACCTAGGTTTTGTTGCATTACAACATCTTCAGGTGGGATATTAGCTTGATATGAATCTTTGCTAATATCCCACCTGAAGATATTATAATACAACGAAACCTAGGTCGTGGTAAAGAAATTAAAGAAAGTAGAAATAATACTACATCACGTAGTTTCATTTAATTGTGAATAATGAATTTCTACAAAATTAACGCCAAATATATTCAATATCCAAAAAGGTATTTCATTGCATTACTTTCCATCAGAGCAGAAATTATAAGTAATCCTGTAAGCGATTTAATGGCCTATAAATTAATATTAATTATTTACAGGCCGAATAATATTACGCTATAATTTAAACATATTTTGAAATATTTTATCGATATAACTCAATATAACAATTAACCATAAAAGCATTTCGATTAATACCCTAACTTGTTTTGAAAAACAAATCCCCTTTAAAAACTGATTATCTTTTTGATGTAATACTTAATCGAATCTTGTTTTATGTAAAGTATAGTTCTTTGTCTTTTATTATTTATTTCAATATCGGGAATAATAAACACATATAAAAAGTATTATGTCCGACACTGCAGTTCTTTGTTTTTAACGCTAGTTTGAACTTTCTTTGCATAAAAAAAATCGTTTTTGTTTCTCCTCACAAATAAGTTTGATGGCATAAGATCCAACGACCTGGCAAGCCAAATAATAAGTCCACCACGTCCTATCCATTTATTACCATTTGGATAATCGAAACTTTCAGAATGGTACTTTCACCGCGCAATAATCTTTCATCATTAAAAATGTGAATAGGGTTAAATATGGTTTTGCATTTGTGTTATTTTGACTACCACATGCATGCTCATTTTGACTACCACATGCATGTCAAGGTCAAAGCCATGTCTGAAGGGGTTGAAGGTGAAGGAAAATGCGGAATGCCTTTCTGTAGGTTTTCATTAACTTTTCACAAACGCATTGCAATTATGTTAATCCGAATGCTGTCCGGTTCGAAAGACCAATTGACAATATTTCTAATTTAATTATTTTGATACGTTTAATATTACGCTGTATAAATTTTGGATTATAGGTATAATATAATATGGTTCACAAATGTAATACAATACAATATAATAAATAATGGCTTTCTCTATGTTGAACAAATTTAAGAAAAAAAGTATTTTAGGGAAAACAACGAAATAATAGCGCATAAAAACATCATTTCTGGAATGTGATCCGTTTGTCTACGAGCCTGTTTACTTGTTTTTGCGTGACTCAAGAACAGCTAAAGGGGGTACCCCTTTAGCTGTTCTTGAGTCACGCAAACATAAGTTGAACTTTAAAAAATAAATTAAGGGGGTACCCCTTTAGCTGTTTTTGAGTTTTAATATTGAATTTTGTTGTATTTTGCATAACGCATAGATAATGTTTTATCGTAGTCGGCCAACAAAAAAGACGATAAGGCAATTTAATGTTTACAGCACCTTTTTCCAAAGAAATACAAAGAACGCAGAATAAAAAGCATTAAATACGTTTAAAATACGAATAATTCAGAATATAAAGCATGAAATATGTTTAACAAAATTATTTTTATAATTATTATAACTATCTGTTATAATTATACAAATAATTTTACACGTATTAACTTTACGTGTATTAACTTTACAATTGACTTAAAAGTATTTTCTAAAGGTCAACACGCAAATTAAGTAGTTGGTACAGTCAGTCAATATATGTTCGAATAATTCACAGTCTCATTACTGAATGTGATGTATTGCCAATTGTATTAATGCAGCATATGTGATGTGCCATCGGCCAAAGTATTGATGAAATAGGACTTTCTTAATTTTTGGTGTCACTTTAACTTAGAATTGGAATATATTGTTTTTAAGTAATTTGAGAATTTTATCGAAACTGGATGGTTAAGTTTAAAGCAATAATAAACAAAGTTAATAGACGGAAAGATTATTTTTTAATTGTTTTTATACTTCTTGGAAATATTTGGGCATCGAATTATTTTGCTTTTACATTTGTATTTTCTTACGGATACTTTTTTATTCTTCAAATCTCCTTTTTTTTACATATGTCATATTTTGCGAAAAAATCTTTTTTATATTTTATAAAGATGTTTTCAGGTTTTTACTTACTGTTTTTATTTATTTTCTATTTTCAACATGCGTCGTTTATTAAATGTATCAATGAAAAAAACACTTTTGAAAATCAAACTTAGGTTTATCGTAGAAATCAACACGTCTTTCAAAAATTAACTCATATAAATTAAAGATGTTAGAAACTTCAATTCAATTCCATATTACGTCAATCGTTTAATATTTAGAGTTAGTGATCGATCTACACTTTATTTTAATGGGCACAGTAAATGAATTAGATTAGTCGTCATGTTTTCAGCAGGACATATTTTTTCAAGTATGTATACGGGTGGAAAATTCTAAATTTAGGAATTAATATAGGTGTACCTTCGCGAGTTAATACAGTTTATTGACAATTAAATGAAACTACGTGATGTAGTATTATTTCTACTTTCTTTAATTTCTTTAACCACGACCTAGGTTTAGTTGTATTACAACATCTTCAGGTGGGATATTAGCAAAGATATTAGCAAAGATATTAGCAAAGATTGAATCTTTGCTAATATCCCACCTGAAGATGTTGTAATACAACGAAACCTAGGTCGTGGTTAAAAAATTAAGAAAGTAGAAATAATACTACATCACGTAATTTCATTTAATTGTGAATAATGAATTTCTATAAAATTAACGCCAAATATATTCAATATTCAACAGTTTATTGACTCAAGTACATACTAATGTTATCTGTTGCTTACGATACAATGCGGTACAGTGCCTCGGTGTAATTCACGACACGGAAGCTTGTTATTCAGGAAACCATGCGTTTAAAACTTGTCACACAGAATATATATATATACACATATATATATATATATATATATATATATATATATATATATATTCGAAAACTGCCTTTAGAGCTATCTAGTTACTGCATATTGCACTTTAATTATCGAAAGTTATCGGATGTAATTATCGATCTGTCCTAGGATTTACCTGGTTTTGGGGAGTTAACTGCAAACACGAAAAATAGTTATATGACGCATAAACAGGTATCATATTAATTAAAGTGATGTCTAGATAGCCGAACCGTGTTCGCCCCGGTATTACACGGGCATTTAAAAAAATGTATGAAACTTGATTAAAAATAGCACTACAAGAGTTCTATGAACATTTAAGTACTTATAAAACTTCAAGGGTACATAGTTTTTCTATTATACTGCACTCAGATATTAATTTTTCCCAGCGTAAATATATTACCTGCTAAATCGTTTACAGGAGTGAAATTATGGCGCAAATTTTAAAAATTATTGCACCTAAAATCATCTTTATGGTTTTCCATCACATTCGCGTGAGTTTTGAAAATCCTGTTTTTATTATTTTAAGTCGAAAAGTTTCGAAAATAAGAGGGCGAGAATATATTTACTTTTCCATGCCTAAAATTATGAAAAAAATTGTTGATCCTTACAATTAACCCTTTTAAAGGATACCCTCGTTCTATACAAAATTTTTAAAAATTGAGGACTTAATTTATCTTCCCTAACATATCCATATCAATCTTTAAAATTGTTACCTATTGAAAAATTTGTGGATCGATGTGCTTTATCATCATACTAAATTTCAAATATTTACTTCAAGCAGTTTCTGAGAAAAACGGCTGTAACAGCTGAGTTTTTATTATCACTATCCGTGTGATCTTTTTGAGGTAGGAAACCCTTATAAAATGATTTTCTTAAAAAATATATTATTTTAAAATAAAAGTAATACGTTTTATTTACAAAGAAAATTTTTCATTAAAAAATTCTATTTATTTTAGAAACTATTATAGTTTGCAAGCCCGTGATATATATAGATATAAGTATATAGTATAACCTATAACTTTAATTTAATAAGGTATAGAACATATCATAGATATAAAAAAAACAAATATTTGATTATTGCATATTAAAAAAACAAATAATTGCATTCCATAGGCCTAATAATGTAAAACAATGCTATAAATTATTATTTTCCATTCGTCCCTTCTTAGGACTTTACTTGTTTTCCCAGCCCCAAACCGCGTGAGAGCCGTCACCAGTTCGATTGATCCTCTTCCTAACAATATCGTCCGATACGGTCTTCAAGTCATAGGCCCAACCTATCTTGCTGAAGACGTTTATGAAGTGAGTTGGAAAGTTCAGACAACCCAATTCTGTGGCCCGATAATCCCAAGGGAAAGTGTGGTGATAGTTGTGGTTACCTTCGCCAATTGTGAAAATGGCGACGGCAAGATTTTCTGAGGGATTTATGTACTTGTCGTATGGCTTATTGCCCCATATATGGCCAGCACTATTTAGAAGAAAGGTCCCGTTTAGATACATAGTGAACCGGAATAAGACGGCCACAAAAAATGCATTAGACAATGTCTCGTTCCAAAAGTACATTGGAATAATGGTAGGTAAGATGAAGTTGATTATAAGTACGAGGACCCCAAAATATCTGAGGAAAAAGAAACAGAAGTTTATAAGAAGTATATCACAAAGATAGCAAAATATACATTTTTATGAAAATAATAAGTTTTGCAATGGGGCTAACTCCTCAAAAAGCGATATTAAAAAAGCCAAACTAGGAGAAAAAACAATTCTTTCTATTTATTTCTGAAATAAAAATATACAGGATTTTTAATGCAAAACTGATCATAAATTGAGAAAATATGTAAATAATTTCAATGACAACCGAATATCGTAATTAATAGTTATTACAAAACCATTGAACCTAATGTCTCAGAGAAATAAAATTTTTGTTAATTTTTATATCAAAAACGTAGGTATTATATTAGTTTCTCTTTAGAGTTTCAAATATATAAAAAGTTACTTACGAAACTGCGTTAGAAGTCTATTGACAAACGTTTAATATAAACACGAAACAAAAGTTTTGTATCACATGTTAAGAAACACATAATTGTAAGTTATAAAATTATGATTTTTTATCTTAGTTTTATTATTATCATCGCCGTATTGTATAGGAGGTTTTTATTATTTTGTGATAAAATTTGAAATATTATTTTGAAAATTTAGTACGATTTCCTACCAATAAATCATATTATTCTATTGAATATTCAATTGAAAAAAAAAACAATAAAAATTATTTTAGTATTGAAGTTTTAGATACAAAGAAACTACAAAAAAAATCTTACTTCTGCTGGAACATGACGAAAGGGTCAGCATGTAGATCGCTCACATCGATATCCTTCCCCTTACGTAAGAGCTCGGTATTTTTGCGTACCAACAACCAACCGATGTGGCAGAAGAAGAACCCACGCGTGGAGTTATGCGGGTCGGCGTCTGTGTCACAATACTTGTGGTGCAAACGGTGATCACGAGCCCAATGTAATATGGTATTCTGTAAATACACAATACCAAGTTTACAGTGCACCATAATAATAGTAAAAATACTTAACCTATTATCAAGACTTGCCTCATAATGTAAAAAGCTGGATATGTTTGTTAAACAATTTCATTGTTAAAGGAAAACATTGCAAACGAGAGCATTCAGGCTGATGGCCGCTCACTTGAAAAATCTTTCCTGTGAATCTGTGTTCTTATTCCTTCCTTCGAAACCGTTTGCTTCACTGATTTTATTTTTTTTTTCTATTTATATTGAACATTTATAAGTACCTTTTTACATAATTTCATAAAATTTATTCAGGGTAATTTTAGAAATAAAAGGTTAATCAAATCGAATATAAAATTAGTTAGTTAGTTTGCAGTAAAACCGAGCAAACAATATTGAAAACAGTGAGAATACAAAAAGTCTAATCAGTGCTAAAAATTAGTACAAAGTGAATCTGTACACAAATTGCAAACATTAAAAAAATTCCAAATATTAAAAAAAGCAGGCCGTCATTGGACGCCTAGTAGATATGAATGATCTAAATATTATAAATATTCACCGAACTCAGACTCAGAATAAATATAAAAAAACGTAGGTTTGAACCGTATCATCAATATTGTACAATCTATCCCAATATTATGTGCACTATAAGATTCCGAAAAACCGTAGCCCAAATATAGGTTAAAACATTGCAATCAGTATTATGACATGTATCATCATCATCATCATATATATATTAATACGCTAAGGTTAAGATGTTACACTCCCTTTTTAGAAAAAACCTCACAACTAATCCACATAAATTATATATCATTTTATAGATAATTGCTTGCTCTACCGGCATCCACAACTAAAAAATTTATTATTGCTATTGTTTTTGCAAATTAATTAATTATTAAAATTATATACACAAAACAGCAATGCTGCCATCTAACGGCTCAACGTCAATATGATTGACGGTCGGTAAAATTTTTGTTTAATTTCAAATCCACTCACGTGTAAATAAAGTGGCGCTTTAGCTCAATGCTTTTGATACTTGCGCCTCTATATGTCAATTTTAGTAAAATATTTGTTTGATCTGTCATCTGAGCTTCATAATGGAATAAATAATGCGAAGACTTCGCACGGGTCACGCTAGTCGAAATATTATATGCAATATAACATTCCAATAAACCGTAGCACTCTGTTTTGGTCAATTATTTAATAATTTCAAACAATTTTAAATAAAAGTATTGGAAATACTTTTTTTACACTGGAAAATAACATTATTTACAAAAATAAGCTTAGTAATATATATATTAAAAGTTTAACAACCAGAACATCGGCTCGTTGGTCTAGGGGTATGATTTTCGCTTAGGGTGCGAGAAATCCCAGATTCAAATCCCGGACGAGCCCAACTATGTTTATGTAATTCTTTTCACGTTTTAAAACAGTTTAATGGAATACACCGATATAAACGAGCTGGTCGAATTAAGTTAAAAAGAGCCAACAAGAAGTAAAGCTGGCCGAATAGTAGGCAAAGCCGATTTCAATCAGAAAAAGCCGACAATACACGGAGTTGGCCGAATGGCAAGGTGCGTCTTGCTATGAGAACATTTTAATTCCCATTCCATTAGATGCATTAGATGCGCTATTAGATATTTCAAATGAAAAAAGACTATCGTTTCTTTTTCTTTTGTGCCTCATTTTCCATGTTTTTGGGGTGGACCCTCCTTATCTTAATACGCCATTCTTGGCATAATTGAGACATGTCCAGTTGTAGTCTCATTACCTTCATGTCCTTTTCCACTTTTTTCATCCAGGTAGTTGGTAGCCTGCCAAGACCTCTTTCTATTGTTCTAACTCCATTATAGATCTCGTCATATCATTTTCTTGCAGCGCATAATATGTACATACCTGCGCGGGTGATTTTCGGGAATTTTATCTTGATTTTTTTCCACTCCAAACGTTCCAGGATAAATTTATTTCTAATTTTATCTTTCGTAGTTTCTCCTCCGAATCATCTGCATATCCTTAACTTAATTACGTGGAGTTTCTACTGATTGGATTTTTTTCAAGGGCCAGAATTCAGATCCATAGCATAGAGCTAGCCTTATTACTCTTTTGTATATATTACCTCTGATTTCTATAGGAATTTTTACATCTAACATAACTCCTGTGAGAGATCTTCACTTCAACCAGCTGAAATTTATCTGATTTTTAATGTCATTCTCCACGGATGTATCTGCTGTTATTACCGAGCCAGGTATTTAAAATTGCTGACTGATTTCAAAGCGATATTGTCAATTCTTGGTGGCTGTGTCAATCCGGATAGCTTACATTGCGTAATCTCAGGTTTGATTTTGCTTACGCAAAGTCCTTTGTGCTCGAGTGCGGTTTTCAAGTCATTCTGTATTCTACTGCTTCAAGCTATTAGTATCCAGCCATTACTTCTCTCCTATTAGTACTATATCATCTGAATATTGAAGATTCCAGGGAGCAGTTTTTGGAGGTAATCCGTGACATTGTTCATGACGATCTTGATGAACTCCCACATTTACACCTAATCACTCTGCCAAAGTATCGAAATTGGAAGCAATGTACAGTAATGTAATCCAACATTGCCCAAACTTCTTATTTCTATACTTGGTTTGCATTAGATAAAGTATTATGAGAAAAGTATGCATTGAAAATAAAAGGAAAAGGATTAACTAACCTACGATTTGCAGATGACATAACAGTTTTTGAGTTATTGGTCCAACGCACAAGAACCAGTAAAATAACTGCATAAAACGAGTACATTAACAGGTTAATCTATCAATAAAATGAAGTTAAAAAATATATCTAATTTACGTATTGTGCATAAACCTATGCTTTAAGGATAAATATGTCAAGGAAACTGAAAGTTACACAAAACAAAATAGAGAGATATATTTTAGGAAAAATATTAGTTTAAAAACTTAATAACGAGGAGATACGTCAATCGAATCGAATGATAAAGAACTTAAAAGTGGTTAAAATTAAAAGGAGATAAAGGATAAGCTATGTGATGCGCTATCTACAGAGATAATAGATAGACACAAGATAATACTACTATGTGTACAAAATATGTTAAAAGAACAGGAGGCAAATCGAAAATATGATAAACTGGAAGACCCATCACAGCTATTGGTATTCGACTATAAACCTGGTAAAAATTAGGAAGTCCTTCGCTCCATAATCAAAGTATTTATAATGCATATTATAAAGGCTATTCAAAAAAAATTATAAAATAATTTAAAACGAAAATAAAATATTTGAATATTCCCCATTCTAAATTATATTTCTGGATGCATCCTTTATTTAGATACAGTACATAAATAATTTAATTTCTATGACAGCAACATAATTATAATTGCGAAATGAAGAGATTAGGTTATAGAAAACTGAATAAAAAACAATTTCCTTACTTGAAAGGTAAAAGTATTACAGATCATCAAGATGAGGCGAAGGGGCCATTTTGCTTTATAAGACCTGTGTGACCATAGTCTGTGAACTCCCGCAGTCATGCCAACTGCCGATATAACGTACAGCAGAAACGCTTAAACAATACAATTTAAACGTCAGAGATGAAGATTCTTCTTTAATATACACAAACAGAATACAGATCATTTCTGACTGATAAAAATTCAGCTATAAAATCTATTTCAAATATGTGTTAACTTTAATAGTCAATCGATAATCGCTTGATAAGTGAAAATGATGTAAAAGCATTTATTTCCACAATATCTTCAATAATCATTTAGCGTCTATATATTATCTTCAACTATTTCCAAATCGTTTAAGAAATCGGACTAATTAAAGTTTTGTGTAATAAGTATTTTCTCTAATAAAAAAAAATTATGTCTGCTAACTTATATTTCAATATTAAAAAAAACTAAGGATATAATTAAAATACATATGAATATCAAAGAATTTTTTTTTCACAAAAATATTTTTTATAACTTCATAAAGAATCTGAGACTAACATAACTTTATTTTTATTATAATGTTATTTAGTGAATTCGAAACGTTATCATGAACAATATGGTTTTTAGTGTTTAATATTTAAATCTAATATAAATCAATTAACAATTCATTTCAGATTAAAGACTAATTAATGGCTGATGAACCCCCTGATTAAAAGGAAAAATTAATATTTCTTTACATATTATCATTACATTTATCAATATTTGTAACAAATTTATTGCAGTAACTTTTAAACATAAAAGCAATGTAACGAAAATGAATACGGTTACAACATAAATTAACATTATTCGTTCTTATATATCTATTATGTTATATGTTATATATATCTTCATAGTTATGAAGATAACTGGCTCACCAAAAATATCTGTTTGCCATTTTGCAGAAATTAAGAAGAGATATCCACCATATAAAGCAAATAGATGCAATAAGGAGAACATTATTACATTTATCCAAACTATTTTCAATTTTCTCTTCTCCACCACTTGCACAGGTACAGTGTCTAAACTGAAATCTTCAGTTTTGGCCTCGTGCTCGAAAAGTAGCCCATTTGGAGTAATTTCAACGGATGCCATTATTAATGATTTTCTTGATCCTAGACCTGAAAAAATATAAAGAATGATTTATTACTGTAAAAAATTTCAAAGCCCTGAATATATTTCATTATTATTGCATTTATAATTACATTAAAAAAATATTTTATCTTTACCAACTATCATTATATTATGTCATAACTCAAAAGTTTAAGTTACATTACAACTCAACAAATTCGACTATTAATGCGTTGTATAAAAAAGAAAAGGGACAAACGAGAAGAAAAACTGAGATAATAGGACTAATATGGCTTTAATTCTGAATGATATTCACTCTATAGAATACGAAATACAGAGATATTCCCTACAGATTATTTTTTAAAAAGTCAAGAAAATTTTTTTCGGTAATTTTAAGATATAAAGTGATGAACTTTAGATAATTGAAAAAGTGTCAGCAAGAAAAATGTACAAGATAAATAAATAACGGCTCGTAAACATAACATGTTTGTCATGATTCATTCTGAACTAGATTATATTGAGACTAGGTAAAGATGATATATTTGTAGTGAATGAATATATTTATATATATATATATTTATATATATATATATATATTATAAAAAGGAAAGAAAATTAGATCAAAAATATTTTATATTTTTTTTTATTTCTCCGCTAGTAATTGACAATTAATTTTTAATTATTCGTTTAAAAAAATTTAGTTTATAATTTGATTGTCAATCAATTATTGAAAGCCTTAATTTATCATTTCAATTAAAAGTAGTTTTTAACATTACGGTTTTATTCTGCAGAAGCGGAGAACTCTATACCTTTCACTAAACCTGTTAAAACTGGCATGTGACAAAATATGTACAGCTTTTATAAATAAATATCTAACCCATTCAGCATCCACGATTCATAGATGATCATTACAAGTGGCTCAAGATGCACCCTCTGTATCAAATAACTAGAACTATTTTTTCATTCAAATTAATATTGATTATTCAGTTTGAACAAAAAAAATATATTTGATCCATCGGCTGTGTTATTATTCAAGTGGTCTCTTATTCACAAATGCGTCATTTGTAAGTACATGATGAACCACTTGCAGTTGGCCATTGACCACCACCAGTGAAACATATATATAGTGGGTCACTTGTGGTGGTCAATGGTCCATAATTGCTAACGACAAATGCATTAAAACTACTCAACTTGAAATATAGAAATAAGCTCACCTTCATGTTACTTGTATGACGAATGCCAATTATTTGCTACAATATTGTGTTGATAATTTTTGTTATTGTGATGGACAAACGGAGAGGGCCCTCCCGCCTCTGAATCTTACAATTCTCGAAGTTCAGTAAATATTTATTTTCATTAAGAAATATTGACATCAAATGCGTCATATGCTGCTTTAACTTTATACTGAATACCTCCCTGAATAAAAAAATTTTCCAGGCGTCTTTGATGTGTTTGGTAATATTAAGTGGCACTGTGACTGTATCGGTATTCCAAGAAGTATCAATAGATTTTCGCGGCTGAGCTCTCTTCTTCATCAGAATTTGAATCCTTGTATTCCTGCAGAATTAGCAGTTCTTGGTAAGTACGTGCTGCTAATTTGTAAAGAAACAGCATTTTTATCGTAGGTTTACTTTGCTTATAAATACTATCTAGATGAATGGTATTTGTCCAAAAACGATGCCAAACTCGGAAAAATTATTAGGACCTACACGTAAAGTTTGGATCGTATTGTGAAATAGCATGTTTGAAGGTCTAATTAGGGTACTTTTTCAGGAATATGGTATAATCTCTAGGTAAACTCTTATCTTTGATAGATAATATTGTTTATGCGGATGATATATTGCCAATTTTTGGAAAAGTCAACGGTAGAGACGTAGAGAAATTGTTAAAAATTTCCTTGCCCTGATCGTTGACTACAGTAGTAAGAATAATCTTAAATTTTCTCTTAAAATTTATGTAACTTTGATCTTTAGTGGAAAATTGGTAAGGGAATTTATTTTCATGACGGATGAGTCCAAAATTGGCATACAGCACCCGGTCATAAAATTTGCTCTAATCCTCGATCATACCCAAAATACTTAGGGTATACATGGTATTTCGGAGACAAAAACTAAAGTTTACAAAATATGAGGAGTATATTGTATGGGTGTATTGAAAGTCTTGGCCAATCTCATACCTACCAATCCGCCGCCGAGAGCATTGCTAACTTGTAAAGAGACGGCAGTTTTGTTCTAGGTTCACTTTGCTTTGAATTCTTAGCAGATGAACTACTTTTGCACAGTGAGCTGCACAAAGAGTAGCTTTTTTTGCGCAGAAAAACTGTGAAACTTTGTTTATTAGTATTAGTTTTCGTCGATCACTGAAGACTAGAACACTTGGTTATTTTTCTCAAGCGTCTCAAACTGTCAGAAAAAATCTAATGTACTTTTGACTAGTATGCGGTACTACAGAACAGAACATTGCACGTATGAAGCTGGATTGCATTGTTACGTACTAAGTCATAGACTGGCCTATGCCTGCGGTTTCGCGATGTAGAGCATGAAGTTCTCAGTCTAACTGCAGTAAGAACAGCGATGCCTAAAGAGTTACCTTAATAAAATCATGCGTTAAAATTTACAGAGTAATTTTTTAGGTTTTGCTAGTAAGAAATGCCATGATTAATAGGCTTTATCCCTATGCCAAAATTCAAGCAGCGTGAATTTTTTAAATGAGGTAAAAAAAATGTTTACAGTATAAGTTAATGTAAAAAATAGAAGGCCATTTTCATTCTTCTACAAACAGAATGACAAAAATATGTTGTTACTTCGAATCTCTGCATATATGATATCAGAAAATTGTATGCGTTTGCTGCCAAAAAATTGTATGTATTACTATTATTAGTAGTCATTCTAATTTGACACATACAGTATAAAGTTTATTTTACTTATATGCTTGACATGTTATGCAACGCAATTATGAATATCTAATATGACTTTTGCATCATTTACTTCTTAAATTATATTGACTCAGTGTTAATATTTATTTACAAAAAGTTTAATTTTTTCTATACTTTAGAATAAAATAATGATATATAGGAACTGTAAAGAATATTTTAAGTATTATACAATGTTAATTTTTTCCCTTGAATCTACGCTTTCCTATTGTGAATTTTATTTAAACCATAAGACAATGCGTATAACTCTTTACGTTATATTTTGGAATTATAATCGGCTTAACATAACTCAATTATCGGACTTAAATAATTTCAAGATATAATTCATATAATTCTTTTCGGTATTAATATGTAATACTGATACAAGCAATTTTTTAAATTTTATCACGTTCATTCATCGTTCCAATGACTTTATTTATTTATTTATCACCTATGGGGAAAAAATAGATACAAATCATAGTGAAATACAAAAAGCGAGTTTTTCCAGTATTAGGTTAACTTGTATCCTAACATTCCCACATCAAAATAATATTCTACGTACATATATCCTCAGTCATATGTAAATATCAGAAATTTTATACTACATTAAATTAAATTATAAAACATTTAATATTGATAAACAAACAATAAATACTGAAATTATTGAGATCAGCCTTTCATTCAAAATTCACTGTAATAGTTATTAGTAATAGAATTAATGGTAATGATCATCCTATTTATAATTATATGAATTTGAAAAAAAAAGAATATGTGGTACCAATCCTCTCAAAAAGCTAATGGTTTTATAGTATTCGTTTAATTGACTGCTTGCATTGAAGTAATGATCTAGCGAATATATCCGGAGAATGAAATATTCCGTCGCACACAAAGCATGCGTAGTAGTACACGAGCACCAGCATTAGTGCGAGTGGTAGGTAGACGGAAAAGCACGGAGCTACGGGTCGCTCTCCGTGGTTCACGAAACTACAACTGATTCACTATATCGGCGCAATCGTAACGACTATGACAGATATTATAAAGTACAACTGCTCCGAGTTATATGCGCCTTTCGTGTAGAGTACAGTATTCGAATGCGTACAATGCATTATAATAGTCTGTTTTGAGCCTATTTAAGCGATATTGCAACGTGCCTATAAATCGTTTTTGCACCCTTTCTATCATATCAGGGTATGTAAGAAAGTACGGATTCCAGACTGCGTTAGCATATTCTAGTTGAGATCGCACAAGTACAGTATTCGAATGCGTACAATGCATTATAATAGTCTGTTTTGAGCCTATTTAAGCGATATTGCAACGTGCCTATAAATCGTTTTTGCACCCTTTCTGTCATATCAGGGTATGTAAGAAAGTACGGATTCCAGACTGCGTTAGCATATTCTAGTTTTGATCGCACAAGTACAGTATTTGAATACGTACAATGCATTATAATAGTCTGTTTTGAGCCTATTTAAGCGATATTGCAACGTGCCTATAAATCGTTTTTGCACCCTTTCCATAATATCAGGGTATGTAAGAAAGTACGGATTCCAGACTGCAATAGCATATTCTAGTTGAGATCGCACAAGAGTTGTGTAGATGATTCGATACATTCTCATTTGCTTAAAGGGTTCGGTAGTTCGTAAGAAACCCAGTAAAGCATAAGCTCGCGAGGTGATCTGCTTAAAGTGAATAACAAAATATAAATTTTGATCTAACATCACGCCAATATGGTTGTGCCAACGAACAGATATGAACTATTACATATATATTTTTTATATAGATATTTAAATGAAAATGTAGCGAAGTATTGAAAAATAATTGTTTAATGCGGGCAAATACGTCACAAATGGGGTTAGATAGTTTTGGACTGGGGCGGGGGCAAACAATTTTTTTCAGTATCAAAATCTATTGAGTGGGATGTTATCGGACAGGCCTTTGAAAATGGAATTCAGGTTCCATTTACTGTTTACTATTTTTAAGCTCTATTTTTGAAATATTAGGCTTCAACTTTATGTGCAACATCTCCTCCTCTCTAAGTTTTCCATGAAATGGTGTATTATTAAAATTTTCAGATGAAACAATTTTAGTTTAATAAGTAAACAAATTCGGGTGATATAGACTACCATGTAATACTACTTAATGGTTGTTCCAACACGCACTAACACTATTATTTTTTTATAAATTTGTTTTTTTAAATAATAGGACGTATATTTAATTTCAAAATTCCTAACAAAATTTATAAAATACGATGCTTGTTTCAATTACACTCTTTCAGTATTCTAAAAATATTCCATACAAAATATGATTGGACTCATAATATGTTCTTTATTTCTATTTAAAGCAAGGTTGGCCAATGTGTTAAGTGCGTTATTACGGAAGAAAAAAATGCATATTAGATGATTAAAAAACATGACTAGCATATGACGAATATAGACATGAATTAATTTTCCACCACCTTCAATCTATGCAAATTAAGCGCACGAGTAATTGGGGAATATAAACAGATATAAGTAAATGATGTATTTATATTCACATATACCAGTCCAGTGCAAATAAGAAATTCAAATCCCAAGGTGAACTATTAATGTAATGGCAAGATGCAATCATTTTCATAGAATTATTTCCAAACATACCCAAAATCTTGTTGGTGAATTTAATGCCATTGTATTTTCTTCTATTTTCGATAAGCTGTAGACCACATCCTTGCTGTGTTTTAGTATTATTTATGGAGGAGACTGCAACAATAATAATGTTTGAAGCTTTTTAAGGCAAGATCGGTGAAGCATATTCCATTGATATGACAAACTAATATGGTATAAGTAATTTTTAAGATTTTGAGGTTTTGAAAAGACACAAGATGATGATGATGATTTGAGCTTTAAGGAGTTCGACCATTATAATATTCTCTTCAATGAGCAGTTAAGAAATCTTTCGGACTGCTCATTAGACATTAGAATGCCAAATTGAAATATAACGGGTAAGTTTTGGGTCTTCATGAAGATGTGGGTGGATATTATTTACATAGATAAGAAACAACAGTGGACTGCATACTGACTGACCCCAAGTGTTCCTTGCTCATGAGTAGACACCATTAAAACGCATTTTGATTTTTCTGTTTTTGAATAAGTCTGAAAATCAAATTAAGACATTGCCTTGGATTCCTATTTTAAGAGCTATTTGTACAAGTTTTTTTCTCCTGACTGTATTTAAAGCTGAGGTCATATCGAAGAAGATCACATTAATCTTTTTATGCGGCCTGTCCTAAATAATGGACTGTCAAAGATAAAATAGTCGGTCTTCAGTTGAGTGTTGGTTATTGTAAGCTGCCCGAAAAAAGATTGATTTTTTTTATTTTTTTGACAATTCGCTCCATTACTTTACTTAAAATGCTAATTGAAGCAATACGCCTGTAGTTTTTGCATTCCTCGGCAGATTTACCGGATCTAATAACAGGAACTATGATTGAGATTTTTCCAGTTTTGGACAGTTTTCCTTTCGACCATGATGTATTTATTATGTCAGTCTCTAGCTACCGAAGTGCTTAACCATTTCTCCTAAAATTAGATCATTACCTGGGAATTTCTCTTTGAGTGTTTCCAATTCAAATTTATTGATGGATTTAGAGAAGTTATCAATGATTTTGTAAGCTCTAACCCTAAAGAGGATTTCCCTAATAGTTTTGTTAAGTTTTTTGTCTTCAAATTGAAAATCAAGTTTACTTGCCGCGGAATAGTAATTTACTAATAGGTTTGCAGATATTTTATCCGTGTCAGATATTTTATCCGTGCAGATATTTTATCTTATTCGACGAAAGAATAATAATTTATGTTTGAATCGTAATATCAGCCAAGCCACTATTCAAAGTCTTGGCCCTTTCTAGTTTTTTTGTCTTTTTGGTGTCTAAAGTATTGTAGAATCCTGCTTATTTCTGTGTGCATTCAGGCATCTTCTCTTCAACACTTACGGTTAACTTAAAAAGTTTTTTCCTGTTTTCTGCAGTAAGTTGACTTTAAGAGTTCATTCACATCTTCTCTTTCAGCGATCGAGGAGTCTATTTCGTTGTCTTTCTAGTAAGGGATCCATTGTTTTATCCTCTCACCTCCTGGAAAGTTTTTTTTAGCTGCTAAAGTAATGCTTTTATTTAAGCTTGCATCTTGCTATCAAAGTCTATGTGTGTCTGCATATTTTTGAACAGTTCGTCAAAGAGAGGAGTAAAATTGGTCATGTTTGTTTTTTAAAGTTATGTCTGTTCTTCTTGTTTGCTCTTCAGCTTTAGGTTGTTCTCTTAAAGTGGTGGTTATGGGTTGGTGATCACTTATGGTTTTTTTAGGTCCCTCCAACTGTAGCGGTAATAGATTCGATAGCTTACTGCTGTCAAGTCTAGGGTTGATTCTGTTCCTATTGTCCTAGGAAAGGTAGGTTGGCTGTTTATTATTTAAGATGGAAAATAAATTCTTGGTTTTTATGGAAAACAAGTCAAGAATTTATTTTCCGTCGTTTCATTCCAAGTTCCAAGCCTCAACTAAGACTTTTTCATTGAAATCATCCAGAATGAATCAGTTATTTTTACAGCATGAGTGCGTTTATATAGAAATTAATTGGATGATATACATTTATCATATGATATACATTTATCATTTATTGGTTGATATACATTTATCATATGATATACATTTATCAAAATTATTGTATACCGGGAAACTACATTTTAGGGGCTCGGACTTCTGTATTGGAAAGTGGGTCATCATTTGTAGTTACAGCGATTTGTTTACACTTAATATAATTTTTAACAGGGAAAGCCAGTTCTCCGCCAGATCTATCCAATCTATGTTTTCTAATTATCTTATAACCTTTCATTTCAAATCTAAAGTTTTCATTAAGTTTAGTTTCTTGTAGATAGCCTATGTTTATATCATTCTCTGATACCAGGCACTACATTTCACACTTCTTTTTCTGTGTGCCATTTATATTCAATTGCAGTATACCGAAAGTCGCCCTCATAGCACATTTATCGTCTGTATACCGGACTTCAGATTTAGATGCGTTGGCTGCCCCGGGCATGATAGCTCTATCGCCAAAATCATATATTGAACTATTAATGAAAAAGTTTGCCATTGCTTTGGAAAGGTCGGGCTGCTGTTGGTCTACGGAAGTCTCTACAGTCTCTACCACCCAAAGGTTGCATCTTTATGTGCTAGAGGGCTTAGTAAAAGATGAGATGATTAACGCACTAGAGCGTTAACCATCCCACTATAAAAACCTAATTCAAGTGAAGAAATAAAAACTGTAAAACAAATCACAGTAAATAATAATTATAACCCATAAATTGTCACAAATTATCGCAAACCTCATAGAATAACATCAATTTAATTTACTACCCTCACTAAAATACTTGTACATTGTATAACTTTCGAAAATATAATAAAAACTACCCAGCTTCCCTATTATAAACTCACTAACGTAAACAGCGGAAAAACCCGCACAAACCCCGCTTCCGCTATCGTTTTGTGTAAAATTTAAATACTGTTGAAAGTTTCTAAGAGTCAATCTTTGCTAATTGCCCACCTGAAGATGTTGTCATACAACAAAATTTAGGTCATTACATTAAGTTGGTTAGGGAGTAAAGGATATAAATAAAGTAGAAATAATCCTACATCAAGTAGCTTCATTTAAATGTGAATAATGAATTTCCACCAAATGACGCCAAATATATTCAATGTTTGTACTGGCTGCCTAAATTGTGGAACTTGAGGATGTGCAGTTTTTAAAATAGTACCATGGTAATCAAGCAAAGACTGTTATTTAGCTTTAGATTCTAACTCCTCAGTCCTGGTGCTACAGGAGTTATGTCAACCTAAGCCGTGGGATTAGGGGAGAGAAGTTTTTAAGTTAGTGTTGTTAATCACAAGTAGAGATTTTGCCACTAAACTTCGGGTTTCAAACCTTAAGTTTTGATGCTTTCGGCGACTATCTTCCTAAATAGCAACACTCAAGGAACTTCGGTTTTTAAGTTAGCATTATAGGTCTCTAAGAGAGACTCTGCCACTAGAGTCCGACCAACTTCTCAATCTTGATGCTGTGTGTGATCGGCTGTCTTTAAATTAGTATCGTGGGTTTCTAGCAGATACTTTCATATTGAACTTCTGGTTCTAACTCCTCAATCTTGTTTTTTGGAGTTACTGCCTGCTTCAACCGTAAGATTTCAAAATCTGCCGTTTTTGAATTACTGTTTTCGGTCTGAATAAGAGATTTTGCCACTGAATTCCTAGTTTCCAATTGTCAGCATACACACTGTCAGCGTACCGCCTGCTTAAATCTTTGGTATTAAGTATCAGCAGTTTTAAATTATTATTCTAGGTTTCAAGCCTTTTCAAAAAAATTTATATTAAATTCCAAGTTCCAACTCCTTAGTCCGGTTACTCCTGCTTAAACTGTTATATTTAAGTAAAGGTACTCCTGCTTAAACCGTGATATTTAAGGATCTGTTATTTTAAAATGAGAATTTTGAATCTCGAGGAGATTCTCTATTAATAAATGTTGGGTTCCAACTCCTTAGATTTAGTGTGGTTGGGGTACTGTCTGCTTAAACCATAGGGCTTGAGGGACGAGATCGCAAGCTGAGCTTTATGAAAACTGATAAACTCCGGCTACTTACTTGTCAGACCTCATAATGCAGAATGTGCCTATTTAATTCATGAGACTTAAGAGCGAGTTCTTTTAAACTTAGCGTTGTAGGTCTCAAAGAGAGACTTCATCATTGAACTCCGAATTTCAATTCCTCTGCCTAATGCAACGGTGGTATGGCCTTTTTCGTGTATGTTAACTTATAGGTCCGGCATTAGTCAACCAATCAGGAGGATTATTTCTAATTTGACTGGCCCCATTTCAGTACCATAAAAATTAGAATTTTACCATGAAAATTGACGGTACACCATACAATTTCTCAAAAATATACAGCACAGGTGCCGTGATCGAATTTGAATTATATAGGTCTAATGATAACCTAGCAATAAAGTATCTAAAGTTTTCACACGACGGAGGATAACATAAATCGGCCCTTTAACAAAATAAAGGCACAGTGATAGTGTCCGGAGATGGTGCCAAGAATTTTTCACTGCTGAGGAGAAAACTCACTGAATATGGCACTCTTTATACTTATTTTGTCCTAAGCAAGAAAATTGTTAGGTAAATTTATAAGTGTAAGTTTTTAGCTGGTAGTAGGTAAATAATTAATTTAGGTTAAAACTAATGCATGAATTGACGAGACATTAGTATTTAGGTAGGTAGGCAAATAAATATATACAGGTATATATAAAGACATTTAGCAGCTAGAATATTAGCAGGCAGATATATACTATATAAAGGCCTGAATCACTGACTATTGTGAAGCCAAAGACGGAATGTTACTTATATGTCCGTATATTTGTATGTATACGTATATGTATGCATGTATGTATGTAGATATGTATGACTGTATTTAAGTTCATTAAGTGTTGCAAACGTTTATTTCGGTTTAATAAATGAGGTATCGTTGATATTAAATTCATTGTAAGTTCGTAAAAATCTAAGTAACATAGGATATCATAGGCACTAAAACTGTGAAAATGAAACATTTTTACAAAAGAAATTAACTGACTTCAAATCACTGGTAAGGAGCACAGTAAATAACGATAATATGCGTACTCAATTGGAACTTTCACGGTAATCTAATGCGGTTATAAGTAAATTTGCAAAAATAAGAAAACTGACAAAATACTGTCGATGCCAAGTCGACGAGTTTCCCTTCTCTAATATTAACATCCGCTTCTGACATTTCCTCTAACTTGATTGGAGAAGCGACAAATATTTATAAAAAAAATATTAATCCATTGTAAATCAAACAATACTTTTGTTAACATACTATTATAATAAAATAGATCAACAGCGATGATCAACAACAATGCTCAAGCAACAACGATGATCAGCAACACTTCAGTCTTTCCTTTCTTTTTCCTCTATTTTCTGTCTATTGACATACGTTTACCCACCCATTATGTACTCTCTTATATGATTATAAATGATCATACCTACGTAAATCCCTGCTAATTTAAGACACAAACATTCGCGTATAATACTTTGAGTTCCTTATGCTTACAAGCATTTCTTTACATGTCAGCAAAATTTGGTTGAAACCTCAAACTTCAACTTATCCATTCTTTCAAATCTGTCCGCTGTCTATCCGCTGCCTATTTACATTTTGTTAAATTTTATATTGATACACATGATAGTGGATTTGTGCTTATTTTCAGGATAATATACCGGAAAAAATTATGAACAATCAAAATGTTTGTAGAATTTTCCTTACTGAAGTTAACTTATTAAAGTAATCCCTTAGAAATAATATTATTGGGGGTTATTCATTCTTTTTCTTATAATTCTTGCTTTAATATCTTAGGAATTTTATTTATGCCTATTTACTTTCTTATTCCCTCACCCTGATTATGGAGAACATTTATAATGGACCTTCATGGGATAAACTCCAATGCGGAGAAACTCCATCTATTGTTCAAACAAGTGACTTTACTTATGGTCTTCTTTTAGCATCAGTATAGATCATGTTATTTCCTAGATTTATTAATTTTTTTTTCAAACCTTTTATATTTTATAATCAAATCACCCGTTATGGAATTTCCCAGCATGAATGTATCCTTTTTTCGTAAAATCATGTAATTCTTTATATAACTTACATCGCTTCTAATACATAACTACAAAAAAATTGACCTCATATCTTGCTCGTGTATGCTCATACATTGATTTACATACAATCGAAAACATAGGAAACTTTGATTGTGAAGTTTTTTCTGTTTGTTTATTCATAAATGTACATCGCCTTGTAAGAAACTTTGAACACTTTTCTGACATGAAATCTATTAAATAAACCAAAAAGTTCGTCCTGGATCAACGATAATATTTCGAGGTGAATGGACAAGCCAATAAACACAAAATCTGTACTTATTCCTATTACTCGAAAGTTTTCAGATTGCTACGGAATAAATGCATAATAAAAAAACGCTAAATTATTTTGTCTTTAATGATTCATTAATGAGTGTTGTTTTACTAAGGTTTAGAAATTCCTAACCACTATGGACTTTAACAGTTTTGGCGATAGTCCATATCACCGCTGTAATATAAACCTGTTAAGTTTTTCTTTGTCACATTTCTAAACATCATTGATTACACATAAATCCAAATAACAGTTATGGCTGATACGTCTTTTATTTTCAGAAAAAAGGTGTTTGTAAATATAATAAAATGCCACCCTCACTCCGTTTTAAACTTTCGTCCAATCTATAACTTAGCATCTTTTTAAAGTTGTTTGATGTATTACATGTAGATAATATTTAAAAAAACTTCGTGACCCCTTCGAGTCTATTTTAATTCAAGTAATAGAACATTTACCGTTTTAGTAAAGGTTATCGATGATATGCGTCTAGTCGATAACGTTCTCAAGGTCAATAGTGTTTTTAAATTTCATGGTTTATTCAGATATTTATTTGTATGGTTGTAATCAAAGCTATATTTAATAATAGTAGTTAGACGTAAGTTATTAGTTAAGACGTAACTGACGATGTGCTTTTCCCAATTATTTGTTATTATTTACATTCTCACAAATTAAAAATCTGAATTGCGTTCATAATTCGTATACAAATTTTCTTCATACCAATTTTACTGGTATACTGATTTTATCTATAACCACAAATAACTTCCTAAATTTGTATTTTTATCTGAACTGTAAAAATACTAACAAAATGGCATTATTCCACCAAATTTGAAATTAATTATGTTATCGCACAGAAAATAAACTAATATATTAATAAGATGCGTCTCTTTAAACCATACGAATTATTTTCCATAACCGTAGCTAAACACTTTACTATTCTTTCTTTTATTTTTATAAAGAACCTGAGTATATTTAATTATGAAAATTTTAACAGATGATCTCAAATAAATGTTATCTCACTGATTAACAGTGTACATATCCTAAGTCATATTCAATGGTTAACAAAATTAAGTATATTTCTATCAACAATGTATATTACCTATTTCTAGTCTGGAGGTCTATGCTCTATACCAAACTTTTTTTTTAAATGGGAATGCTGTCGAAATGTAGGTTTCATTGTCTATTGGGCTTTAGAAAGTACAAATAATTCTGAATATAGATCACAGTTCAACTGATAACTGATGATTTTCATAATCATTTATATTTCTTAAAAATTAGAACAATTCACGTATATTTTATTGCCATGGTATTGGATTCACGAAATTATCATCCCTCGGTCTGGATTTACAGTTAGAGAATTTACACAGCTCCTAGTTTCTAAACATTGTTCGTTCTTATCTAGGTAAAGAGGAATGGCATAAATGAAAGGAAGCTACACCAAAAAGATCTAAAAAAAAAGATGAAAACCTCAATACAACATTAACAATTTTTGTTCCTCTCTATCTCTCATGTTGTATATTCCTCAGGATAGGCCGAATTCAATAAAAATATATTTAGAGATACTTTTTGCTTCGGAATAGACTTCAGGATATATTTGAAGATTATACTCACAGAGCTTCTAAAAGATTTATAGAAAAATTATCTAATCTAAGTCTTTATTTTCATTTACGGAGGAGGCTAATATCTACCATTTATTGCACATCCATTCGTCACGTACTTTCCCCACGACATATTAAAATTTCACGCAACTTAATACATTTAAAGTAGCTTATTGGTTCGATATTTGATTAAAAAAGTGGGCTATTAAAATAAAACGTAGGTAATAAAACTAACATAAAACAAAAATCAACATACCTAATTTTAAAAAAAAACTATTTCTGCACGTTTGAATTGGATGACGTATCATAATAAATTCACAATCTTTTCGAAATTGATGAAAATTATAAAGATACAAATTAATAGAATTATTATATATATAATGTTGTAATAATAACGGTGGAGCTTAATTGCTTAGAAAATCAAACGACTTTCAACAAAAAAACATTGCTATAATGTAAAAAAAAAATTTTAAATAAATATTTAATTTCTATGCGAGATTGAAACATTTATTTAAGAAAATTGTTTAGTTCCATCAACACACTCATTCCCAGAAGTATAACTACACCGATAGTTTGTGGTCTATTAAGATATAGTTTGTGGTCTATTAATATATCTCTAAACAAATCATTACCCATGCAATAAAAAACACGATCCCCGTGCACGAAGTCGCGGCACAGCTTGTTAATGATATTAAAGTATAATTTTCTACTTTAGTTGTTTACGCTCCATAAATAAGTCTGACAGCCTAAGATTTAGCTACCTTGCTGGAAAAGTACAGGTTTTCTATGGCTTATCCGTTTATCATTATATTCATTGTACAAACTTTTCAGCACAGCACATTTGGAGTGCACTGTCTAACCTTCATTACTAACAATTTATATTCGGCTAAATATACCTTCAAAGTTGCATTATATTTTTTTTTTTTATTTGAGGAAATTGTACTACATACAAGATATCAGTTTAAAAAAAGATTATAAACAAAAAATATGCATGCACTTTTGTACGCGCGTTAGTTATTATACTTTTTCGGACTAGTACATGAATAATTTTATTTAGCACGCAAATAATTAATGGAAATAAAATAATAAAAGACTAGAGAGTGATAATAAATACAAACAAAATTTTAAAAATTAAAATTTATTTTCTCGCACTTTGTAATAAAAAATTTGTTTTTTTTTCTATAATTACAATCATTATCATTCAATAATTAAAAAGTTGATTCACATAAAAAGTTGATTCACATAATATTGTAAAAAAATTTATGAAAAAATAGCATAAATACAATACTACAAATAAAAAATATATAAAATGTCTAAGTTATATCCACTGCCATAGCTTCTTCCGATGTTGGCTGAACTGTTATATTAGTCACAAGTGGCTTGTGGTAAATAAAATACCATGTAAATACTTTTGTACTGGCCCATCAATGATAGTGTAATATATTATTATCAATACATATTATAATTTTTTATTTTAATTTAATTTTTTTTAATAAATTAATGAAATTAATTTTAAAATTAAATTTAGTTATTTAAAAAATTAAAATTTAATTCAATTCAATTATTTTAAAATAAATTTAAAATTGAATTTAAAATGATATAAACAAGTTTAATAAGTAAAAGAAATAAATATGCTGAAAATTTATTGCAGTTTATCAATTTTAAGTATTTAATGAATAATAAAGTAATAATTTATCATTTATAATGCAAACAAATACATGACAAAACTTAACCTCACTTAGAGAAATAAACTTGAAATATATTTTAGAAACCTTGTAATCACTATTTCTATCACTAATAATAATAATCACCATAAATAAATGTTTTTATTACATTCAATTTCCATTACTAAAAATAGTATTTAAAAGCACTAATATAACTTAGATTCTTAAGAATATAAAGCACATGTGTATTTACAAATACCTCAATAACTATCGTGAATATAGTATCAATCGCATAGGCATGTAAATATATGTATAGTAAGCAACTTCATCCTGTAGATTTTTGTTGCATAGTGCGCGCACGTCGTAAAATTTCACTATAATTATTTCATAACACTCCTAAAGAAGTATAACTTCAAAAATATATCTTACAATCGGTTTTCGAATTTGTTTTCGTTATTGTTAACACATTATCTAAATTAAATCTTTTTCTTAAATTGTTGCTCTTATAAGTGTTTTTTAAGTTTTTCTATGTAAGTTATTATGCGTTGTAGTGCGGAGTACGATTATGTAAGTTGTGTGTGTGGATATGTCTATATACATTCATAATATATGGGAAGTGGGAATATGCTTTAGAATTAAATTTACCTCCTTAATAAGTTTAGTAAATTCAGTTAGTCCCAAAATAAATAAATCCAGTTTATTAAACAGGGTATTTTAAGTTGACATACTCCGTAGCAACGGTGAGTTAGATGCATAGTTATATGCGTGTTGCTGAAGTGAAATAAATGTGTTATTATACTCGAAATGTATGGCAAAAAGCAAATATTTATAACCTAAATATCCATAATATTGTTTAACCAAATTTGCACAAATCCGACACGCACGCATCTGTTATAGCCAAGGTCAAAATAAAGGAGACGATATGAGATGTGTGTTCTGGTGAAAGGTAAAATTGAGAGTGGAATGCGTTTGTGTAGGTTTTAATTAATTCAAGAAGTAGCTAATTAATAAGGGCGATTAATTATTAATGCGAAAAAAAACTAAAGACACCCAAACATTTACCAAAATTTGTTATGAATAATAATTTAAACCAAAATGACAGAAAACCAAAGAACAATATATATTCCAGATATCGTAAAAAATTATGAAAATTTTCAATAATTTTTCCTTTCTTAAAAATGTGTTGAAAATATCGTAATATAATAATATTGTCAATATGACACGGTGCTTTCGTATATTGTAGACTTAAATGTTTCTCGCGTATTGTATCACACCAGATGGTGGCACCACTTTACGTGTGCCTATAAATTTGCTTGTAAAAGATGAATAACAGTTTACGTCACTAAAATTTAATATTTGCGGAATTGTTGAAAAATTAACTAGACATAAATTTACGTAATAGTACATTGTTGCATATTTCAAAAAAATTACCATCATAGAAATTCAAGTCTGTTTGTGTGGAGGATCGTAAAATAAATTTAAATTTTTTTAACTAAAAATAATTCAAAATAAATTTTTAATTTTTTACTCGAAATATTCAACCTAATTGTAAAATTGCTCGATATATCTTACCAAGAAAATATATTACCATGCATAGACGTAAAACTCTATATAAATTTTGATATTTTCTCAAGCACGAGGACATATATGGTTTCAAATGGAGTTTAAAAATTTCCTTAGCAGACTACAGACTGAAGCTTTAAAAAAAGTCATAATACAACTGAAAGCATTAAAGCTGTTGAAATGTCGTCTAAAAGATCCAAATGCCTTATATACCATGTAACGTATTTCAATGAAATAGTGAATAGTCTTAATGAATAGTCGTAATAATGAATAGTCTTCATACTAACCAAGATCACTCACAGATCTCTCATCAAGAGTAATTTTGTTCAGCAAATAACTGTGGGCAAAAAGTCCATCATTAATTACAAATTTATTCACATTAATCATTATAAGTTGTTCATATTAGTAACTTAATGCACAGACTTCATTCAACTACTAAGTCAATATCACGCTGGAATAGCTAAGCTAAGTAGAAGACAATGAGCAGGGCTGTAACTGTGGGAAAGACATTTATTATAAAGAGAAATAATAGAGGATTTAAATTGCTATCTCCGCCATTGACATTAAAGTTTCATTCAGAACTTAGTATTTTCGAGCCTAACATAATTAGCGTATAGTTTTATTAGAGCAAAAACGTACTTCAGAAATTGTATTAGGATAATATTTGTGTCCACTAAATTAACTATCCTTACTAATTTATACGCAGGTTTCGATCCGACTTTTTAATTAAATAATCCACAAAACTAATTAGATAAGTAGAAGTACTAGACCATCATGAGCTGTAAAAGCTGGCATGATAAACTTATTTACACACGTGACGATACTTTAATACTTTTGAAACAAGAGAGCTACGGATCCATAATTATTTATGTGGCCATTAGAACCAAACTTGAGAACAAAAATCATTTGATCAACCTTTGAAAAAAATTAAAAACTTTCAAATTTATAATTTTGCTACTTATAATTCGAATTTAATAACGGAAGAAATGTTAATTCTAAATGTAAATCGTTTAAAGACGCCAGATTTGGTCTAGATCACGTAATCATCAATTCTATATCCTAATAATTACGTTACTTTGACATCAGAGAATTCTTTGTAAATACCTTTCGAGGTTTAAATATTTTTGGTAATTTGTAAGTCATTGGGCAGTAGCGTTTCGCTAGTTAGTGAATCTGTACCAATTTTCAGTTGTGACTTCCAGATAAGTAACTTAATTGTTTTCTAGAGGGGGAAATTTAAAAGATTGTTGAATTTATTTAAAGGTATTGTCTATTTATCCTCATGAGTTATTTTTGACAATTTTTTGCCTTGTAACAGGTTTAGCCAGTTCTTTGTAAATCAAATTTTGTTATGTTTTTATACAAACTACTCTAAGATAATAGGCAAGTTTTCAATGCTGGTGTCACGCGTCTGTCACCCTTACTATTTTAAGTACAGCAACGAGTTGTTTTCTTCTTAGAGCTAGAAAACTAGTGAAGGAGAGCGATCGTAGTTACAAAATCAAGGATTAAAATGTAAGTTTTATTTTTAATCATCCAAACAGTTCCAGTTGTTTTTAAGCTGTAGTTTAATGAACAAATCTGATAAAATATGGAAAAAAATCTATGTAGAGTAAACGCAATTATAAATGATGATTGAATATTATATTATTATGCAGAAAAAAAAAATCGTTTTTACTTCTAATACGGTGTTTTACTAAAGATTTTTCTCATGTGATCCTATCTAGACCGTTAACTATAATTACGATTAAGCACTCTATGGAGCAATTCTTGATTTTTTCTGCTTATATAAATAACTTATATTCCATAAGAAAACTCTAGGCATGGTTATGATTCAGCGGTAGTCAGAAATCTGAAACAAAATTTTCATCGCAAGTGTTGAATGCAAGAAGAGTTAGAAGACTGAGTTCATTACTGACTCTTAAAACAGATGCAATAGATTTTGATGAATGTTGGAGTCGATCCAATTCCGATACGTATGGCGTATAGCTCTTGTGCCCTTGACAGGAATCTGTAAATCAAATATTTCAATTTCATTTTACGAAAGATGTAAACTATAAGTTATATTAATAGAAATAAAAATATGATAATATAATAAATAGTACTTTATTCCAGATTGAGTCCAAGGCGCGAAAGTATTTCAGCCGATGTCTATTGTTTGTTCTTGCTGCTATGGCTTGCAGTAAACATCAAAACTATAAAACTCGCACTCATATTATAATAAAGAGAAGAACAAGGTCACATGTACACACAACACCAAGCACAAACAAAGTGATATGTTCAGATGTCTCTTGCACATAGATCTTCGCCTGCACTCACAGACACAATGTCCGTGGGTTTTTTCAATTTTTGGTTTATTCTACTTATTAAAGTAAATGAGTATGCCCACTGGACTCGTTTACACGTTGACTGACTTATTGCTGGTCGATGTAATAAACGACTGTGTTATTTTGTCGAAATTTCTTTTTCGGAAATACTTGGAGACTTTGTGAAGTTTATTTTATGCGGATGGAAACCACCAGTGGAATAATATACCTAATTACCCATCTAGTATTTTTACTTTTCAATAGGCTTTATACCTTGAATGTGGCTTTGCACTTAAGAACTTTATATTTTATTAACATCCCCATGCACAAATAATATTTCTACACTGTACGGTTTATGAAGTATCCTTCAGGTAATTATCTTGAGGCAAAATACCAGAACTTCTTTAATAGTCCCGTTATTATCACAAACTTATATTAACCATAGTTCTACAATAGCGGTTTTGCCTGTTTTTGAAATTGAAATGTTTGTAAACGTAACGTTTTATATCGAATAAGTTAAACACATACATACACACTAACACACATACATGTATGTGTGTGTGTATGCGCATGTATGTGTATATGTACATATATATATATATATATATATATATATATATATATATATATATATATATATATGATCGAAATACATGTGTTTTAATGATCCATATTTTGTTGGGTCATTGATAAAAATTGCAAAATTTTTTGACACATTTTAAAAAAACCATTGCGTCGAATACAATTGCTCTTGCAAATACAAATCTTCCTCTATATAAGTGATGGATGAACCTTGCATTTATATACGAATCGCGAATGAAACAAGGAGAACAATATCGTCCACGCCCTAAATATAAATGAATATCGTTTTGTAATTTCTGGAAAAAAATTATTTCAAAATTCAACCCTAAAATGAACAATTCGTTTCAATAAATTCACTTTTTGAAGAAAACGATGCAAATTTAATGAAAAATTCATACAAGTTTTGACTTTGAAATGTAATTATATTCCGAAAATGTAATGAGGTATTATTATGTTAATATATCACCCAGCTGAAAAATACAAGTGCGATGTGTGCAAAGTAGCTTTCCTACAATTTTGAATTTAATGACGCCAATACAAATACATTAAAAACATATTTTATTTATCATTTTAATATTATTATAAAATAACATATCCATAATATATATTTTTTTTATTTAATTTATTCATATAATTTATTCATTGCTATTTTATATAGGTGGTAAGGACATTTTATCAAATTACTCAATGTGGTCGATACTGATTAATATTAATTACTATATTCTACTTTACCTATTCAATTAAAATTAATTCTCTTCAAAAGATAATGATAACATTTACCATCAACTGAAATCAAAAAGCAAAACCATAGTTCAATAAAAACGTCGATTTATGCCGGCACCATATTCCTGTTTTGGGTACGAAATTTATATAACATTGCAACTTCGTTTTTTTACAAAACCAACTACATGGAATAAATTTATCATACCCTTCATTTTAGAATATAATTTTAAAGAATATATAGCTCAAGAAAAAAAAATTGTTTATAAGATCATTCACGTGTCGTCCATATGTTTGTCTGTCACACTTTTTTTTCTCAGAATACATTCGATATAGAAACTTATACTGCAAGTATGTTTCAATATTTAACATTTCAAATATTTAATATTTTGAATCTGTTGTATTCAAATAGAAATTTTAAAATTATGAATTAAATATACGTATTTAGTTGTTAGTTTCAATGATCACATAAAATATGATTTAAATAAGGCTAGTTAAAAGGATTCAAAGGTATTATCATTGTTAATTTTTATAAGAAGGTAAATATGTACAATTCCCTTGTATTGCGAGTTCCACTCTTACTTAACGGGTTCCATTATTTATTTATATTAATAGTCTCATATATAGAAATAAGGAACTCTTGATACATTGACAGTTCCCGGTAGTGAAATCGATGATGAAATCCATAAAAATTTGGAAATATTCACTCGACCATATAAGAGAACTCTTTATGTGAATTTAAAGTTAAGCATAAAGATATATGAATAATTTCATGACCATTCAATTATCAAAAATTGAGACATATAAAAATTGAGACATTTTTGGCTCATCCGAGCCAAAAATGTCTCAATTTTTATATGCGCTCATACCTAGTTTGATGCTTCGGGATTGGTGCCGACGTAAGGGAGGTAAAAAGTCAGCAGAATTAAGAGATAGGTCATTAGGACCTGATGTTCAAAGATTGAGTAAACGTTAATTAGGGAGAGCCACTATATACACGAAGAATGTTTTAATAGCTCGTAAATTAAGTTACCGTTACTCATAATGCGTTTTAGATAGTGTTTGCTTAACTTTATACCCGTCTTCCATAAACTACTTGTCATGAGGAGGAATAAAAGTAAATTTAGTATATTTATCTAAAAGGAAAGTATTTATGACTCTACAAAATTATGTCCGTTATCGCAATGATGATAACGGTGGGTTTACCTGGATGTGATATAAGTCTGCATAAACGAGATTTACCTGGATGTGATATAAGTCTGCATAAACGAGATTTACCTGGATGTGATATAAGTCTGCATAAACACAATATACATGCATCTAAAGTGAGATCGCTGACCGATTTTAAATGTATCGCTTTCGCATGGTAGCATATAAGCAAACTGAAATAATATTTTGGGAATTTAATAAAAGCTAATTTGAATTTAATAGTTTCATGCAAGCGAATTTAATTCGTTTGAAAACAAATCTTGTTGCATATTTTAATTATTTTTGTATCAGCGTTATGAATCTCATCCAGTGACAAATGCCCCATTAGGTTTATTTAATTTTGTTTACAAATATTAATAAATCTTCTTACGTAAGATATGAATTTAATGGTTGTACATGAACCAGATTATTTTCGCATATTGAAGATTGATTTATTATTTTATTTATATGTGTTTTTCTGGTTTTTTTTTTTTTTTTGGTTAAAAATTTCTTTTTATTTTTTTATTTACTAATTTCTTTTAGTTTTTGGATACTTAATAAAAAAAATTATTATAAATTTGTTAAAAATGTACTCAATTTTACATCAGTAATTTTGTATTTTAAGTGCATGGACGTATAAATATGATTTAAGGGAAAAAATTGGATTGTCGTCAGTATTTCTTCGAATTCCACAGCTTCTTTTATTTCATCATTTTTTCATATAAATTTTATTTATTAATAGTATTCAAATAAATCTCCCTCTCTATATTCAATACACTGAGGCCACGTTTATAATAAAGATGTATTTTCTTAAGATAAATTTATTTTTTTCATTATGTAATGTAGTATTTACTTTATACACATTTACTATGATAAAATTCATTCTAATAATTTCATTTTTTTTTAATTTTTATATTCGCAATTTCACACACACAAAATGCCATTATATTGTTTTCCTAAATTTTCACTCCTACTATGTGTTCTTACCCCATTTTTTTTAATTTTTTGTACTCAAGAATCATTCTTACATATTTACTAAATATTGTCTCTAAATTAAGAAAAGTATATATCTATTTTTAGAATGTGATATGTTAATATATCTCACCTAATATTCCAAATGATTCATGTAACGGCATACAAGCAGAAAATCTACAATCATTCAATAGCATATTAAGGTTGAGCAGATATTTCATACGAACGTATAATGGGAATCTTACAATCGAGTATTTTTTATTTACTGAAATTATACTGAATATTTTTTGAAGTTATGTCCAACCAAACCTTGAATTTGGTAAAATGGGTAAATACGATCCTAATTATTTTTAATCAAAGTTAATAAATTCTTCCGCTCCTAATAATATGTCAATACCATATGGCTAAAGAAAATCCAGGTTTCGCAGGTCAGGTCAAATTAGGTAGGGGCAATGATAAAGATTGACTTGCATTGTTAAGAAAATATTTTATTTTAAAGTTTAATAGCAATTAATTCTTAAATACTAAATTTTAAGTTATCAATGTCTGAAATATTTTCACATCTGTTATTTTCCGATAAGAAACATTTTCATTATTTTTTCCATTATTTTAGAAACTACAATTACGTCAATGGATGGATCCATTAAACAAACATTTTTTTTAATTCAAAAATTTACACATGCGCCCTGTTGTAGATTCTATAATAAACTGTGTAAATCAAACCCTACGATATGTGATTATCACTCGGATGACGATATCTGAGAAGTTTTCAATAAGAAGGATATTTTATTAGTCATATTTTTCCCAAAAAGATTAGATTCATCATCCTCTACGAGTTTTCGTCCGGTTTTACAACTGATTGTTTCAATAGTCGATAAGCAATTAATAAACAGAGGAATTATAATTTCCTTGCGCTTTTAATTATTGAAGTACCGTCAAAATATTTGAGATTGCAAATATGAGCATTCCTCAAGGGAAAAAAAAATATTTTCTTCATTGTAACGTGTCCGCTGCTTTCTATAATTGAAAGCATCTGTACCTCTGGAGTTTAGAGCATTGACTTACCATTTAGGTATCTACTAAACGTTTAAAGTCTTCAGCAGCTTCACAGCCCTGGAGTCCCTGAAGACATAAGTCTACACGACAAAATTTTTTAATAAAAAACATAATAAACAATAGCTAATATTTATCTATTATTATCAAATGATAAATATTGGCTAGCTGATATTTATCATTTGATTTTAGAAAAATATGTATTTGCGCCAAAGTTTATTCAGCAGACTAAAATAGTGTTTCCGTTAAATTCTGTTAAATTATAATAAATAAAAAATTCAAATTTATTTTATTTCTTTCGTCGTCAACAATTATTTGATATGCCTGAAAAGCGTTTCTCTTGACTGGCGTTTTTCTTAAGGGATGAACAAATATCGTTTAAAAATGTTCAATCGAGCATCCCGATTGGGTTGCAATTAAAACATTAGCTATGCAACCTTCGAAATTTATGGAACAAAAGTTATGGAAAATGTTAATGGCAATCTTAATGCATTATTTCAATAAATTTACTTTTCTCGCTCCTTTTATTCTGTCAACTAAAAAGTATCCTACTGGAAATTTTCAGTTTTTATTAATGGCTGTAACCAAAAATTTAACAGCCGCTTCATCTTCTGTCAAATAATCACTGAAAAATACATTATTTAATATACAAGAGCTTCCTCAGCTTCTGTCTGATGATGAATGGCAATAAACTATTTCCTATGTTAACATGGCCATGAAACTATTTAAAGTCCTACGAAACATGATTATGTTATGCTATATCATTAATGACAAGGCTGTATAAAATTTGACAGTTAGTGCCCTCGCTTTATAATTAAACGTTATATTTATGATTTGAAATGTTCTCCTTTGTAAAACTAGGAATACTATGGACAATCGTGTACTACTTTGAGAGTACTGAGATGAAGTAAACATACTTCATAAGGTATTCTTGGGAATGGGTATGTTTTCGAGGAGTAATAGTGGAGAGCGAGCGGAAAATTTCTCAATGCTTATACATATTTATATTCTATACCTCCAGAATTTACATTTGTTATTTGTCAATATAAAATTGTATGTACGTACGAAGAGTAAAATGTTGAAATATTTTGCATATAAAGAAATCCATTGAGATTTATTTTTTTCAATGATAATATTGTTTACCTGAAAATTTATGTTATTTAAAACTAATGAATACTCATCTCATATATGGCATTTCTCTTTAATTTGTTTGAAAAGTCTTCAAGCCTGGAATTTTTTTAACGAACCGACAATATTTTATCTGGACTTCTTTAATCTTCAACCATTGGTCTTTAATCATATCCTTGGTTGTGATCTATTTTAGCATAAAGATTTTCTAAAATCAAAATTCATTATCACAACTGTTTTTTTATTTAAATAAACGCGTTTTTATTTACATTATAAAATTTCTTCTGTAAACGTAAACATGGCACACAAATAACTTCGTCCAAAGATGTGAATGGTTGAAACTATTTTTTGGATACAAACATCATTTACCTGAATTCTTTCCCTCAAAATCGTATTTTGAAAAGTAAGCTAAACAAATTCTAACCCAGTGACTTCAATTAATTTATTCTTTATAACATTGTCTTTAGGGAATTAAAAATGAAAGTAAGTAACATCATATATTTAAATAAAATAACCCATTCAGTGCAGCCTTAACATTTATGTATGTCAACTAATAATAAATAGCAAACGTTAAAAATACAAAATTTTAGCCTTTTTTAAATTGCCATGAGTTATAAAATAAAAGTGGTTCGCCTAAATATACATACCTGTACAGTAATCTTACTTTTACTCAACACAGATTTATTTTAGCCTTATATATTATTAAAATAATGTTTATTTCAAAATTTACTTACTTCTTCTGAAAATAATAAAATAATAGCAGTCATTTAGTCAGTTTATTTTAACATAATTATTACAATATCATATTATTGTAGAATTATTACGCAAGTTCAAACACCAGAGTGTGAAAGTGTAATCTCATTAATTTTAATATATTCATGCTACCTATATGTTATGTTAATAGCAACGATTGTTCCGCATTAATAACACACAATGATGCAATGGCAACTTAATGACGTTTTATATTTAAAAACCAAAAAAATATGTTCGTATTAACCTACCGACGACAGGATGTTGGTTGGTTACGTTCTTTACTGGCTTTAATTTATTTAAGCGCATAATGATGACAGAAAAAAGCCATTTTAGGTGCTAATGAATAATGAACGATACACCTTATTGCTCACAAAACAACATGTGATATGGGGACAACAGTGCCTTGCATGCTACGCCAGATTATCACCTCATGTTATACTATATGCTCCATGGATTTGACAAGGCATATAGATTAAATTTATCATGCTATGTACTATATACCTACTACAAAAACATCATGACCGTGTAAATATTATGAAAAATTACTAAAAACTTTTAAACTTGAAGTACTTACACCGGTACTATATACTAATTGCACAGATCTATTAGTTCATAAGTAACTTTGATGACAATAATGTGCTTTGAGTAACTGTGCCTTGAATAATGTGCTTTGAGTAACTATGCTTTGAGTAACTGTGCCTTGAATAACATCTGAGTCATCTCTGCATCTATATATATGGAAACAATTTACTGCAATAAAATGTTCCAATTAACAAGGAAAAATACCGTAGGAGATTTTAAAGAAATGTTTGTAATTTACTAGACTCTAAGTCATCGTCTGCTTTAGTCACACGTTGAGCCTCATTCTTCAAATATGGTAAAAAATCATTGGAAGACGACCATCAGTCAGTTTGCCCCAAGACACTGCTTCCAATCCGTTGCCTGTTTTAGGTTACGAATATTCCCTTTAGAGTATATAGTCAACCTAGTTCCATTTGTGTCATTTCATTTCATACTCAATCAATACATCATCTATCAGGATCAGAATCGTTCCTGCAAGTTTTTGTGATATATTTCTTAGGCAAAAATATCCGAAGAACATAACTAAAGTAGAAAGTTGTGATGACGTCTCGCACCCTTACAATAGCATCGGTTTAAGGTTGGATGGGAATATTTTGATTTTCACTCTCCCTGTCAGTTTCCAAGCCTGCCACACAGAGTAGAAATGGGCGAAGGAGACCCTATCTTTGATGATCCTTAAAGCAATGTCCACTACGATTTCTCTCATCTCTAATGCAACACTCCCAAGATACATGAACTGGTGGACATGTTTTAATTTAAAAATATATAAACTTGGGTTTAATAAAACTGTTATACAAAAGCTGCTCCAAGGCCTCAGTGACAGGGAGAGTGAAAATCAAAATATTCCCATCCAACCTTACACCCATAATATTATAAGGGTGAAAGGCAGTTGTAGAGCTCACAATCGAATCTAAGTTTTCGAAACTTTTTACTTTAGCTATGTTCTTCGGATATTTTTTCCTAAGAAATATAATGACTTTTTAACATATTTGAAGAATGGGGCTCAACGGTTGACAAAAGCAGACGATGACTTACAGTTTTAGTAAATAACAAACATTTCTCTAAAACTTCCTACGGTATATTTCTATGTTAATTGGAAAATTATATTGCAGTACGGTATTTCCATGTATATACGGTTATGTAACATTATATGTCATATGTTTTTGTAGTATATATAGCGTGATAAATGCTCAGACCTTATTTCACTGAACTAACCTACGAGTGAACAGCCAATCAGTAATATTTCTGATGGACACGTTTCACTTTAGGAGTATGTAAATTGCTGTTCAATAAAATTCCTGTTTAAAAAGCTACTCCTCGGCTTTTAGTTCCACAAGAACTCATAGTATGAAGAAGAAGTAGGCACCTGTGCACATTTAAAAATACATAGGATTTCAACTAATTATATAGATCTATAATAATTAATATTTTTTACAACGTAAGTACATTGTCTATAATATCTTTCACCGGCTTTAAAACGTAATACATATTTAAGAAGTTGTAAGTTACAGGAAAATGGCAATACTTTTCTATAACCATTTTCTAGACTATGCTATGCTTTTTTTATAATTTTTGGTTTTATCTCTAAACATAAAATAATTAAAATTAAGAAAATTATGGAATTTTCAATTTTTTTTTTAAATACTTAAATTTTCACCCTCAAAATGGCCATCTAAATATTTTTGAGTGCTATCTACTAAAATAAATACAATTTAATATGCTTTATTATGGTACGAAATTTCAAATTTCTACGTCAAGTTGTTTCTGAGACACATGAATAGACAGATACGTAAGTAATCTTATAATGATTACGTTTATCCTTGGAGGTAAGAAACTCCAAAAATCGATCTTCCGGTTTTACTGGTTCTAAATAAAATTACTGTATATGTATATATTTATTACTTATTACATATGAGTATTGTATTGTATTATACTTAACTTTATATTAATATTTTGCAACCAAATAAAACGTTAGTGCATAATAAAGAAAATTAATCAAATCTGAGCATCTGATGCATTTGGATTGGGAAATGTATGAAAAGCTAAGAAAGAACGACTTATAGAAGAAACATCAGGTTACAAAATATATTGCCTTTGTGTATTGTAATAATATTTTTTTGTACAGGGCTTTATACATCAGTGTTGAATTTGAATGGGCAGTGCAGTTCATGAAAATGAAATCCTTGTTGAAGAAGACAAGAAAACAACGGGGTTAAAATTAAATGCAAATGATGTAAAAGTGTCCGATCATAAATTGAAAATTGTTTGGTGGAATATTATACGATTTACTTTAATTCACCTAACTGCTGCATATAGCCAACAAATTTTCTTAACTCCTGCAACGTAGGACATAAATGACCAACCCAATAATTTCCTATATACTTTCCTATATACTAGATATATACTTTTATTATTATCCGGCCCATTGTTCTGAATGACAAAGAGAAAGAAAAAATTGAATATTTTCATCATTTTTATTATATATTCACTTTTGTTTTAGTTTTTTCTGTTCAAAATGAAGTGAAGATTTCTATAATGAAAATGATGAAAGAAAAACTTCAATGTCTACACATCGCGAATCGTTAGCTGATATTACCAACGATATTAAATTTTGAGAAAGGGTTTTCTGATTTTGAAATTTTTTATTCCTGGAAATAAAATTATTTTATATAATAAATGTAGCTTATAATCCATTTCAAAAAAGGAAAAGATTCTGAATTTGACGTGTGTGGCTATTTTTCTCAGTGACGCATTGATCAATTCTACGATTCCTTTCATTTGAAAGAAAATGGTTTAGGACAGGTGTCCTGTAATATAATCATCATTTTTCAATGAAAAGATATCCTGAAGACCTCTTCAACAAATTAGAGGTAAGGCCTCTTTGAGCGATTTGGCATAGAGTTTAAACTCATTTGATATGTCTTAGTAAATACTTTGATCAGAATTGATCGCCAAGGACTGATGCCGGGGCTAGAAAGTGTTGACAAAACTCCTCACTATGAAAAATATATTAATAAATTTTGATTTCATTAGAATGGTCTTGAGGAATATTCTGGTGAAAAATTTTAATGATCATGGAGTCAGAAGGCGATAACAGGAACTACTTTATGATAATAAGTATATTCATCACATTTACACCTGTTTGACTTTTTTCACGACGGGATCTCTTCATCGGAAAGCAGGAAATTCACCAATTTGGGCTCATTTGACTAGTCTTCAGGGTCCTCCGATCACAGGTAGAAGTCAGGATTTAATGTTAGTAGTACGTTACTGGTACGTCCGTACATATGAGTACATATGCACGCATGCATGTATGTACTTATAAATGATTGTGTTTATATTCGTTGAAATTTCTGGTCCGTTTCAATAAAAATTACTGAATTTTTCGTGATTGGGGAAATGGGGAAATAAGACTTTAATAAAATAATTTACTGATTGAAAATAAGCCCTGAATAAGAACCAAACAAACGTATAAAATAATAAAGTACAGTATTTAGTTCGAAATTTTATAGTGCAATTAACCTGTGGAATGGCATACGAGTATGCAACAGGTGATTTATCGGCCCCGTCAAATTAATAACTAATCTTTCATTTTCATCAAAATAAACGGCCAGCTCCGTTATAAATCGATACTGATAAAGATTACAGAATATAGTGCTGCTGAAGATTAAAGAATATGGTGATGACAATTTGCGAAAAGTTGATGAGGTCAGATATTTTGGTGTCAGCACTATGGAACATCATACGACTTAAGGATGTGGCAAAATCTCAAGGAAAGCTCTAAATTGGCCGTGGTGTACCAATCAACTGGGTCATCGCACTTGCCGATTTCAATCCAAAAGATTTTTTTGTGTGGAGTTGGATATTTCAAAGAAATTGTGAATGTAAAAGAAAGGTCCTCAGATTGCGGGTGAAAGTATAGCTCATAATTGGTCGACACTAGTTTTTTTCTCATAAAGGTATATTTTAAAAAATTATTTAAATAATGCTTCTCCGATTATTCGAAATAATAAGGATAAATTTCATATTTTTAAGTAAATTTCATATTTGTCTCAAATTAATCAACTTTTTGAATATTTTCGTAAATTTAAGTGTTAATTTTTTTCAAAATTAGGTTAATTTTTATAATCTTGTACATATTCTTGGTGCGGTATATCCTAAATTGAAATATAATTTTAGTACGCAGCCTTACTATTGACGTATATTATAGTCAAATTACGGCGTATACAATTAATTCCAAATGATAGGGTGTTGTCCCTAGCATATATTAGGGAGGGCCTTATTCTCTCTCACATTTTTCTTTTGACCATTAAAAACTAGACAATCAATGTAGCTAGCCAAGAAGCTCCCTTTCTAACCATGATAACGAATATATTTTATTAAACGTTATCTTTACATAACAAAACTGTCTATATTGTAAGCAAGTAAAGAGTCATTAAATGTTTACGGTGAATAATTCTATCCTTAACTGTAAATTCGCTCCTACTATACGTAACATCGGTACTTGGAGTTATGGCAGATGCTCATAAACTGTGATTACATAAGCCCAACAAAACAAAACCACTTCTTCATCTCATTTTAATCAACTTGGAGACTATGACCTCGCAGGTTAGTAACCTTAATACAATTATTCTTGATTAGTACATTCAATCCAGTCTAGCATGCCTGAATTCCTAAACAAAAACAATTGATTGTATAATGTAGGAAATATTTTAATCTCATTCCCAAATAAAATTGGAAAAAGACTAAAGAGATTCGCAATTTCTTTACAGATATTATATTCATTAAGAAAGGTGATTAACTAAATAATCACTACAGTACAACCAATTAAAACTCACTACTTCAGTTCTGGTCAAGAACCAGAATGTTGAACTTGAGGATAAATAGATCACTCTATACTCACTAAGTTTAAGTTGATATGAAGTGAAATTAAGATATTCGATATTCGGTAACATAATAGCTAATGCAATTAAGATATTCGGTATCATAAATGATTTGGAAAGCTCATATAAATATTTAATATAAAGAAACATGGTTTAATTTCAATTCTCGGCCGACTTTAAGTGCAAATCTTAGATATGTTAATGATATAATGTACACTACATATAAAATAATACATATACTCTGGTTTGGCTATTGAATATTATGCTGTAAGAAACCTCAAAATCTATTGGTATTCCTATTTATATGGCTTAATAAAATCTCACAATCAAAGTCACGAAGTTCGTTATATAAACAAACTACAACAGGACTGAAATTGTTAACCTCATAACGCAAAATGGCTCGCAATTCTCTAAGCCATTATCATCATCATATATATTAATACGCTAAGGTTAAGATGTTACTCTCCCTTTTTAGAAAAAACCTCACAACTAATCCACATAAATTATATATCATTTTATAGATAATTGCTTGCTCTACAGGCATCCACAACTAAAAAATTTATTATTGCTATTGTTTTTGCAAATTAATTAATTATTAAAATTATATACACAAAACAGCAATGCTGCCATCTAACGGCTCGACGTCAATATGATTGACGGTCGGTAAAATTTTTATTTAATTTCAAATCCACTCACGTATAAATAAAGTGGCGCTTTAGCTCAATGCTTTTGATACTTGCGCCTCTATATGTCAATTTTAGTAAAATATTTGATCTGTCATCTGAGCTTCATAATGGAATAAATAATGCCAAGACTTCGCACGGGTCACGCTAGTTTATAGTAATACCATGGTCACATTTTATAAAAATCAAAAGAATATTTTTGCTTAAATTCTACTCGTTATACAGGAAAATGTTTTTTATTTATTAGCTACGCAACGAATTGCGAAGTAAATAGGGTTTACAGGTATTGTTTCCAGCATTGCTGAGATCTTATTGCATAGAAATAAAAGCACTTCTTTAATTTTTAATATTTCTCTGAATACAGTCAACAGAGAGCCCAGCATATTTCGATAAGATATTCATAAAGTTATTACCATTAATCCTAGAACCATGCCTTGGTATAGAATATGACATCCACTTCAACATTGAAAAGGTTTAGGGGAATGGTTTGAATAATTGTGTAATTATATTATTTTGGAAAATATATTGAATATATTTGGCGTTAATTTTGTAGAAATTCATTATTCACACTTAAATGAAACTACGTGATGTAGTATTATTTCTACTTTCTTTAAGTTCTTTACCACGACCTAGGTTTCGTTGTATTACAATATCTTCAGGTGGGATATTAGCAAAGATCTTTGCTAATATCTCACCAATAATACAACGAAACCTAGGTCGTAGTAAAGAACTTAAAGAAAGTAGAAATAATACTACATCACGTAGTTTCATTTAAGTTGGAAAATATAGTTGAGCTAAGAACTTAAAATTCGTAATTTTTATAGTTTATATGTGGGTGCTTGGAAAAAACCTTATGCCTTTCTAAGAAATCTTGAACATATTATGGTTAATATCCCGCGAGAAAATAAACATGAAACATCGAATTCGTTTCAAACTGAAAAGAAAAATGTGGAGTAATTTTGAGCTTATTTAGTTTCCACACAATAGAAAAACCAAAGAATTTTTTTTAACTTCACATTGAACAAAGGTAGCCATATTTAGGTGAAAAAAGGGAATCCAATAATTACCATTAGATGCTGTATATGCGTGATATATACATACTTGCCAAAAAAGTGTTTAAACAGAACTTGAGAATCGAAAATCTAAGGTCTCCTTCTAATGTTAGCCAATATACACCATATAAAAAAATGTGGTTTTTCCAAGGTCAAAAGATAAGACAATAAAACTGAACTGGCTCAATGCCGAGGATATATAGGTAATAACTATTTGGTTGTCATCTAAGAAAATGTAACGATGAAAATAATTACCAAAAAATATAATTGTTAACTATTTTTTAATTTATTCTTGTTAGAATTGCATTAATATCTTTTAAAATATCAAATTTCATATAGCTAATTAAAGTTTAATTTTGTGTGAATTTGTATTATGTATTATTAGTATGAATAGTGTAGTATAAATCTGGGACCACATTCAAGTAATTATGTAATTTTTATACGGGGGTCACTAACGGTTAAATCATTAATAAACACGAATTTGGTAGCGACTTGTAAAGAAAAAAAATTGTTTTTCGTTCCATGAAAATATCATTTTGAAACGAAGTTGTAGCATTTTTTTTTCAGAACGTGTCTTTATGTGTGTGTCATCGATTAACGTTTCGCTATAAACTTGCAGGACCCAGTTATTATATGGACACGGGACCACCGCATGCATCACAAATGCAATGAGACGGTTGTTTTTCTTGCAAATCTTGATTGCTTTACCGTAAGCATCCTATTCTGTAATTTCAAAAAAGTGAGTGTCCTTTGGGAAAACTGTCTTTCGTTAGGTATTAATTTTTCTTAGTTGCCAAACTGACACACACACACATACTTAATTAACATTATTTCTTATAGGATGTATATTGGCTAACATCAGAAGGAGATCTTAGATTTTCAATTCTGACTGGAAATATTTTTTGGCAACCACATTAGCTAATATTGATAAACTAAGATGGTGGGTTTATTTGTTGCAAACCTTATATTACAATACTTACTACAAACTTTTGTATATATAATACATAGTATCTTTTATACACCTTTTGATGCTATCGTCAGATCGTAGACATTATCTGAGAACATATTTTTAAGGTTAATTAAAAGTGTTCTATCTATATGAAAAAGTCTACTATTCGCAGTTATGAAATCACTACTACCCTGTTTCGGCCCGATACAAACTAACTACATAAGTGAATTATAATCTAATATACGTGTGTATTTATATGTATGTGATTGTATGTGCGCGTCCTTATGGAGGCGTATTAGTGGAAATGTGTACGCGCTGTATGCTTTCATGCGTGCATGCGTAAGTCCATGGATGAGTATATATTCTTATTATAATAAAATCCACAGATTATTTGCTTCACTTAAATGTATGATCTCATTATGGAAGCCTGTTCCTCTGAACCCAAAATCAAATTTTTAATATTTTAAACTGCATGTCGTTTGTTGCCATATTTTTTTACACAATAATTTGCCAATTGCTTAAGTTGTCTTATTTTGTAGGTGCCTATCTTAAAAAAAACACAAAATGTTCACCACCAACGAAATTAGTCCATAAACCATATAGTTTTTAGTATTTCAGCAGTAAAGTTTTAGTCTAGTTTACGACATTATGAAAAAAAACGTATTCTAAGGCTATTACATTTAAAGCTATGCGTAAAAGTTTTACATAGGACAATTAATTTTGACTAGTACCATATGGTCGAAATTTGGTAAATTTTATATAGAAAGTAACGAAATTCAACTTTTTTTCACATCATTAATAAAAACTTATTTGTATGTAAATTCTTAATTCTTACCACTCTTTTTTCAATTCTTAATTCTTACCACTCTTTCTCACTCTTTTTTTCACACTATGAGAAAAAGAGTGAGAAAGGACAAAGAGCAAGGATGAGGTAATAATTAAAAAAAATTAATTGATTTTAATTGAATTATTAAACTATAGAATAATATAACAAATGAATAAACATTAATGATAATTTTATTTCAAAGAAATTAATAGTTTTGAAGAAATGAAGTTGATTCAACGATTTAAAACTCCAGTATAAACTATACTTTCCAGAAATACTCTTTCATCATTCACTAAATGATCTTATTCGCTATGCTCCAATATATACAATATTAAACCATCTACAGATCGAACTCTACTTAGATCGAACTTTACTTGAATGAAATTCCATCTTTTTCATATATTTTCCCTTATACTTCTAATTGAAATTTTGGTTACAATAACTACAATTACAGGAATAACTGAGAGTTGTTCGCTTTGAAACTCAAACGTTATAGTAGTAATGAAAGAAATCGAATTTATACGTGCTTCTCTCGCTTATCTCGAATTTCGCAAATTCGTGCTTCTCTCGCTTATCTCGAATTTTCGCAAATTTCGCTTATCTCGTGGATTCCATTTGAACCTTCGCTATCAATAGCATATTTACATAAACATTTGACAGACAACCTTTTCCCATTAACTAACGCTTCCTTTATATTTAAATGTTTAATGGGAAGAACAGTGTAATTAACATTTTATTCTTGCAAACAGGATTCAAAAATTCTTCTCAATAATTATTCATTAAATAACCATTATAACAAATTATTTTAATCTTAACTGTAATAAATTTTTACTTCACTTGGCATACAATTTAGTATATGGTTATTTACTAAGGCATAATCTTCATTTTTTGGTGCTAAAACTGAATTTAAAGTGCCTTTTTTAAAATGTTTTCTGCAATGTTTCAATAAAGATAATTAGTTATATTATTGTGATCGCCAACTAATTGATGTAAAATTTCGATAATATTTTATTGAAAAGCGTGAAAATTACCTTACTTTGTAGTTATTAATTTTTTTTTTAAATTCAACAAATTCTAATTCATGTGGTAAAGCCGTCATATTTTGAGTTAAAATAATGCAAACTCATTCCATCTTGTAATGTAATGTTTAAGTAATGTTTTCACGCAGTCCATGTGATATAACCGGTAAAATTTGTCGAAAATCAGCGCACAAAACAATAATTCTACCTCGATACGTTTTATCACTATTAAAATTAATTAATATATTTATCGTAGTTATTATTTGCTATTGAAATTTCCAAAATTAAATGGGCCACTTAAACAAATTGTACCCAATTTGTTTAAATTGTCCATTTCCACTTTGCCAGGTTCTACCTCTATTTAAAAAAGAACCTCTAATGAAACTATGCCCCTAAAGTCAGTTGCGATGAAAATGAAGTGAATTTAATCTATAAATAATCGCAGTTTGCCCTTATGTTTCGCCACAACCTTCTTGAGCTCTTAAGCAAAATATATTTGAGCCCTTGTCGTGATACTGAACTTCACTAATAACGTGATCAATTATACAACGCTCTTCTAAGTTAGTTCTTTCGTTAATTTCATGAAATTTTAACCCTTCTTGGATTATGTCAAAAGTATATACTTAACCAAATCCTGGTATTAATATTGAAAGAGACAATTCAAATAATTAACATGTATAATATAACATGCAAAATATCTTAAATTTTTAATAGTTTTTAATATCTATTAAAAGAAAGGTCCTCATTAAATTCTTTTATGAAATCTTCGTAAAGATTTTTTTTTAAATTCAAGCCACAGTGCTGTTGCATTTGTTGCTTATGCACAAATAAAAGCAAATAAATGTTGCATTGGTCTTAGCAAATTGAATTATTTTTCTTCTTTCTTCATTTAAACATTAACGCCATTCATTTTCACTTGAAGTAATACCGCGAGTAAGATACGCTTCAATAAATATTTTGTAAAAAATCCAATTATAAGTTCTAAAATCCTCAAATTCAATCCTCAAATCAAACAAAGGATCAAAATATGGAATAATAGCCAACGTAAACGAAAAAAAACTCTACATCCTTTGGAGCCAATATATACATGTGTCATGATCTTATCACCACCATGTACTCTGATGATTTCCAATCATTATTAAAATGTGTTTAAAAATTCCCGAAGTGTTTTCCAATAGACATTGCGTCCATACAATTTTGATGCATATTTCTTGGGGAACCATTAAATAATGATGGCAAAATACCGCTCCTTCCAATATTTACATATCATTCGGGTTCAATTCTAAATGGCAAGTTAAGTTATATTTTGAGAACCTTAGAACAGACTGACTTTTTCTTATGAAATGAAGTTTTATACCATCAATACTCACATATCAATACATATGAACAATCCACTGCAAAAATAATATCTGTCAATGATGTAAAACTAAAATCATCTTCAATTGTAATCTACAAACATAAATATTGCAAGGTTGTAACGTGATTTCTAAACTATCTTGCAGTTGATGAATTTCATGTGTTATGAAACCACTTAACATGCCATCTAGTATCTCCATTAGGGAATAATAATGGACATGTTAATGAATTCAATTATGAATGTAAAATTTAGATATTTTTTTCTTGAACCGTTAATTTTTAAAAAAGGAATCATATATCGTTCAAATGGTGGCTCACCGTCAACTCTTCTAAAAATAACGACAACATCAGTTTGAATTTCATCATTAACTAACATTTCATTAACATTAACTAACATTTCATCGTTAACTGTGTTAAGCATAACAATTTCTCTATTTTCACTTTCAGCTCTTACATAATAATGTTTCGTTGCAATAAAAGAACGTACAAAACTTCATGGTACAGAATTTCATGGATTAAATTGTTATTGAACAATTAATTTCATTGTTCACTCAGTCTATAGATAACATCAGTATCAATGTCATAAAAATATAACCGCGCATAACATTTTTTTTTCAAATGTTAGTTTCATAACTGATCATAGCAAAGATGTATTGTAGCTACGAATATTATAGAAATAATTCTTTGATTTCCGTTTTATAGTTTGATCATTTAACATTAGTCCATTTAGGCAAAGCGTTAAAAAATAAATGTTGTATTAAAGACGACGAATAAACTTTTCCCTTTTGACCACACGAAGTGAATGTCATTGTATCACATAAAGCATATTCACATGCGAAATATTTTCCTTTACAAAATATGCACAATACACTCAATGCACATTTAAATATATCTCTCAAAACATCAATAGAATTATCATTATCGATTTTCACATATGCGATATTATTTCCATTACGCGGTCTATTCATATTTTGATTTCGACCCAAAAATGATCTCCCTCTATCTCTTTTTAATTTAATCCAACCATTACAGAATGGATTCGTTCTTCTTAGAGCCATAATACAGATATTTTTTCCATTTATTTTCAGAGAAAAATGAGCGAATTCGTAACTGTCATTAAAAATGATTAAATTTAAAATTTTAAACTTACATCAATTTTATAGCATTAAGCTTAAAAGCTATTAGCAACAACAAAAAATTCGAAATGAAAACATTGTCACTGGAAGTGAATTGTCATTTCCTTAAACAAAAATAATATACCACATTGCTATGCTGTAGAACGATGCCAATAATCAAACAGCAAAGAAAACAAGTTTATTTATTTTTATAAAAATTCTTAATGCTTATCTTGACGCTATGAGGAGAATAAGAGGAAGCACGAGGGAATTAATGACAAAATTTTACCAAACATGTAAAATTCCTTGGAATCTATTATACTAAAGTATAATACAACAAAAAAAATGAAGACAAATGGCAATAAATTCACATGGAGTAAAAGAAATGGAAACGATGCTATGTATTTGTTTGCTTAACTTTTTTTTATAATATTCTCCTATACAGGGAAGTAGCAATGATTTAACCGGTTAAAGCGTTTTGTATTCGAAAATCATGTATATATGTTTATTTTATTTTACCTGCTATTAGTTTTACTGAGATATAAGTTCCATTCCCCTCCTTTCACAATAAATACTGAAAAAAGGTACAACAATTTTCCTTGTTCACGTGTTTAATAAATCGGTTAAAAACACTATATGTGCTCTTTTGTTAATACACTTCGCTAATAACTAAACTGAAGTACTCAATTTTATTTGAAAAGTTATTTTTTTTTTCAATTTAATTTAAAAAAAACGATGGCAGGAATTTTCACTATGCACTATTATTACATTGTTGTCTTGAATACTGTTATTCTTGATCTTATCTATTTCATACATTTCAGAGAGGTGTTTCTTACATTTATGTTTATTTTTGTTAACAGACAATGAGTCAGCTTAGAGACGATTATATTTTTCAATTATTGGAAGGTGAGGAAAATAACAACTCTGAAAATTGTAGCTGCTCTTATGAAGATGTAGACATCCAGCGACTTGAACAAAATGTCCAAGCTTCGAGCAGCAGTGAAACATAATCTGATTCAAGCGCTTTGGAAGAACCAGAGGTACCAACCAATTATTTTATTGGCATAGATATAGAAGTTTAAGAAGAGATGGGCCAAAGTGTTCGAACTCGCACTCAAAATTTAATTACTCATTTGCCGGGTTAGGAATAGCTAAGGAAATAACTGACATTTTAGAATCTTTTTTTATGCTGAAGTTATAGATTTGATTTTGAAGAATTCTAATGAGTACATAAAAAGTATCAAAACTAAATTCAGCCGGGAAAGAGATGCAAAGGATGTAAACCATAACGAACTTCTAGCTTTTTTTGGTCTTCTGATGATGGGTGGTGTACTGTATTCTTGTCATTTAAACTATAAAGACCCGTGGACGCAAGATGGAACTGGAGTAGACTTTTTCTCGAAAACTATAAACTTCAACAAATTCTTCTTTATATTACGCTGTCTGAGGTTCGATAATAGACTGACTAGAGTAAAAATATTAGCAAAAGATAAATTAACCCTTAAAAGAGAATTTTGAACTATCATGAGTGGTCAATATAAAAAACACTAAACAGTTTTAGAGTTTATTACGATTGACGAACAACTCCCGGCTTTTCAAGGGAGATTTTCTGGAGTCGTAAATACGGTGTATATATATATGTATATGCCTGACAAGCCTGGTAAATACGGCGTCAAATTTTATTCTGTGGTAAAGTTTTAAGGTATATGTTGGTAGTCAACCAAAAGGAACATACACACTTCCAAATGATACTCAAAGTATTGTGCTTCGTCTAATATATTCGTCTATATGTGAAACCGAAAGAAACGTTACTAAAGATAATTTTTATACTGGCTAACACTAACATTACTATCAAAAATTTTTACTCTAGTGGATACCCTTTCTAAGAATAAAAAGTAATCCCTTTGAATGTTTTCCCAAACAGGCAACGCCAAGAACAAAGTGCACTATTTGGCTTCAAAGAAATTATGACTCTCTATTCATATGTGACCAACAAATCAAAGGCTGTGGTTTTGCTGTCTACTATGTACCATGATGGTTTATAGTAGAATCGAGGAAGGGAGGCTTCGACACCAATGACCAAATATGTTCCTCTTACAATGTCGGTCGCAGGACAAAGCGCTGGCCTCTACTTATATTTCATCATTTCTCCAGTGTGACGGCTTTAAATTCTCTGATACTTTATAAGCACAACACAAAGTCCAAAATCACTCGTCGAGACTACTTGAAGCAATTAACATTTATTTTGACAAAATCCTTTCGCCAAACAAGAGCGTAAATACCAACATTGCCGAGAGCACTGAAACAGCGTCTACAAAAAAATCACGCCTGGTCTAAGTGGAGTTTCCAACATTTCCAAAAAACGATTGCGGTTTGAGATTTGCCCAAGATCAAATGATTAACAAAAGTTTATTGTTTGCATAAAATGCAATAAATACATTTGTAGCGATCATTAAAAAAATATTTAAGACTTGTTTTAGTATATAAAATTTATAAAGACTTGTTTTAGTTTTAAGATAAGATTTTTACCAAATGTTAATAATTTTTTTTCATTAAATTTATTTCATATTTAAAGTTTAGTACAGTATATTTTCATAAAATAGTTCTTTTTATGAATTTTCAGCCCATTTATATTTGGGGTCTCTGTGACCCCATGCGAATACCAATGCAAGTTTTTTAGCGCGAGTGATTAATGGTTAATATTTAAAATCACAGTTTTATCAGATACTAACTGCCGGCTCCTGCTTTACCCAGGAAAATGGGACCATGGCATCATTTTGTTTCATATCAATATAAATACGGTCAATTGATTAATGATAATTTGAAAGATATAAATGTTTATTCAGTTCGTTTATGTAATATAGAACTGCAAGATCTAATCTTTTAGCCCAAAAATTTTTATAACAGACAACATATCCTGCTAGATACACGGCAATTTGTCGGCCAATATCGAAAAAACGAGGATTCACGTAATATCATCCACGGTCAGTACCGTGCACGGTCAACACTCATTATACCTCACAATTTATTATACTTGTACCAATGTAATTTTTGTGTCTGTTAAGGCCTGCCCAACCACCCATAGTTCAATTTGTTTAAGGGAAACTCAAATACTTGCCGTAATATTGATATCTTGATAACACTACTTTCAACAGTAATCTTCAGTTGATTTAGATGCCTGAAATTGGGCATCAAGTTAGGCCACTGGATATATGCAAAGCAAATGATTAGATAATAGCAAATTATAGGTCGAAATTAACCAAAATTTAAGATATATTTATTAGTGAAGTCTCATGAAGTATAGAACTATGTGCCTATAACTTTGCATTCTTGCTGTATCTGAAATGTGTTCCATTACATGCGGATTGTAATTTTACAAATAGTATTAATATCCCACCAAAATATAAATGTGACAAAAAGTTAAAATTTCGTTATGAAGAACGAGTGGATTTATCGGTTTCACCGATCAAATAAGTGGCAAATGAGTCGGTGTCGTTTTCTATTAAATTTCCTTCAAATTATCTGCCTAGAGAAATATAAAACATTGTTTAAATTATTAAGAACGAAAAATTACTACTAAAACTTTATTAACAACTTCATTTTTAATATTCATTATAATATTATACTCGATGTTAGTTTTTGTTATTATTTGAGTTTTGTTTATTATTATTAATAAAAATATCTCAATGAGGAGAGGTTAAAACAATAACAAGATGATAATGTTTAATTAGTTTCGAATAATTTCCATTTTACAAAAACTGTAGATAATGTTATGCTGGCATGTGTCATCGCCTGTTAGTACAAGCGCGCCACGAGGCAACATACACCACATTGCATGTCATTTCAATTGCACGCGTATCGTCTGTGCGCAAGATACTGGAAAGTGCCACTTTACTTTATACTACCACTGTCTAATTTTGATGGCATATGTATTCAGGCCTTTATTCACACAAAATTAAACTTGTACTTAATAGGTTTTTATACAACAATTAATCACAATTAAATGAAACTACTTGATGTAGTATTATTTCTACTTTCTTTAATTTCTTTCAAAGATCTTTGCTAATAGCCCACCTGAAAATGTTATAATACAATGAAACCTAGGTCGTGGTAAAGAAATTAAAGAAAGTAGAAATAATACTACATCACGTAGTTTCATTTAATTGTGAACAATGAATTTCTACAAAATTAACGCCAGACATATTCAATACAACAATAAATATAAAACGTAATTTCGTTCGTTTCAAAGGATCATTAATCAACCGTTTTAATATTAAAAAATGACTGACATTCCGAAAAATATGCTATGTAATTTAAATTATGTATCTCCTCATCCAAAAAAATGAAACGGCTACTGATTCAAGTCAAAGTGTCGGCTCATTAATTTCACTACTAAATCTTGAACCAATTAACGATCTTCTGTTCATTTAACATCCAAAAATATATATTTCGGGAAGTTCGCTCCGCTGTCCGCTCTCACATAGCGCATACGTTCGGAATTCTGAAGCCTACGTTAGTCAGTTTCCTGCTTTAGGCAGCCAAGCAACTTTCGGCAGTTGGGACATAGAATGGACATACTTGGATGAGACCGTCGCGAATGTCTTTGCTGAGTGTTTCAATATATTTTTTATAATAAGCCGACGTTCGATCTTGCAACCGAGTCGTTAGTGTTAACTCATCTCTGTTGCATATCAGTGGATCGTGCTGAAGTTATACTCACTTTGGAATAGCTTTTGGCCTTTATGGTGTAGCTCCGAACATATTCAAGACCTGTTCCGACATATTCGTCAAACCACTTATGTGTGTGTGTGTGTGTGTGTTTATATATATATATATATATATATATATATGTATGTATGTATGTATGTATATATATATAGGTGTATGTGTGTGTGTGTGTATAATCTTTCTCTAAACTCTGAAATTTTGTTCATCCGTTTTGAAATATTTCTCGAAGACTCCTGTCTTTAAATTTGGTTCTAAGTACGATGTAAAATTATCGGCCTACAATAGTATTATCTTCATTAGCTCAAGTTTTCGAGAGTTTTCTGCATAACCGTATTTGTCTTTTCTAAAATTAACAAAATAAATTATGTTTATTTATTTGGTTTCCTAAAAATACTATTTTTTACATAACTGAATTATCACATTTCACATCATCTATCTAAATAACGCTTAACTTACTTTTTTCCCATCTTTTTTCTTTCAGTACATAGGTCATCACTGTGCCGCTAAACATACGTACGTGATTGTCATCTTCTTGTCTGTTCAAAGCTCAAAAAAGCCGTTTCATGGTTTAACCCAGAAGCCAACGATCAATTTCTTAGCTATGCAGCCGTATGCATATTTTTGGTCTAAATTAGCAGCAAAAAGTAAACACCTTACTACTTTAACAAATATGCGGTTTAGCCGTTTACATAACTCATTTTGTTCCAGAGTATATGGATTTTTTATATAAAAATTCTTTTCCATTTTTAGATCTTGTAATTTTAATACTGGCATTCATCTGTTGTTCAACCATCCATTCATACTCTTTAAAACTTCACTTTTATTTTTCAAGAAATCTGCAAATTAAAACCTATTTCAGTCGTCCATAAAAAGCAAAACGTAGATAGTTCAACAGATTTCACTGCCACTGGGCCGCAAACATATACTGTTTCTAACACTGTCTCACTATATCACAGTATGTTGTATAGTTGAATTTATTGACAGCAGCTCTATCTTTGCACGAAATTCCTTTTACATTTCTCATTATGTTACATCTCTGCCGTTTATATAGCCCAGGTGTCTGGGTCATACTATAACGAAAGTCATTGTTGCTGAAGTTGCAAACAACCATGCTGATTTTCTGTTAAATCTATATATTTCGTGTATCACTCCGTTTATCACTTGGATAAAATACATAAATATATTTGGAGATTGTTAGAATTTTCAAAATGCAGGTCCTTTAGCAGGTGGATGTATAGTATGAATTAAAAATAATTGTTTTTCTACATAAATATGAAAAATAAAAGAAGATGCATACACGTTGAATTGAAAACCTCCTCCGCTTTAAAAACGATTTAAAACAATGATAGCAATTGGACGAGACAGTTGGAGTATGCTTGTGGAGCGCACTTTTAAACTATTTAAAAAGTAGTTTGAATCAATAAAAATAAGGTTTTCAGGCAAAAGCTGCGATATGAGAGTAGCTCGTTTCTTAACTAAATTTTTATTTGAAAAAAAGACATAATTCTATGAAACCGATACCTTTTATTAAACGGTCTAAGTAATCTCATCTTCCTTATTTATATTCTATTAAACCGTACCAGCTACAAAAATAGTACTAACGAACCTTTTGAATAATTGCATGAATACAACAAAAATTATATATATAGTAATTTCATACCGTTGTAATAGTGTTATGCATTTTCGTTAGAGTATGGTTCGTCTTTAATTTTATTGTTGTTTAATATGTTTTTCCAGTCTGTTTTTGTATTTTTAAATATAATTACAGTACTAAGAATGCTTTACGATGATGCGGTCACGGTTTTTCGAATAGACATCAGTGGTACTTAATGATCTATGGTACTTAATGATGTCATAATGCACGTGCCTATATTTAAATAAGTGTAAAAAAATGCCAATATTATTTCGCTTCTAACTACCGCCAAGTAAAAACTACTTTTTTAATAGACCAGATTTTACATTATTTTTTTACAAACGGTAAAATTCTCAAACGGATGAGTACACACACAACAGACGCGAGACCAGATTTCAAAACAGGCTGTCGTCTTTTTCTTTTATGTACAATATATGTTGCTAAGTTACTAAACTAAACTCTTCCATATGAAATACTCCATCTCCCTTTATATATATATATATATATATATATATATATATATATATACCTAGATATTTAAGTGTTATCTCAAAAAACTGTAACAAAAACAGTACTTATAAATAATGCGAATTTCCACTGCCATTGATTGGAAATTGAATGAATAATATCAGTATATATTATTTACACTTAAAGTACAATCATTGATTTATTACCCGGTATATATATTATGGTAAATGTAATGCGAAAAACGAGCATCCGCATACATATCAAGCGCCTGGCATTGTTCTACATTTAATACCAAAACAAATAAAACGAAGACCATGTGTTTTGTTACTGTGCAAAGGTAACAGGAACAAAGCAAATAAAAGAAACACCATGTGTAATAACAAGAGAAACAGCATATAGAGAATGAAAAGGCAAATGAGTTCACATATTAGCAAATATAATTTTGATGTAGTATTGAATCATATCATGACTTTAAGAATGATAATTTTTAACGATGAAAAAATAAACCACTACTACTTTTAAATTCTAGAAATAGTACAGTCATCTGGTTCTAAAAAAAGAGGTTACCTGGAAAGTTTTCCAAGAATTTTAAAAATGGGTAATTTTATAGATTTCGATGTACTCTGATCCGAATTTCAACTTTGCCACCTCGTATCTTTGCCGCTCGCTCAAAACCTCGGTAGTATTCGTGCGATTTCGGAAGCAATTATGCCGTCCGTTTCGACCTTATTGTGGCTATATGGAAAATGAGTTGACCTGCCTAACATACTTTGATGGAGTTGATTCATGGAACAAGCGAAAACCCCCAAGCGAATTCCCCTTCGAAAAATCATTAGCAGGATGTTTGCCATTCGTTAATGCTCCACCAAGTAATTACGACACAATTTTGACTGCTCCCTTATCTGCTTCTGAAAAATATAAGTCATCACAGGGGCATACTTGTTTCGTTACATTTGACCAGCCCCTGTATTTTAAAACGCGGGAAATCATTTCCTCTTATGATGAGTACTCCAAATTAAGATATGTTATCGTAAGTCTCGGTGAATTCCATTTGTTAATGTCGAAAAAATTATGGCAGAAAGTATAAATGGATACCGGTGGTATTCACGTGCGGTAAGAGCACATATGCTAACCCTTCTTTCAATTGCTAAAATTCTCCAACAATCAATAGATTTCACTCAATCTCAGGGAAGAATTAGAAAGAATATTAAACAATTTTGATAGGTCAGTGGTACTCGTGGCGGATCAGGAAGAATCGGAAATCAGAAAAGACGAAGAACTTGCTGAGAAATTTGAGAATGAACTGGTTAAATTTGAACAACGTAGCGCTACAACGAAATTATGGATGCAATATTTACGGATGGTCACACTTGTAAACCAGTTCATCGAGGCAGAAAGAATAGGAAACTGGAATTTACATCTCGGCACTGTCCAGAAAATAATGCTTTATTTTCATGCAAGTGGCCACTTCTTATATGCAAAATCTCGCCATTTATATTTTCAATGTAAGCTTAATTTGAAGGAAAGAATGATAGCTGAATAATACAAACTTTTTACAACTAAGGGATACTTTATAATTAGAGGTTCCGACAAATTTTAGTGTAATATGTGGTCATTCGTTATGATTGATCAATCGATGGTGAGGACGATGAAATATTTTCAGGATCACTCCTTTTCTTATTTCATTTTGACTCATGGCCGATGAGTCAAACAAAGCGTGCTTTCCAAGCGGGCTTTAGAAATGGTATTCCTGCACAATATTTGCGACAAAGTTAAAAAGTTTTGCAATGTAGCTTTTTTCAGTTCAAGCAGCATGTCGAAATGAGGAGCTTGCAGGTTAATCGTGACAATCATCAATTTTCCACAAGTGAAGGAAATCATGTCAATAAGCACTGGAAGTCACATATCTCAAGAAATTGGCAGTATTGGCATTTCTAAAATCATTGGCAGCGGTTTCTATACCGTAAAATTTAAACGGAATGATGGAATAAAATCACTTCTGCCAATTATAAGTTACCTGATTGAATAAGGAAATTGGTAACTAAGGGACGTGACCTCACACATTCAACATTTTCCATGTTTTAACAAGTCTCCAGCTTACCTTCTCTCATACACGTGAAGCCCGGCTTCCAAGCGATGATACCGGGGGCAGAACAGAAAATAAGTTTGAGAAATTCTCTTTCACACTGTTAACTAATACCATATACCACAATTTTTTTACCTTCGAATCTTGAACCCGATTCTCCAAATCTGAAGATTTGGATCATTTCGTGAAAATCGCTAGATTATGATTCTTTCATAAAATCGCTAAATAATTAGTTCTTTACGTTACAATACACCTTATAAAAAGTAGTTCAACATAACTCTATTGTAATTTAAGTAAAATATTCAATCAATATGGCAAGATATATTAAAATTTAAATTTATTAAATAGAATTAAGAAGTTTTGGGGTGAATTTTTACAAACTGATATTATATGCAAATTTAATATTTTGTAAATAATTGTAATTATTATAATGTCCTCTTTAATCAATTTAGTAACTAGATATGACTGTTAATAAAGAGGTGGAAACATAATCTTATAAGTCTCTCTTTATAAGATTCTCATTACGCATAAAATAATTAAGAACTATTTAGTTATGGAAAGCTTCTTAATTGGAAAGAAAAAGTGCAGATCAATATTGTCAATACACTTTTAACCTTTTATTGGTGTAGATGTTCCTAAAAGTTAATTTTTGCTAATAGCCCACCTGAAGATGTTGTAATACAACGAAACCTAGGTTGTGGTAAAGAACTTAAATTAAGTAGAAATAATACTACATCACGTAGTTTCATTTAATTGTAAATAAATTTCTACAAAATTAACGCCAAATATATTCAATAAAAATTACGTAAAAAAAACAATTACACTCATAAAGTTCACCATCTGAACGGAACTTTCATGGGTCCTCTTAAAACGGTTGTAAAACAGCAGCTTCAACTATCATATTTAGCTCTCCATATTAGAATGATTGAATTGAAACACAAGTAAAGAAGTGTTATAGAAGTAGTTCACGAAAATCTGGGCGTGAGGTCAATAGAAAAAAACTTAAAAATAAAATTAATGACTTTACATCTTTAGAAGCCGATAAACCTGGTGAAAGCTATTTAAGTATTTTTCAGATGACGATGTTTCTTTACAAACCTACAAGCAACATATACAAATGACGCCGTCTGTATATATATATATGTATATATATATATATATATATATATATATATATATATATATATATATGTATGTATATATATATATATATATATATATATATATATATATATATATTAAAGATATTGCCGTATATTTTGTAAAGAGATTTCCAAATTATATTCACACTAACTCAAATAGAATGTTCCTGATTTCTCACAAAAAAATATTATTTGCCTAATTTTGATGTGTCCTATATTATGATATTCTGTATTTAATGAGCTTATGATTAATAAGGCACATTTTGATAATGACCGGCATTTTTAATTCGAGTTCTAATAACAAACAAGATTTCTGTAGTTTGAACTGATTGAAAATATTTTATTCAAACAAAACTAACATTGCAGAATTTATATATATATATATATATATATATATATATATATATATACGACATGACATTTTGCATCTATAACTCTACAAAACAACACTTAGTGTTAAAATTAGTAGCTTGTATTTTTTTAATTAATTTAGGCACATGGAAACATGCAAACAGCCAAGTATAAATACAAAATTTAATCCAGTGTGTTTTGAACAAAATGCTTTTCTTTCTTTAGCTGTTTCAAAAGTTTTAATTGTATATAACATTTATTATTATTGTATAAATAAAGCGTATAAACAATGGTAAAAATAAAATAGGTCATATTATGAATTCGCTTCATAATTTCTTCGTAATTTTTTGCGACCTATTTTAGCTACTGACTGTACTTGTACTTTATTTATTTGTGGCCCCGCGTGTCGCGCATGTGTTAACATGGATGGGATCACCTTCGGTAATACAAGTGTCGGCACTGATGTAATAAATACGCACATTGCTTATTTAGATACAGTTTTAGCCAGAAGCAATACACGTCGCTTTGATACTGATTTTGGTGGTAAGTCAAATATAAATATTATGTTCAAATTCTTGTTCTAATAAACTTTTAAAATTTCGTTATCAATGATAATTATCAATTTAGTATCCGACGTGAGATAAAACATACCCTATTACTAATTATGAAACATTTTTTAAAATTATGAAAACAGATTCCAATAACATTTCATTTATTATTGCACAATTAAAAAATAATGTAGCTGCAATATTTCAAGCAAATATGTTTGTGAAGTAATCCCATAAAAAAAATGTCTTTTTTTAAATTTTATTTAAATAGGTTATTTTCAAAATAGTACATTTAATTAAACGATTATGCATAAATCCTAAAAATACACAATATCAAAACAAAGCAGCAAAAAAATTAGTTATCGTATCTTTAATTGTAAAGTTCTCAATTCAAATAAAAAATTAAACAAAAAATTGTTAAACGAAAAATAATACATTTTTCGTAATAATGACTAAATAATTTATTTTTGAATGAATCAAAGCAAAGAAGTGTATTTTCTACATCCTACCATTTACTATTTTTATACCACTGCTATACAACCTGCTGAAGGGAATCGATGAATTATTTGAAGGAAATTTTTCGTGAAATGAATTTTCCTGTACAAACATTTTTCGACTTTTCGAGTAAAATTACAATTGGAACGAAGTTTAACAAATACGACTGGAAATAGAGGGATATAAATTGTGTTATATTACTTAAATAATCTTTTGTTTCAACTGTGAATTTACAAAAATAGCTCAATTTTTTTCTTTCGACTCTAACGTTAATCTGTTATGCAATCTCGGACCTAGTGTGCAAAGAATTCACCATGAATTCGTATTACCAAAATAAGTCTTGACGTATTACGAAACTCGTTCTTTAAACCGAGATTTTCAGAACTAAAACTATCACACACCTTATTGACATTGCGTCCTGTTTTCACTTCATTACACCAGAAAGGAACTAATTTTTACTATTCTTGTCCATGTTTTGTGTTACTCTGAGAAATTAAATTATGAATAAATAAAAATGCTTAATTGTTTATTCATATTTTCAATACGCACCCACGTTGGATCGAATGATTGACGTCTTACGCGTGTGTGTTTTATAAATACTACGCGTATTCCAAACACGCTTATTACAGTCCTCAGTAACAAATTAAAATAAAATCGAAACCTAGAAAGATAAATTTCACTATAAAATAACTTATATTCGTACATTAAATTGAATTATAAAATAAACTGAGAAATAAAATAAACACAAAAAGAAAATATATCTGCATGCCATTAAAATAAACAGTTCCACGCTAAATTATTTTTCGTAAAATATTTTAAAACCTTTGCATTCAATCACGTTTTTAGAAGCTGACCTTTCTTGCTTTATAAAAAACATTATTGTATAGCTTCTAAAAAATATGTAAGCTTTCATTTCTTCTTCCGTTCTTTTGATGACGAAGAGAAATCTCAAATTTTTCCAACTCATCCCACATTTTATTATATTTTTTATTTTTATCCAATTAATCCCATAAAAATTCAATGAATTCATATCCAGTAACGTTGGTGCATATGCCATGTTTTTAAAACTTTCCATTGTTTATTAGTTTTGTTCCGAAAAAGTTCTACATAATTTTAGGCGGTGTTTTTGATCTTTATAATTTGTAACTATCAACCCATAGTCAATTAAATGGATACTAGATGGAAGAGTATTTTGTTTTAAAATATTTCTCTATATTTCTTTCTTACTACTCCATCTATCTGTATAACATTGTTCACGCTGTTAATTTAAAGTTAACTTCAAGCCCTAAGCAAATCACAATTTTTCACTTTTATTAATATCCATAATACATATTTTTATAGTTCCCTAACTAAACTAGTAACCACTGCTATTTCGCTATATCCGTCTTTCTGTCTATATGTCCATTTGAAGGTCACTGATGGATGCATGGTGTCATAAAGCTAAAATTATTCATGATTGTACATAATCATAAAGTAAATTAAGTTATAAAATTGAATATTTAAAAAAAATGTTTGTATAGTACCTCCCCTTTTATGTAGTGTGGGTGATTTTCTTTAACCCCAACAACATTAACACTTTTTCTACACACAGGTCCGTTTACAAAATATTGTGCTTTAAAATGGTCATTTTTGGGGTTATGTGTCCGCATTACCTACCAACTAAAGCAATATTTATGAATATCTGGAAATATTGACAATATTAGTAAATATAACGAAAATAAAATAACTCTACTAGTTTATGAGTAATAGTCGACAATAATCATTTGATATGTAGTTGCAACTCTGGAAATTTCATAGACACTCTATAAGTGACTCATATCAACTGCAAAAATACTTCGTTTATTAAAATGTATATTTATTATGTATGTGAAAAACATACCATGTAAAATATATATTTATTTACCTTGTTAAAAGTTAACATTTGTAAATAATTTATTAGAAATACTATTTGCAAGGCATTTATGACGTTAATGTGTATATACACATAAATGTCATAAATTCCTAAATACGTGCGAAACCCTCCCAGTGCGAGTTCTACTCGAATTTTATAGGTTTTTTATGAACTACTTCGGACGTAAATACACCCGTTTGAACTAAATGTATCAAACTAGGATTCTTGTCCGAGGAAACGTATATAAAACTTTCTTCTGACCCCTCATGGTTATTTAAGGCTCACCTATTCCATTATTCATATGTTCAAGTTAACTTTGACCATTATATGAACTACTTCGGACATAAATACACCCTTTTGAACTAAATGTATCAAACTTGGATTTTTCGCCGAGAAAACGTCTATAAAACTTTTTTCTGACATCCTATCATTGTTCTCACATATTTCATTATTCATATGTTCACCTATTCCATTATTCATATGTTCATGTTAATTTTCATGACCATTTACTCGTGAGTTCATGGTAATTTTGGAAACCAATACGTCTGTAGCTAAAGTAGTGATTTTCAAACAGCAATACGTGCCATAAACTCCTAACTGTCGTAATTAAAGAAACTAATTATAAATAGGTTTCGTGTAATTTCACACCAATTTCCGGTACCGTAAGTTACATATTTTGATGACTGTCAATTTTTAAGAACTAATTATCACTTTTAATCATTACTTCAGCATTTATGAAGTTAAAGACACATGATAATTACCAGTTTCTTCGAAGCGATCAATATCTCAATGCTAAACAAATTTAGATCATTTTAATTTCGCTACAATAACACACTCAAATTTTCCTTTATCACGTAGATTGAAAAAGTTTAAATTTTTTTCCGTATATATGTAATGGAAGGTCAGTTTTATCTGAATTTAAACTAAAACTACTTATATTAAACAAACATAAATCTATTCAAAATATATTTCCTATTAAAAATTATAAAATGAATAATGGAAAAAACAGAAAAGAATAACGTTTTTATTAATTTAATCATAAAACCCACAATATTTACTAGCAGTCAATCAGAAACTACCAAAAGATATCAAGTATGGATTCCTTTGCAACAGCGTTTAATCAATTTACAGGAAAACTGGTCAGCACTGCAGTATATCCATAGAAAATCAAAATAAACTATAACTTTGTCCTCTACGATAATAGCATGAAACGCTATCAAACTAAGACCGAAGTGCGGGTATGAAGTTAATTAATATTAGTACTTAGGTTAAAGGGAATCACACCCGATCATACCCAGTATAATATTGAAGAGAACAAGATCAGTAAATGTATAATTTATGACGTAAAAATCTATTAATTTATTTTAATACCTTATCCTAGATATAAGATAACTGCATTTATTATACTACAGACTACGGAGTTAAACAAAATTACGATTCAATCGGTATCATCGTAATCGTAGGAATATCGTATGGCAAATACCTGCACCAGTATATTTTTTGCATATTTTGGATAATGTGACTACGAAACATGAAGTGACTAAGCTATGGATGAACATTCATTATTACACAGAGATGCGCACAAATCACACACTTTGATGATAGTCAGTAATTTAGTTCATAATTTTGCATAAAGAGCACATGTAATAGAAAGTACATCACCATGAGAGTACATGACTTTATTGACCTGTAGCTTATTATTTACTCCCCATGTGAATACTGAATTTATGATATTTTGGCAAAGCTCTAAAACGATTTGGTTACCCACGCTAAAAAAGAGTTTAGGTCATCAAAAAAGAGAACACGGCAAGTAACACTGACCACTGGGGGCGAAGAATTTATAATAATTGGGAACGAAAGAGAACTTAAACTCAAAAAATAATATCTTAATTGACTCACGGTTGAGTTATGCAAAGTTATAATGTTTTCGACCCATTATATAATTGAAACATTTTTTTTGGAGGAAAAACATACCTGCTTCCAATAATTTCACTCAGAAAATATCGTTGTCGAATTGGACAAAAAACTAAGTCATATCTGCCTGCCATTCATAATCTAAACTTCTATTTACTTAATCCACAACGTTCGTGAGATTAGTGATAGAAAAATGCTTAGGACGGAAACTCTGAATCTATGGTCCATTAGCTTAGACGTGACTTGATAATAGATACAGAGAGTCAAAATTAATTCTAGCTTCAATATCTTAATATATAAGGCTACGCAACGTTTTATGAATCCGGCTTAAACCATTTTTCTTGTATTTAAATTACTCCAAGCGCAATAGTCGTATAAAAAAAATTACATAGAGGTAATGAGAGGCATCTAATCTTATAGTTTATAATAGTTAAATTATGTCAGTTAAACAGGTATGAATATACAACGCATTAAATTTAAATGCTTTTGTGTTCAATTTTGTCAGTTGCACAAGTTGAGCCTGGTCATACCAACTTAATATACCCTACAACCACTTCCATTGGGATCAATTTCATTTTATACTATTACAAGATAATATATTAATCGACATAGTGTAAATTAAAAAAAATAATAGACACAACCATTCGGGCTGACTGTTTCCTCATTTATCAGCAGAGCTCATTGCTTTCTATTTTCTAATGACTTGAAACTCTTCATAAGTAAGACAACCGTTCTGATATGAATAAAAAGCTAAATTTTAAAGCGAGTACAAGTTCAATGTTTACGCCATCCTGCTTACATATTCCTATTGTGTTCCTAAAGTGTTATATGAACAAACATGTGTTTCTATTATTGAAAGAGACAATATAATAGATTATTGGGAAGATATAAAAGTATAAGAAGGAAAAGAAAGATCAGAAATTTTTGACGATAATTTAGAAAGAATGATGAACAATGCTGAATACAGCCATAAAAAAAGTGAAGTGATATAAGTAACGTAGAAACGAGAGAACCGATTATAAGAAATTCAAGCACCACTAGGTACAGAAGAGAGATGTACTAAATGAAAGCAGAAAAATTTAACGTATCATTGGATGCTACGATATTGGTATTAAAAAGACAAAACTGACTTAAAATCAAAACTCTCTCTACGCAAAATAAAATTCATGCTCAAAAGGCAGATACCGATATAAAAATTCAACATTTTGACGATTTGAAAAGTCTAAGCACTCAAAAATCCAATCAAGTCAGTCTGTTGACTAGTATTATATCTGGCAGAGCAATAAATTTAGTTATGACCCCGTATCCATCAAAGGTTGCCTCACCTGTTCAAACAAACAACTTGAGCACATCAGAGATAAGCACATCATATTGATTACATTTGGGTTACCAATGAAATGAAGTATCAAGTGAAGCTAATCACTTTTTACTTTACCTTAAAGTAAAAAAGAGATTTTGTCTCGCTGTAGTTAATTTTCCCATTTTTTATTTCATATCAAGATTAATTAAACCGTGATCCAAATCAAATAGTGCATAACTTACTTCCTAAATGTAACTTCTTCGAAGTTTAAGTTTTTTTCTATTGATGTTTGATAGCATCCCACATTCGATCCGGACACATACGGATATAATATATTTTGCAACATCTGCTGACAAACTATGCAACACAAAAAATATTTTAAAAATATTTTAAATAATGGAATAACTTTTACCACTTTTGTTTGCCTAGAAAGTCATTTACTTCCTATACTATAACCTAAATACGAAAATATAAAAGGGTAAACCTCTTTCAGGTAAGCTCGTGGATAAAGTGAAATTTCTTTAACGATTCATGTTAGTCAATAATTTATAATAGTAATTAGTTACCTGAAAGAAATTTAATTTTTTCAATCCATCATTTCCTATGTTAGATAGTTTTTACGGTTACGGCTTTATTAAAAAGGACAAATCTCTATTTTTAATTTTTATTGTTGTTGTTTTGTATTATATATTATTAAGTTTGACATATTTGCCCATTTTATAATGTCTGACGGTCAAAGAAACTATCTAGTTAGAACTATAAAAGACTAAGCCTGCAAAAAGTACAAAAGCAGAGAGCTGATTCTTTAAAGAAATATTTACAGAGTATATCCGATAGTACCAAAACAAATAACCGAAACAAAAATTGATAATGTAATAAGAGATAAATTCTTGAGTTTATTAAATTTATGTTTGTGTCTTAAATATTTATCTGATATAAAATATTAAACCGTATTAATCCAATAAGCAAACTGATTCAAACAAAATGTTTGGTCTAGGCATCTGCACTTAAACTTTTATAAAACCTTCAATTAAACTATTGTTGATGCAAAAGTGAGAAGAAAAAACTAATTCTTCACAGGAAGCACAAACTGAACTGATCGAAATTTCGATGAAACCTACAAGATAGATTTTTTTTAATTTTACAGTTCATCGATAACCAGATGCAAGATTTGTACTACTGAGTCTCTATAGTAACTATTTTCATTACTTATATCATATCTTCGATTTAAAAGCCATGTCTAAAAAAGTACTTCAGTCCTTGGAAAGTAGTTTAATTGGTGATGATTCTGTTGACATAAACGGGGTAGAATTAACAGGGAAAATTAATACATTGTCACGGCTTGTTTTTAAAAAATTAAATTCAAAACCATGTACTGGTATTGATGACAAAGATTAATTTTGTACCTCTTAATGTTTCCTTAACTGCAGGAAATTGAGGAAGAATTATCTTAAAATTAAACTTAAGAATTATCTTAAAATTAAACTTAAATTTTTACTTTCTACACAAAATCATCTCGATCGAATTTGATCATTTTGACGAATGGACATAAAATTGCTAAATAAAATAAACTGAGGAAACAAGAGAGCGAAAAGTTTTTTTATGATTTTATCATATTTTATTTTAGTTTTTGTCAATTTCTATAGGATATACATTTTGTTTTCTTTGGATTGGACATTTTATTCAACAGCATTAAAATTCACATAGTTAACGATTTGTAACTAGGTAGTTTTTAATGTTTGCTGTCCTTTACACTACGTCTTTTAACATTATAAGACATGTTTCTTATTGAAATGTGCATTTCTATATTTGTTTTATTTGTACTTTATATAGTAGGTATAAATTTTAAAAGTATTTATGGCAGGACAATTAACCTGTTTGGCCACAGTAACCTAAATGCGAGAGAGGAGGGGTCACTGCTTCGCATATGATATCTCCGATGATATTATATGGTTTGATAGATTAAAATATATCAATAAAGAAAGAATATACGACTTTTGAACGTCTTTATTTCGTTTTTGAAACAGGGCACTTAAAACGTCTGCGTCGATTGCATTTATGATTCGGATACCTAGCAATTTTTTCATCAATTATTTAATATATATATATATATATATATATATATATATATATATATATATATATATATGTAAAGTAACAGCGACTTTGGCCGACTCTCATTTATCCGAAAGTTTCGAGTGAAAATACGCTAACGTGGAATAACGTAAAAAAAGAGAGAACATGCAGGTGAACGCGCGCTGACGGAGATTAGACTTTCAATAGGCGATGCCTAACGTACGCATTGCGTTAATGAAATCGGCCGGTAATAGTAGCAATTTTGTTTCATTTTTGCCTTTTACGTTAAACACTTGCTTCAAAAAATGTATAATACTTATAAATTTGTGAACGCTATTACTCCGAAATGGTTGAAAATTAAATTAAATATTAATTAAATATTAATTAACATTAATTGGAACTAAAATAAAAAAACATGTTCAAATCGGAGAAAAAACTGACAACTCATAATCCAACCCATAATCTAACCGTTACCTTATTTTATTCGGTATTTTATAAAGCAAAACATTGATCTCGGTAAACTTTTAAAATTACGTTCAGAATTATTTTATTTTTCTTTATTTCTTAATATGAAAAAGATATAATTTTTATAATACAAAGCATGTAACCAATTATTTCGTACATTTTCCAATATCGATAGCTTTGACACAATTTGTAATTATCCTGTCACAAACGTTCATGAATAACTAATAAAATGTAAACCATTACGAGGCAATTATCTTTATTTTCGTCGTTCAAGTATAAATTTGTTTATTTTTTCACTTAAATCTTTTTCATTCGAATTTGTTTTTTTTTGCACTTAGTATTTCGTGAGATGAGTTGCTGTTAAACATAAATTTTACGAAAATTATAATTTTTAATTCTAGAGTCTCGTAGTTCAGAGAACTAAATTATAGCTCTTGCTTTCAATGATATATTATTTTCATACTTGTTTAACTACGGTAATCAGATCCGTTGCACATTTCTTCTGCGTTAAAGAAATAGTGATATTTTTCTATCTTTTTTTAAATTAATAGTGTTTCCAATTTAGTATCCTTTATTCCATAACGTTTCCAATGTTAAATATTGTCTCCATGGAGCCACACTTTTAAAATGTCCTTTTCGTGTTCGATTTTTAATATTTTTTGTAAGACTCATTCTCATTACGTAATAAAATAATTTCTGGATTGGAAAAACAATATTTAATATCTTTAATTGAGGGTTTATTTGATAATTAATTGATAATCTTAATTTATTTTCAGTTTGATTTCATTTATATGAAAATGATATTAAACCTGAACATAACATTTTTCAATAAACTACCTGTCTCACAATTTTCGGCCAATGTATATTTTATCTTCAATGTTCGTAATTTCCTATTTTTAGAGTATTCTTTTTGATGAAGAGACAGCGATTTTTTCAGGATTTTTGGGAGAAATGTTAAAAAAATTTATTGGAGAAAATACGTCTTTAAATTGTTGCTTAAATCGGTTAATACCTCATACAATCGTTTTCAAATTTTAAAATCTACGTACGTAGCTAAAAAACATTTCTTGAGGAGTAACGCAATTTCTATGTTTTAAAAATATTGATACTAAAGGAGATTTTAAAGTATCCTATTAAAAGGAGGTTGGGATCAGTTGTCATCTCGTTTAGATTCTAGTCCATTTCTCGGAGAAAATAGTTACTGTCACAGTTACAGAAATATTAGAACCTATTAGTGTTTTGGTTCTAATATTTCTGTAATAGTTACAGAAATATTAGAACCAAAACACAGCTGTGTTTTAGCCTTACGATATAGGGTGACCTGGTACAAGGTTACAAGGTTACTCTCAAAAACCCTGTACCGTAAGAGTGACCTTACGGTATAGGGTTTATAAGATTAACTTTGTATCAGAGTGGGTCCAAAAATGGTATCCTCGTTGGTGCGCCAAATCACTGATTGGAAAGCAACAATTTTATGAAAATGAAGAAGCAGATATGTTCTCTGCTTAAAGATCTGATTTCAACCTGAACTCTTCAAATTCTTTAATAATAGTGCCTCATGTTTAAAATATATTAAAAAATCGCTGTTGAACTAAAGAAATGTCTTTTGGCCAGAATTTTGTACATTTTATACTGGGTTAGAATGCAGCAATTTGACTAAATACGACTTTTCAGCCCAAATCATTTTCTTTATGTAAATCAGTAATTAAAACCAAATTATTCGCCAAACGGTTTTATTAATTAAGGTTACTAAGGAAATGTATAAACTCCGAAATTTTATATTTCTTCACTTAAAGAAATTAAACATAATAAAAAAGTTTGGGTATACTTATTTATGTCAATTATGTTCAATTATTTATTACTAATGTTATGTTAAAATATTTATCATAATTGTCATAGTTTTAGCTCGTGTCGACGACGTGATAAAATGTTTAAGTGATTATTCAAAACATGTATTGATGAAAGCATATTACTAAATTTAGGCGCTAATAATGTGATGTATCAAATATTGAATAAGAGAACGTGTGGTGATATGTACACGATTATATTCAAATGAGAGATATATGTATATTTAAAACTATATGTATTTAAAATTATATGAGAGTAGGAGTAATGTAACTTAATTACTCACAATCAATGAACATATTGTAAAGATATAATTCTGCGAAATTTAATGTACGGTATATATAACAGCATTCAAAGATTTTACTTAACCAAGCATTCAATGATTTTACTTAACCAAGCATTCAATGATTTTACTTAACCAAGCATTCAACGATTTTACTTAACTGCGCCCTCTTGAACTCTTCGCAAACAATCCGAGCATACATGTATATATTTCTGAATGTGATTAAAAAGAAATATTTTTGGAGCTTTGAAAACGTTTGCAGAATAAAATCATATTATTATTATTTCAGGTCTAGGATCAAATAAATAACCAAAAATGGCACCCAATGAAATTATTCCAAATGGACTACTTTTCGAGAATGAGGCTAAAACTGAGGATTTCGGTTTAGATACCGCACCTGTGCAAGTGGCTGAAAAGAGAAAATTGGAAATAGTTTGGATAAACGTAACAATGTTCTTCATACTACACTTAACTGCTTTATATGGCGGATATCTCTTCTTCACTTCTGCAAAATGGCAAACAGATGCATTCGGTAAGCCAGTTATCTTTATAACTATGCTAGACAAAATATCAGTAATTTATGTTCCAACGGTGTTCATTTTTTTATACAAGAAGTCCAGATATCAGTGTTCCAATTGAAACTTATTGACAGAATACCTGCTAGGCAACCAATCTAAATCAAAATAGGATAATAAACATGTACATAGTTTATAAGTCATTCACTATTTTAAGAATACCTCCATTTCTAACACATTTCCGCCCATTAGTTAATCCCGTATCGAGATTGTGTAACAAACGGCCATTATATTATTAAAATTACAATTTATTAGTGTGGCTATAAAACAGTGTATTATTTTGTACTAAAAACTAAAAAAGAATTTAATTTTAATAATTTCTTCTAAAATATGTAATTTAAAAAAAATATGTTTCTATTTCCAAAATTCACTATGAGGAGAAAATTTCAGACTTTCATTCAAAAGTTATCGTGGACTATATCTTTGAAATAACCCTAATTGAGAATGTAATCAATCGTATTTAATTCTGTGGAGCGCGCTGACAAACTGACCGTATCACTACGACCAACCCATCGATGTGGAAAAACGTGGTTTAAGTGTTATCGTACGCCCCCTGTCTAATGACATGATGCGCCGTCTTACGGTACCACGTTCTCTAGCGGGCTTATAATGGTACGTTTTCCGGAACGTCTGTCAAGTCATTTTATAATATAATTCTCTATTTAAATTTGGGAACAGCTCGGCGGAACCAATAAAATACTTGTTATACATTTCCCTCTACGAATTCACTGATGGACATTAGATTCTCGTCAGCAGTTGGAGTTTATGATGCACGAATAATGTCCATAATCCATGTTAAAAATGCTGAAACCCAAAAATTTTTATTAATTTTCCCACATCATTTTTCTTCCTCAACATCTCTTGACAAAATTACACTCTATTTGCAAAACCTTGTATTCTGAATGCCAATAGCCGCTATTCTACTTTCTAAAAGATTAAGTACAGTCTGATAAAGACACAATTGTCAGAAAGTTAGAGTTAAGTTGTTAGGCCGCATCTCTTCGGTATTTGTTGGTATCATAGTCACTACAGCTTAGAAGTTTCCAGATTATTTACCACAATTTTTTTCTTCTTTAAAATAATTATTAGTTTATTCTGTAAATCAGTTATATTAATGTTAATTAACTTGCTATAAACTATTAGCTATATACTTATTATAGCAATGTTTCGACTACGAATATATCAATAAAATTATAACAAAAATAAATTTCTTTTAGCTTTTATATTTTAATTATGTCCATATTTTTAATTACATTCAAATATAATTTGGGAAATATAAATATATACATGATACATACTGGAGAAACATTTAAATAAATTTACTTTTAAAATGATCCTAAAATGGAAAAATTAATTTAAAAATTAAATTTAAAATACATACTTCAACCATAGAAGACATAGTGGAAAAATGCCTTTGTCTATGACTTTCGAAATGTTTTCTTTAAGCGTTCCTGCTGTACATTTTATCGGCAATTGGTTTGACCGCGGGTGTCCACAGATTATGGTCACACAGGTCTTATAAAGCAACATGGCCTCTTCGCCTCATCTTGATGATCTGTTATACTTTTACCTTCCAAGTAAGGATAATATTATTTATTTAGATTTATATAATTCTCATCTAATTGTTTTTTTAAGCTTTGCTAATAATTACGTTACCAACTTAGAAATTTAGTTGTTCATTTAAACATTCTAATCTTCAGTTAGTTGTTAAATATTCACAAGCAAAAAGAAAACGGTTCAAAACTGCTATGAGGGTTCTGTGATACTGATTTGAGTACATATCAGCAAAATCGAATTCTTACTTCTTCGTTTTCTTTATTAAAAGAAAAATTAGAACACACAATATTAAGTACCAACGGTATTTGTAACTTTATTTATTAAAAAAATCAATGTAAAAATCATTTTAATAGCCGTAGAAACGTCATACAAATAGAACTGTGAAATTTTAAATGTAATTTCACGGAGTTTCCTTGCAAAATCGCCCTAAATTAAATATATCTTAAAATCCACTTTTACAAATTACCTCGTAAAATTTTTTATAATTAATGAAGACATGTTTTAGTGTAAGTTCTTTTGAACGAAAACAGTAAAAGCACAATTTTCTAAGAACACATTTTCTTACAAAAATTTACATTTTATTGTAGTCGTCTTCATGCTATTATAATAAATTACACGTTATTATAATAATTATAATTTACATTCTAATGCATTCATCCCTGTTACCCATTACCATGTTGACATTGACTTTTGGTAAATTTCTGGAATTAGTTTTAACGAGAGTTTCAACTATTTTTATTGTATTTCTTGCTATTTTAAGTTCTAACTCAAAAATAAGTATAATAATCTGTAATTTACAAAATTATAAGTAGTGACGGGAGAAAAAATATCGATGACGTCACTTAATTCTGATTGGTATTTAAAGATGGATCCATTTTGGATAAACTATAACTAAGATTTTTTTAATTACTATACTATACTAAATATAAGTAAGATGTTTTAAAGGAAAGCTGTTCCTTTTTTATATATATTTGTACATAAGTACTAAGACAATATCAATATAAGTTCCCTTAATTGACTCATATTGGAAAAAGAAATGTATAATTATTTATTGTCTCAATATCACAAAACCAAGACCTTTACTCATAACACAAATATCCTTCATCCTTATATGGTATAATATAGTTTAAAGAAATATTATTTAGTAGAAAACAAACAGTAGTATAAAAATATATTATTAGTAGAAAACAAACTCGAAATATTTAAACTCGATTTGATAATTTTCCCATATATATACAGTAATTTTAATATTTGCATTTAAGAGATACACAGCAACAGTTTTCAATATGCAAGCGTTTACCCGTAACCGACTTTTTCCATTTCTCACTCCATTTCTTCTAAATACATATCACTTTTTCTGAATTAAGCGAATCATTTCAATCCACATGACACATTTTAATTATAAGATAAAAGAAATATTTATTATGAAAGCTCCAAGAATTATACCTATGCATATTAACATATTTTCATCAACACACATCTTCAAGCAAATACATTGACACACTCAAACTATCTGAAAAGCAACTATTGTAATCAGCCCAGTTTATAAAACAAGATAATACTTTTCGTATTAAATAAAAAATAAGATATTTAATATATTTGGCGTTAATTTTATTGAAATTCATTATTCACAATTAAATTAAACTACGTGACGTAGTATTATTTCTACTTTCTTTAATTTCTTTACCACGACCTGGGTTTCGTTGTATTACAAAATCTTCAGGTGGGATATTAGCAAAGATTACTAATAACCCACCACTATCTTTGCTAATAGCCCACCTGGAGATGTTGTAATACAACGAAACCTAGGTCGTGGTAAAGAAATCAAAGAAAATAGAAATAATACTACATCACGTAGTTTCATTTAATTGTGAATAAAAAATAAGAATAAACGTAAAACCTTATAAATGGCTATCTGATAACTAATAGAACATTATCTTATATTGTAGACTCTAGGTTCAAAAAAAAATACAGAAGCTTGTTATTGCTTATGCATCAATTGCATCTATAACAAATCGAAAACCCTAGTGTGGCTATTTTGTAATACGAAAACCCTAATGTGGCTATTTTGTAATACGAAAACCCTAATGTGGCTATTTTGTAAATTATTGGGAAGAAATTTTTTTGCAATTTTTAATATTTATACGATTATTTTATATTTATTATTTATACGATTATTTTATTATTATTTTTTATTTATTATTTATACGATTTTTATTATTTATACTATTCTATACGAAAACCCTAATGTGGCTATTTTGTAAATTATTGGGAAGAAAAATTTTTGCAATTTTTATTAAATATATATTTTTAGTGTCAAAATTCATCTCTCTGAATTCAAATATCTTAAGTGCATTACAAATAATTTATTCATTCATATTCACGATAAATTGTGTTTTTAATCGATTTAAAAAAGGAGGAAGTTCTCAATTCTTCGGAATTTTTTTTATGTGTGTTCAGCGTGGTAAAGAATGTTCAGTTTAAGTTGGATAACAATGCTGGCACCAACTTCAAAATTATATAACTTAGTTGTTTATTGCAAATAAGTAGGTGTATATTTTTAGTTAATTACTTTTTACTTTACTTCTTGTTATTCTATTACTGTTAGACTTTCTGAACGTATATTACGTTACGAGTGATCCTATTGTTGAGCAAGGCTTTCCCCATCTTTTACCAGATTTTTTGTCCATTGTCAGATAATTCCATTGCAAACCAGTTAAGTTCACCTCCTGATCTTTTAATGTATGTTGATATATTGGGCTCTAAGTAGTGATTTATTATGTATGTCTGTTGTATCTGTAACGTGGCATGTGACCTACTCACTCCCATTAAAAAATTTAGCGACTTCTAAGACATCCATCATTCAATTCGACCGGTGAAGCTCTTTGTTACAAATTTTTTGAACTAATCTCTCCAAGGATGTATCGCTACATTTTATATTGAGTAACTTTTAGCTTCCTGACAGTCCTTCCTCAAGTTTGTATACCATAGCTACATATAAGAATAATGTGGTCTTTAAATATTTTATCTTTCGATTTTATGGACTCTTTCTTATTTATACCATACTTCAAAAGATAATGTATATTATATTTCAGAACTTCTCTTACGCTGCGAAAAATAAATAAGTCATGAATGGATTTTAAATATACATCCTTTAAAATAAAATCATTCCCTCACCGTGTTACTAATATTTGATCACACCGAAAGACATCCGTGACCTTCAGTTTTTAAATCCTGGCAATACTCTTATTATAACAATATGGCGATTGTTGTTTAACTCCTCCGCGAGTTTTGGCCAGAATTCATTTGGTTAAAATTATTTAAATATTACATTTCTTTGTATCATTACCTCACTGAACCTATATAAATAATAAAGTTAGTATAAATAAATGGTTTAATTTTTTTCAATACGCTATGGTGAATAAAATGTATAGTTCAAATTGCTAAATCAAGCTGAGGTTATGTGTCTGTGTTTTCTTAGCTTTTGTCTGAATTCGTCATTCCCTCGCTGTCATTCCCACATTATTATTAAAAGTGAGGGAATGACGATTGAGTAAGGTAATGATTTATGCAGTACCATCTATGTTTTTTGACTTCTTTACTGTTTTGTTTCATCTTGTATTGCATGATTTTTAATTTTAAACAGGTATTTAGAGCGATAAAAAATGGCACGACGAAAGAAGTTAAGTGACGAGAAAAAGAAAGGATACGACGGAAGACGACAACAAATGAAAGTAATACCGAGTCTTTGGAAAAATTACTGGAAAAGGAAAGGTTAAAGTATCTAAAAAAAGAGTAAAATCAATCAATACTATGAGTGTTAGAGAAGCGAGACAAAAACGTAAACAATAAAATTAATAGTAAAACGTACAGAATCAAAAAGGCATAGTACGCCCAAATTGTCAAAGTATACTTATTGAAATACCTCCACAAATTCCTACACCATATTTGCGGCAAGGTTCAGAGTCTATAACTGTTCGTAATAGAAGTAAAATATGGAAGTGGCGAACTATTTTGTATGCAAAATTGCAAATTTGGAAAAAGTGACGAATGTAATGAAATTAAGCAAAAAGTACAAAAAAGAAGATACTTAAGACTGAAAGTTAAAAATTCTGACCCAGAATCTCCAGCAATTAAAGTATCTTCGCTCTTAAAGAATGTAAAATTCCCTAAATATATTAAGAAAATATTACTTTTGCATTAATAATATCAAGAGACCTAAAGAGTAATTACGATGATCTTGGAAACAAACATAAAGAAAGAAAATGATATTATAAGATTTTGAAACTGAAATCACTGTAGAAATATAAGTTGCGGCATACATTAAAACCTTTTTATAAGAATTATACATTCACAAAACAAAAACCTCGAAAAATAAACACCAAAATGCTAAAGGTTAGGGACGATGTCATTAACTTTTTGGAGAAGGATGAAAACACGCGAATGTGCCCAGGGAAGAAAGACTATCTTAAATTCAAAGAAGGTTAGATACAATAAAAGCGTATACTTTGAGACATACTTCATAACTCACATCAACATTCTTAGGTACAATCAATTACAAAATAAATCTTGCAACCTTTTGCATATTCAAACCTTCTTGGATTACCTGGCAAAATGTGACTGAGAGAAATACTCGCAAATGCGTACAGCATGCTAACATTGAACTGATAATACCTAAATTCGTGAATTCGGAAAATTGAAATTTGGTAGCATAAAAGCAGTTCTAGTGGCTATAACCTGTGATGAATTCTACTTACCAAATGCTGATAAGTTGGTGTCCTATCGACAATGAATTTATGAAGTCTGGTCGTTTGAAAAGACGAAAAACAAAAATATATTCGTAAACCCGTAAAAAAAGAGTACAAAGTAAAAATAAAGCAATTTATTCAAAACCTGGATTACCACTTTTGCATTACCACTTTTTTCCAACGTGTTGGGACTATTGCACATCAATACCGTACATATTAAAAACAATTTAACTATAAATGACGCTATGATTCCTGTAAGTTACAGTTATAATTATTGCTGTAAGCATAATGAAGAAATACAAGCTGTTCACTTTGTTGGAACAACACAGCAAATAACGATGCACACAGAAGTACCATACTTGCGCAATGATACTGCAATTAAACCTGTATCGTTTGGTAGTCTATCTAGTAACGACAAACGTGATGAATCGGCTGTTTGGGCACACTTACAACCCATATTTGATTAGATGAAAACTCAAAAATTACCTATTACGAGATTATAAACGTTCAGTGACGGGCTTTATAATCAGTATAAAAATAAATTTATGTTTGAAATGGTGTATCGTCATCTAAAAATTCTTTATTCAGAAATTACTTATTTCTCATGGCATTATTCTGAACCTGATGGTGTCAGTGGAACCCTGAAAAGAACGGTTGATAAAGTCATAGCCGAGGGTCACGATATCATAAATTTTAATAATTCCTTGAAATCAATCTTTCAGACCAGATGTCTCTCTACTTTCTTGTCGGTGAGTAAGTAGAGAGATATCTGGTCAGGTAACTATAGCAGATATTTCACTAATCAATGACCTTAATTAAACAGTTTACGATTATTCCTAGATTTTTGGGTACTCAAAAAATACGCAAGTTCGTATTTTTCAACAAAACTTTAAAGTGCCTTAGATTTTCGTGCATAGGTTGCATAGAAAATTGTACTCACTACCATTTGGCATAAAAAATTCCAGGACGATCGTAGTACCAAAACATAGAATAAACCCTCTCAAAAATTGATAAAAATTGATACAATTAACATAAATTAATACAATTAATTGATTGATCAAAGAAATTAACACAATTGATTTGGATAATACTGGACCTCCTGCTGCCTCTGACCATCGTCAAATTGCAACCATCGGAGATTATGACCTGTTTAAATGAGACAATAAAAAGTATCCCGGAGAAGTTCTTTGTGTTTTTGAATATAGTTATTAAACTATATTTGTGTATATTAATGTACATTATTCTTTAACAATTACATGTAAACTTTGGTCTTTAAATCAAATATTTAATCAGCCTCAATTTTCTTTTATCCAACTCTGTAATAATGTAGCACCCCCTTTTAACTAACTTTGTTATCTTTATTTTCTATAACACATTTTCTGAACGATATGATTGATCATCTTCAATAGCTGGCTATCTCCAAAATTTCAATCCATGGTATAGAAGCATTTCATAACCATCGGACAAGAAGCATACTGAAAACAAAATAAATTTGAAAAAACTGCTACTGTTTGAGATTTTTGGAGTCAGTGCCAAGTGAAATGTAATACTAATGTGTGCTGTGCTGTGCATGAACTTAAGAGAGGAGAAAGCCGTCAAATTAGCGCTGATTCCAAAAAATCTCCAGCAGCAAAAAATACAATATCTTTTCCAAATATAAACATATTTTTCAAATATGTTTTTATTTATACCGCAGAAGTTCTAACTCGTATTTTCTTTATTTCTTACTTTTCAGTGCCCTTCTTATTTGAAAGTTATTTGAAGTCGGTTAAATTCTTTTCAGAAAGTTTTATTAAATATTTACTAGCGTGACCCGTGCGAAGTCTTCGCATTATAAATTATTCAACTCAATTTAATAAATCAAAATTGATTGCAGGTATTCAATTCATTTCTAATTTTGCACACTGCTTATTACGTTTTTATTCCATTATGAAGCTCAGATGACAGATCAAACAAATATTTTACTAAAATTGACATATAGAGGCCCAAGTATCAAAAGCATTGAGCTAAAGCGCCACTTTATTTATACGTGAGTGGATTTGAAATTAAACAAAAATTTTACCGACCGTCAATCATATTGACGTTGAGCCGTTAAATGGCAGCATTGCTGTTTTCTGTATATAATTTTAATAATTAATTAATTCGCAAAAACAATAGCAATAATAAATTTTTTAGTTGTGGATGCCAGTAGAGCAAGCAATTATCTATAAAATGATATATAATTTATGTGGATTAGTTGTGAGGTTTTTTCTAAAAAGGGAGAGTAACATCTTAACCTTAGCGTATTAATATATATTATTTGAGTCGCTAATACATTTTTCGAGCATTCTTTACCTTTCGTTATAATTTCGTTAAACAAAGAGTTGTTTCATTATCTTTGAAGTAGTATAATTTTTTGAGACATTCCCTTGCTCTATATTTTCGTCTTCAATTTTCAGTTCAAAATCTTTGCTTGAATACTATATAGTCTTGTCTTCGTTTTATTGATAGCTCACCATTGTACCAATAAGTCAAAGAGAGTTATTTCGTTTGCAAATCACATGTGAGCTAGTGGTCTTCCATTTGTTCTTAATTAATATTTTTCCACGATAATTTTCGTAATGCAAAGCTGTGTATAGCATTGAGAAGTTTGAGCAATATTCGACCCTTCCCCATATATACCCTTTCCAATTTTGGAAAGTTGATCAAGTAATTCAAGCTTTATATTTAACCAAATTAAAAAAGTGGGATCATCAAATCAACTGTTTCTTTTTTTGTATATGTTACTTCATATCTCCGGCACTTCTCAACCAACTTAGACGATTTTCTTATTTGGAATCGTATATTCCCAGTATATAAAAATTAGGGTAAAATTTGATCGAGTGAATTGAAGATGTGCCCTATAATTCATCAATATTGAATAGCACAGGTGGTATGACTATGTTTGGATAATATAGGTCTGAAAAATTTAGATTCTTCTTTTTTATTTGAAAGGGTTTACTCCTGGTAAGATCCATTAAAAATTGATAGAATATTGAACTTTTCTTGGTGTAGTAAGAATTAAGAGGGTAAAGGTAAAAATTAATATATTAGGTCTCAAGCAGAGACTCAATTGTTAAACATAGGATCCCAACTCCTCAGTCCTGATGCTTCAAGGGTAGTGTCGGCTTAAATCGTAAGTCTTAAAGATAAATTTTGCTTTAATCTTAATTTTATAATAATTTAAGTGTAGTGTGTCACAAGCAGACACTCTACCAATCAACTACGTGTTCCAGCTACTCAGTGTTGACGCTGTGGGAGTACTGCCCGCTTATATTGTTAGACTTGAGTACCTGCTGTTTTTAAAAGAGTATTGTGGGTCTCAAGCAGAAGCACTATCATTAAACTTTGGATTCCAATCCCATAGTCCTGATACTGCAAGGATACTGCCTAAATCACGAGACTTGAGAATCTGTTATTTTTGAGAGAATATTTTGGGTCTTGAGCAAAGACTCCGTCATTGGAGTACTGGTTCCAATTGCTCACTCATGATGCTGCAGATGTAGTACTTGACTAAATTCTGAGACTTGAAGATCTACTGTTTTTAAATTAGTCCTATGGATTTCAAGCGGAAGCTTTGCCATTTGACCCTGTATTTTAGTTCCTCAGCCTAGACATGATGCCTCTTAACCAATCATATCTTAATTAACCAATTTAAATTATTATTTCTTATTTGAATTGGCCCAGTGCAGTGTCACAAAAATTGGTTAGAAATTAAAGATACAAAGTAGAAGTTTTCAACAATGAACAGCGCAGGTGCCGTCATCGAGTTTGAATGGTATGAATATAATAACTATCGGATAATAAAGCCTCTAAAGTATTGACCCGAATGATGTTGGCTTAAATCTGATCTTTAACGAAATCAGGATATAATCGTAGAGCCAGAAAGTAGTAGCCGGTAAAAGTAGGAACTTTCCACTAATGAGTACAAAATTCACTGAGTTTGGACTCGTTTAACTTATCTTTACGTTACCAAAAAAATAATAAAGTAAATAGGTAGACAATTATGTACAAGTACATATAAAGATATGAAGGAAATAAGTTGATAATTAGTAAGTACATAAATAAGTAAGAACAGGTATAAATAAGTATATAAAATGATTAAACCCAAGTACATAGGTAGGTAAATAAGTAAATAAAGTTATATGCAAAAATGTACGTTGGTTACTCGACAAGTCCTGTGATTTAATACGAATTAAAGTCAAATAAATTTCATCAAATACCTAAACATACTACGTATTAAGAATTTCTCAATTTTTCCGGCATTACTCTTTCGTCATTCCCCGTACAGTCCAGATTTAGCATTATACAACTTCGCATTTTTCCGGTGATGGATGAGGGACATTATTTTGAAAAAAAAAAAAAAGAGCAGTGAACGACAAAACTTACCAAGTAAACTATATCAAGCAACTAGAATGTTAGGAAGGACGTAAGAACGTATAAACAGAAATATACAAAAGCATGGTATAAGTACTATATTAATAGATGAATAGATTGTATGTAAATTTATATAACAGCTTAAAGTACTAACTTTTGTGAAACCAACAGAGGGAGTATGATTCTTATGTATTTATATACGTATGTAGATATATATATGCATTTATTAAAGTTCATTAAACGCTACAAGCCTTTATTCTAATTTCAATAAATGAGATATTAATAAGCATGACAAATGGACCATTCTCTTCTCTTAACGCTAACGTAACGTAACGCTAACGTAGCTCTTATCTTTGTGTGTGTGGATGTACAGCGTCAAGACTGAGAAGTTGAAACCCAGAGATTAGTGTAGAAACGGTGCATCAGACTTAAACTACTACTTCAAAAATAGCCACCCTTGCAGCATCGAGACTGGAGAGTGGTAATCCCTATCAGAATTTCTGCATGAGACCAACAATACTATTTTGAAAACAACAGATTCTCAAGGTTCACGATTTAAGCACGCGTTATATCTACAGCATTATAACTGAGAAGTTTATAGTACAACTGAGAACCCGGAATTCAATCAGGGCGTCTCTGCTTAAGATCTATATTGACTTGAAAACAGAAGATTTCAAATATCTTCAACAGAATTTCTATTTGAGACCTGCAATACTAATTTGAAAACAGCAGATCCTCAAGTCTCGCACTTTAGGTAGGGAATACTCTTATAACATCAGGACTGAGGAGTTGGGACCTGGATTTCAATAACGGAGTCTTTCCTTGAGATGCACAATACTGTTTTAAAAACAGCAGATCCTCAAATTTCACAGTTTAGGCACGCGGTATCCCTGCAGCATTAGGACTGAGAAGTTGGAATCCGGAGTTCAATGACAGAATCTCTGCTTGAAAGCCACAATACAAATTTGAAAATAGATACCTCAATCAAAACAAGTGTCACGATTTAGGTAGGTAACAAACCTGTAGCATCAAGTTTTATGGACGAAAAGTTGAAATTATATTATATGTACTCAGATATACTTACCTAACCTGTTACCCTATTATTTGATTGCTCTGTCAAGACAAATAAAATGACTCCAACTTTCACTTACTCCTCGTCTCGGAAGAGTTCCTGTCATCACCTTCCTACTCCATAGTTGTACTCTGATTCTGTTAAAGAGCAAATTTAGGTCACCCTTAATCGTGTCTTATTAGATTATTTTTAGGCCGATATCTATGAAAAACGTTCACGTTACCTGTGCTAAAAAAAGGAATCATCAAAATTGATTGGACCTGCATCACCGAAACTCAATCAGGGGAACAAACTCAATCGGGGTGCCGTTCAGTGCTGAGGAATTCTATCGTATATCTGCAACTTTCATAGCCAGATTCTAACCAAATGTTCATGGAACCATAACAGAAGTGTATCCTTCCAAATAAAAAGCAGACACTCAACCTATATGGCGGGGATTTTATGATATATCTGTCATTTCTAGTCAAGTTGAAAACATAGTCTCTTTTGACCGTACTGAGAGTAGACCCCCTCCCCAAATATAAAAATAATCATGCAATTTGGTTGAGAAAAGCCGGTAATACCCGTTAAAATCTCTTCCTTTATCTCAAATCGATTAAAAATAAAGGTAGTTATTTTTCTTATCAGTTTCAATTTCTGTGGAAGCAGACTGATAGTAGAATAGTCAGTGTTGTTTTTCTATGGTGTTTTTATATTTAGTAATCTCTTTTAGCGTCCTATTGTGTGTTTTTTTTACATTTTCTCTCGTTTTTATTTTCATGATTTTCTCATACATAATAAGTGCATTTTGTCTTCCTTCCTTTCTTCAGTTTTTGTAAAGTACTTTCTAGGATAATCTGTTTTATCATAGATATTCAAACCGTATAACATTTTCTTCGATTTTAAAATTCCATTCGAATGTATTTAATCCCAGTGTGGTGAACATTACTTTGAATAATCTTGTTATTATTTTTTGTCCAATAAGTCACAAAATTGTCTAATATCTTTTCTTGCAATTTTCTTTACTTTAGTATATATGATTTCTAATATTTTATTTTCCAGTTTTCTTTAGTATTTTCCTCGTCTTATTATTTCAAGGCAAACAATATTTTCCTGTCATATTTCTCTTCATTTACAAATATTCTACTCTCGCTTGCATTTTGTCTTACAACTTCATACTTTTTATTTATATTTTTATTATTTTATTTGTTATTCTTTTTATATTTTATTGAGAGATTCAATATTACTTTCCTTTTCTTTAAACCTTATTCCATAATAATATGCATTTATATGATTACCTGTTTATATTATCAAAATTAATTTTATGAAATTATGATAATAGTTTTAAGTACTCGTTTTTTTACTGTCACTTAGGCTTGTCAACATGATCGTGTCATCGAAAACTCCCATATAGTATTAACAAGTAACGTAAGTCGACTAAGCAAAATGCAATTGTAATTAACAAATATCATAGACGTTCTGCAATATAGTAATTTTTTGCAAATATAATCTTTTTAAATTTTTATATTTGTACGGATTTCACTTTACGTCCATTCTTTAGCAATGATTGAACTATTGGTATTCTCACTGTTTTCACCATTGTAAGTTTGGCTTCCATACAAATAACTAATTGTACATCTTAATTTGTATATATATTCTATTTCCCCCAAACGTACTGAACAAACATTTGGAAATTATATAAAGGGGTACTCATAGATATTCAATAAAATCAAAATAAAAAAAATTTTAACCAATAATGTCCAGAGAATATTTAAAACTACAAATTTACATGACAAATGACTGATATTTAATGTGAGTGGATATTAACGGGCTATTTTCATTTGCAGTGTATCCTTTCAGGGCTTTACCAAACCAAATTCCTTACCAAATATTTCCATTTTTTACAGTTTGCTGATGCTCTAAACAATATGCAAAGTACTACTGCAATTATTATAGTGCACTGTAAAATCTGTATTGCATATTTACAGAACACGATATTACATTGGGTGCGTGATCACCGTATGCATCACAGGTACTGTGATACGGACGCCGATCCACACAACTCCACGCGCGGCTTCTTCTTCTGCCACATCGGTTGGGCGATGGTACGCAAAAATCCCGTGCTCTTACGTAAGGGGAAGGATGTCGATTTGAGCGATTTATACGCCGACTCTATCGTCATGTTCCAGCTAAAGTGAGATTTTTTTATAGTTTCTTTATGCCTAATATTCTGTATAAGTACATTTCTTGTTCTTTTTCTCAATCAAATATTCAACAAAATATTAGGTCGGCAACTTATAAACCCACCACTTTTTTCGACCGATTTCTGGAATGTTATAGAAGCTTCTAGAATATTTCTTGCAAGGTATATAAAGAGTGCTGCATTCGAACTTCTGTTCAGTTTGCAATTGAGTAATCGGTAAGCAAAGAATAAATTAAAAATGAAAGTATTTCGAAGTGAACTCAGAGGACTCTTTCTTCATGAATGTCGTTTAGGACGAAAAACCAGCAAAAGTATCGCGCAATTTTTATACAAAAATGGGTATATCCTCTTACTACAAAATTAAGCACTGGTTCCGAAAACTCAAAGAAGGGAATTTTGACTTATCCAGTAAACCTCATCCAAAGCGACCTTCTACAATTTATTGAGAAAAGTTTAAAAGCCTTATTGAAACAGATTCCAGATTAAGTTTGCATTGTTAGGCAGAGCTATTTTCACGCTCTTATATTGCAAAGGAAAAAACTTCATGCTTTGAGAAAAAAGTGGAAATGTTCCGTTTGGCTACCACATGAGCTAACTATCAACTTCAGAGGAGACGTAATGTGTGCTTGGAGCTATTGAGTTCCCATCGTACCAACAAGAGGTATCTGGTTACTAGAGATGAAAAGTGGGTAATGTATGTTAATTTTTAGCGTAAACGCCAGTGGCTAGGAACTGGAGAAAAAGGTTTGCCCAGACCAAAATATAAAATTGAAAAGAAAATACTTTTGAGGGCATTGTAGAGTATAAATGGAGTTATTCATTAGAAACTCTTTGAAACTAAATCACCGCTAAATTTCATTTAAATCACACCAAAGTTTATTTTTTACATGACAATACTCGACCCCCTACGTAGCAAAATTAATGCGCAAAAACTACTTTCACTTCGACCTTTCGCAATAAAATTATCATATATTTCGCTCTCTGTCTAATTAATTTATGTCATAAAAAATTTAAAGACGAAAGTCATATCAAAATCGAACTTCACCGCTTTTTCAGTCAAAGGTCCAAAGATTTCTACAAAGACGGAACTTTAGCACTGCTTACACGTTTGCGACAAGTATTACAACGACGGTGTTACACCGGTGGTGGTTATGATAGGCGACAAGTGTTACACCAACGGTGGTTATTATACCGACGGTATTTATATAATTAACCACTGAATTTATTGACTACATATAAAAAGTTGAAAAGTTTATGTACAGAGATGGCGGGTTTACAAGTCAATCTAATAATAAAATATCATCACATGATTTGAAGTCGTATTCAGTACCCAAATCCCATAGTAAATTTTACGACAATGCAAGGTAAAACCATAATTCTAATATGGCTGTGATAACAATAGAACTAATAGAAAAGTCATGATCGTCTATATTATAAAGGAATTCGGTCAATGGGCTCCTTTTGCACATGATGCAAAACTTCATGGTGTTTTCGCATTTACATAAGAACTATATAAATAGAATTCTCCTAGAGCTCCTGGAGCTAGTTTTTTATTGATAATAACACATTAATACACGAAGTTGCCGCATAATTTTTAGAAATAAAATATTTTTTTGAAAATTTTGTCACTTTCCACTTAATTTTCTTAAAGATTGGAAACTTTAGATTTCAAGAATTTATACACACAGACCGACAGATACGTTGGTTTTCATTTACGAAATTCCTCAAAGCGGAACACATCATTTATGCTCATAAGTGTCTTGGAATAATTTTTAATCGTCGTTACAAAATCTACTAGAAATTTTTTTTATTTTTGTAAATTTCTTTTTTATTTTTAATAAACTATACAATGTTTGTTTATTGTATAATTTTACTATTATGTTAAAACATCGTTATCCCTAAATTTGTTTCTATATTAGTATTAACTACACATTTCTGTTTCAATGATAGTTTTGCACCGCAATTATAATTTCATAAAGTTTTTATTAGTATTAAAAAAATGGATCATTTATTTAGTTAAAGTTAATGAATTACGTAAAGGTAACAAATACCCAGTTATTTTTAAAACAGTACCCCTGTAACAAGCGTACTTGGCAAATCACTCGAAAACAAAACCTTTTTGAGTGGTATTATTTGTATTTTTGAAACAATATTTTAACTTTAATTATTTAAATTAACTTTTATTTAACTTTAATTAACTTTTAAATTATTTTGACCATATGGTGTCTATATTATACCTTATACATTTCTTTAACATTACGTTCAGTTTTATATTAAAAAGCCTTTAATTTTGTATTTGAGACGTGGACTGAAAAAATTAATCTTTTTTGCTGACGGGGGTACAACTTTCCTTAACATTTCTGTTGAAGAAATCAGCACCTTGTGCAATAATCTTTAACACTACAATAATTATCATTATTATTATAAAAATTAATGCCTTGTTATTTTTGCAACATTCTACATATTTAGTTCTATTTCTTTTTTCTTTCAGACATTTTGTGATCTTAGAGCTCGTAATTAACATCATCTTGCCTACAGTAATCCCAATGTACTTCTGGAACGAGACATGGTCTAATGCATTTTTCGTGGCCGTCTTATTCCGGTTCACCATGTTTTTAAATGCGACCTGTCTCCTAAATAGTGCTGGTCACATATGGGGTAAGAAACCATATGACAAATACATCAACCCAACAGAGAACCTTGCGGTTAACATTTTCACAATAGGCGAAGGCAACCACAACTACCATCACACTTTCCCTTGGGATTACCGATCCGCAGAATTGGGCTGTCTGAACTTCCCAACTCACTTCATCAACTTCTTCAGTAAGATAGGCTGGGCCTACGACTTAAAGACCGTACGAGACGATATTATTAGGAAGAGGATCAATCGAACAGGTGACGGCTCTCACGCCACTTTCGGAGTTGAGAATACTGGGCAGAATTTAAAGAAAGACAATTAGAAAATGACAGTTTCTAGCAATTTTAATTCTTCACTTTTTAAGTATTTGAAACGTAGTAGTATTCTTAGGATTCTGTATCAAAATCTGAATAAAAAAAAATGGAATCCATATAAGATTACTGATATATCTCTCGGTCCGTCTGTCACGGCCATTTCTCTCAGTAATCCCTAGACACAGAAATTTGAATTTTATACATATGTCAACAGCTAACACTCAAAAAGATTTATATAGGTTAGGGGTATGGGACAAATTGAGTACTTAATTTGTTTTCATTTCCAAATAATTTGAGAAGTATTGCTTGATAAGGCCTCAAAAATATATTTTTCATAATTTTAGGTAGTATATCTCCAGAAATATACCGAAAAATTGGAAAAGAAATATATTTCCCCTTGTTTCCAAAACTACTCAAAATAAAGTTATAAAAAACATGGTTATTGGAATCCTATGCACAAGTTACAGGAAAACTAAAAAAAATATCCTAGATCTTATAATTTTTAAATAGATGCCATGTTTTTACGCCCGGGAAAACTAATATTTGTAAAAAGTTTAATAGAAGTAATATATATCCTTAAAGAAGTACCTAAATTTGTACGTCAACAGCTAACATGCAATTATATTTATATAGATTAGGGGTACAGGACAAATTGAGTACTCAAATTTTTTTTAATTTCCAAATATTATGAGAGGTATCGCTTGATAAGGCCTCAAAAATATTTTTGTCATAATTTGAGGTAATATATTTCCGAAATATACCGAAAATTTTGAAAAAAATATGTTTCCCCTTTTTTCCGAAACTACTCAACATAAAGTTATAAAAAATATGGTTATTGAAACCCTACGCATAGGTTACAGGAAAACTCAAATTAATTATCCTAGAACTTACAATGTTTTTACACCAGGGAAAATTTAATAATTGTAAAAAATTTAATAGAAGTGATATATATCCTTAAATAAGTACCTAAATGTGTACGAAACCTTTGTAATGGAAGTTCTATTCGTGTTTAATAGCTTATTTAATATATGTGATATTATTAAGTTATGCTTTAAAACTTATTTATTAAATATGACAAGTAATAAATACTATTTCAAACTTATTTCGATTTGAGTCCTTGGATATTGGCTTATGAATTGTTTTTTTAAGTTAGGGACTTGTACTGTAACGAAATTTTATCTTAATGAATTTTTTCTATGTATTAAAAAGAAAATTATTTTAATTTTGAAAAATATTATGAAAAAAATCCTTTCTTTTGTAATATACCTATAATGCCGGTACGAATGCGGTTATGCTTCTTCAATGATAATTCTTAAATGAAAATGGCATCTCTTTGTATGTCTAGCTTTAGTATCTTCAGGTAATTCTCCATAGAATGGTACCTACTGGAATATATTAATCATAATATCAGATGACTTTTGATTAATGAAATTTCGAAATGCAACAACGAAGCAGCAATAAATAAAGCTTTGGTAGATACTCAAAATTATATAAAGTTTTTGTTTACTAAATTCTCAATAGATAATTTCTACTTTTGAAATAAAATATCATTTTTTGTTTTTCTTTTATTGTTCGAAATGTATTTTGTCTGTGACAATGTAACAATTATACATTGTAAATTACAAAATAGCAAATGTTTAAGTTCTCGTATTCTTTAATTTTTTATACCTTAAATATAAATGTTATTAATAAACTTATAAACAGATTTTAAACACTTTTACGAATAAAACATGGATTAAAAGATACGCATCTTACGTAACAAAATAACATTATCACATAATTTTGAAAACACTTATCAGTGTAATGCTTACAGTGATACATAGTATATATTTGTATATCTTTTCAGTAAAAAAATCGTTATGTGGCTTTATGTGTTTTATTTCAGTTGATTTGTACCAATGCGCAGTAGCGTTTTTGTTGTAAACAAAAGATAGCACCGTGGCCCACTCAAGTTCATCAACTGTGTCAACTCGCTAATTATAAATTATTATACTATATTAATAAGCCAACTACATATATGTTAGTGAGTTATCCATGTTTATATTCGAGAAAAGATACCTTGTAAAAATGTGACAACTAATATCATTTACTGAGGCTACTAAACAAGACGTTGATCTCTTAGTAATTCCAAGTCCACAAAAGTTGACCTGATTTACTGTGTACTTTGCGATTACTTAAAACTAGGTAAATTTTTAAGACGTCCTTATTCTTACTACAAACTACAAATTTTAAAATAATTTGTGGCTATTGTTGATTACATCTTGTGATTTCTTTGGTTTATTTAACACACTGATATATTTAAATAAGATCCTGATAAACCAACAATACACAATAAATAACAATATATACTCCAGACATAAACTTCAGTTTGCTTATAGCCAGACATCAATAAACATCAATACACTTTCCAGATATAAATTGCAGTTCGCCTATAGCCAGACATCAATACGTATTCCAGACATAAACTGCAGTTTGCTTATAGCCAGACATCAATAAATATCAATACGTATTCCAAACATAAACTTCAGTTTGCTTATAGCCAGACATCAATACACTTTCCAGACATAAATTGCAGTTCGCTTATAGCCAGACATCAATACATATTGCAGACATAAACTGCAGTTTGCTTATGGCCAGACATCAATAAACATCAATACGTATTCCGAATATAAACTGCAGTTTGTGTACAGCCAGACATCAATAAATATCAATACACATTGCAGACATAAACGGCAGTTTACTTGCAGCCAGACATGATCCCTTTGAAGATAAGCCATGTACGCAGGAACTCCCGCTCACGCCGGAAAAGATGCAAAATTATATAAAAACTGTAAGTCAAACCACATTCTCATGAAAGTTAAAAAAGTTTATTTCGTAAGTACACAGTGCATGCGTAGTGTAACAAATAAAATAAGGGGGAGAGACAATACATGGCGGATATTGAGGTAAGGAAATTTAAAAATTAAAGATTTAAAGTCTAAAAGAATATAATGTCTCTCAATCATAGAAATGTTATGATACGTGAAAATAAAAAAAGGAAGTAAAACATAAAGAATGTAAAAAATCCGTAGAAAAGACGAGGAAGACAAAATAATTCAATATTCAAGCATTTCTGAAAAATATCAGTTATTAAGGTAATGATTCAATAAGATGACTTAGGTATAATTAAAATAAATATAACCCTAGCTTCCGTTTACTTCGTTTGACACTAACCTTCAAGTTTCTTTAAAATCTTAGGTTAGTTAAAAATGAAACCTCCTAGTTCTGAGTTAATATAACCCTGAAAAATTAAAAAATGACATTTAACAAATACTGTAGCCAATAGTACAATACATACCGTATTCATACAAGGATCACATGGAAGTGATTAAAATATTTGATCTTATTATTGATAATTAGACTGTGTTAAATAAAATATTTGATCCTATTATTGATAATTAAACTGAAGTAAACACTGAAATGAATGAGATCTACGAGATGGCAGTGAAATTAATGATTCTAGAATTAATGTAAGGCACATTTGGATGCCTTTGTGAACTAATGAATTAAGGTAGATAGAAACATATTTCGGTAAACCTGGGAAAAATTCAAGCAATTACAATAAGAAGAAAATTACTAAGTGATTTCCTTCTTATTGTAATTTTAATTATCGTCTATTATTATAGTGAAATTATTGGTATTATTTCTTTATTAGTTGCTCAGTTTTATTGTGTCCTAATTAGTATGATTAAATTTTTATCTAAATATTGCCACGTTATGAGATATTAATCTTAAGGAAATTGAAATTGAGCCTAAAAAGTGTTTCAATCTAAATAGTCCAGATTATGATTCAAGCCAATAACTGGTATGTAGAAAATAAAGCTTTATATATATAAAACACTTATTTTATATAAGAAACCTTGTGTCTTTTATATTTGTACGCCACTGTACCAGTTTTCCAGAAGTCCATCATTTAGCATGATAGCCATCAATACTTTCTTTTCGCCTAAAAGTGAAAACATATTTTAATTTTTTTAAACACATTTAAAATACTAGCTTGCTAGCGTCTGCGTCCAACCTCGTTTACGTGGACTGCAGTAATTTAGCCCCTTAGGTCAATAGACACTATAATATACCTATTGCAAATTTCTTCAAAATTCGTTCACATTCACCCGTAACACGTTGTCGAGTTATAAAGGCATTATTTATACTACTAAAGCTTGAATTTAGAAATTCAGTATGCACAGTATGAATTAACACACACTGAAATCAAACCTACAGAATTTTCGCTACAAACAAATAATATGTGACGAAGTAAAAAGCCAATGGACATCATTAAAAATGGATGCTGTCCCTAAGAAACTATACCAGAACAAAAATAGGTGTTAATATAGGTTATAATCTGTTCTTATGCCAAATTTCTTTTAGATGTGTTTAGAAATTGCAAAATTAAAGAGTAACAAATTCTGCATTTATAATATTAACTGGAATATCTGAATAAAACAATCTGAAAGAGAAGTAAGTTATAATATTATTAATTTATAATTCTTCAATTCAGACCGTCTTTTGCAAAAAAACATTTTATAACACGCTCTATGGATTATAACTTTCATACGGGATATAGTATTGGGCTATACTATTGGTGGGTATTTTGAATTACCATCCTCGTTTTTTTATTTGCAATTTTATTATTTCTGCATTCAAATAGAACCCTTTGTTCGAGCTGTACAAAACAAAAATTAAATAAAGTCGGTTGTTTTTATGCTGTTAAATTCAATGTAAACTCCTTTATTACGGTTAATAATATAAAACAATTATAATACGAAAGAAATGTCAATTAGCGCTGTTACACAGCTATGCAACAAAACAAATAATTAAATTCATTCAATTGCAAGAGACTTATCCATTTATTGTCAAGATAACAGTTCTTATGAGCGGTGTGTATTGGTTGAATAAGTTTTAAAAATTTAATTTTTGACATAAAAAAATTTAAATTATTTCATTAAGTGCGATTCACGTGTCTTGGAGTAAAAAGAAATTTCAATAATTCAGTAAACCTAAACACGTGCGAGTAGCTGCCTTTTTCATAAATTACATACTGCCTTTTCCAGCTTGCTTTCCTTATTTGAGACTTCGAAGCATACTATTACTAACTATATGAATTTAGACCAATAAGATTTTTTTGTGAAATTTTGTTACTGAGTTTACAAAGGTAAAACTGGAAATTATTTAGAGAATTAAAAACGGAACCGAGTCCATTCATTCAACTATTTTTTAATTTCTATATTGTTGAAATTTGTCTACGTGATATCATCTGCATCGTTTCATTCAGTGGAATCACTGCAAGAGGCAGTCGATCCTTTCTTTCTTGAACGTCTCTTCGACGTCTTTTTCGAAGGCAGTCACCATTTCCTCCACGTTAGGAAGTCGTATTCATTGCAGTTTACCTTTTATTACCGGGAATAACTAGAAATCGTATGATACGAGGTTGAGTCAATTTTGATAATGACATAATTTCTATACACGATGTAAATAAATATTCGATCGTTCTTCTGGCTGAATGTGTAGACGCGTTGCCTAATGAACCGGGATTATATTACAAAGGCGTTGTAATAATTTTTTTTCCAAAACAACAGAAAACTAATTGTTGGTATACCAGTCCACATTAACTGTCTTTTATTTTCCGAAACAATGTTGCATTCTTCCGTCCAAAGATAAGGTGACTGTCTTCTTCTGGCTTGCTTTTCTCAATCTATTCTTCTTCCAGGACTTCATCTTTTCTTTACTTTTACAGCTAAATCTTTATAAGAAAACCTACTGCCCAAATTGCCTCCTAGTTTTTAAACTTCTAACAGTATATTGAGGTTTCGTCATCCATGCTAATATCGAATACAGCATTTGAGTGACCGACATCGAATTCATCTAAAATTTCGCAACACCAATCATCGCGGCGGTGTTTTTAAGCTTCAATCAAATCATGGGTTGACAGATAATATTCAGTCAACCAAACACAAAGAATCCTAATACCCAAATATTCATGTAGAAAAAACTTGTCCAAAATCGGCGAATGAGTTAATCTCTTATCAGTTAGCCGCACAGCTTAGATCTTATTTTCAGTTGACGCTGATGGGGAAAGTTTGTCACGCAGGTCATCACTGAGATTCGTAAAATCATGCTTGGACTCGTTAAATTAGTAAAAATAGTAGCAAGGGATAGTGTATCTATGATTAAATATCAATCGACGTCGATTCTAACTTAGTTGCGTGGCAAATAGATGCCCCCCCCCCACCCCACACGATAGTTTAAGAGATTTGGGCCAATGAGTTAATTTTATTTTAAGCACCGACGTTTTTTTTTGGAAATCTAACAAAATTTGTAAACGGCACTTCAATCTTGGCTGTCAAACAGTTGACACCATTTTAGTAAACATCACATATTCAAAATCTGTGTCAAATAATTAATTCTTTTTTGTGAGGTCTTAATAAAATAAGTTTGTAACTAGTGTTGTAACAGTCTAATAATAATTAGATATTGTTATCACCCACATGAATACAATCCGGATGAATACACCGGATTAATTGTGAAAATACAGTGAAAGAGCAAGCTGTAGGGACAATTTATTAAAAACGTACATAATTTAGTATGGCGTATCCAACGAACATTAAACACAAAGTGCATAAAAATCGTTAGCGCGAAAGCCTTCCATCAACAAAGATATATCATATACGAGGAAAATTAGCATCCGAAAGCCGAGAAACGTGAGAAACAAAACGACGCAGACGTCGTCCCTCCAGAGCTAACGGACAGTCCTCATAACCGGCATTGAGGCTAACTCATCTATAGTGAAAATAATAAACACTGGTGCAACGAAAATGGTCAACATCGCAAAAAAAAGAACAAGTGAACAAAAAAATCTCTTGTCTTTTTCCATGTAATAATCCACCACATTAGTCTTGAAAACAATCGTATTGTCATATAACTCTTTAAATCGCTTTGCAAATTGATAAATTAGTTATCAAAAATCAACTCAAAAAACTAAATTCATTCAACTCAAAAAACCTTCACAAAATTAATCAATTATATTCACAATAAAGAAAACCGCAAAAACAACGCGAAAATAAAATTACTTATAAAAAATATAAACAGTATACTATATTAATTTGAAGAAATTCAAACAAATAAAGAGAAACCGACAAACGAGACTTTGACAAATTTGACAAAATGAATCTGTCCACATCAGCACAACATATCGCAAGCTCAACTGAAATACATGATTCAAATACGACGTGACCACAACTTATAAAACTGCTAAAGGTTGAACTTGTAACCTTTGACGGCTCTTCTAAAAAATCACATCAAAAATCGATCATATTTTGATCGATTTTTGATGTGGCCTTCTTCTTCAGGATTTCTGCCACACACAGGATGGCAGAAATCTATTCAAGGTACCAAAATGCCCAAAACGTGCGATTTTACGAAATATTAAACAAACAAAGCTGGTCATTCGCATAGAAAACAAGCATTGACAATCACACAAAAAAATGGTAACTCTATTATTTATAAAGAAAATCATAAAGTTCATACATGTGAAAAATTACAAAAGATGGATGTAAATTAATGCATTGAAAAAATCAAGGCTGATAAAGCTGACGTCTAAATTATTTAAATATTAGAATGCAAATGTGAATGCAAATGGTCAGGATGTAAAAAATGCGGGAAAAAACATAATTCGTACCGTTGTCCAGTAACACTCGAGATTGAATAGTTTCATCATTCCTTCCTTTCATATTAATTAACACCGTCAACAATAAAACCTGTGTAGGCAATATGGCGCTATGTACCTTTATGTTTGAGCTTCCCGGATATTCGTCTATTTTCGATTTTTTTTTATTTTTGTTGATTGTCGTAGCCATTCGCGTTACTCCTATTGTAATGTATTATTCGTATTGTAGTGTATGAAAAAATATAATACACTACAATACGAGTAACGCGAGAAGCCCAAACATAAAGGTACATAGCGCCATACTGCCTACACAGCTTTTATTTTTGACGGTGTTAATTAATATAAAAGGAAGGAATGATCAAACTATTCAATCTCGAGTGTTACTGGACAACGGATCGTAGTCGCTTTTGTCACGAATAAAACTGGCGGACCTATAAAAATTACCATTCAAAAGAAACTCGTATCAAATATACAGTCAAAAGAAAAATCCAATCAAAATTCAACAATTACAGTGAAATAGTGGAATTTTTAGCTCTTCCGCGAATTTATAATCATTTACCAAATGAATATGTAGATAAACGAGTTCCCAAAATAGCTCACAAGTTAAAACTCGCCGATCTGAAATTTTATGAACCGGGCGAAATTATGCGTTACCCGGCACTGAAATATTTTACGAGCTCGTATGCGCTGGAAATATAAGAATTACAAGACATAAGGCGCGATTATATAAAACAAAATTAAGGTCAATACTTTCTGGAAAAGTGGACAACGATGAAAAAATATCAAAAAATAATAACTATGCTAACGTTTAATTCACTACACAAAAGCATATCAAAATTTTGGGAAATAGATAAAGTAGAAGAAAGGATATTTTTATCTACGGAAGAATATTAAGTAGAATATTTTTAATTCACCACTTAGCACGACAATAGGTCAGGGCGATACGTTGTACATCTACCATTTAATGAAAAAATTAGAAATCTAGGTGAATCATAGAAAAGCTCCGAGGAACAATTCTATACATTAGAAAAAAAGACTCAATAAAAACCCAGGGTTGAAAACACAGCATACTGAAGTTATGCGTGAAGCTATCACACTAGGATACATAAACGTATTGCATGAAATTAAGAAATAACATTGTTTCCTACCTCCTCATCATGTAATTAAAAAATCGAGCTCAACTACGAAATTAAGAATCATGGATAACGCTTCAGCGAACACTAGCACAGGAATTTCTTTGAATGATTGCATAAAAGTCGGAGCCGTCATTCAAAATACAAGCTTTCACTTCATCCTCAGATTTCAAAGAGATCAAATTGTTTTATTAGCCGACATCAAAAAAATATATAAACAAATTCTCCTCGATGAACGGGATATGTGTTATCAATTAATTTTATAGCCAGAAAATGAAAACTATAAGCTACAAATATTCACAATCCCCATAGTTTTATTCGGCTGTGCATCGACGCCACATTCAGCTATAAGCGTACTCAACCAACTAGCTGAGGATGAACGTTCAAGATTTTCAACAGCTAGTGAAATTCTGAAACGCGATTGATGTGTAGACGATGTAATGACAGGATCAGATACTATCAATGACTCAAAAAATGTATACAAAGAACTCATTGAGCTCACAAATGCAGAGGAATTTACTCTTAGAAAATGAACATCGAACAACTCTAAGATTGTTGAGACTGTGGATGATGAACTTGCTGACATCAATCTATTTACGGAGGATATATCTTAAACAACAGCGTTAGGCTTTCAATGAATAAATGAGGAAATCACATACAAGGAGAAGGATGAGACTAATATAAAATTCACTAAAAGTCATATCTTAACAAACATTGCGCGCATTTATGTTCCTATCAGTCTGATAGGCCCGGTAACAGTTTGTCCCAAAATCACATTTTCAAGAAATGTTATAATAGTAAGTGCTCAGCGTGTTGAAATTCATGGATTCCGCGACGCTAGTGGAAAGGCCGTATGCCTTGCAGCATGAATTTATATGATATCTACAGATAACACCGGAGAAATATAGATAAATCAATTATGTTCAAAATAATTTAATTGCCCCACTAAAACCAATATAATTGCCTAAATTAGAACTATGTGCGGCATTATTACTCTCACAACTCGTCTTACCTGCTCTTCATAGAACAATTGATGAAGTCCTTTTGTGGTCTGATTCATCCATTGCTTTGCAATGGATTAATACGCAACCATATTTACTCAAAATATTTGTTGCCAACCGAGTTTTGGAAATTAGAAACTCAACAAAAACGATTCATTGGAGACATGTGCCGTCTCAGGAAAATATGGCAGACGTTCTTTCACATGGTAGTTACCATTGGAATTTCTAAATAAAAATCATTAGAAAACAGAGTGAATGGCCAAACAGTACCATAGAAGTGATACCATTAACGGAATTAAAAGCGATAACTATGATATTAATACACACTTAGATTTATTTTTATTTAAATACTCATCAGCCGGTAAACTCAAACGCGTTCTAGCTTATATATTGTTTACATATTTAAAAACAACACCATGAAACACCAGTCTAAATCTGTTGGATACCTCACAACGAAAGAGTTAGACTCGACACTAAATTTGATAACAGAAATGACCCAACAAGAATATTTTAAGAACGAAATCAAACAATTATCCACTACAGAGCTGCTTAGCTCTAACAGTAAAATTTGGACATTAAATCCATTTTTACATGAAGATGGACTTATTCGTGTAGGCAGCAGATTAAAAAAAATTTAACATTTTCATACTCTCGTAAATTCCCAATTATCTTACCTAAGGCACATCATGTTATTGACTTAGTTATACGCGAACAACACCTTATAAAATTACATAGGGGAGTACAAGCAACTATGAGAATATATAAGATATATATAAGACGCAGTTCTATATAAGAACGCGGTGAGATTAAACTACTGGCCCATTATCTGAAATTATCTATTGTGGGCCATTTCATATTAAAAAAAATATAGAAACCGTTGTAAAATAAAAGTTTATGCTTGCATATTTATTTTGCAACTAAGGCGGTTCACATTGAATTAGTATCAGACTTAACACTGACGCTCGTTTGCGTAAATTTTTTGCTAGACATAGACAAGCTTTGAATTTATATTCTGATAACGCAACCAATTTTGTAGGTGCAAAAAACTAAACAGACAGCTTAAAAAATGTAATATAAGCAGACATTCATAATGACAGCATAATACAATTTTTAAATAATAAAGGGACAAATTGGCACTTCATACGTCCAAGATTTCGAGCATTTCGGTGGTATTGGAGGACGCCGTAAAATTATTCAAGGCTCATTTTGTACGAACAATAGGTGATAAACTTCACTTACGAAGTCTTAGAGAAACAAGTGATAGAAATCGAGGCAATCCTTAATTCGAAACCCATAACTCCTTTATCCGAAGATCCCAATGACCTTCAAACACATTTCTTCAAAGGAAATACGTTCACAGGCAGTCCCGATCAAAATTCGATAGTTCACGCAATTGATCGATTGTCAAGCTGGCAATATATTCAATACATCAAACAACACTTTCGGAAAAGATGGTACAAGGAGCACTAGAATTAATTGTTGATCCAGAACAAATGGCAGGGTAAAACATATAACATCAAATAAGAACCGGTATGCTAGTTTTGTTGAAAGAAGTCAACGTACTACCTTTACCATGGCCACTTCGACGCATCATAGATGTTCATCCAGAAGACTGTGGCGAAGTTGGTCATCATCAAAACACATTCGAAGATCGTCATCATCAAAACACATTCGAGAACTTATAAACGATCTATGTCCCGAATCGCTCCTTTACCGATAACTTATGATTGAAAAATGTAATTAATCATTTTGAGAATTTTTATAATGTAAGTCAAATAATTCAACTTTGTATTTTATAATTCATTTATTGAACGTGGCTCCATCAAGATGGACGGTATGTTAAGCATTGTATTCTCGAAAATATTTAAAATTTACAACACGTGCCTGTAATTTTTTTAAAACCACATATTGTAAAAGTCTGTCCGTTAACTGTATTTGTAAAGAAGTGGGTTTGTGAGCGTCTTAGCTAGTGTATATATATATATATATATATATATATATATATATATATATATATATATATATCTAGTATATATATATATATATATATATATATATATATACATATACGTATATCCAATTGATTTACCTCAAACGCGAATTGAAAACCCACATTTTTCTTTTAATTTTTTTGATGGAAAAACCCTTTGATATTTTTGTTATTAATAAAATAACTGTTATGTTATATTTATTTCACGTATAAATCTTGACCATAATTTAATATAATTTTGTAATTCAAAGTTCCGATTTTTTAAATAAGAAAAAAAACGTATTATCGTTAATAAGGATGAGACATATGTGCATCATATGTCATGTTATGACATTCCATGATATTTTTATTTTCTCCATCCCAAAATAATGTTTTGAATTATTGTGAACCTGTTAGATGCTTGGTGGCGATTAATTAAATAATATTTAAATTAAAGAAGAAACATGTTTTTAGTCTAATACTTATTTAGAAATGTCTTTAGTGCAACACGGTGCGCCCAATCTCGTACTGATATCGTAATTGCGAAAGTTTGAATGTTTGTTGCCTAATAATTCAACAACCAAGTAACGTTTCACTATTTTTGGCAGATATCTAGTTTAGTAATACATAGATTACGTATTCTCCCCGGGTTTGCACACCTGGTACATCAATACCCCGAGAAGTATATTTGGTACTGTAATCAAATTTTTGTACTGCAAAATATGAATAGATAATTCAACGTGTACATATCAAACATTATTTTTACATGTTCTGATGAACTCTACTTAGCGCTAACAAAAAGCTGGTAATACATTTTTGTAAGCCACATCACGTCAATAACTCCTAGAAATAAAAAGTACAATGAAAGAATATTTTTTTTTGTTATTAAAAGAGGTCTATAAAGCAGTTTTTTGGAGTATTGCGTCACTATAATCGAAAAATAAGCACTCGATACAAGCTGTTCTAACAACACATTGCTGATTACCTGCGTAAATATAGTTCCGGCTCGTTGGCATAAATATTTTTCAATCGTCTGAACAGATTCTAAATTCTCGGCCGCAATTCAACAAGACCGTTCTCGTGTTAACGAATTCCCTCTTTAAATTCATCAAAAATACGAAAAAGTGTCGAGAGGAGAGCAGATTGGTACTGCATAGCGAGGTATGTTTCTCGTTATTTTTATTTGCAATTCGTCTCTTGTAAAAATGAATGTAATATACTATGTTTACAATTCTTCTACCTAATTAGAACTTAAGTCGTTATGAAGATTACTCGTGAATTATTTAAATTTACTATTTGGATAGTCTCGAGTTTCTGTCCAACGTTGACCGTGCTGTTTTTTGGTAATTGACTCGCATGTATATCTTAATTTGTTCATTACGCCAAGTGAACATCTAAAGTAGTAAAAGTAGAAGGCACTTGAATTGTTTTTGGTATTACCCTATATTTTTCTATAAAAAAACAAACAAAATTACAAACCAAACAATTAAACGGCAAATTAGACACATATTGTGAGAATTTAGTGGTTTTACAGAGGTCGAAATTATGAAATAAATATTGGAAGAATAACAGTCGAAATATTAATAAAATTAACAATAAATATATATAATGTCATAAGCAGTACTTGATTATGTTATAACAACAAATTACATATATGCAATATCTCTCAAAAAATAATGCTCAAAAAAAAATTTTAAACTGCAGTAATATTAATTAATTGAATTTTCGTCGACGAGAAACCATTATTACAGGGGTTTGAAAAATTTAGTTTTCTTATACGCCTTTTCTTCACGCTTTCCAAAACGTACGTTATGCACTGAGTGAAAATGGTATTATTGTAGGACCGAACATTAAAACCGAACATTTGCGAGGGATTGAATAAGGTATTTTGAATGACTGTTCGCCATCCCAAACTTAAAGGTGGTACTTTTGTTGTTATGACACGGGATCCCTAAACATATTACATGGGAGGTTTTGAATAACACGATCTATATCCACAACGATAAACAAAAAAAATTAATTGAAGAAACCATAGCCCAAGTTGCATATTTGCGGTGTGAAGAATGAATTTTACCTCTATAAGGATACCATTATAAAAGTCATCATGCTTTTGCAATTTATTTTGTGAACTGAAGAGAGAAAATTTATCTCGACTGAAATTACGAATTTCAGACATGTATACATCTGAACCGAGGATAATCCACATAAGCGCTGATTATTTAAAGCAGTTGTGTTAACTGTGACCTGCCTTAATTAGAAGGTTAATAATTGAATTTTACTGTCTCGAGTTTTAAACAAAAAATAGGGGAAGTAATCGAGTAAAAAATAATCGAGGAGGAAACACCCTTATTCGCTATGAGGGAGATATAGCTACAACTCGATGATTACTCAATGAGCTACAGCTAAATTCACATTGTCGGTGCAAGAATCCTTAGATAATTGATAAAGTTATTCAATTACAGCATGATGGTACAATAATATATCCCATGGTTCCTCTGAGGTTGACTTCTAGAACTATTCTTTGGAGTACCATTAAACTAAAATTATATTATAATTCACTGAGCGCCAGAGAAAATTAGAGACAAAAAATATGAAGTACAAAAAAAGAAATAAGAGGGGATCCTCTCATAATTCCAAGGAAAAAGAATTATATCGATCAACATATCTTTAAACAGTAGCTTCGCTTGAAGTACAAGGGCAGGTTTTGAAAAATTCAATTATTAGATATTTTTAGCAATATACATAGGTAGTTTTGGATAATAATTTCATAGTATTTTATTTTATTTTTATTTATTAATCCGACTAAACTAGTTAAACACCAATAGAGTTATTTTCCCCAAAAACAATAAATTTTGCCAAAACCTTAACATCTTTCTATTTTTGGAGTACTTAAGACTGAGTGGGTTATAATGTTAGTATTAAAAAACTATTCTTAAATCTTTTTGTAATAAGTACACATTACAATATAATTTTGAGTAGTGAAAAAAGATTAATTTTTTTCAAATGTTTTCTGAATCTATACTTTAATAAAAATATTTGATTTAGATGATAATTTCAGTATTTTATTTTAAAAGGGAATTAATTTATTTTCTTTTAGTTATCTTTACTTTAGTTATTGATGGAGCCACCATCAAGATGGGCGCTGTGTTAAGCATTGTATTCTCGAAAATATTTAAAATTTACAACACGTACCTATAATTTTTTTAAAACCACACATTGTAAAAGTCTGCCCGTTAACTGTATTTGTAAACAAGTTGGTTTGTGAGCGTCGTAGATAGTGCTGTAACAGCCTAATAATAATTAGATATTATCATTTCACCTACACACTACATAACAATATATATATATATATATATATATATATATGTGTGTGTGTGTGTGTGTGTGTGTGTATGTATATATATATACATATATATATATATATATATATATATGTACACATACACATATACATATACATATATGCAATTGATTTACCTGAAACGCGAATTAAAAACCCACATTTTTCTTTTAGTTTTTTTTATGGAAAAACCCTTTTATATTTTTGTTATTAATAAAATAACTTTTATGTTATATGTATTTCACGTATAAATCTTAACCATAATTTAATATAAATTTGTAATTCAAAGTTCCGATACTACAAACAAGAAAAAAATGTATTGTCGTTAATAAGGATGAGACATATGTGCATCATATGTCATGTTATGACATACCATGATATTTTTATTTTCTCCAACACAAAATAATGTTTTGAATTATTGTGAACCTGTTAGATGCTTGGTGACGATTAATTAAATAATATTTAAATTAAAGAAGGAAAATGTTTTTAGTCTAATACTTATTGAGAAATGTCTTTAGTGCAACACGGTGCGCCTAATCTCGCACTGATATCGTAATTGCGAAAGTTTCAATGTTTGTTGCCTAATAATTCAACAACCAAGTAATGATTCACTATCTTTGGCAGATATCTAGTTTAGTAACACATAGATTACGTATTCTCCCCGGGTTTGCACACCTGGTACATCAATACCCCGAGAAGTATATTTGGTTATTTGTTAATTAATCACGTCTAATCCGTACGACAGATTTCTTTAAAACTTGGTATCACATAGTTCATGATTAAAACTGACATATTTGTCACTTTTAACCTGAGATATTTCTCGGGTTAAAAGTGACAAATATGTCAGTTTAAGTTAGTTATATTTAATGGTATTCCATCACACTTCTAGAAAGAAACTCGATGTTATTTTTCAGTAATCAAATGTAATCAATATTAAACATTATTTTTACATGTTGTGATATCATTGGCTTAGTAACAAATCCCAACGTCTTCATCGGAAATCTACATAAAGCTTAGCGCTAACAAAAAGCTGGTAATACATTTTTGTAAGCCACATCACATCAATAACTCCTAGAATTAAAAAGTTATAATGAAAGAATATTTTTTTTTGTTAAAAGAGGTCTATAAAGCAGTTTTTTCGAGTATCGCATCACTATAATCGAAAAATACGTACTCAATACAAGCTGTTCTAACAATACATACCTGAGCAGTTCTAACAATACTGCGTAAATATAGTTCTGGCTCGTTGGCATAAATATTTTTCTTTTCAACGCTGAATCATATGAACAGGTTCTAAATTCTCGGCCGCAAGTCAACAAGACCGTTCTCGTGTTAACGGATTCCCTGTAAATGTATTAATTACTGTATGTAAATGTAATTATTTAAACGAATTCCCTGTGTTAAATTCATCAAAAATACGATAAAGTGTCGAGAGGAGAGGAGACTGGTACTGCATGGCGAGGTATGTTTCTCGTTATTTTTATTTGCGATTCATCTCTTATAAAAGTGAATGTAATATACTATGTTCACAATTCTTCTACTTAATTAGAACTTAAGTCGATATGAAGATTACTCGTGCATTATTTAAATTTACTATCTGAATAGTCTCGAGTTTCTGTCCAACGTTGACCGTGCTATGTTTTAGTAATTGCCTCGCATGTATTTCTTAATTTGTTCATTACATCAAGTGGACATCTAAAGTAGTAAAAGTAGAAGGCACTTGAAATTTTTTTGATATTACTCTATATTTTTCTAAAAAAAAACAAACAAAACAACAAACCAATTCTTTTAAATTTTCACAATTAAGAAGACAAAGGAAATAGATGAAAGGGTAAATTAGACACATTTTGTGAGAGTTTAGTGGTTCTACAGAGGTCGAAATTATGAAATTAATATTAGAAGAATGGCAGTCGAAATATTAATAAAATTAACAATAAATGTGAATAATGTTATGAGCAGTACTTAAAATTATTATAACAACAAATTACATATACACAATACATCTCAAAAAATAATTCTCAAAACAAAAACATTCGAAACTGCGGTAATATTAATTAATTGAATTTTCATCGACGAGAAACCATTAATATATGGGCTTAAAAAACTTAGTTTTCTTATACGCCTTTTCTTTACGCTTTTCAAAACGTACGTTATACACTGAGTGAATGGTTTTATTGTAGGACCGAACTTTAAGACCGAACATTTACGAGGGATTGAATAAGATATTTTGAATGACTGTTCGCCATCCCAAACTTAAAGGTGGTACTTTTGTTGTTATGACACGGGATCCCTAAACCCATTACGTGGGAGATTTTGAAAAACTATTTTGTGATCTGAAGAGAGAAAATTTAATTCGTCAGGAATTACGAATTTCAGAAATGTATACATCTGAACCGAGGATAATCCACATAAGCGTGGATTATTTAGAGCAGTTCTCTGTTAACTGTGACCTGCCTTAATTAGAAGGGTAATAATTGAATTTTACTGTCTCGAGTATTAAACAAAAAATAGGGGTAGTAATCGAGTAAAAAAATAAATCCTTATTCCCTAGGTGGGAGATGAAGCTACAACGCAATGATTACTCAATGAGCTACAGCTCATTTCACATTGTCGGTGCAAGAATCCTTAGATAATTGATAGAGTTATATCAATTATAGCAGTAATCTGTCCCACGGTTCCTCCGAGGTTGACTTCTTGAACTTTTCTTTGGAGTACCATTAAACTAAAATAATATTGTAATTCATTGAGCGCCAGAGCGCTAGGGACAAAAAATATGCAGTACGTATAAGAAATAAGAGGAGATCCTCTCATAATTCCAAAATAATAATTATACATATAAAAAAATAATTATATCGATCAATAGATCACTAAACTGTAGCTTCACTTGATGTACAAGAGCAGGTTTTGAAAAATTCAATTATTAGATATTTTTAGCAATCTACATAGGTAGTTTCAGATAATAATTTCATTGTATTCTATTTTATTTTTATTTATTAATCTGTCTAAACTAGTTAAACACCAATAGAGTTATTTTTCTCCAAAACCAATAAATTTTGCCCAAAAATCTTAACATCTTTCTATTTTTGGGGTGCTTAAGACTGAGCGGTGTTATAATGTTAGTATTCAAAAACTAATCTTGAATCTTTTTTGTAATAGGTACACATTACAATATAGTTTTGAATAAAGAAAAAAGATTAATTTTTTCAAATTTTTCAGAATATATAATTTTAAAAAAATATTTAATTTAGATATAGTCATTCGTCTAAACATTTCATTTTCGGATGTTGATGTTTAAATGCAACCGTTTTTGCCATTTAGCTACGGAACCTTAAAAACCTTTTCGGGCCTAATTTTCAATGTCATCATTCGTCCGAACATTTCATTTTCGGATGTTGATGTTTAAATGCAACCGTTTTTGCCATTTAGCTACGGAACCTTAAAAACCTTTCCGGACCTAACTTTCAATGTCGTCATTCGTCCAAACATTTCATTTTCGGATGTTGATATTTAAATGCCACTACTTCAAGATGAGGCTGGATAATGCGGGTTATGTATTAGTATGGAGCAAAAAACTGATTCCTAAATTGGTTTTTCCTATATATTTGATTATTAATCCCACATCGAACAATAATACAAGCAAAATTTCAATGGCCATCATGTACTATGATTTCATAATGGTGTTCGACATCATTTTACCTTGAAGAAATAAAATTAATATCAATATGTTAAATGTTTCAACTTAAAATAATATTTCTAAGTTTTGTTAGTTGAGATTTGACTTAATGTTTTTGTGTGTGTCGTGATTGCAGTAATTTCGTGATCGTAGAATGCTTAAAATAAAAAAAAACCAGATTTGTTGTCTTGTACTTGATGAGCCACAAACATTAAAATACAAAAATACATAAAGTATTATTTGTAGATAACAAAAAAATTAGAGGTTAACTACAGAAAGGCCCACCAATCAAGGAAAGCTGTGAAATTATTTCTACTGGCATTAAAAAATTATAAGAAATGGCGTTTATTCTTGATATGATTTATAATCATCAACGAGATATGTTTCGACTGTTTTAGTATAATAAGAAGTATAAAAGAATCAAAAGAAAACGCAGTAAAAATGAAGCTTTTCAAGAACGCTAGCAACAATTTTTTGACTTTGCCGTACGTAAATTTTGTTTGAAACTTTCTCTATTAGAGTCCTTGTCCCTTTCGCAAATATATAAATTGTTCACAATTAAATGAAACTATGTGATGTAGTATTATTTCTACTTTCTTTAGTTTCTTTACCACAACCTAGATTTCGTTGTATTACAACATCTTCATGTGGGATATTAGCAAAGATTAGAACCTGAAGATGTTGTAATACAACGAAACCTAGGTCGCGGTAAAGAAAATAAAAAAAGAAAGAAAGTAGAAATAATACTACATCACGTAGTTTCATTTAATTGTGAATAATGAATTTCTACAAAATTAACGCCAAATATATTCGATATAAATTGTTTCTAAAAAAATCTACGTATCCTCAAAATTGTTCAAGGATCAAAATTTTATTTTCATCTCTTTAGGTTCAAAACCAAGGAAATCACCAGAAATGGCACCCAATGAGGCTACTCTAAATGGAGTGCTTTTTGAGCATGAAGCTAACACTGAAGATTATGGATTAGACACAGTGCCTGTGCAAGTGGCTGACAAAAGAAAATTTGAAATAGTTTGGAAGAATATAATAAGATATTCCGTAATTCATCTAGCTGCTTCATATGGCGGATATCTTTTCTTCACTTCTGCTAAATGGCAAACAGATGGATTTGGTGAGTAAATTATCATTGCGGCTGGTCTACACCAAATCTCATTAATTTCTATACTAATAGAATTTAGGTTCTAGCATAGTAAATTTAATATAATAAAAGTTTACGCATATGTTTGAAGAAATTTGCTATAAAAACAACTAGGTGGCAATAATTTGTTATTTCTAAGGATGTAATATATATATATATATATATATATATATATATATATATATATATATATATATATATATACATATATATTTATATATATATTAAAATGAACTTGAAATGAAAGGCAGTGCAAAACTATAAGTTAAGTGAAATTGTTAAGTAAATTAAAATCCATTTTGTATGTCTTGTTAAAAATCCTGTCGAGATCTCAGGGATAAAGAATATACCGCCGGTATTGTGGAATAAAATTAAAAACAAACATAAATAGACAAGTTATTAGCATCATTTGTGTGCTCCTAACAGGAAAACATAACTCATTATCTGCAACCTACAAATGCTAAATAGCTTCAAGCAATTTTGCGATTTATTCAATAATATTAAGATAGTAAAATAACAAAAACAGCGGAATTAAACACACAACTTGAATTAGCAGTTATTTGTGGCAGTTAAGTTCATGGACAGACAATTATATGAAACTAGGTGATGTAGTATTATTTCTACTTTATTTAAGTTCTTTACCACGACCTATGTATCGTTGTATTAACACATCTTCAGGTGGGCTATTAGCAAAGAAAGTGGTGGGCTATTAGCAATCTTTGCTAATAGCCCACTTGAAGATGTTGTAATACAACGAAACCTAGATCGTGGCAAAGAACTTAAAGAAAGTAGAAATAATAATACATCACATAGTTTCATTTAATTTCAATAATGAATTTCTACAAAATTAATTCCAAATATGTTCAATTCTTGGACAGAGTTAAATATACATCGTCAGTTGCTTTAACACGTACAAACGGGGTTCTACGAACATTCATAAATCAAAATTTGAATTAATCTGAGAACTGCCTTATGCCTGTTAATAAAGTAAGTTACAGTTTATAGCGTAAATTTGCATAAACAATTTAGAGAGAATTTTTTTGAAAAGAAAAATGAATTCTAAATCTTTTAGCTACGCTGACAAAATGTCAATTGAAAATTATACCAATTTTATTAATTCCAAAGAAAAAGTCACCAAAAAGGTCTTGAACATATCAGAGACGACAGACCTTACATGTATATCTAGAATTGTTTTAAGAACTTTAATACCAATCCTATTACTTCTACTTTTAATTCTATGGCAAAAGTATTAATATTAATTTTGGATTTTTATATGTCCTATCTGTTATACGTAATAAACTTAACTTTTCGAGTACCGTCGAAAAGATGTGAATGTGTGAGTTAGAATTGTTACTTCTGGGTTCTACATGATTCTTTATAATACATAAATATGATTGACATAAATTTAATAACTTATTTTGTAATAAAAGGAATTACCTATTTAACAAATATTTAAATTACAACATTCAAGCAATTATAAAATATCCAAAGTATTTTAAAAAATTAGGTTTAATTAAAAATACTGTGAAAATGGTAACAAAAAATATCTATAACAAAAAAAAATCTTTCCACGTCCAGCAAACGATTAACGATTAAAAAATTATATTGCAAATACTTTCACGTTGTTAAATATTCTCATTGGCAAATACTTAAGTATTCTATGTTTGTATGTTATAGAATTAATATTATATTTTTGACATTCAATCTATACTCTAAGCGTTCCTGCTGTACGTTATGTCTGCACTGGGTATGACCGCAGGTGCTCACAGGCTGTGGTCACACAAGTCTTACAAAGCAAAATGGCCTTTACGCGTCATCTTGATCATCTTTAATACTCTGACCTTTCAAGTAAGGAAAACGTTATTTATTCAATTGTATATGTATAATAAAGTGGATAAGGCAAAAAAAGAAATTAAAAAATAAACGGAATGTATTTTTTTTGAAAGTCTTTGTTATTTTCGATCGTTGATTGATTTTATTTTTATTTCATCACGTAATTAATATAAAAATGTACCAATATAAATAACGGTTTTTTTTCCACAAACGTATCGATAAAATTAAACTTCAGTTTTTTTTTAATTTACCTGTCACCCTTGTAACTGAAAGATACGTGTAATATGCTAACTTTTTGCCTTTGTTAATAAACTAATTTTTCAGATGCAGAATGCAAAGTATAATTAGGGATCGTATTCATATATCGAGTGTAAAATGTAATTAAGGGTTGTATTTAAGAATATATACGTATCATGAAAACTATCGACATTTTAAATTTTGCAGGCCTGTACTCTTAATTTGTAAATTATTAACGAGAAACACTTTTTGTGACTTTTATATCGTATCACTTTCCATAGTTTACTCCTTTGCTTTTTCATTCCTCAAACTATAAAAACTTGTTAAGCGTATAATATATCGAACATATTCAAGTTCTACTGTACTCCAACTAAAATAGTAAACATTATTCACAATTAAATGAAACTACGTGATATAGTATTATTTCTACTTTCTTTACCACGACCTAGGTTTCGTTGTATTACAACATCTTCAGGTGGGATATTAGCAAAGATAATCTTTGCTAATAGCCCATCTGAAGATGTTGTAATACAACGAAATCTAGGTCGTGGTAAAGAACTTAAAGGAAGTAGAAATAATACTACATCACGTAGTTTCATTTAATTGTGAATAATAAATTTCTACAAAATTGACACCAAATATATTCAATTATGATTAGTTGCAAATTAATACTCTAAAAAGTGATCTCTATATTTTCCTCATTTGATATACGAAATTTTGAATTCATTTTAGAGTTCAGAGAAAATTTCCAAAAGAAAATGCTTATGAAATCACTTCGGTGTTCGTTCGTCCATCTATCAAAGTGATTTTCTCGATAGTGTATAATTTATATATATATATATATATATATATATATATATATATATATATATATATTCTTTTTTTTTACCTTTATTCAGAAATTTTATTATATTCAATCAGCACTAAGTTAATGCATGTCACGTATTTACCAATAATTATTTCACTTTGCGTGGAAACTTCAACAATATAAGCAATAATAAATCTGTCAAGTCGAGTGGAATTCTCACTACGACGATTTCCCACACACGTAGGTGAATATAACCTTTTAAGGCTACATGGTATTTCTATTATAATAGTTACAATTATTATTTTCACCGTTAAATTCAATGCCCGGTATACTTAGAATATTTTTTATAGGTTTAAAAATAACATTATTTTATCAAAAATTATTTGGTTTGATTATAGCATAGAACTTTTGTATTGCTTGTTAAAATACAGGATATAAGAAACATTAGAGGTGAATTACAGTTTCATACGTATTGGTGTTTTTCAGATGGATCTGGTAATAAAATGGTCTAAAAATGGTAATTGTGAGGTTTGTCTTGTGTTGCAAAACAAATTGTATGTAGCCCCTATTGCCAATAGAGAGAGCTCAGTCAAAATATAATTTTTAATAACATTTTTAGTTTTGGATATATATAAATATAGATATATATATATATATATATATATATATATATATATATATGTAATACAAATTCAACTTAAAATAGGTTAAGTACTTTACTTAACAATGTCCTACTTAATATTTTATATTTACAGGACTCGGTATTTGATTGGGCCCGTAATCACCGCATGCACCACAAGTACTGTGATACGGATGCCGATCCGCACAATTCCACGCGCGGCTTCTTCTTCTGCCACATTGGTTGGACTCTGGTACGCAAACATCCCGAGCTCATACGTAAGGCAAAGGATAATGACATGAGCGATCTGCGCGCGGATCCTATCGTAATGTTCCAGAAGAAGTAGGGGTTTTCTCTTAATAGTTTCATCATATCTGACATTTCAACAATTTTACATTTTTGTTGTCTTTTTCTTAAATGAACATTAAATAGAACAAAAATGTAATATCAAGAGCAAAATTTATCATATTTCCAGTTTTACCGGAAAACAAGGAACTTGCATTCAAAATACGGCAATTGTGTATGTATAAGTCCTATCATTATGTAAAAGAACAAATAAATGCTATAAAAAACCTAGGAAGTGCATATTTTTAAATACGATTACAAAATATAATCAACCTCGATCACTTTTCAAATGTGTAACCGTCGCAAAACTTAATTAAAAATAAACACAATTAAATGAAACTACGTGACGTAGTATTATTTCTACTTTCTTTTAAAGAAAGTAAAAATAATAATACATCACATATTTTCATTTAATTGTGAATAATGAGTTTGCACAAAATTAACGCCAAATATATTCAATATTTAAAAATAAACAATTAACAAACAGGGACATTCGTTTCGTGTTTTTGGGCAAATTAATTTGTTACTTCAAGTTTTACGTGACTTTTTTCAACAATTCTCTGAAGGTTACAAGTTTCATGGATAGCTATTCAGAGCCCGCTAAATTCGTATGGAAGACACGATGGGATAAAAATTGCATTCTTTTCATTCTTATGGCTCAAAAATTTCGAAGGATATCCTCACTTTAAATAAATAATAATAAAACGTTTCTTATTTGGCTAATTGACGAATGAATGGAAATTTTTTTTGCATTTTCCGGACCTACCACATCGTGATATAAACTTTTGTCGACGTTTTTCCAAAATTATTGTATGATTATTTAAAAGGAAAGTAATTTTGATAACGTTTTTATTTCTAGTACATTTAATAATTTCCCCTTAGCTGAAGTTTAATTTTTGCTGTGAATTAACAATTTAGTTTTTTCTTAAGTCGTGCAAGCAAACCGACAAACGTACATTGATTAATTTGCAATTTTTTTGTGAAACCAAATGAACACTTATTCATTTACAATTTTTTTCCGTAGCTCATAAATAATGTAAACATGATAGGAATATCTTTTTTAATCGATGATTAAAAAATCCTTATAAATTTATTTTTTTTATTTTGATATCTTTCAGGGTTCCATTAACATAAAGTTTTATAATTTTGTTAATATATCATTATAACTGAATTTATTTTTACATTAGTATAAAGTCTGCATAAGATTCATGTTTCATTACTACACTCTTTTGCATAAAAAATGGGCAGTTTTGATTTTATCATATTATTAACAAAATATTATTTATTAAGAGGTTGTATCAATTGTAATTGTTACTGGCAGGTATAGTGTATTCTGGCACATAAAAACGAACGTTCTAAATTTGAAATTTATTCTTTTTGGATGAAAATTCTCTTTCACTGACAAAAAAGTATTTTTTGGCTGTAAATGAAATCCAACTCTTATTAAGTTCTTTTTCGTTTGTTACGTTTTTTATTTCAACGAATAAATTTTAATTAAATTTCTGTTGTTTGCTGCATTAGTTCATTTCTATTTGCTGTTCTCAGTATGGTTGAAAAAATTATAAGAGCTAGTAAAATTATTGCGCTGCTTGACGAAGGCTGTAGCCAATGTTATGTGTCTCAGCAGTATAATGTGAGACGTTCCACCGTCCAAAAGACCTGGTAACGATACCAAGAAACGAGCTCCGTCGGTAGAAGGCCCGGTTCTGGAAGAAAACGGTGCACTGAACCACGGGACGACCGCTTCATACTCGGTCAAGCGCCACGAAATCGTGAAGTTACGTACTTGGATCTCAAACAGAACCTCGAGGACGTCAGAGGTACACGAGTAAGCCTATGAACAGTCAGAAGGATACTTCAGGCCGTCAGTATAGGTAGCTATCGCCCAGCTCGGGATCCTACATTGCTCCGTGAGCATCGAGTTGGCAGATTGAGATTCGCTCAAAATTTTTCGTCATGGACTCAACAAGACTGGAATAGTCTTTTATTCTCCGATGAAGCTCGTATATCGATTAGTGGTGAGAATCGACGTCGGCGAGTCTTACGAAGACCTGGAGAACGCTTCGCATAAGTATGCTTTGAGGAAATCACCCCTTACGGTGGAGGCTCCGTAATGTTTTGAGCTGGTATTAACTCAGATGACCGTACCGAGTTAATTTTTATTGAAAATGGCAGACTTAATGCTCAAAGGTACATAACAGCGGTTCTTATTCCTCATGCCTAACCCGCATTAAAGCAGTTGGAGGCGAGTCCATTTTTATGGACGACAACGCTCGCACCCACCGCTCTAGAGACGTTGATGCGTATATGCAGGAGGCTGGAATTCGTCGTTTAGACTGGCCAGCTAGAAGTCCCGACCTCAATCCGATAGAACACATATATGATAATCTCAAACGACTCGTCAGAGCCCTAAAACCAACTCCAGAAAACATTCAGACTCTTAAAAATGTGATCGTCACTGAATGGGAACGTATTCCTCAGAAAATGATAAAAAACGTCGTCGAAAGTATGGCTAACAGATTAAGCGCATTGACTTTAGCTAGAGGAGGCCATACTCGTTACTAAATTTTCAAATTTGATGTAAAATTAATAAAAAATATTAAAAATAAACTTTAACCATTTTAATGTACCAGTATGAAAACGCTCGTCTGTGGACTTTATATCGTTTTTTTTTTATTTATTCGCATTTTTAATGACTGAAGTAGGTAAAAACGATATCTCAATAATAAATAACAATATTCTCATCATACCGCCATATAAAATGCATCAAATAGTAATAAAATAACTCTGATATGGTTTATTCCTATAAATGCCCGTTTTTTGCAAAAAAGTTTATTAGGTTGATGTACACACTTTTAAGTAATTACATTGTCTTTAAAGGAATCCGTACATTTAGAACTAACCTTCAGTGATCATGATTTTCGTTAATAAAATTTGTACATTGTCATTTTTTTAACATTATAATTAGCATTTTCTTATTTTTTTCTTCTCAGCTATTACATGATTCTCCAGCTCTTAATCAACTGCATCACACCTACTGTAATTCCTATGTATTTCTGGAACGAGACATGGTCTCACGCAGTTCTTGTGGCCGTCTTTTTCCGATTGGCCATGTATCTACACGCTACCTTTTACCTGAATAGCGCTGGTCACATATGGGGTAATAAGCCATATGACAAGCTCATCAACCCTACAGAAAATCTCATGGTTAATATTGTCACAATCGGCGAAGGCAACCACAACTATCATCACACTTTCCCTTGGGATTATAGGGCTACAGAGTTCGGCTGGCTGAACTTTCCAACTCATTTCATCAACTTCTTCAGCAAGATAGGATGGGCCTATGATTTGAAGACGGTATCAGATCACATTATTAAGAAGAGGATCAAGCGAACGGGTGACGGCACTCACGCCATTTGGGGCCGTGAACATAAGCAATAATTGAGAGGAGGACCATTCAGATAATTATATACCTTACATTTTTTGTTTTTAATTTGGACGTCTAATAATATTTTCTAAGGCCTCATATTATTTGAGTTATATTTTAATATTCATTAAATTGTTATTGTGAATATATAATCACAGAATTGCGGTGATATAATTATGAATTTATGTATATTGCAGATTTACTAAATAAAACTAACAATTATTTAGTGTATTATTAAATAACTTGCAATCCTCCCCGGTTTTACCCAGGTGCATTTTACAGTGGACAGAAATAGTGTCTGAAATATTTCTTTACATACCGTATTAAGTGTTTTTCCTGTAGATGCCAATACGACTTGCAAGGAAAATTTGTATAGGTAAAATTAATTTATTTAAGATTTTTCATGAACATAGTCTTGCTCTTTATTGTAATTAAAATATATATAGTAACCTACCGCTACATTGTGCTCTTGTTTCCTTTGCCCCCTTTCATTCCGTCTACCCTTACGCAAATACGTCGCACCAAACATCATTAAAACTTGAACTTCTATTTTTATTTACTTTCATAAATCTTTTAGTTTCTCGTAAACTTTATTGTAATTAAAATGTATATAGTAACCTATCGCTACATGGTGGTCTCAATACGACTCGCAAGGAGAATTTGTACGGGTAAAATAAATTTATTTAATTAAGATTTTTCATGAACATAGTCTTGCTCTTTATTGTAATTAAAATATATATAGTAACCTACCGCTACATGGTGCTCTTGTTTCCTTTGCCCCCTTTCATTCCGTCTACCCTTACGCGAATACGTCGCACCAAATATCGTCAAAACCTGAACTTCTATTTTTATTTACTTTCATAAATCTTTTAGTTTCTTGTAAACAGCAAAAACTCTTGAACTGGCTAAAATATTTATTTTAAAGATGGTTAATATATAGACCTAAACATCGCTACTTTTGTTCCACTAATTTTTTAACAGTTACCATAGCTTATCTATGACAGGCAGGGCTGTCACAAATTTTTTTTAAACTTTAATTTTGCTACAAAATTACGAAAACACTAAAACCTACTACTTTTCCTCCGATAGCTTTGATATTATTAACCCTATTTCAAAAAGTAGACGGCATATGCATATAATACGTAGCCAAGAATTTATCGTAAAGCTGTACGTCAATCGAATTAGTAGTCTGATTGAAACCTTATTTATATTAGTAGGATCATCCTACTAATATAAATAAGGTACATGCATGTAAATATTAAGTTCCAAAATTTAAATCCGTATTTAGAATCAGCTCAGAACGAACTGGTATGCTGATTACGAGTCTATAAAAATAATAAATGGACTAAGTTTAATACTATGGGGGCACCTAGATTTTATCCGCGGCTTCGCTGACGTGGATAGCGGTCTTATATCATAATTAGACTTTGTGAATGACAACTACCGTTTTCACGATCCTTGTAATTATATATATATATATATATATATGTAGTCTTCTAAGATGTGATCTTTGCAATCATTTTGAATGGTTTCATTCTTTTACCACTTAAAGTACCGGCTGCATTTCCAATCTGCTGCGAAAGTCATTTTGAATTTTTTCATTAGCTTCAGATATTGCTTAATTTTACAATAAATTTTTTTTTAATTTGGCTTGCCTCTGTTCAATACTGTACATACCAGTCATTGCATAATTTATACATTCTTTCATCCGGCGGCTTCACTCGCGTTAATTTAGAAGATTTCGGAAAATCTCCAAAAAATATAATATGCGTTCACAAATAAATTACTGTATATATTTGCATTTTATAAGTATATATGTACATTATATACTTTTAAAATGAAAATAACAAAAACTCAATCAGTAATTTAATGATTCGTGACCTAATATAATAGATTTGGGTCTGTATTCTGTAATCTGTTTCATTAGAGTTTCGTAAAAATAAATATATGAAAAAATGTCATATAATGTTTGAAATATTCCTGGAATGCAATAACTAAAAATGCCGCAGATAGATCAAACTAAATATAAAATAAATACACAACAAAATGAAACTACGTGATGTAGTATTATTTCTCTTAGCAAGAATCTTTGCTAATATCCCACCTAAAGATATTGTAATACAACGAAACCTAGGTGGTGGTAAAGAACTTAAAGAAAGTAGAAATAATACTACATCACGTAGTTTCATTTAATTGTGAATAATGAATTTCTACAAAATTAACGCCAAACATATTCAATAGTAAAATAAATAATTGAAATAATCAACAACGTGTCCTACAAAATGATGAAATGTATTCTACAGACAGTGAGGCGACAACAAATATACACACCCACATGATACTGCAAAAAACGCTGAGCGCTGAATAGAGTCATGCGGCTTTTAAATGCATACGAGTGAAGCAGAGACGATGAACTCTAGGCGAACACAGTTTCGCGTTCATTTAATATTACTTAATTTTCTAATTCGAGTTACATCTTGGCGTTTACTTATTAAAAATTGACGCAGCAAAGTTCAGATTAATTACTTCTTTGAAAAATAAAAATGTAAACCGTTTATACGCCATTTTTTTTAAAAACTGTTCAACAGTCGGACAAAGTGCCATAAATTATTCATTTCGTCTCAGATTTAAATAATTTGTAAATCCCCTAAATATTAGGACAAAACCCAATTTTACAGACAGAAATTATGATTTTATTATGTCAGTTAGATAAATAGACTTATGTAGGAAGTTTATTTTACAAAAATAGTAAATGAATTACCCCATAATTTAATAATTAAATTTGTTATTAAAAATGATTTTATTTTCTATCTAAATTTAAAAACTAGACTAAATGTTATTAATCCATTAATAATAAAGTAAATAATTTATTAATATGCATTTAAAATACACCCTTTTCTATTTAATTTTTTACTGCTAATTTATTTTTCAAGTAATTTCTAAAAATTGCTTCAATCAAATTGAATCGCATTTCAATTAAACCTATCTTGCTAACTACTAAATTTATTTCTACTTGTGCTAAAAAAAAATCAACCAATCTATAACAAATGTAATAAATCTATAATTTTAGATGCCATGTGTATTGCATTGCTCTATTTCATCAAGTGGGGTTAGAGTAATGTTCATAATCGTATAGCTCATAATAGTACGGACCGCAGCACCACTAGTGCTAGAAGCTACACACTATGACCTCCAATCCGCCTACCCAGCGTAGGGATTATGGATATTACCTCCAATAAAAAACACATTGTAGAGGCCTATATTGACTTAGTTGACTGAGATATAACAAACGTAATCATGATGATAATGATTATTAACATAGTCAAAGTGCATGATTTCATAATATAAAGCTATTTGATGAGCAATTAAATATTTACTATTTACCGCATGCAAAGCAACACGTATAACAGCCTCCACCTTCATATTAATGACATAATTCTCTGAATTATAAATAACGTGAAATTCTTTAAAATGTGTTCAATCACTCTATCGGTAGAAGCAACTCATAACCATCATTCATTCTCTTTTCTTATTTACAATGATAGCATTTTCAATTTCTTCCGCTGACTGGTCCTTATCACCCCAACCCCACAACGCGTGCGAACCATCTCCCGTTCGCTTGACCCTCTTCTTGATGATATATTCTGATACAATCTTCAAATCGTAAGCCCAACCGATCTTGCTAAAAAAGTTAATAAAGGTAGTTGTGTAGTTGAAAAAATTGAGTTCGTCGGCTCGGTAATCCCACGGAAATGTGTGGTGGTAGTTGTGGTAGCCCTCGCCCAGTGTGAGTACGCTGACGGAGATATGTTCCGAGGGATTGATAAATTTGTCATACGGTCTGTTACCACGGACGTGCGCAAGGCTATTCACGAGTAGAACTGCGTTCAGAGCGGCAACGTAGCGAAAGACACCGGCCACAAGTAATGCTGTGGACCATGACTCATTCCAGTAGTACATGGGTATCGCAGTAGGCAAAATGAAGCAAATAACAAGCAGGAGAATCGGGTAATATCTGGGAACAAAAACATTATGTTAATATCCTAACCATAACAATAAACATCACAGAGCTACATTTATTATGAGTAAAATGTTCCTCATTGTACTATGATTAAAATGTTCGTCTAACCTATGGCTTAAATTGTAAGTCTATTATACGTGATTATAGATGCTAAGAAGTTTTCAAGTTTTGTTAGAAAACAGTGTTCATTATTTTGTTTTAAGTCTGCGCATAGAAAACTACACATTGTCGAATACAACCCATTATTGCAATAAACAGGAATCATTGTATGCAAAATTAAGCAAATGACGAACAATGGAATCAAGAATGTTTAAGAAAAAATGTGAAAAAGAAAGATATTAACATTATAACTGTATTATTATTTTAATAACACAGTATTGTAATTAATATATTTCAGATTATAATTATAAATTCCAAATAAATAAGATAGATTTTGAGCAATTTATATTTGAGTATCACGTGTGTATTACTCAAAAACATAAATTGCTCAAATACGCACATGCATCGCACACGCACACGCGCACATACACGCACGCGCACGCACGCACACGCACACACGCACACACATGTGTGTGTGTGTGTGTGTGTACGTGTGTGCGCGTATGTTTATATGTATTGATATAAATATATCAAATATATTATTAGTAATATAATCACTTGATACCTTGAGATAATGCGGCAAGTTATCTATTTCCTAAAGTAAAAACAAAATTCCATCCATAAACGTACAAAATCACAAATATGGAGTCATATATTGAAGACGCAATTTGAAAATATCCTCCATGGCTACATTTTAAAACTAAGTGGAATTTCAACCTCCTATGAGTTTATTTTTCAAATCGTATTTCTAATTTTAGTTTCGTATTTAGAAAGTATGACGTTTATTTTTTTTTAAATATGACGGTATTTTTGTTTTCAAAATATTTTCTTCTCCAATTTTGGTTTCGTCTTTTAATCATATATGAAAGAGTAATAAAATTAAACACTTATAAAATAACTTGTTTGTGTGTCTGTCATCGAGACATAACTTTTGAACCGTTTGACTGTAGTTTCATTAAATGCATTTTACTGGCTTGTAAACATTAACAGTTCAATTAATTTTTGAATTTTTTATTTAGCTTAAATACACTTAACACTCACTTGTGCTGGAACATTATAATGGGGTCAGCGTGCAGGTCGCTCAGGTCGATACCTTTACCTTTGCGCATGACCTCTGGATGCCTGCGCACCAGCAACCATCCGACGTGGGCAAAAAAGAAACCACGAGATGCATTATGCGGGTCGGCATCCGTGTCACTGTACTTGTGATGCGTGCGGTGATCTCGCGCCCATATAAATATCGTACTCTGTATAGTGGAATAATGTTATTTTATTAACGTTAATAATATTATTTTTAAACAACCTCAACTAAGGAGGAGATGTGTAATGCAATTGGTAACTAAACATTTTAATATGTACTTAGTACGTACGTTAAATACCAATTCGCAAAATTTTCTGACGAAAGCCATTTATATCCCTACAATTTTTTGAGAAACTTTTTTTGGAAAGGCAAATATAAAATAAATGGGAAGGTATAGACAAACAGGACAGCGTAAAATTAATTAAGTATACTAACATACGTTTTCATTTTAATTCGTTTTTCCTTATTTGATTAACTGGGGTTTTATAAACATTTTTTGTTATCTGATTTATTTACTAAATAGATATTTTTAAAAATTATTTTTGATTGTACACAAACTTATATAATACAACTTTACATTCATGTCTAGCTAAAGTTAGAAAAAATAACATTTTAGATATTCTACAAAACATTAACAAAACTGAATAATATATGTCCGTACTCCCATTAAACTGAAAACATACCAACAAAAGAAAATCAATTTTTTTTGTTTTTGAGTGTGAAAACCTATTTCAATGAGTAATTAAATTCACCATGAATTTTTGATGATCATTACGTCTAACTGTGGAATCATAATTAAAATGACATTAGATAATGTCTTCTCTCTTAAGTAACTTTAAAGAACATCGACCAACTTCAGTCACAGACAAAGATAAAATGATTATCTTTCACACGGAATCGCAATTAAAGTTACATTAGATTGTGTTTGTAAAAACTAAACAATAAATGATAAATGTATCGTGTTAAAGCAGCTTTGATAGTTAAATATATTTACTTTCCGTTGATGAAATATGGCTACATAACGATTCGTAAATTTTCACGATAAACATTCATGAATAAGATTTTCAGCAATATTTTTATTATCATTTAAACGCTTATTTTGTGTTATTTAATGACGACTTCTAAATCACTTCATTTAAATGCTTATTTTGTCTTATTTAATGACGACTTATATATGGTATCATTTAAGCGCTTATTTTGTGTTATTTAATGACGACTTATATATTGCATCATTTAAATCCTTATTTTATGTTATTTAATGACGACTTATATATGGCATCATTTAAACGCTTATTTTGTGTTATTTAATGACGACTTATATATTGCATCATTTAAATGCTTATTTTATTTTATTTAATGACGACTTATATATGGCATCATTTAAACGCTTATTTTGTATTATTTAATAACGACTTATGAATCACATCATTTAAACGCTTATTTTGTGTTATTTAATGACGACTTATATATCGTATCATTTAAACGCTCATTTCGTGTTCTTTAATGTTGACTTATATATCATATCATTTTAAAGCTTATTTTGTATTATTTAATGACGACTTATGTATCGCATCATTTAAACGCTTATTTTGTGTTCTTTAATAACGACTTATCGCATTATTTAAACGCTTAGTTTGTGTGGTGTAATGACAACTTATATATTGCATCATTTAAACGCTTATTTTGTGTTATTCAGTAACGACTGTTATTTCATGACGACTTATATGACGTTACGAAGTTTCTCTATAGTAGTCTATAGTATACCTACAGATGACAAAACTAAGTGCAATGCATTCAGTTTTGTCGTCTGCAGGTAATTTTTCGACGTCTATGTTTATTGCATCTAATTCTAAAAACGGTGGCATTATTGTATATAGCCTATTTTTTAATTTAAAATACATATTGTCTACATGTATAATTTTAATGAAATTTTGTTTCTAATTGTAATCGTCAAAGTAAGACAAAAACAAGCAAATAATTATTTGATTTTTCTGAATTCTTTCTCATATAATAATTATGTTCACTGCACCTAATTCTGAAAATTATGCCTTTATTGTATATAGCCTATTTTTTAATTTAAAATACATATTTTCTACATGTATAATTTTAATAAATTTTTGTTTGTAATTTTAATCGTCATAGTAAGACAAAAACAAACATATAAATAGACAATATTTCACTTTTATTATATGAGAAAGAATTCAGAAAAATCTTTATTACATTACAAAACCTAACTAATTGTCAAATTATGTATTCATAAAAAAATTGTTTGCTAACTAGATTTAGCCGGTAATACATAATATCAAACTTTGGCTAATTACTGGCTTATAATACTTATGTACTGTTAAATCTATCAAGAAGTTTTATCTTATGTTCAGATAAACAAGTAACAAAAGAATAAAGCATTACAAAAAACATTAGTGTATAAAATTCTAATAAATATGAAATATGAAATTAAATTTGTTTCGTTCATAAGACAACTTCCAGTTCTAAATAAGCTTATACTCGTAAGAACATTACCTGGAAAGACAAAGTATTCAAAATCATCAAGACAAGACGTAGAGGCCATTTCGCTTTATACGACCTGTGAGCCCATAGCCTGTGTACACCTGCAGTTACTCCCAATATTGACATAATATACAGTAAACATGCTGAAATAAAATCATTTGCACGTTAAAAAAAAACAAAATAATTTAAATATAAAATGTATGGATTATCTACAATTAACCTTTACCTAGCTCACAATTAAATGAAACTACGTGATGTAGTATTATTTCTACTTTCTTTTAAGTTCTTTACCACGACCTAGGTTTCGTTGTATTACAACATATTCGGGTAGGCTATTAGCAAAGATTGCTAATAGCCCATCTTTGCTATCAGCCCACCTGGAGATGTTGTAATACAACGAAACCTAGGTTGTGGTAAAGATCTTAGAAGAAAGTAGATATAATACAACATCACGTAGTTTCATTTAATTGTGAATAATGAATTTCTACAAAATTAATTCCAAGTATATTCTATACTTTATATAGCTATTGCGTATTATTAATAATTTTGAATAATATATGAGGAGGTTCTTCAACTAGAATGCTCAAAAAGGACCTGGAATAAATAACTAATATTAAAATCTTTTATTTTCGACAAATTGAAAAGGTTCGTAACAAAATTAATTATAATACAATCTTAGCTAGTGTTATAAGTGCCTCGTGGACAATTATCGGAATTAATAACAAGTAACTAATAATTTCTGATGAAATGAAACTACGTGATGTAGTATTATTTCTACTTTCATTAAGTTCTTTACCACTACCTAGGTTTCGTTGTATTACAATATCTTCATATTAGCAAAGATTCTAATCTTCTTAGATCTAATCTTTGCAAATATCTTACCAGAAGATGTAATACAACGAAACCTAAGTCGTGGTAAAGAAATTAAAGAAAGTAGAAATAACACTACAGCACGTAGTTTCATTTAATTGTGAATAATTAATTTCTACAAAATTAACGCCAAATATATTCAATTTCTGATAATTTAAATAATTGAATGATGCCAGATTTCATTTCCGAATTTTTTAACCAAATGTATTAGAGAACGATTCAAATTATTGTTTCTGTTTTTTTATCACGTATCTATAAAGATCACATAACTAATGAGTAATGTAGATTCATTTACACATTTACTTTCATAATTAAATAAAATTGTTATTTGTGAAAATAGGGAATTATAACAAGTTATTGAATATATAGACAAAATTAATAAAAAAATCATTCTTAAAAATACGCAACTTTATTTCCGAGGAGATAGATACTGAGAGATATTAAATAAACTCCTTTAAGCAATTATCAGAGTAAATAAATTCATATCAAAAATAGTGTAAAAATAACATATTTACCAAACGCATTTGTTTGCCATTTCGCTGAAAACAAGAAAAGGTACGCGCCATAAAAAGCAAGCAGGTGAAAAACACAGTATCGAACGATGTTTTTCCAAACGAACTTGTATTTTCTTTCTTCGGCTGTCTGCACGGGAATAATGTCTAAACCGAAATCGTCTGTTTTAGCGTCATTTTCGAAAAGTACTCCATTTACATTAATGTTATTTGGTGGCATCTTTTATTTATTCTGAAAAAACCTGAAACAATTTTGAAAACCTGAAACAAATTGATGATATTAATATAATTTTAGAGTGTTTTAAATATGAGAAAAAAAATTGTTTGCTAAAAAGTACCTTGACATTTAACATAAAAAAATTAAATTATTCACACAATATTTTCTATAATATTCCCAAAATATTTCTAAGTTGGGGTGATAAATGTTTTCAAAATGTCATATTAATATTTATGAAAGTTTATGGCTAAACGTGAACTCGTCTGGCATTTAAGGCAATTTTCTGTAAATGTCAATGTAATTTTTAAAAAATCTGCGAAAAAAATTTATATTTTTGAATTTGTTCCCTATTACTTCATAATACAAATAGAAGAAAGACATGCATCATATTTTTTCCAAGACGGTTGATCCAGTATCTTCTTAAATTTCAGCTCTAAGGTAAAATGTTTAAGAGGTCTGATAAACACAGAAACCCCACATTTATTCTCTGTTTTTTCCTTTTTATTATTGGTTAAAAAGAATGAATGATCACCTTTATAACTTCTAAACAATAATTGATAGGAGTATTAAAGCAGCTTTGGTAGCTAAATATATTTACTTTCCAACAGTGAAATATAGCCACACAGCTATTCGTAAGTTTTCATGATAAATAACTAGATTTGACAAAATTTGGTTAAAAAAATTATAAGTTAAAAAAAAAATTCTAAAAAGACAATCCATACAAAAAATCTAAGTGAATCAATCTATGCAAGAAGACCATTGGTCATTAAAATTACGATATCCACTTTCTCTTTTTAAATTCGTCATTTAAAAATAAACTTATTGAGATCTTCAGGAACACGTAACTTCAATTTATAACAAAGTGATATTTAGTGTATTGTTATGCTTACATTTAAAATAATTCCTAAAAATAGTCCCTAATTTATTGGACTCTATGTTTTATTAATTAAGTCCATTATTAATTGTTATTTAATTCACTATAATTAATTTAAAATTTGACTATGCATTTTATTGATCAAATCTAAATTACTTTTTAAAAAATTTGAATTTACTGAAATTAATTGAAATGTTTCTTATTCGGAATAAAATTATATGATAATGGTAACACCAAATTAATTACGGTGTACCCATTTATTTTTGTTGAAATTGAAATAAACAGATAAATAAATAAATAAAATGATTGTTTAATTAGTTGCGCATCTAAACCGTGATGAAAAGACTATTTTCCCGCATTAACAGTTCCTAAATTATATATTAATAATAGCGCCTATAATGTTAGAAATAGCTTTAACAACATTATATGAAACTATGTTTTAACTTGTTTATACATTTGAAAATAACATTCCATTCAAAAGAAAACATTTTCCTTTCTGGCAGGGAGCCATTTATCTATAAAGCATTATCTCTATTCATAAGAATAAAGAAACATAGCCAGACTGACTGCTTCATCAAAACAGAAGTGAAACTACCAAAGGTAGAAAGATCAAATTTGAAAAATAGGTTCTCACGTAATATAACAAATTTTGTCCACGATTCTGTTCGCTTATGCCGTTTGTATGCAAATCAATTTCTTTAAAAATATTTTTACTAATTTTAAACAACTAAATTAATCTTGAAACTCAAAAGAGCGAGGCTGAATAGCAATAAATCGAACTTCTATTTATCTTCGATTTTCAAAGACTGACAAAACTTTCAAACGGATTGCCAGGTACTTTGATCAGTGTAAATAAAGACAATCTAGTTTTTTTTATTAATAGAAAATTATATCCTAATTTGATGATATATACGTAATTTCTTAACTTGATGAATTCTGACAAAAAAAATGGATAATGCATGTTGCCAATAAATAGATCAATATTTGTTTAAGCAACCGTACACTCATAAATTAAGCTATAAAAGATGAAATATTTTACGTAACTTTAAAACTTAAATGTTAATTACACTAATTTTACACCTATAATAGGATTCTAAAAGCTAGTTTTTTTTTCATATATCGTTGTTTAACTGTATTCAATCCACAATTCTGGAGTCGGACCTCGGACTAGGCGGGAAGTACATCCCGGATGGACGAACAAAGTAGTCTAAATATTAAACCCACAGCAAACAAAAACCAAAGGTTTAGTTTCATTCAAATTATACGTGCTAAGTAGGAGACGTATTGTTTAAAAGAAAATGTTCCATTTATCCCTCAGGAACTCTGTGACACATAGACTTGAAGTGTATCCAAAGGACTATTATGTGGCATAAAATATCCGTATTCATAATTTCATTAAAATCCCTTTATCAGATATTGTTTTACTCTTGTGTAATCTGACAGACAGACAATTAATTTGTTTAATATGATTTTAGCTATTATTTATGTCAAAAAGTTTTCATTTTTTAATTAGATATATTTAATATACAAAGTATATTTATATTAAATAAATATATTTAATATATGAAGATATATTATATGTAGTGATAACATGTAAACAAAAAGCATCCGTGAGTAGAAAAGCAGACATATTTGAAAAAAGTACAAGATTTAATTAAGTCTGACATCAAGATGGGAACGACGGCTCTTCAAATGTAATTACATAGCTAGATAGTTTTGTTATAAAAAATTATGCTTTAGAAAATCGCATAAATTTTCATTTAAGCGGTACTTTCAACGTTCAATGTTTTATATTACTATTGAATTGAACTAGAACAGCCAAAACTAAAAACGACATCCATAATTATTTTATTGATGTTATCTATTATTATGGTTCAATATAAAAATCCCAAAAGCAATTTTAATAGATTCTTTTGAAGCAAAAAAATGACTTAACTAATGTTATTAGTAAGTTCGAGTATATCAACTGTACACTTTTATCGATATTTTAATTTTTTGCCAATATTTCTACCTAATAGCGTTCATCGTCTATTTAATTTGATACTCCGTATAATGAATACTGGGATTGCTATGGACAGGTTGAGGAAGATGTGGAAGATCAGGAGCATTAGATAAACAACGAAAACTCGACTCGTTCAAATACTAAGTTTTCCTCATTTCCCTTTACGCCACAGACACGTGGACACTACTAGAAAGGGATAGGGAAAAAATAGATGCCGTAGAGGTGTGAATGAAAAGAATGCTTCAAGTACCGTGAACTAAGTTCTCTACTAATTTTTATTTGCTCCTACAACCCGGTATCAGGCAGCGTTCGTTCAATAGTGAGAAACTCACGTAATGAAATGATTCCGACATGTGTTGCAGCATAGCAACGATAGTGTTGAACTCATGGTGATACGTTGAAGGTACTATACCATGTTGGAGAGTTCCCATGAGATGGATAAATCGATGTGTCCCTAGACGAGTTTAGCCAGAGAACAAATATTAAAGCGAAAAGTAATGGCGATATATCCTGTGGTGCATCACTAATCTACAACACACTTGACGTGACCATAACTATTTTCTTTTTTTTTGCCTAATTACATTTCTTGTTTAACTAAATAAAAAAAATCAGATGTCACTTTATTTAACTAAAATGATTTTTATTATTTTTGGCATTCCGATAATAGACAGAGACAAAAATGAGTGCGAAAAAAATTATCCCGTTTCTTGCGATTTAGTTTTCCCAAAACGAAAACTTTTAGCTAATTATATATTAGCTAAAAGTTTTCGTAAATATAGCAAACTCAAATATAATATATAAAAATAAAAATATTTTCATTGCCTATTCCATTTTTTGTATCATGTAATCATTACCTTATCGTTTTTCATGAGTTTGCTATATTTGAGACTTAGTTTGCTATATTTATTATTAATAATAAATATAGTCTCAAATATAGCAAACTCATGAAAAACGATAAGGTAATGATTACATGATACAAAAAATGGAATAGGCAATGAAAATATTTAAAAACCTGCCAAGTATGAACATTAAAAATATTCACAAGAGTGAATATTCAGATGAAACGTGGTTATTTTCAGCTCAGATGAAACGTGGTTATTTTCATTAAAAAAATCTGATAATTAAAAAAGGTGTGATATTAAATGCATTTAAAAATATATTAAGGTATAACTAGACAATATTCAATGTACCTACCGCTTATCTCACAATGATGAAAAATGATAAGAGATGGCAAAAATACAAACATCAATCAATAAAAAAAAATCAAAATAACATGTAAAAACAATCAAAGTACAAAAAGTTTGAAAAAGGTACACAAATATACCTCTGTATCAGCTTTCTGCAGCAACTCGTTTAAGCAACTGATATCTGAAATAAAGTACACACAGTTGATACCAACAAACACAAGTTTGCTTTACGTCAGCTGTTGCGTAGACCTGTCAAATATTAGTATTTGACGATTTATTGTAAAATACAATGAACGCATTCATCTGTCCATCTTTCGAACGTTTGCAGAAAACATATTTTTGTTGTAATTAATTTTTTCTCGTAATTAATTAGTTAAAATTTAAAAACCGTAGTTCTTTTAGAAGGTTTATAGATTACTATTTATTTTATTAAAAAAATAAAGTACCACCCCAATTTTAAAACCAACGTAATTTTGAAGGTAAATATTTTGCATAGTTATCATTTTAAATTTTGAAAATCTATGTAGAAATATGTGTGTGTGTATGTGTGTGCGTGTTCGTGTGTGTGTGTAATATTGTAACGTATTTTTAAGAAAACTTCTCACGAAACTAATTAAAATATAATAGTCAGTCAAGACCCGTAAACTAAATTTAACATTTTCAGAAAAATAATCAATACTACTTTTACGTCTTAGTAGAGAATAAATTGAGATCAATATTTAATATAATTAAATTTCAATCATCTGGGTGTCATGTAGTTAACCGAGCCTGAGTTATTGGTCTTAGTGATAACCGTCGTAACGAATAATGTTCCAGGTCCGGTAATGAAGTCGAAAAATTTCCAACGGAATTCCCCAACGTGCCCGGGTGGAACTATTGGGCTTTTAAATATCTAAAGAGGCACAAACATATCTACTAGTGGTCTGGGCCTGGTGATGGAATGGAAAGATGGTCAGAAGAACTCCTCAATGCCTAATAATAGAACTACAGTATTATGTTCCTACTAAAGGTTTCAATGGATACTATTGCTATTAGTAGTATTTAGGGTCTGGCGATGAAGTTAGCCAGTGGAATGTCTTAATTCTTAATCCTATAAACTTTCGTTCTCGTTTTAAATATGTTAATGGGTTAAGTTACACTAGTCGGCTCCACGTTAATACTACGCCGAGGATTGTGTGTCTATACGAAGTTTAAAAATGTTGTATCGCCAGAGTCAAACTACCCAAATCAAGATAAATAATGCACCGGTAACTGTATGGCGTTAGATTAAAAATTACGTGTTATTCGTTGAGTAGCAAAATAATGCTAAAAATTGTAAATTAAAAATGTCTATTTTTTGAAGGTAAACCTTTTTAATTAATTCAGTGGTATATACATGTATGTATGTATGTATGTGTGTGTGTGTATATATATATATATATATATATATATACATGTATATATTACTAACTTTTACTTACGGCTTCGCACCATGGTTGTGGCCAAAAAAATTGAAGAAAATTTTGAGAAATTAAAATACGCAGTGCCGTCCAGAATGATGGAACGAATTTTTTTTCGTGACTTTATAAAGCAAATGATAATGTAAGCATAAATATTTTCCTCTTAGTTAGGAATTCAAGGGACTGATTCTGTTGCTTCTTTATATTGTGGATGAACAAACGTAAACGAAGAGCGTACAAACGCAATAACGACGTTCCTTCGTTATTGCGTTTGTACACTCTTTCAGTTTCAAATAAAAATGTTTCCAAAGTGATGAAATATATCGGAATAAAGAGTAGCCTATATTATTTCCAAGCTCATCAACTACCTTTGTGTATACTTTTTCAGTTTCAAATAAAAATGTTCCCAAAGTTATGAAATATATCGGAATAAAGAGTAGCCTATGTTATTTCCAAGCTCATCAACTACCTTTATGTATACACTTTCAGTTTCAAATAAAAATTTTCCCAAAGGGATGAAATATATCAGAATAAAGAGTAGCCAATGATATTTCCAAGCTTATCAACTATATTTGTGTGAAAAAACCCGTCTATGCATTGTTTAATTCCAACATGAAAGAAGGACAAAAAAACACACTTTTGCATTTATGTTATTAGGCAGGATCACATTATAGGAATTCTTAAAATAAACAATATGTATGATTTCAATTCTCATCTTCCAAAAATAAACTCATGGTGTACCTGCAGCCTAGTGAGTAATTGCAATAATCCGTTAACAGTAGTTTCGTAGCTATGTTATTTAAATACAGCAAAATCGTTCCTATAAAAGAGAGTTTTATAATTCTTAAAATGGATGTTATCACGTTACATTAAAAATAATGTTTATAAATTATAATTAATACAAAAAACTTGGTCAGATCCTGATATTTTCTAAGTACGAATCAAAATGCCGATGAATGATGTGGGCGCCCCAAGATTTTACTTGGTTAATATAAAAACCTTATATGACATTATCTGTCTCGCTCTTTTAGTCTCCGAATGGCATTGGCACATGGCCGCCAATTTTGTGAATTCCTGGATAATTAGACCCTCTGTATACCAATTGAAAGGTATTATTACTCCCTTAGTGCATACTTTTGTTCCTGCGTTATTTATTTGTTTTATTCTTTCTAAATTGTAAACTTTATGTAATTTATATTATAAATATCATTTATGAAACAATAAATCCTACTACGTAAATATTTTTTCATCACTGATATCTGCTCTTCTCCAATCATGAATATATAATATACTAACCTCAAGTATACATTTATGTGTAAATAATTATACCCAATAACGACACGTAGCCAGTTATTTAGTTTTCCTAATTTCCAAATATTCTTTGCTATTCATAACAAATTATAATTTATTCTTTTCATTTTGATGTGTAATATTAACTTTTAGGCATCACTGAGATATATATATATATATATATATATATATATATATATATATATATATGTGTGTGTGTGTGTGTATATATATATATATATATATATATATCCATCTACTTAACGGATAAAGGACATTAATACAAAAGGCAAAATTGAAAACTTCGAAAAAAAACCCACAACAGATGTAGTCGACATAATTGAAAAACGATTAAATAATTTTTTTGAAAACCCCCCGATGAAAAGAAAATAAATCCGTCAGGGCTGCGATTGCATTTTCCGTTCACAATATCAATTACATTGTAACAGCATGGAAAAGCTATTTGTGCACCTAAGAGAATTTTAATTAGTCACGAACTGATAAAACTGCAAAATTTTAGGTATAGGCAGGGCAAGGCAGCCCCGACGGATTTTCTTGGGTTCGTAATTATATTAATAGGTTCTTACTTTCTTTTAGCCGGGGGGGAGGGGCAAAGAAATTATTTAATCGTTTTTCAATTACAATGACATGAACATCTGTCGTGATTTTTTTCAAAATTTTAAATTTTCCTTTTTATTGAATACTTTTCCCATTAAAACTTTTATGCAGAAAACCGTGAATAAATCAGCCCTCCCATTTTGGAGATAAATGGGAACATTCGTTTGCAACAAAATGTTGCAGCGCCCCCTGGTGAACTAATAACATAACATCTATCTAAGAACCATCGCCGATTAGTACCAAATATTTTGCAGAAAAATGTATCTAAATCGGTCAAATCGTTTTGGAGATACATTGTATTGCACACACAAACAAACAACCTCTCCCTATACGCACATACCTCCTCAGTTCCGTCGTAGGTAAATTGAAGATAAAATTGAAATAAAACAAGATTAAATAAAAAAATACTTAGTTCAATAATATTCTTCTAATAAAAACAAAACAAAACAGCCACCGATTTAGGTAAAAAAGGTAAACAATCGGTGATAACGATAAACAAATTTGTAATTTATTATATTTACGCCCAAGAATCCATAGAACAAATGTGTTTGCATTAGCTGCTTGCATGAAACACAATATTTTGTTAACATTTATCACGACGTATGATCAAAATATTATTTTTTCAGAGTTTAGCAAGCATTTTCAGGTAGTAGCAGAATATTTTCTGTTTAGTCAATAAATTAAATAGAAAAAACTTCTCGTGTCATTTAAATGAGGTCGTTCCATGGGCGATATATTCCTATTAATAATGGTTTCTAACAAATCGTTTCTGTTATTCTACATGACACTTGAATCAATATAAATCAATGCAATAGAATGTAATTAATAATTCTATTGAAATCGTATAATACATTAGTATCTAATGAATATTTATTCATTTTTTTGAAAAGAAATAAACAGACCACAATCACCATTATACAAATTGTTTATTCAACTGGGAACAATTGGGGAAAATAACGAATACAAACATTCTTGTTATTAGTTTTATTAAAGTTAGTATCTGTTTGTATAAGCATAAAACCAAACATCATTTATATCGCTCAGATTGTTTGTTACAACTCGTGTCTATAGATCTGGGAGAATAATTTGTCTATTTTTAGTTTATTTTTTTGAGGGTTCCGTACCACGAAAGAAAAAAAGAACCCTTTGCTTCGCTGTCCGTATGTTTGTCTGTCTGTCTGTCTACCTTCACCTCATTGTCCGTCTGTTTATCTGTCTGTTTGTCAAGACCCTTCTTCTCTGGAACATGTGAAGGTATCACCTTGAAATCAATATCAAATACTTAGGTCTACGGTCCCAGTGTGCTGTAAAAAGATCAATATTTCTAAGTCAACCCAATAAAATTTTGACACTATTTTGACAATTAAATCAAAACCCTTTGCTTTGTTGTCCGACTGTTGTCTGTCTTCACTTCATTGTCCATCTGTTTATCTATCTGTTTGTCAAGACCCTTCTTCTCAGGAACACGTGACTACATTCCCAGTGTACTTTAAAAAGGTCAATATTTCTAAGTCAACGCAATACAATTTTGACACTATTTTGGCAATTAAATCAAAACCCTTTGCTTCGTTGTCCGACTGTTGTCTGTCTTTCTGTCTGTCTTCACTTCATTGCCCATCTGTTTATCTATCTGTTTGTCAAGACCCTTCTTCTCAGGAACACGTGACTACATTCCCAGTGTACTTTAAAAAGATCAATATTTCTAAATCAACGCAATACAATTTTGACACTATTTTGGCAATTAAATCAAAACCCTTTGCTTCGTTGTCCGACTGTTGTCTGTCTTTCTGTCTGCCTTCACTTCATTGTCCATCTGTTTATCTATCTGTTTGTCAAGACCCTTCTTCTCAGGAACACGTGACTACAATCCCAGTGTACTTTAAAAAGATCAATATTTCTAAGTCAACGCAATACAATTTTGACACTATTTTGGCAATTAAATCAAAACCTACAGGATACTTCCAGTTAATCATGAAATTTGGCAAGAAGCGAGGTCTCACAGCACAGGTAAGAAAAACTCGAAAAGTCCTTAATTTGTTACATGAAAAAGTTTTAATATACGCCTGTAGAACATGTAGTAGGCAATATATTTCCGTTCGAAAAAATTAAAATTTTGTAAATAATTTAATAGGAATATTACATACCATTAAATTTGCATAAACGCCTAACCGTGTACGCGGAATCCTCGTAATGCAAGTTTTTTTTATTTAGAGGTAAAAGTGGAACAAAGAACCATTTTATTTTCATTATATGAGTTCGTTCATTTATGTCACACGACATCTCAGTTTATAGAGTTTTACACGAATGCGAATGATTTTTTTCAGATGGATGCTTCATAAAAGTATAATTATGCATCAAGATTTATAAAAAAAATGTGTTCCTCTTTACTCGTATCAAACAGGAATGAAAAGAGGTATAATAGAGTGGGAAAACATTTTTCCTCTGACTTTTATTAGCGTTAATGAATAATTTTTAATTGTACAGCTCCGTTTAAAAAATATTAAGTTACAAAATGATATTTAATATTTTCCCTCGGATATTTAATAATTTTCTAGCCATGAGTTTGAAAAAATTGTATATTGTAATAAAATATTGTATATACTCATATTTGGTTAGCATTTTCAAATAAAATTATTTCCATCAAAGATAAAAACCATTATGGAAATCTACTTTTCTGACACTTGGACGGTTTTTATTTATTTACTTAACTTTACTGCAGGCGTAGAAAACTAGATATACAGTGGAGGATTTACTGCTACAAGAACAATCTCTTATAAACTCAATGAAGTAAATGAGAACATTAGTTGCTGTGTCAGACTGTAAGCATTTAATTAATCAATTACTCTTTGAATATCAAAGATTAATTAATAATTAATTATACTTTGAAAATCAAAGATTAATTAATTACACTTACAATATAAAGTATGTAATAATGTATGGTAAAAAACAAGATAATTAAAAACAAAATCTAAATGACCCTTTGGGGTACGGAGGAGATAAGGATAGATTATAATAAACTGTAATAAAATGTTAAAAAATATTCCATATTTTACAGTTTACTAGATAATTGGATTTAATATGAAAAAAACATATATTTAATTGAATTATAAAAATATCTTCATGCTATTAAAAAAGAAAAACAGCTGTAATAAATAATTCCTTTGTAGAAAATCAAAATATAAGTATAGACATAAATCAGAATTGAATACACACAAACAGCAAGAATACAAAAATACATAAACAGCAAGAAGAGAGAACGACTAGGTAGGAGAGAAACTTTTAAACAACATTTTAAGACATTTATCGTTGACGTGTTGCTAATATTTAAATATAATTCGAAAGTTTCACCATCTAAACAGTGACTACATTTTCATAGAAGTCAGAGGCGTATTCATGAATAAGTTAAATGAGCAAGATTTCAGAATATAAATGAACACCGTTAGTAAATGGATCATTAAATCTTCTGAAGCAATTTGAATATGATGAACTATTTAAGGCATTGAACAAAACCGTACGTATACGAAGACAGCGTGAACCAGAAATTTAACATTAAAACCATTTAAGATTTAAACCATTTAAAATTTAGAATATTTAGCAAGACAGACATTTATTTTAAATAGTGGCCAAATTTTAACTAAATAACAGTCTGCATTATGCTGATCTTTTACTTGAGGCTGCCAACTGAGCGTTAAAAAAAATTTGACATTAAAATAATTTAAGATTAAACCATTTAAAATTTAGAATATTTAGCAAGACAGACATTTATTTTAAATAGGTGCCAAATTTGAACTAAATAACAGTCTGCATTATGCTGATCTTTTACTTGAGGCTACCGAGCGTTAAAAAAATTTGACATTAAAATAATTTAAGATTAAACCATTTAAAATTTAGAATATTTAGCAAGACAGACATTTATTTTAAATAGATGCCAAATTTTAACTAAATAACAGTCTGCATTATGCTGATCTTTTACTTGAGGCTGCCGAGCGTTAAAAAAATTTGACATTAAAATAATTTAAGATTAAACCATTTAAAATTTAGAATATTAACAAGACAGACATTTATTTTAAATAGGGGCTAAATTTTAACTAAATAACGGTCTGCATTATGCTGATCTTTTACTTGAGGTTGCCGAGCGTTAAAAAAAATTTGACATTAAAATCATTTAAGATTTAAAATTTAGATTATTTAGCAAGAGAGACATTTATTTTAAATGGAGGACAAATGTTAACTAAATAACAGTCTGCATTTACTTGAGGCTTGACCGTTTACTTGAGGCTGCTAACTGAGCGTTGAAAAAAATTTGACATTAAAACCGTTTAAAATTTTAACCATTTAAAATTTAAATTATTTAACAAGACAAACATTTATTTTAAATGAAGGACAAATTTTAACTGGATAACAGAATGCATTTTGCTGGCCGTTTACTTGATTACGATTAACTGAGCGTTAATCGATCAATAAACCATTTGGTTACCATTTGTTACTAAAACTATTTCCTTAACCTTAAATTTTGTACCACTTCCTTTTTTTATTATAAATTAGACGGATTGATTTTTTCAATATGTCTAAATGCTTAGGTAAATTAGCTTATAAATTATAGGATGAGATATTGTTTGAAAGGGTTGATGATAAGAGTCTCAAAAATATTTTGCCATAATTTTAGGAAGTGTGTCTTCAGAGATGTATTGAAAACTATGAAAAAAATATGTCCCTCCCCCTCCATAATTTCAGAAATTACTCGCTAATATTCGTGGTTGTTTCATGTTTTTACGTCTGTAAAATACATTAGACAACATATTTATGTTAAAAAAATATATGCAAATACTTTGGTAGAAACACTAGGTACCCTTAAACATTTATAAGTGCTTAAACGAGTGGGGAATCACCGTAATGAGAGTTTTCTTCGTGCTTGACAGATTTTATTATATTTAATCATTGTGGGATATTCTGTACTATTTTCGCCTTAAATCGACCAAAAACTAATGCATAAATTTCTCCAGTAATGGTTTCCTCCTTCTCGAAGTAATCAATTAGAATAATTTTTATTGCATCACAAAAAACTGGCACCATCAGAAATGGAAATTATTTTACTCTTTCAAAACCATTTCAAGAAGTATAATACAATACCATAAGTACTGTTTCGTCCCAGAATATAATGATGTGTTTACGTTTCGACTATTAAAAGAAACTGAGGCAAAAACTCCACTGGATTTTTTTCAGAAATTTGTTTTAAAATATTCTCTATTTATGATTTTTTGGGTAGTTTCACGTTTTTTTCTTTTTTTTACTGAGATACAATATGGCTTCAAAATGCATCCCTTAATATTCGTAAATCATGTTATCATCACTATTTAGACGAATCCATGTCCAAAGTGAATAACGTGTGGAATCAAACGCGCACTCTCAAATCAACTTGAGAACAAATACGTGCAGTTTAAATAACTCCTTCTTTGAATCGCAATGTTTATTGTTGTATATTTAAATATATATATATATATATATATATATATATATATATATATATATATATATCTTCTTTACTCTTGATTTAAAATAATTAAGAAGGAGTAAAGACAAAACGTGCTTCTTTCATATCCAAATCCATTGGACTTTAATAATTGTACAACTCCTCCTGATCAATATTAAAAACTGTGTGGATCAATGTACAAGTCTTACTAATTACAAAAGCTTATCGATGGTCCCTGTTTATGATGAAACAATAATAAAAGCTACATTATAATGGTATTTTTTTTACAACATCTGATTCGAACTCCTCATAATTTTTATAAAACAAATATTCAGCAATAACTAAGAAGCTGAATATTCCATTTTTTACTTTTATCTCCGCAAAGACTTTTCGGCTTATACTTTAAAAAACCCGGCGAAGTGCAAGTCTAGTTCGCGCGTCAAAGTTCCAACTCTTTGTTTGAAGTAAATTTAGTCTATTTATCATGTCATCCTACATACTAGCGATATAAAAATACCTAATATAATAAAGTAGTGAGGAAATATATGTATCATAATATAGATCTTGAAAACTGCGACACATAGGATATATTATCGTTATAATTTTCTCCCCTGTATGCTAAGGCACCCCTTTCATCATTTTGGTGGAAGTAATAATGTAGTGTTTATATCATACTTAATATACAAAATATTTCATGACAGACTTTATGACTTCAGATAAGAATTGTAAAAAGATATATAAAACAATCGCACCTTAACCAAAAAAAGCTCAATACTGACTACAGCTCTGCTATAGGAAAAAAACGTACGTTGGATTTTAAAATATCTACATTAAAAGACAATATATAATTAAGGTGATTACCTACACTTTTGTATGAGATAATACACAGCTGTATATCAGGTTCTCTTATACTCTAATTAAACAAACTAAGTCATAAAAAAACAATATTTTCTATCCGGTATCATTCGTATTGTGTTAATAAAAAACCGGTCAAGTGCGAATCGAGCTCACGTATCGAAGATTCCGTATCTCTTTTTATGTAAAATTACTTCCAACACAAGAACTATTTAATAATACCTAATATAAGTAAGTGGGACCAACATAGATTATGTCAAAAACTATATTACAATCATTATTTTCCTACAAACTTAGCGTAGCTTCTAAAAATTGTTTTCTTTATTATTTTAAGGTTCAAAAATAAAGGGGATCTGCTTAAAACCAGACAGAACTTTTATAAAAATGAGATGTACTGAAATTCAGAAATATACTGAAAACTATAAATATATGTTTTCCAGTGTATCTCTCAACATATAAGTACCATCTAAAATTGTAAATGAAATGTTTTAACTTTTTTTTGTTTAAGTTGCTTTTCCGAATGGCGCGCCACACTATAAATAGAACCCTTGCCCCTCTCCTTAAAATTTTCACATAAATAATTCTAAGTGTTTGCTATTGAGGTATATGCGGGTTAATCGCTAAGTACAAATTTCATGTTTCTACGTCAAATGGTTTCCAAGAAAAATGGATGTAACAGTCCGCCAGACGAACACGTAAGTAATTTTACAAGGGTACATTTTCCTTTTGGGTTACGTAACCCTGAAAAAGGAAAATATTAATCGAAAATTTACGTAATTTGCTTCGAATTCAATAAACTCTTAAAAAGATGTAGTATATGCGTAACTTTGGATTGGATTTTGAAGCACAGTTGCTGCCATATTCATATAGATTAAATACAGTTATGAAACAAAATTACATTATAATTAAAAGACATGAAATACACTAAATGCACAATGAACCATTAAAACTAATCAAAAAGTTCTTCTAAGAATTTAATAATGAAATGTTCGATACTTTTCTTTAGAACACCTCCTCAATAAAAGATACTAAAACTGCTAAGTAATTATCTGAAAATATATTAAGTAAATCTACAAACTAACGGAATATTTTTGGCAAACACCAGTGTTTTACGCCTGCCAAACATTGGTTTACTAATTTGAAAACTTATTGCCGTTTCTATAGTAACACTACTGAACAAAGGATCATTTATAATTTCAAACAAAGTTACATAAAGTTTCACATCGAAATATTACGACCCATTAATTATAGGTCATATATTGCTTATCTACTGATGTAGTTGAATCTTACATAACATTAATACACATATTGATCTGCTAGAATACTTAGGTAGTTGGAACATAATTAAGTAAATACTACACATTAACAAGTTAAGTCGGTCAAAATCCAGTATTATGTGCCTGCCAAACGACGATCAACTAATTGAAAGTCTCATTGCCGTTTCTGTAGTGTAACTGCTGAACAAAGGATGGTTTATCATTTCAAATAAAGTTACATAAAGTTTCACATCTAAATATTAGGACTCATTAATTACAGGTCATTTATGGCTTATCTGCAAATATGATTGAATCTTACATGACATTAACACACAAAATTCTCTGCCGGAATACTTAGGTAGTTAGAAAATAATTAGGTAAATACTACACACTAACAAGTAAGTCTATCAAAATCTAGCATTCTGCGCCTGCCAAACGACGAACGACTAATTGAAAGTCTCATTGCCGTTTCTGTAGTGTCACTACTGAACAAAGGGTAATTTACCGTTTCAAATAAAGTCACATAAAGTTTCTCGTCGAAATAATACGACTCATTAATTATAGGTCATACATTGCCTACCTACTGATGTGATTGAATCTTATATGATATTAATACACATCTTGATCTGCTAGAATACTTAGGTAGTTAGAAAATAATTAGGTAAATACTACACACTAACAAGTTAAATCGATCAAAATCTAACATTCTACGCCTGCCAACCGATGATCAACTAATTGAAAGTCTCATTGCCGTTTCTGTAATGTCACTACTGAGCAAAGAATTATTTATCGTTTCAAATGAAGTTACATAAAATTTCCGTCTAAATATTGCGACTCATTAATTAAAGGTCATATATTGCTTATCTACAAATAAAAATATTTAGAGCTTAACGACGGAATATGACGGTATATTAATTAACGATTATCTCTTCAAATGTAGACGATGTTAATATAAACGTTGATTTGCACAATTAATCTAAATAAACTGTGGTCTACATGCACGAATATATTTTGACTTCACGTTTACTTTTTTATACGTCACATGGGTCATTATCTCGATGTTTTGTAATTTATGCAGTATTTTGAAAATATTGATTTCGCAGCAAAATATATTCAATCGTTTTTGCTATGATATCAAATCATCTAAAAAACAATGATAGACTTTGAATAACATTTACTGTGGTAACCCCGTCTCGTGATATTATTAGCAACATATTCACCTTCGTAACTATTTATAAGAAGAACATCTCACGACAAAAAATAACGTGAATGTTGTAAGGTTGAAAACAGATAAATATGGAAATGAATAAACCAATTACAAGTAGTCCTACAAGAATATCTAACTACTATTTAAAAAGTTTTGTGATATATGGTTATTTTACAATTTAAGTAAAGCTCAATGATTCCATATTGTAGAAAGATGTAGCAAAACAACGTAAAAAAATAATGAAAACTGAATACCGGAACGAGACTAAACTAGAAAAAAGAGGCAATCCACAAAGTAGGTATTATCTATTAATTTATTTACTTCTTAGAAATCCTTTGTCCAACTTACAGATTTACCAAAAGCTCTGGACATATTAAATAACATGAGTACAAATAGTTATAAAACAATAATTAGTAAGACAGAAAAGTAGTAACAATACTAGTGAAACAGAAACCCACGGAAATAATCGAATAAAACGGAATGTAATGAACTGAAAAGCGATTCCATTACCCCATTTCTGGAACGGTGGATGGAGCAGAAAAAATATTAGTCTGAGTGAATCTTATAATACTGCTTTGAATAATGTGAACACACGAGAGTGCGTTCAATAATGCAAGTGCATGCCATGTCGCATTGAATAATTTAAGTGCAAGAAAGAGGAGAGGGCGTTGAATAATGTGAGTGCGTGCAATACTGCATTGAATAATGTGAGTGCACGAAAGACAAGATTGCGTTGAATAATGTGAGTGCAATACTGCATTGAATAACGTGAGTCCACGAAATTAAGAGTGCCTTGAATAATGTGAGTGCGTGCAATACTGCACTGAGTAAAGTGGTGCGCGAAAGACAAGAGTACATTAAATAATGTAAGTGCGTGTAATATCGCGATGAATAATGTGAATGCACGAAAGACGCTGTAAGGTATTCATGTAAGTTTTAAGTAGATAAAATAACACTCAAATAGCAACCAGCAGCATCGAACAGATTCTAACAAGAGTAGAGAAATAGCAAAATAATATGGCATCTGTCTTTGGGAAATGGCCCTTTATGCTATTTTTTCTTTAAAAAATGTTAGATCAATTTATGTAGACAGATATACAAATATTTATTTAAGTTTTATATTAGAGCGTACCCAAAAAAAAATACGCCGCCAATGAAAACATTCTTCACATTAAACAAGAAAAAAAAGGATTCTTTGAAATCCTCAACACAGAATTAATGCATCATCGCCCATACAGCCCCGGCTTCAAACCATGATTTTTTATTTTTAATATCGATTAAGAACAACTTTGAATCCACGAAAAAAAATTAAACCCGTAATTGAAACGGTGCCTACTCCAAAAACTATATATATATATATATATATATATATATATAGATATATATATACATATACATATACATATATATATATATATATATATATATATACATATATTATGTTATTATATTTGGAAATGTGTAAATTACGTGTAATTATTAAGGCTTTGAAAATGAAATGAGATTAATTTCCGCTTCAAGTACAGTAGCTTTCGCTCTCAATAAAGTTATTTAAGTTCCTTTCAGACTAATAGAAATTAATTTACTTCTTACTTTACAAAAATTATAAACTTTTCAAAATAATTTTGTTTACCCATGTAAATATTTAATAATGTCACAAAAGAAATCGAGGTTATAATGGAATATTTATTTTTCGAAAACATTTATTAAAAAAATTTATTACCTGTGTCATAAATGTAAAGAAATGGTATAGAATATTGTCTCCTCCTCAGGATTAGGTATTTTTAACTATAACCAGGAAAATCTTTGCAGTCAGTCATACAGTGTACTTACTTTTATTACAATAAGATAAATCATTTTTATGAAATATTATATTAAAAATTATGCTGATCCAAAAAAACAGAGACTATTATTCGTTTTAGCATTATAAAAAGGCTGCAACTATGTAAAATAATCCGATGGGGAGGACGTGAGTATCATGGTGAAAATAATTTCATAAAATTTTCTTCATGGAGCTATGACCAATCCCTCTTAAAATATATCTGTTTATTAAAATTTTTAAAACTTATTCAGGCAATACTCTCTTACAATATTTATTCTGCATTATAAAATACAAGCCAAAATCCACAACAGATCAATCAAATATTATAACGAGATAAAACAAAATTTTCAGTTTTCTCTACCGTACACAAACTTAATAATATATTCTAACAACCCTTCGAAGGGACGATATTTAAATCATGTTCCAACAAAAAAGAACAGAGGACTTTACTGAGGCGGTGGTCACACCTCAATAAAGATCTTATACACGAGCTGAGCTTTTATCGGATCAGGTCCGCCGCAGTCTTGTATATTTTATATTGTCAGTCATATTATAATAACGGAAAACTCAAAAAGAAGGCTATAGGGAAATATAATAACACAAAATCAACTTATTGTATATATATATATATATATATATATATATATATATATATATATATATACATATATATATATATATATATATATATATATATATATGTATGATAGTTACTTGTGTATTTTTCTTATAATCTTACATTTTCTCCATAAATAATAACATATTTTTACTTTTCGGAAAATATATTTCAATTTAATTACCAAAAAGACCCATTTTTTGCCAACGTTAAACATAACATATATATCATAAAATTAAGGTTATAACCATGAAATATTTTTTAGACAACCCTATTTATAAAAATATATATTTATATAATAAATGGTACAAGCTGACAAAAATGTAAAGCTAGGATACTTTGTGGTCTATTACACTCAGGTGTAATATACATACAGCAGAAAATTTCTATACAAAAAACCCTTTGAAAAACCTATACATAGTAAGATGCCCGATGTAGAACAGTTTTTAAAGTATGATAAATTAGCTTTACAATCCTACATATATATTTGGGATAAACCGTCACACATATTAAAATACACAATTTTCCTGCGAACAGTTTTCAGTACAAAAATATCAGTAGTAAAAATAAATAAAGGAAATTTTAAGATTTCGAGCATAAGAAAATATAGCTTCTCGAGTCCTCCAAATTGTATAAATAATATAATTTCACCTTATTGTAAACAAATATTTTATACTTTAAACTATTCGGTGGTAACATAAAATTATAATAAATCCTTCTCTATTAACATTGCCTAGTACAATTCGCGCAGGCTTTTTATATTATAAACAAACTAAAGATAAAAAAATTTATACAATTTATAGCTTTACATTATACAATTATTCACAATTAAATGAAACTACGTGATGTAGTATTATTCCTACTTTCTTTAATTTCTTTACCACAACCTAGGTTTCGTTGTATTACAACAACTTCAGGTGGGATATTAGCAAAGATACTATAATATATATAAAGATAGATCTTTATAGAGATATATAAAGATAGATCTTTGCTAATATCCCACCTGAAGATGTTGTAATACAACGAAACCTAGGTTGTGGTAAAGAAATTAAAGAAAGTAGGAATAATACTACATCACGTAGTTTCATTTAATTGTGAATAATGAATTTCTACAAAATTAACGCCAAATATATTCAATATTATACAATTACACAGCTTTTATTTTTACCATTCCAAATATTTAAACCTTTAACATAAATATAGTTAGAGTATGAATTTTAGAAATTTAACATAAATATAGTTAGAGTATGAATTTTAGAATTTTGCCACTTGATCAATAGCTTCAAGTGGCAAAGAACTATTTGCAAAAAAACAATTGTTTATTAACTTAGACCGACCCGGAAACGACCCGGAAAAATAGATAAAAAGATAGACGGATGATTGCAAAACCAAAATAAAGTGAAACGAAGTAATATTATAAATATGAACGGTACTTGAACAAAAAGTACATACTAAAAACCTTTATAAACACATAGTGATACCGTCGTGATACTCAAATGGTCAATCTCAATGAATGGTGAAACTCAATGGTCTAACTTCTCCGATTAAGAGCATATCATCAGAAAGGCTTCGACTCTTTTCTTTACGGTAATTTCGCGTGACCATACCTAGACCATAAAGATCTGAAAGTATAACTTTAACCTAATCAGGACAACATGAGAGATCCCATATTATGCGCTAACTATTAACAGCATTTAAAAATTTAGCCCGTTGGTGGATTAAGAGTGGTTTCCAATTTTACATCTCATCGTTAAAATGAACCAAGGAATTCTTATACAGAAAATAAAAGAGATGTGAGTTATAATAGCATAAATAGAAATAAATCGATATGACCGCAAATTTAATGGATATGCACATCCAATCCAAAAAAAACTCGATTCTTGTATAGCAAGGGTAGCACTGTGTTGGACACGAGGCAACAACCGTGAAAACGGGTGGCGTGTTGGTGCATTTGACTGAGAAATTGAATGATTTGCATGTATTGTCCCTTTCTGTCGCAATTTAATACGAGCACAATGGATAATGTTCGTGGTCTTTGAGGGTGGACGCAGGATTGTTCAATAGAATTAGAAGTCACATTAAATTTAAATAGAATGTATAAGATAGCGTTGTATTACAATATCTTCAAGTGGGATTTTAGCAAAACCCACCTGAAGATGTAATACGATGAAACCTAAGTCGTGGTAAAGAACTCAAAAGAAAGTACTACAATATAAATAATACTACATCACATTTAATTGTGAATAATGAATTTCTACAAAATCAAATATATTCAATGTCTATCTTTATGTTAGATAAAAAACAAAATATTTTTTATTATAAATTTGTTTTTAGATTTTAAAGAAATTGGAAACTTTCATGGCAATTTTCGTTTTTAATTTTTCTATTAAACAAATGAAAGGTGCAGGTCGATAAATTAAAATTCACGATTATTATAAATCTTAGAATCAATTTACATTAAAATATTATATGTCGTTATTATTATACATTCACTCTGTAAATATACAAACCCTTTTGTATTTAACTTTTCTCTAAAGTGTAATACACTTACATATACGTTTATGTGGTAGCTTGGCAGATGAAGACCCATTTTTCTCTAATAAGTTTCTCGACCATCCCTAAGGCGGATAATTCGCTTTAAATTTTCTCACTGTGCTAGTAATTTAGTCTGAGGCATCCATAATTATAATTTAAACGTTACTTGATACATAGTACTTATTTTGTTATGTGATGCTTAAGAAGTTATGTCGGCGGGCGGTGTTACCTTGTCGGGCCATGTAATGATACATATTCTGGAAAGCTTCTGAGCGGGACCTAGTCATAAAAATGTAATCAAAAACAGGCACACACATCATGATCATACAGTGGTACACACACATCATGAAAAGCAATCAATTATATAAATTTTCCTAAAAAATACGCACAAAATCAAAAACATTTGGCTTACCTCGACTTACATTAGTAGTCGAGGTATGCCAAATCAAAAAGATGTGGCCTACCTGAACTATTAAATTCAGTAGAAATAAAGTTTTACTCGAATAAAAATAACGACCATTTAGATACAGAGGAAAAATGATAAAGAACAAAAATTAACATCGTAGAACTGAAAATATGGCGAATTAATAATATTATGGTTAAGTTGGTACACTAACATATTATTATGTAAGTGGTGATACTAACATATTATTACATAAGTGGTGACACTAACATATTATTATATAAGTGGTGACACTAACATATTGTTATATAAGTGGTGACACTAACATATTATTATGCAAGTGGTGACACTAACATATTATTATGTAAGTGGTGACACTAACATATCATTATGTAAGTGGTGACACTAACATATTATTACATAAGTGGTGACACTAACATATTATTATATAAGTGGTGACACTAACATATTATTATGTAAGTGGTGACACTAACATATTATTATGTAAGTGGTGACACTAACATATTATTATGTAAGTGGTGACACTAACATATTATTATAAAAATGGTGACACTAACATATTATTACATAAGTGGTGACACTAACATATTATTACATAAGTGGTGACACTAACATATTATTATGTAAGTGGTGACACTAACATATTATTATGTAAGTGGTGACACTAACATATTATTATATAAGTGATGACACTAACATATTATTACATAAATGGTGACACTAACATATTATTATGTAAGTGGTGACATTAACATATTATTGTGTAAGTGATGACACTAACATATTATTATGTAAGTAGTGATACTAACATATTATTACATAAGTGGTGACACTAACATATTATTATATATTCTTTAGAATCTAAGAATATCTTATATAATATCTATAATTTCAGTTTATGATTTGTTTTCCATTATAGCTATTCTGATATACCGACAAAGCTTTGGCGTGTTATTTTATTTCATACATCAGTTTCACGAAAGTTTCGACAACAATCGTGTTTATAACAGGTGCCAATCACTTACACAAACTCTAACTTCTAACTCTGCGCAGATACCGATCGGAAATTTTGTAATATACACCTATCTTTATTTTATGTAATTATAATGTAACATCAATTTTTATTGCTGAAAACTATTGTAACCAAGTAAAAAGGAACGAAAATGGAAAACTCAATTTTTTATATTTTAGGGAGAGACAAAGGTTATATTTCACTATCCGCAACCACTTTATAATCAATATAATTTAAAGTCTAACAGTACCTAGCTATTATCGTAGCGGAACATGACACTTACTTTAACTGAATTATATTTAATCATAAGTATATCTAACGTATATAGAAACCAGTTGTCAGGAGAATGATGAAGGAAAACATTTTCCTACCAAATATTAATTTGTGAACAAATTTGACATTGGAAAATCAACAAGTTTACTAATAACACACAAAAAGTGATTTAAAATAGAATTGTTTTTAAGCGGGAATAACATGTTCAAATAAGAATGGTGACATTTATGTACATAGCAATATAAAGTAAAATTATTCTCAAGTAACATTTGGTTTATAGTTAGTAAGATAAGATATTAAAGATTAGTTTGTAAGATCAGATACAACATATAACAATAACAACGTATACTTAAGGTGATAAAATATACTCATTAAATTAAATGTGCAGGAATTACTTTTGAAAGAAAACACCTAGGACATACAAGTGAAGCATGCATATAATAATCATAATAATACAAATGCAATAATCGTCTTCAAATAGTTAAGGTGATGAAATATACTCATTAAATTAAGTGTCTATTGAACAGGAATTACTTTTGAAGGAAATAACCTATCACATATAAGCGAAGCATGCATATAGTAATCATAAGAATGAAAATGCAATAATCGTCTTCAAAATAATTGTCTTCAAATAGTTAAGGTGATAAAATATACTCATTAAATTAAATGTCTATTGAACAGGAATTACTTTTGAAGGAAAACACCTAGTACATACAAATGAAGCATGTATATAGTAATCATAAGAATGAAAATGCAATAATCGTCTTCAAATAGTTAAGGTGATAAAATATACTCATTAAATTAAATATCTATTGAACAGGAATTACTTTTGAAGGAAAACACCTAGTACATACAAATGAAGCATGTATATAGTAATCATAAGAATGAAAATGCAATAATCGTCTTCAAATAGTTAAGGTGATAAAAGATACTCATTAAATTAAACGTCTATTGAACAGGAATTACTTTTGAAGGAAAACATCTAGCACATACAAACGAAGCATGCATATAGTAATCATAAGAATGAAAATGCAATAATCGTCTTCAAATAGTTAAGGTGATAAAAGATACTCATTAAATTAAACGTCTATTGAACAGGAATTACTTTTGATGGAAAACACCTAGCACATACAAACGAAGCATGCATATAGTAATCATAAGAATGAAAATGCAATAATCGTCTTCAAATAGTTAAGGTGATAAAAGATACTCATTAAATTAAACGTCTATTGAACAGGAATTACTTTTGATGGAAAACACCTAGCACATACAAACGAAGCATGCATATAGTAATCATAAGAATGAAAATGCAATAATCGTCTTCAAAATAATTGTCTTCAAATAGTTCAGGTGATAAAATATACTCATTAAATTAAATATCTATTGAACAGGAATTACTTTTGAAGGAAAAAACCTAGCACATACAAACGAAGCATGCAAATAGTAATTATAAGAATAAAAATGCAATAATCGTCTTCAAAATAATTGTCTTCAAATAGTTAAGGTGATAAAATATACTCATTAAATTAAATGGCGATTGAACAGGAATTACTTTTGAAGGAAAACACCTAGCACATACAAGCGAAGCATGCAAATAGTAATCATAAGAATAAAAATACAATAATCGTCTTCAAAATAATTGTCTTCAAATAGTTAAGGTGATAAAATATACTCATTAAATTAAATGTCTATTGAACAGGAATTACTTTTGAAGGAAAACACCTAGCACATACAAACGAAGCATGCAAATAGTAATCATAAGAATAAAAATGCAATAATCGTCTTCAAAATAATTGTCTTCAAATAGTTAAGGTGATAAAATATACTCATTAAATTAAATGGCGATTGAACAGGAATTACTTTTGAAGGAAAACACCTAGTACATACAAATGAAGCATGTATATAGTAATCATAAGAATAAAAATGCAATAATCGTCTTCAAAATAATTGTCTTCAAATAGTTAAGGTGATAAAATATACTCATTAAATTAAATGTCTATTGAACAGGAATTACTTTTGAAGGAAAACACCTAGGACATACAAGCGAAACATGCATACAGTAATCATAAGAATAAAAATGCAATAATCGTCTTCAAAATAATTGTCTTCAAATAGTTAAGGTGATAAAATATACTCATTAAATTAAATGTCTATTGAACAGGAATTACTTTTGAAGGAAAACACCTAGCACATACAAACTAAGCATGTATATAGTAATCATAAGAATGAAAATGTCATAATCGTCTTCAAAATAATTGTCTTCAAATAGTTAAGGTGACAAAATATACTCATTAAATTAAATGTCTATTGAACAGGAATTACTTTTGAAGGAAAACACCTAGCACATACAAGCGAAGCATGCATACAGTAATCATAAGAATAAAAATGCAATAATCGTCTTCAAAATAATTGTCTTCAAATAGTTAAGGTGATAAAATATACTCATTAAATTAAATGTCTATTGAACAGGAATTACTTTTGAAGGAAAACACCTAGCACATACAAACTAAGCGTGTATATAGTAATCATAAGAATAAAAATGCAATAATCGTCTTCAAAATAATTGTCTTTAAATAGTTAAGGTGATAAAATATACTCATTAAATTAAATGTCTATTGAACAGGAATTACTTTTGAAGGAAAACACCGAGCACATGCAAGTGAAGCATGCATACAGTAATCATAAGAATAAAAATGCAATAATCGTCTTCAAAATAATTGTCTTCAAATAGTTAAGGTGATAAAATATACTCATTAAATTAAATGGCGATTGAACAGGAATTACTTTTGAAGGAAAACACCTAGCACATACAAGCGAAGCATGCATACAGTAATCATAAGAATGAAAATGCAATAATCGTCTTCAAATAGTTAAGGTGATAAAAGATACTCATTAAATTAAACGTCTATTGAACAGGAATTACTTTTGAAGGAAAACACCTAGTACATACAAATGAAGCATGTATATAGTAATCATAAGAATGAAAATGCAATAATCGTCTTCAAATAGTTAAGGTGATAAAAGATACTCATTAAATTAAACGTCTATTGAACAGGAATTACTTTTGAAGGAAAACACCTAGTACATACAAATGAAGCATGTATATAGTAATCATAAGAATGAAAATGCAATAATCGTCTTCAAATAGTTAAGGTGATAAAAGATACTCATTAAATTAAACGTCTATTGAACAGGAATTACTTTTGAAGGAAAACATCTAGCACATACAAGCGAAGCATGCATACAGTAATCATAAGAATGAAAATGCAATAATCGTCTTCAAATAGTTAAGGTGATAAAAGATACTCATTAAATTAAACGTCTATTGAACAGGAATTACTTTTGATGGAAAACACCTAGCACATACAAACGAAGCATGCATATAGTAATCATAAGAATGAAAATGCAATAATCGTCTTCAAATAGTTAAGGTGATAAAAGATACTCATTAAATTAAACGTCTATTGAACAGGAATTACTTTTGAAGGAAAACACCTAGTACATACAAATGAAGCATGTATATAGTAATCATAAGAATGAAAATGCAATAATCGTCTTCAAATAGTTAAGGTGATAAAAGATACTCATTAAATTAAACGTCTATTGAACAGGAATTACTTTTGAAGGAAAACATCTAGCACATACAAACGAAGCATGCATATAGTAATCATAAGAATGAAAATGCAATAATCGTCTTCAAATAGTTAAGGTGATAAAAGATACTCATTAAATTAAACGTCTATTGAACAGGAATTACTTTTGATGGAAAACACCTAGCACATACAAACGAAGCATGCGTTTAGTAATCATAAGAATGAAAATGCAATAATCGTCTTCAAAATAATTGTCTTCAAATAGTTCAGGTGATAAAATATACTCATTAAATTAAATATCTATTGAACAGGAATTACTTTTGAAGGAAAACACCTAGCACATACAAACGAAGCATGCAAATAGTAATCATAAGAATAAAAATGCAATAATCGTCTTCAAAATAATTGTCTTCAAATAGTTAAGGTAATAAAATATACTCATTAAATTAAATGGCGATTGAACAGGAATTACTTTTGAAGGAAAACACCTAGCACATACAAGCGAAGCATGCAAATAGTAATCATAAGAATAAAAATACAATAATCGTCTTCAAAATAATTGTCTTCAAATAGTTAAGGTGATAAAATATACTCATTAAATTAAATGTCTATTGAACAGGAATTACTTTTGAAGGAAAACACCTAGCACATACAAACTAAGCATGTATATAGTAATCATAAGAATGAAAATGTCATAATCGTCTTCAAAATAATTGTCTTCAAATAGTTAAGGTGACAAAATATACTCATTAAATTAAATGTCTATTGAACAGGAATTACTTTTGAAGGAAAACACCTAGCACATACAAGCGAAGCATGCATACAGTAATCATAAGAATAAAAATGCAATAATCGTCTTCAAAATAATTGTCTTCAAATAGTTAAGGTGATAAAATATACTCATTAAATTAAATGTCTATTGAACAGGAATTACTTTTGAAGGAAAACACCTAGCACATACAAGCGAAACATGCATACAGTAATCATAAGAATAAAAATGCAATAATCGTCTTCAAAATAATTGTCTTCAAATAGTTAAGGTGATAAAATATACTCATTAAATTAAATGTCTATTGAACAGGAATTACTTTTGAAGGAAAACACCTAGCACATACAAACTAAGCATGTATATAGTAATCATAAGAATGAAAATGTCATAATCGTCTTCAAAATAATTGTCTTCAAATAGTTAAGGTGACAAAATATACTCATTAAATTAAATGTCTATTGAACAGGAATTACTTTTGAAGGAAAACACCTAGCACATACAAGCGAAGCATGCATACAGTAATCATAAGAATAAAAATGCAATAATCGTCTTCAAAATAATTGTCTTCAAATAGTTAAGGTGATAAAATATACTCATTAAATTAAATGTCTATTGAACAGGAATTACTTTTGAAGGAAAACACCTAGCACATACAAACTAAGCGTGTATATAGTAATCATAAGAATAAAAATGCAATAATCGTCTTCAAAATAATTGTCTTTAAATAGTTAAGGTGATAAAATATACTCATTAAATTAAATGTCTATTGAACAGGAATTACTTTTGAAGGAAAACACCGAGCACATGCAAGTGAAGCATGCATACAGTAATCATAAGAATAAAAATGCAATAATCGTCTTCAAAATAATTGTCTTCAAATAGTTAAGGTGATAAAATATACTCATTAAATTAAATGGCGATTGAACAGGAATTACTTTTGAAGGAAAACACCTAGCACATACAAGCGAAGCATGCATACAGTAATCATAAGAATAAAAATGCAATAATTGTCTTCAAAATATATATATAACATACAAAATCCATAACATACAAAATCCGTAATTATTTTATGAATGAAGTCATAAAGAAGCAGAAAAATGTCATGATGCAATACCATTACAGTCAGCGAAGATATTAATTTTAATGTTAATTTACGTAGTGTTTTATGTACTAACGTCACGTTATCTATATAAGACAATTTGGCACATAACCGGCACATACCGTGAAATTTAAATAGTTCAATTAATTTGGCAGATATTGAGAATGAATAATTATTATTATGACTAATGTTTTTATTTTTGCTAAGTTATTATTTTTGCGAAAAAAATAAACATATGTATGACAAATATTCTAGTCAAATAGGTCGTTGCTAGATCGAAACGTCTTGGGCAAGCAAACACAAAGTTAAATAAAGAACAGACAACGCAAAAAAAATCTAAAATCAGGAAAACTTGAAGAATTGCAAATTAGCCGTGAACTATCCAAATATTAGCCGACTATAATTTTAAAAGTGAAGGCAGACAAGTAGCTAATAAGTATGACCACAATAAGGTATTTCCTTTTTATTTATATGCAAATAAAAGGTCAAAGATTTACTGGCCAAAGCTTTTTCATGTTAAAGCAGCAAAATGGGGTAATGCATGCAAAAAATTACAAGTCAAAACGTTGAAAAGTACGCAGTAAATACAAACTACAGACGCGTCCCTTAATTACTTTTCCCATACGAGACATGTAGCATAGTGCGTGACTTGTGATAAAACTGGTAATTTGGAAGTTTCTGATACTTAGAAAAAACGTTACAAAACCTAATCTGACATGTCTAGTTATGGTAGTTTTGTTTTGTGAGAACTACAGCTGTTATGAGCATATTGGAGATGAATAGAAGCTCCATAAGTTTATAATGTTTATTTCCTCAACAATAAACTACAAAATAAAACAACAGTAAAGAAAACTGTTAAACGTAGAAAAGGAGCAAATATGAAGTAATAATAACAAAACAAATAGAAAGTGGGTAGTTGCAACTTTCTATACTTTTATTTTTATACAAGGATAACATATTTAAAATCGAGAGTAATATTATTATAATGCTTAATGCTGTTGTATTCAAGAGTAAAATAATGGTTTATCTTAAATATGATTTTACTATTTTTCTGATGATCGTATTTTATGCTACGGGGACGGAGACGGAGACGGAGACGGAGATATATATATATATATATATATATATATATATATATATATATGTATTAATAGTTTAAACATTTAAGGATACATTGTATTGCTTCTAAGTTTTATATTTTTTATCAAATGTGGTTAAAATATTAGGGGCGGGATAAGCGCACTGCAAAATGCTTCGCAGGTCCTGTGTTACGATGGAGATGTCAAATAATGAAGTACAATTAGTTTTTTTTCCGATTTTATTTTAATATATCACTTTATTTCTACTCGAAATGATTGTGTATATAAGAAAAAAGTTTTTCATATTCAATGTAACGTATACGTAATATTTACGGAGTGGGTAAAGAAAAATTTAAAATATATTTTCTTTATTTTGATTTGTTCATGTAAAATTATGAAATTTTTGTGAAAAACTTCACAAAAACCGGTCTTAAACAAAAAGTAATATACGAATGTACAAAGGAAAGTTACTTACTCTTTGGCTAAGGAATTTTAAAAATTATAAATTTGGAATTTTTATATTATGATTTGATCAAAGTTTTCTTTAAAAAAATAATATTGTTTATAGGTACTTAATGAAGTATTGCGTCCCCGTCCCCGTCCCCGTCCCCGTCCCCGGGGACGGGGACGGGGACGGGGACGGGGACGGGGACGGGGACGGAGACGGGGACGGGGACGGGGACGGGGACGGGGACGGGGACGGGGACGGGGACGGGGACGGGGACGGGGACGGGGACGGGGACGGGGACGGGGACGGGGACGGGGACGGGGACGGGGACGGGGACGGAGACGGGGACGGGGACGGGGACGGGGACGGGGACGGAGACGGGGACGGGGACGGGGACGGGGACGGGGACGGGGACGGGGACGGGGACGGGGACGGGGACGGGGACGGGGACGGGGACGGGGACGGGGACGGGGACGGGGACGGGGACGGGGACGGGGACGGGGACGGGGACGGGGACGGGGACGGGGACGGGGACGGGGACGGGGACGGGGACGGGGACGGGGACGGGGACGGGGACGGGGACGGGGACGGGGACGGGGACGGGGACGGGGACGGGGACGGGGACGGGGACGGGGACGGGGACGGGGACGGGGACGGGGACGGGGACGGGGACGGGGACGAGGACGGGGACGGGGACGGGGACGGGGACGGGGACGGGGACGGGGACGGGGACGGGGACGGGGACGGGGACGCAATACTTCATTAAGTACCTATAAACAATATTATTTTTTTAAAGAAAACTTTGATCAAATCATAATATAAAAATTCCAAATTTATAATTTTTAAAATTCCTTAGCCAAAGAGTAAGTAACTTTCCTTTGTACATTCGTATATTACTTTTTGTTTAAGACCGGTTTTTGTGAAGTTTTTCACAAAAATTTCATAATTTTACATGAACAAATCAAAATAAAGAAAATATATTTTAAATTTTTCTTTACCCACTCCGTAAATATTACGTATACGTTACATTGAATATGAAAAACTTTTTTCTTATATACACAATCATTTCGAGTAGAAATAAAGTGATATATTAAAATAAAATCGGAAAAAAAACTAATTGTACTTCATTATTTGACATCTCCATCGTAACACAGGACCTGCGAAGCATTTTGCAGTGCGCTTATCCCGCCCCTAATATTTTAACCACATTTGATAAAAAATATAAAACTTAGAAGCAATACAATGTATCCTTAAATGTTTAAACTATTAATACATATATATATATATATATATATATATATATATATATATATATATATATATATATATATATATATATACGCAATCCTCGTATTGCAGATTCGACTCGTGCTTAAGAAATTTTTTAAAAATGTTTTGCTATATTTTTTAAATGTTAGGGTAAACATTTTAAGCCAATATTATTGACTTTTTGAGTCACTTCTTTTTCCTTTATACTGTGTTTCCTTTTATTATTCAAAATTCAATTTCCCTGTTTGCATATATAAAATAAAGAACCTAAGCATATCCGGGATAAGAAGTGATATTATATAGTTGGTATGACATATTCATGGTGATATTTTGAAAATGTATTCAAGCAATAAACTACGTGAAGTGTAACGTAGTGTTGCGAGATCATCACTCAAGCGAACTACTGGAGCGATAATGCTCTGACGGAGACATCAATCTTACTGATCTCGCCGCGTCATATTTAATACAGGCAGAGCCGCGACCCTCGCCTCTCGTGCCACTGTATTTACCTGCCACGGCTCACAAAGCGTAATAGCTGAGATTAGAGCTTCGAAAATATCGATATATTATTATAACCCGTTGCTCGATAGCAAAAATATATTTTTGCTTTATTTTTTATCAAATCAAGATATATATATGTATACTTAATTTTAAGTATATCTTATTTTGTATAATCAGTTATTGTTCTGTACTTACCAATAATTTACGCAATATGTTTTTCACAGGATATTAAGATCAAATTTAATTGAAATAGTAAGGATTTTTGTGTGTCACTGCACAAAATTTTAAAAATATTATTTGCAAAGAATACTTCACGCACTTACTTTGACAGATCGATTAAAAATATATTTGTATCGTTTATTAATTATAAAAAGATTTTATTGCCTAAAAATTTATACTTATTTACTTTTAGGGGATCATCCTATTGTAAAGATCAAAATCACGATCAAATCACAATATTGAACTTTCAGTGTTACCAAAATAGATAATTATAAAAAATATTCGGGAGTAGGCAGATTTTCTTCCTACTGTCTAAGCCAAAAATCGTCAGATGCGACCACTGCTATGATAAATGATTATCTGTAAACATCGCATTATACTGGTTTCTTTCATAGTAATTACTTCTAATAAACATATTTTAATCGTAGCAATTTTTTATAGTTCCTTGTATTTATAATTAATAAATGTTACAAAATATTATTTAATGTTTTTTTAAAAGACAGATTTTTAAAAAAACTGAATCTTTAATAAAGTATTTTATTTCGAAATTATTAAACAATAGTCAATAGGTAGGCATTCAGTATTGTTTCAAAAATAAACTATGAAGGATTCTTCAGTTTTTGCTTAAAATGCAGTAGAACATTCATATATACATAAAAATAAACATTTGTTTAATGTACTATAAGCAATACCTATAGTTCCTTCAGAAAATTGACATCAGAACATGACACTTATTCTCAAACATAGAATTGTTTTCAACTATTTAGTATCCGCCCAAAAACAAAATCACAATGTAGATGTAGATGTAGATGTATATTTAACCCCCTCTCTACTCCCTTAGACGGTTCATCATTCTCCCCTCCACACCGCACCACCTCGTCAACCGAATCCATTCCGTATGCAAACTACCCACCGCGACTCACGCACGCCCTTTTATTTAAAATTCGATTTATGCCCGACGAAGATGGATATCATATTCGGGAAAGACTGAAACTACTGGGGGATGAGGTGCCGTTAAAGCGACAATCTCGTTTCGACTATCAAAGCGGATCCAATAGGGCGGCGATGGCTCCCTTTATATGCGTAATGAGATTCTTTAGGCAGCTGTTAAGGTAAAAGGTTACGTGAATATCGTTTTCGTACGATTATTGGCATATTTGTGTTATGAAGCCACGTGTACAAGTGGAGGCAGGCGTTGGGAACAAGTAAATGATGTGAATTTTGGTCGTGTATAAGAAACAATATCTGGTAATAGATCATTTTATATTCCCATGGAGTACCTCATCAACGGGCAATGGCTAAAATTTTTTCGGTAAACTATATGGAGCTTTGCATAGTTAGCTCTTGGGTAACAGCTGAAATATATATACATATATATATATATATATATATATATATATATATATACATATATACATGTATATATATATATATATATATATATATATATATATATATGTGTGTGTGTGTTATTTCACATAGAACGTCTCATGCGTTATTAAATAAGTAACTTCAAGATTTTTATTTTTTTCCAACAAAATAATTAGGCGGGATTTCAAAAAATTTCCAACAAAATTCGATATCACTCTCGTGTAGATTGTTACGTGTATCACAAGAAAAAAAAACAAATATGTAACAATTGAATTTCACACTGCAATTTTATAAGCCAATGTAATCAGGTATAAACATATATTTTCATTAAAAATAAGAAAATATCTTTAAATTATTAACCCGTCATTTGATCAGATATAAGAAAAATTAAATAACTCGTTCTAAAAAATAAATGAAAAATTTGTATTCATCATTAATTATATTTATTTGTTTTATGTTTTATACTAGGGAAATGTAGACTAATGCTTGAGAGATCCGGTACCACATGGTACTTTAAACAGATTCCTTCTCCTTTCGACTCACCTCATGAACATACGCAAATGCTCCACTGCCACCAGATCGAAATACTTAAGTACAGCATAAATATGCGCAAAGATACATATTTACCTTCATAATTAATTAATTATAAACGATAAATATAGTGTCGAAGGAAATTTTGTAGCTAGATATATTTACTTACCAACAGTAAAATTTATTCAGATAACCGTTCGTAAGTTTTCACAATAAAAACTCAAGGACATAATATTCGGCAATACTTTCATTATTAACAATAGGTTATGTTACCGCGTAAATTTTTTTATAATTTTCATAACCCATTTAGTTTTTCTTGCACGTGCATAATTACTTTGAGCATGAAAATTGTTTACACCGCCTCTTTATTTATCGTTAGCAACCTGAAACTTTCAAATCATGTGAAAATACCGTACACAATCAAAAATATGTTCCCTGTCCTGTTTTTGTAAATGATAGTGCAATTGTATTTAGATCTATCTTCCATATAGAATGTACATATATTCCTGATATATAAAATTTCACAGAATACTCTTGCGCTAATTAGACAAACAAACACACAACATTTCACTGCAATGCACCATAGATCAATCGATTTCGTAGCGAAGAGGATAAAATGTAAGTTGATACATAATTTTTATGTAACCGCGTTAATGCAACGTTAAAAATTAGTATCTTATTTATTACGATTTTCTTCGCCACATTAAACTTTCATATTAAGGAGTCACCAAAAATCTTAAAACTGTTCTTTTAAAGTCATCATGGCAAAAATGAAGAAACGAATTATTTGTCAAAAAAAATAGATCAGCACCAACACCTGTAAAAACCATGTTCCTACGTGATACTTGCAGACATATAAAGTTATCGACGCGTCTGGTATGTTGTTATGTTGCTGTGTTTTATGTTGTTGTTTACAATATGTATTAAACGAGATATCAGCAGTTTTACGGTAAAAGGTTTTTGCGGCAAGAATAAATATATTATAATTGATATCTCCTTTCATGTAACACCTTTCTAATTAATGCATAACGAAATCCGTTTTCCACGTTTATCGCAAAAAAACTTTCATAACTGCCTGCGAATCATAACTGTCGCGAACTATAATTAGTCAAAATTTATATTGTATTTGTGATTTTTCATTTATTTTTTTAGAACGATATATTTAATTTTTTTTATATCTGATAAAATGACGGGTTAATAATATAAAGATATTTTCTTATTTTTAATGAAAATATATGTTTATACCTGATTATATTGGCTTATAAAATTGCAGTGTGAAATTCAATTGTTACATATTTGTTTTTTTGTGAATTTCATTTACCTGTTGCTAATTCACCACTATCAACGGATCAAGAATATAACACAACGTATATAAGTTTATGGTATTCTCGTATAAAAAACAGCTAACTCACAAAGACCCGTTTAATGCTTTCAAAATATAAATAATTACACGTATGTTACTGTATCAAGAGATTGAGAATAATAATGGAGGAAATTTCACTATCTATTTGTTTTTATTTTTTACTCTTAGCGATAAATTCATATTTATAAGCCAGAATGAAATTTTACCAATTTATAAATATTAGATTGACGAGTATTTTTGCCCACAATTTCGAGCCTTTTCTAGATAAATTCTCGAAACTTCTAGAAAGTTTTACTGTAGAGTATAAATAGCCCAAAGTCAGTCAATTGACAACAGTCAGCGCCGAAACATGAAGTGAATTACGTAAATGATAATGGATTTAAATCGATATCAAATATATATTCTATTACTTTACGAATTTCGTCTGGGTCACGATGCAAAGACTACTACAAATAACATAAGTCTTTAGAAATATATACAAGAATTTACAAGAATTTTACAAGACTTTTGTGGTGAGAAAAAAATTGGCAAATCTTAAAAATTGACCGAGTTGTAAACTTAACGTTTGGAGAATGATATCAACATTAAATTGTGAAATCACTGTTAATCATTTTGATTATGTTCTATTAGAGCTAATGGGACAGGAAAATGATACCACTCTATACCTACCATCAAATTCAGAAGCTATATTTTTATTAAATTTTTATAATTTTTTCAATGCTGATTTCTATTTGATACATATTTTCATTATATTTCCTTAAAAATAACAAATTAAGAAATAACAAACTACCATAATTTTAACAATTAAATTCGTATTTCATCTTCCGTAATACTCTGATTTATTCAAATATATTAAAATAGCAGAGAAATATATAAAATTAATATACATTGCAAAGCATTTGTACCTTAAAGAAAATAAACTTATGTATATTGTACATAGCTATTTACCTAGCGATATTTAACTCTAAAAGAAGGAATTAAAACTGTTATGAATCGTTATAAGCCATACTTTATTATAACTACTGCACAAAATCGACACTAAAAATAAATGAACACTAGAGTATAAAAATATTCTTCTAACACAACAGATACAAAACGTTAAGTATGAATCGTACAAGATTCAAAATTTGATAAAAAAATTAACGTATTTTCCAGAAAACAATTCTTTTATTTCTGTACTTAACAGCGCTCTGTACTTAACAGCTGTTCAACTTACTGCTGTAAATGCTTCACAACCCATCTCTGCACAGTAATAACGTAGGGTTATTATTGAAAAGCGGTAATGTAAACTCTTGATCTATTTTGCGTTATGACAACTCTAATCCAACTTAAAATAGAGTAATTTGCATATACTTAGCATATGGTTTCATATTTAGTGGTAATATATAATTAGTATTGTCAATACGTATTTAAAATAAATGAAAGTTGAAACCTGAAACTTGCTTTACAATATTACCCTACAAAATTTTGATTCTAAATAGGTAATTCCGATATCGACCTTTCTACCTTAAAAGAAAAAAAAACGGACCATTCATCCATCTGTCAGTTTGCCACAGGCGTTTTTTTTGGAAAAGTTTGATGTACAATCTGGAATGTAGCACAACATTAAAGCATATTAAGCATCATAAATGTAAATAGTTAATACCAATAAATATGTTTATGAAGAAGTTTGCCTAAATTTTACTGAAAAACTAGAGCAATGACACTAAATCACATCATTTTTAAGAAATTTGCTATATTTATGTGCCCATGGTAGATATACATCTATTAGGAACATTTTTGCGGGGCAAAAGATAATACTAATGTTTGTAAACTGTTTAATAGAAATATTAGGTACCATTAAATGTTTATATGTGTTTATCGTACGGAATTCTCATATTGCGACGAGAAATTCGTACATATGTTCTACGGGTTAGATGAGACTTTTATTAAATGCCACCACAGATACCTTTTTCCGGTAACTACAAGCTCGCCAACTGTAAATAGAAAAATTATTTCATATAACTTGTTTAGTTCTATGATATTAATGAGAGTATATTAAATTTTGTGCAAACCTTTCCATAATAGTGCTTTCTATCAAAATCAGTGCAAGGACAAAGAATATTTACTATTACTACGTAAAGAAGCGATACTCACCATCCCCCACCAATTTAACGTCACCCGCAGATAATGAGTACGATCATGTGTACGCGTTCCTAGGTTGCCGCTTGCTGCGTGCGCTTGTGATTTGTTCAATTGTGCGATGTTTGGTTGAGTTCAACTTGTGTAATTCAGTGTTACTATAATAAGTAACTTTTTATAGTAATTAAATGTATGATTGTAATTCATTTTTAAGTTTATAATTAACTATTTATAGTAATTCAATGTAACAGTCCGATATTGCACTGTGTACGAATACTTAAAAAGCAATAAAATCACTGTCAGGAGATTATTTTGTCTCCATTTTTTTGTTTGTTGTAAATAATTTCATTTTGTATCACCAACTTATTTACTTTGTACCTATAATTTTAAGTCAACTAATACGTCACTGTGCAGTTTTAACTTTCCAACTGTTCTTAAAAGTTATTGTTTTGTTTGAACGCGATGTGTTTGGAAAACGTATTCTTATAGGGTCGGCTGTAAACGTGTTATCTTGTTTATTAAGAGATCTTTCACATGAAGACAATATTTCATTGAAGACAATATTTCAGTGCATCATATTTAAAAATAAAGAATTTTTTTTTTAATTTAAGATTTTATTTAGTTTTAATATCCACACTAAGTACATTTTTTTCAAATGTTATCTTAATATTATTATTATCAGTTTCACACAATTAAATGAATAGTGTGAAATATTTTTTCATTTAATTACATTTTTACAATCATATAATAATAAATTCGCGTGCGCCAGTACAAAGCTACTGCGCCAGCGAGCTATCGAGACAGTTATTCGATCGACGCTATTGGTTAGAAAGAGAAAGAGCTATGTTGCTCATGTACAATGTCAACTTGCTTGATCGGCGCGATTGTCCGCAACGATAGAGACCGATATGTAGTAATAGTGAACATTCTTTATCTGCACGCTACTGATAGCCCTACATTAATTTACGCACACACACATACGGATACGGATAGGCGAGTACGTATGTAATAGTGTAGGCAATCAAATCTGTTCGCTAGTATGGAGTATCGGGGGTGTGGCAAGGATGCATTTCTTTGAAACATTATTCGTAAAAATGAAAAGAACTAAACGTTAATAACTGCAATCAAATCATATCATCTGCAATGAAATCAATATAATAAAGAAATTGCACTTCGTATGACCTTGAACACTAAAATAGTGGCGGCAGACACTAGACAGTCTTACGTTACTTACTACGCCAATTTAAATAAGCTAATTCAAAATGGTGTAATAGTTGTTTAATACAAATCATTTAATAAAAAAACGAAGAGTTCCTAGTCCAGTTCTGTGATCTGATATCGATTTCACTCTGACATCACTTGTTATCGTTAAATTATTGCGTAAACTTTTTCGCGCCACTGCCCAGTGAAATTGTTTGTGTTTATTAAATTTAGATACAATGGCAATAAGTAAATATCGTAAATAACGTGGATTGCGTAGAATGTGACTGATCTAATGACCTATACAAAAACAAATATAACGTGGATTGCGTAGAATGTGACTGATCTAATGACCTATACAAAAACAAATATAACGTGGATTACGTAGAATGTGACTGACCTAATGACCTATACAAAAACAAATATAACGTGGATTGCGTAGAATGTGACTGATCTAATGACCTATACAAAAACAAATATAACGTGGATTGCGTAGAATGTGACTGATCTAATGACCTATACAAAAACAAATATAACGTGGATTGCGTAGAATATGACTGATCTAATGACCTATACAAAAACAAATATAACGTGGATTGCGTAGAATGTGACTGATCTAATAACCTATACAAAAACAAACATAACGTGGATTGCGTAGAATGTGACTGATCTAATGACCTATACAAAAACTAAGGAGATTAAAATTAATTAAGCCGCCTCGTTATTTTTCATTAGCAACCTGAAACTTTTAAATCATCAGCAAATACCATTCGAATAAAACATGTGAAGTTTTAAAATCTTTATTTTTCGTTAGCAACATGAAACTTTCAAATCATCAGCAAATACCATTCGAATAAAAAATGTGAAGTTTTGGAATCTTTATTTTTCGTTAGCAACCTGAAACTTTCAAATCATCAGCAAATACCATTCGAATAAAAAATGTGAAGTTTTAGAATCTTTATTTTTCGTTAGCAACCTGAAACTTTCAAATCATGAGCAAAAACCATTCGAATAAAAAATGTGAAGTTTTAGAATCTTTATTTTTCGTTAGCAACCTGAAACCCTCAAATAATGAGCAATTACCGTTCCAATCAAAAATGTGAAGTCTTAGATGCTCCTTGATAAAAGTTTTCGGCAAAAAAAATGTTTTAACTAAAGAATTTGAAAGGTGTTATCAGGTGACATCAAAGGAAAGAAGAACAAACGGTTTGTAGATTTTTTAAGCAGAAACGACGTAGGGAATTTAAATAGAACTTCATCATTTTTGAATCTCTTTATGTCATAGAAAATATTACTTGTTTTCAACTGTTTAGTTCTAAGATACATTACAAGATGTATATCCCTTTTAATAAATGCTAAATTTGTTTTAACTCAATCTTTCCAGCGTTTTAGAATCAATTTCGATATTTGTGTATCCTTGTTACAAAAAGATGGTGATAGAATATAATTATATTCTGTCGTACATAAATCAGGGCAAAATATTTCAACAGCACTAATAAAAGTGACTGATGATATGCGTCTATCCATGAACAGCACCCAACTATATGTTCTTATATTATTAGACTTTAGTAATGCATTCAACTCTATGGACGTTGAGATTTTGATACATCTGCTTAAATTATTAAATTTGTTACAACTATCTGTTGACTGGTTTTACTCCCATCTTCTTAGCTATAAATAGGCAATCAATATTTTCGAAAATTATTCAAAGTGGACCAGTCTCATTGCTGAAATACCTCAAATTGGAGTTATTTCTCCACCCCTTTTTCTATTTTTATTCATCCTGTAATTAAGCAACTCTTCTCCAACTATCATGTATACGCAGATGATACTCTCACTGCAATGTCTATAATATTTCTTCATGCATTGATGTATAGAATGTAGATTTATATTTGGCCAGTCAGTGGGCTAATAGCCAGGTTTTTCTGATTAACACAATTAAATCACAAGCTTTTATTATTGGTATCAGAAACTTATGTCAAAAATACTTGTGTCTAATTTACCACAGTTTTTTGAGTAATGGTCATGTATTCCATTTACTTCAAGTATAAAAGATCTTGGCCTGCTAATTGAACAACGTCTTACATAGCATTCTCCAGGAAATGATGTTAGTCGTAACATTTTCTTCAAATTACACTCTCAAACGGCTTCAAAATTTTCTACCATTTCAAAGTAAAATACATATTTGTCAAACTTGACTCCTGCCTATGCTGGATGTTATACTAATCTAAATTAAAAATTTAATCAATACTTTAAAACAACTTCAAAACCTTTGTTTTCGATACATTTCCGACCTTAAAAATTTTATCTTATATCCGAATATCGTTCAATAGTAAAACGTTCGTGACTAACGCAACCTCCACCTTCCACGTTTTGTATGTAACATCCTCAATAATTCCGTTACATCTTAAACGCCTTAGATCTAGATTCTAATGCCTGTCATCCGATAACCTCGAACTACGATCGAAAAACAAGTATACTCTCCTAATTCCTCAGCATAGAACGGAATTTTATAGCATATCCTTCACTGTAAATTCTACTCGATTGTGGAATGAACTAACAACAAATTTACAAAGCTCGTCCTCGTTGTCTGCATTCAAAATAGTCTGCAGTTGTATTATTTATCATAATTGGCAATTTCTAATAGTGGAAGGAAGGGAACCTATCACAACCTTCTCTCTCTCTCTCTCTCTTTCTATCCCTAAAGTGTCGTATTGCTTTTGTTTTGTAATTAATTTTATTTGATTACCATATGTTTTTATGTATTTTATATTGTTAAGTGTAATTAATTAATCTTTAAGAATCACAATCTGCCACAGAATGTTTTCATTTAATTCATCGTAGTTAGCCGTAATAGATTATTCCTGCAGACAGACCGACATCATATATTTAATTTTCTAAGCTTGTAGTAAAATTAAATTAATTAATTAATTTTTTCTGTGTACTTGACACCAAAAGGGACATTGTGACTTCTTCAATTATTCTTATCAATTTTGCAGAAATATGTAATCTCAAAATCCTCTAACAAATCTATATTCCTTTCCAAAACACGCTTTCGTACAAACCACATTGGCTTATTAAGAAAGTTCTATACTTAGTCCATCTTTTAAACAGAGTCCAATGAATGTTAATAATAACTTATTATCGAATAAAGTACAAGAACCACTTTTCTACGAAAATATCCATTAACTGTACTCTATTTTTCATTAATACTTGTAATTATATCCTTGGATTCTTCATTAAATTTGTCTTCAGGGTCCTTTCTATTCTGCATCTTCTTTTGCCTTCCCAAAGTGATTTTTACCTGTTATCGTTTACAACGTCATTCCAATTTTCACCGTTTTCCGGAATCTTTTGAAGCTCTTTTGTGCCAAAAAAATCTAAAAAGGGTACGGACCCTGAGACAAAAATGCAGTCAAATGCAACTCATTCAATTCAATACTGCTGACCTTTACTTTGTTAGATACCAATTAATTTTGTTAAGTAATTTATTCTTCTAATTAGTGCTATTATAATATACTGATTCCGTGATTTTTTAAACACCTCTGTTATTTGATTGACTTATATTTCAATATATTACCGTCGTCTACAAAAGTAGCTATTTTGAACCGGCATTAGTAGCTGAAAAAGCAGTTGACCAGCCTTCTCATTCAGATAGAATGAATTTTTAATTTTACCTTTTAAAATTTTCCAAATTTCAATTGACTACTGAATTTTCATCCCATCAAGTAAATTTTGATATATCCATAATTTTACCTGTGTACCATACACATCATCCACCACCTATTGATTTTAATTTTTAATGAAAATCAAAGTTAGTACAGCTCCATTGTTGGATGTAAATAATAATTTCCATATCCAATATTTCAATATATTAAATAGAAAATTATATAATGATTTTATTATACCCAAAGATCAAAGGCAAATCACTCATTAAAAAATTTCGTCACTAAGGTACATTATCATGAAAATTACCTTATTTGAGATTATATATATATTAGAGATTATTTGTTATAGATTGAATGGAAACTTTTCTCACTTTAAGGATGATGTCATAACTGTGTGTTACAAACATAACAATCGTCCTTTTTGATAAAAATTAATTAGGAAGCATCGACAGACTAAAAGTGAACCAATATCTCCTTTTTTTATTTCTATCAAAATATCATTACAAATGCACAATATTTTGTAACGCGTTGAAATTATTGCGAGTTGTTGAAATTATCGTTGAAACAACTAATAAACTTTGTTTATTTACTAAGTACTTTCAAGGATAGAGTCTGCGATGGAACGTGCTTCATGGATATCAAAAGAACAACGACCCGAAGCACTTTCGCTTTTAAACCTACTGAGGACTGTACATAAGAACGAGCCTATACAATCAGAAACTTATGATGTGTTCTGTCACACCGACATGTAAGACAAAATTTGATAAACCTCATTTACTTTGTACCACGCTATTTCTCGCAAGAGTCAAATTTATAACAAAAATTCCTCTTGAGGCGATGAAAACAGAAACACTTTATTATAATGCTCCTCATATAAAGTTCCTCCGTATATATAATCAAAACGTGTAGAAAAAATGATTATACCACATAAGTAGTTCTTTTTTTAATGCCCATAAATATTTTTAACCTTTTTTTAACGCCAATTTTTTTAGCATTTTTTTAATACCGATAATGCAGATTAGTATACAAAACCACCAAAGTCCTCGACGACACAACACAAAACACACACATGCGCAACACAAGCAAGAGATTTAGAAATTAGTAAATTAGCAACCCCGAAGTGAGTGAACCGAAGCAATTTAATTTAAAAATTACAATAAAATACCATTATATAGAATTCTCTCAAATTTTTCAAATCTACAATTGAAAACTTAATGGTTGAGGGCCACATTGGCTGCCATTTTGATGTTTAATATTTTGCAAACACGACTTAAAAATTAAAAAATACATAGAACTTCTATTTTAATTGAAAGACCTTCTATACATAGAACTTCTATTTTGAATTTAAAGACTTTCTATACATAGAACTTCTATTTTAATTTAAAGACCTTCTATACATAGAACTTCTATTTTAATTTATAAACCTTCTATTCATAGAACTTCTATTTTAATTTAAAGACCTTCTATACATAGAACTTCTATTTTAATTTAAAGACCTTCTATACATAGAACTTCTATTTTAATTTAAAGACTTTCTATACATAGAACTTCTATTTTAATTTAAAGACCTTCTATACATAGAATTTCTATTTTAATTTTAGATCCAATGATATCCCATTCAATGTGATGGGCGAACAAAAAAAGTCCTTCTTTATATATATGGGGAAGCAAAAAAAAGATCTTTTTAAATATTTCATTACATATCAATCGAGATCCTCGATGAATATTTTATTATTTATATTTTAATTTATAGCCACTCGCAAAGTTTCGTGCATGCATGTCTAAAACTATAGACACTGGAAGTCTGTAACTCATGACGGACAAACAGACAAAAGAACATGGCAAATTATAAATGTACTTCACTGAGAAACTCTAAAAATTGAAGCAGTAAATTCTCATTGCCACTTGCTTTATTTCTGTAGAAAAAGCTATATAATTGATGTATAATAGCACGAATATGAAGGATGTAACAAATAATGTGTATATTATTAATTCAGGCAATAATATGCATCATATTGATTGGAAAATATTGAAGAATTAAATGAAAATTCACAACAGTTTCTGAAAAGATCATTGTCAAAGTTGCAATTTCTGCAAAAAATCATTTTTTTATAAAATTATTCTTAAAATCCAATTTAATGCACATAATCCCCAGTTTGAGTAATGTACATACTCTTTATTATATTTTGTTTATATTGGAAAATACTCTCAAATAAGATATAATGAAATCAATTCTGTTACATGACTGATAATACATAGTCAAAAATGTAATGACAAATATACAATAACATAAAAAAGAAGTATTTACTATAATAGTAGTGATAGTTACAATATCCCAACTTTCTCTCATACCCTATTAAAACAGAAAATAAAAAAATTATGAGTTAACTAGTTTACTCTTTAGACATTCGCTTGAACCAACGAATATGGAAAATAATTTTCAACTTGTGAAAGCTACGCTTAACCAATTTTGCTAAAAACTTAGTTTAAAAACTTACTTTTCGTACTATGAAAGTAAACCACTCATCATAAGATGGCATATCGTATCAATATGAATATGACACACCCCACCATAGCTAGTACCGTATCTCTATAGGTAATAGCCCAAAGATTCCAAGTAGTGTAAGAAATTCTAACTCATTTGTAAGGAAAACATTTTCTTCTTAGGTACTACATATTTCCCATCAAACGTTAGAAAACAAAACTGCCTAGGTTTTGTCAAATGCTATTTGAAACAGAGATTATTGCTCATATTGAACCATTCTCTTAGATTACTTTGCTTCGAGACTCGGCGTCTACCTGATTAGAGGCCCCTTATATATTCCTTTGTATGACTAACGTATATGTGTATATACGTGTATTAAAAAAGTATATATATAAAAAACCATACCGATCAAACTAAACGTTGATAGCGAGCTGATTGGTTCTAAGAACTCAACTACAATAGGTCAGCACAAACGCAATCACCATATAAGAAAATAATTAAGTTAATTTATATTACCAAACAAAAATTTAAATCCGTTATCAAATTCATTCGAACCATTTCAGTTATCTCGCGTATCCAACCTCCAACACCTGCCATGGCATGTTTCATATCAAATGTAATTGATTCAGACATGTTAATACACTTTAATAACTTAAGTGCCTATTGTAACGTTCAACTTTGTGCGAGACAAATTATTCACCTAAGTATTACAAGTGTGCAATATATAAAAATACTGACCGTAAAATGTTAAAATGTTCGAAGTACTTTTTGTCATATGTACGATTATGGAAATATAATAACTCGTTCACAATTTATCACCATTTTTATATTTGAAATTGGAACGTCAAAGTTTTAATATGTGTGATGTGTGTGATATCGATATATAATTTTATCGACTAAATCTTAAATATAAAAAATAAATACTAACTAAATTGTCACTCGTTTAGCCGCGTTATAAAAAAAATTAATCGATATATTACTAGGGAGTAATTTTATTTATTGCTTACTAATAAACGCGGTAAATGTGTGGTGAATAGAGAAGGAAGAAAAGAAAGCAGGGTGATAGATACCGTGTGGACTAATTCTATAGATAACGTTTTTGGCTCAGATTCAAATCAGATATTCGGCAGGAATTGTACATAAATACCGAATGATTGCCGATCCTGATTTGCAGAAAGCACGTGCTAAGTTGTTCCACACTTCCATTGCAGTTTGGGCTTCTTCAACTTTTATTGCAGTTTGAACTTGTACGTAATTTGTTGGATATATTAGTAAAATTAATTTTCATATGGCCTTTAAACCTTGTTTCAGATATATGGCCATGGCACTTTCAATACAGTCCCACAATTCCTCGTCTTGGAAATAAGTTTTACGGCGAATCTCCGAGTGGAATAATTTTCACAGCCGGTTAACTTTTAATCAATGTTAAAGAATTATTTAAAGTTATCTTGGCATTTTAATTCTTTGTAGATTTGGTATTTTGGCAAGTACATATTCGAAAACAATACTTTTGGTTTGTAATTATAATATTTAATATTTGTACGTAATTTTAATCATCGGACTATTACTGAACTATGATTACAGAACCTATAACCTGTCGATATATATATATATATATATATATATATATATATATATATATATATATACCATATATAATAAGGAATACTAAGTAGATATGATGTTAATTTCAAAATTAGAATATGACACAGGTGAATTGTCAAATTTAGATAAAAGCTATGAATTTGTATGCCCTGCATTTCAATTTTTTATTTTTAATATTTTAAATTCCATGTACACTAAAATAATTTTACTTTAAGGGATAGCATTTTCAGGACATAATAGATGCTGCTAATTTATGATTCCTGAAGATATTTACCCACGAAATTAGAAAACGTTTTCGTTTACAACTGAAGACACGCGCGTAATGTTACACATCCTCAAATTTTCTTTTGCATAAGCAAAAAGTGCGCATTAAGGCCTATATTAAATGGGACAGCAAAACGTTTTCAAACGAGACAGTAAACTTCTTCATAAAACAAAATAAACCACTCAGTCTCAAGAGGGAAAGAGTAACTGTGGTACGAGTAATATCCTCATTATTCTGTAACTTACAGGCTTTTGAAAATGTAATAACATCAGAACTAAGTGTAAACACGTCGATTCTTCTGCACCATCCACAATTTGTTCATCACCGGCGAGCAATTAGCGAATTGAGGACAGTGGCAAATCGCCGCTATCCTCCGGCAATCTGCAGTCGCCTATCATCAGCAAACTGAATAATTACCCATTCTTGTCTCGATAATTACTCAAACCCAACCGTCCATTATTAGACAATTTACGTATATACAGACTGTAAGTACGTGCGCACAAAAGCCTTCACCCAAATAAGTCAACTAGAAAAGAACTATTAAAAATTGTACTTCCGTCTCCGATCATTAAACGCTCGTGATGGAGTCGTGCTCGCCGCTCTCTAGGATTGTTTGTACATAGGGCTATCGTTAAGATTTAATTATTCATTAATAACCAGAATACAGATTAATTCAATTCACAAAACTAACGAAAAATTTGATATCGTTTTAAACTGTAAAAGTCCAAAGATGAAAGTATTAAATATCGTAATTTTGAATATATTTGGCGTTAATTTTGTAGAAATCTTTGCTAATTTCCCACCTGAAGATGTTATAATACAACGAAACCTAGGTCGTGGTGAGGAAATTAAAGAAAGTAGAAATAATACTACATCACGTAGTTTCTTAATTGTAATATCGTAATATTTAGCTTTCTCTTAAATTTAACTACATTATTTTATAAGAAACCATATAAATTCATTATATTTTGTTTATGCAAAAATTCACCTACAATTATAATTGGTGAAAAAGAAAATTATGAAAATTGATTCGGTGTAGTCGTAAAAAGTCGTTGTAAAATTAGCAATAATTAATGAAGAGTTTATGAAAAATTCTATATTATACGCTTTTTCCCCAATATATGGTATTTCTCAAACGAAAATTTATGTTAGTTTGTGTAGTCTTGTTTTGATAAAAACTGAGATCATGAAAATGTTTATTAAATGATAGGAATCATAGTTTTAAGTTTAATAATGTCAATAAATTTATATTAATATGTTAATTTCCTTATGTACAAATAATGCTACAAATAATGAATCAGCTAGAAAATAATAATTATCACTGAATTTGTGACTTTCGGATATGCGTAAAGTATACCAATCTTTTTAAAGTATACCGTTTTTTTTTTAGTCAATGTCACAAAGTCATTGATTAAAAAAAAAACGGTCGTCAACTAAAAAAACCGTAAACCGTACTCATACGTAATGTTTTACATTGCCTGTGTATTTTTTGAATTCCAAATAGCTATATATAAAAATAGGAAATCCGGAATTTTCATATTCGAAAATATTATTATCCAAAACTGCGTATTTATAGGAGTTGGCAGAAATTAAAAAAAATGCTTCCAAAAATATGATTTTTCTCAAATTTCATAACTTCTTAAACAAAACTGAATATGGAAAGAGAAATAAGTAACTACTATTTTGAGACGACTGAAGAAGTATTTCTACCGTTAGGGTATTTTACGAGCTTTTTTCATTACATCCGTGAGCTTTTTTCCTTACATAAGTAATAACATTTTTGTTGAAGGAAATTTTATAGTACGAAGTGCAATTTTTTGAGACTTTTGTTATGTATAATTAAATAATTAATATAAAAATAATATTTAAACTTATTTCAATAATAGCCCGATTAAAATCTATTAGGTTTATAACGACATATTGACGTTTTGCCGAAAATTATAATGGAGCAAATATAAAAGTGATCCTTGAAGGTCCCTTTTGGAATCTATTGCGATCCTAATTAATACATCATTTAGTTAATCGCCAAGCAAAGGTGACGTATTCTAAACAATATAAGACCTGAAGCAGTCCTATTTTTGCGTAATAATGTCAATTATTCGAGTAAAATGTTTGTCATTTTTGTAAAAATGCTTTAAATGAAACCATTTTAGTATCAAGAACTAGCAAAGTTTATGGTCGTATGTAAAAATTTCCTATATTCAAATGAGTCATTATAGACGTTTTCACTCCAAACGTCACATAGCGATGCAATATTAGAAATATTTCTTTGTTTCTAATAAATAATACAAAACACAAAATGGGGCTATACCTACCGTATTAATAATACAAAACATAAAATGGGGCTATACCTACCTTATAAATAATACAAAACACAAAATGGGGCTATACCTGCCGTATAAATAATACAAAACACAAAATGGGGCTATACCTACCGTGCAAAGTATTACCAATGCTTAGACCAAATACTTAGGAACATTACTGTATAACAACTATCTCTCTATATTTGAATATCCAGTGTACATAAAGCGATCTACCGTCATCCTTATAACACTTTAGCTAAACAATGGGCGTGCTAACGACAGATTTGTTGATTGCAAACTATTTGACATGGCGACTTGGAAGCATGCCAGTGGCATAGAATGAACGACAATATAACGATGAACGGTAATTTATATTGTTTACCACACCTGCATGTCTGGCACTACCATATAAAATGGTAACACACAGTTTTTATTAACAATGTTTTTAGAAATAAGGTCAATGAAAACCCTGCAGAATAATAATGATTTTATTTGGAACAGATGGCAACCCTGAACTAACTATCAATGGTTAGCGTGCTAAACAATCATTATGTCAGTGTAATCGCGGAGCATGTGTAAGACTGTAAGAGATTCGTGACTATGTCGCAACCGCACTTTAGGGCGATACGTTTGTATTCAATTATGTCTTTGTTCTTAATGCCCTGTGTAAATCAATTTAACAGTTTCGGTGTCTGCATTGATATGCTGGTAATAACACTCGTAAATAAGTCTATAATTACGGCAGCGTTTAGGAATATTGATGAATTTATAAACAAATGACTAGAGGTACTAACGCTGAAAACTGTGACGAAATGAATATAAATCTTCTAGCCAACATGTAAGTTATTGTTACAGGTTCTTCTTTTCTTTCTATGGGTGAAATTTAAGAAAATACAATCTGACTGACCCTGACGCCATCGAAACAAGTGTCGTATCAAATTGATTGAATACTCTAAAATGTTATTTTAGAATCAAGAAGAGATCCTAATATATACATGTATATGTATATGTATAGATATACATATACATGCATATATACATATATATATAAATATATATATATAAATACATATATATATATACATGTATATGTATATATATATATATATATATATATATATATACCGTTTCCAGTATAATTCTTCGGTAAAACTAAATATTGACTATTAAAGTCAAACGATGTAAATAACACTTAAGCTTTATTATTTCATTACTGTTTGATACATCACACGTATAGGACAAATCTTAGATTAACATAATAACTGTCAGTGCACCTAATAACTAAAAGGCTCTCAAACTATCGAACAACTCATGCGACTCTTGTTCATTTGCTTAATCCGGGATAAGCCCTTCTCAAAATATTATTAAATGGCTGATATGAAGAATATCAATATGAGAAAATTAAATAACACATGCAATATATACCACGAACGTATTTCATTCATAAATAAATAAATGTTTATTATTGGTATTCTTGACTCTTTAGACTCTATGCCGCAAAACATTTTATATTTTAAATAAGGGCTACTGTTTTTAATAAAAATAATTATTGGAGAAATTAAAGCACAATTCTAACGCAACAAAACTCTGAATGGGCACTGTCAGGATATAATAATACCCCCATACCGTCAAATACAGGTAGCCATCTTATGGTGAACCCACGCATTGTTATTTACCCCTTTAACAACACTTATCAGTCAGCGAAGCTTAAGCTATATATATATATATATATATATATATATATATATATATATATATATATATATATATATATATTGATATGTACATTTCGTAAATGTTAACTGAAGAAAACACCGAAGAAGAGGGAGTCAAAAGATGTAATCTTGAAATTAATCAGCATGATCCGAATATTTTTTGTCTTCGTTTTGTGATCGTTGTTAAATTATATATCTATATTTTTAATCCTAAAACGAAAAAACAAAGTATGTCCTGAGAATAGTCATCTTATCTAAACTGAAAACCATTGCTCAAGAAAAGTAGTGAAAACATAGAGAATGCTCTAGGATTTTGGATTCTTTTTATTAGCTACAAGCCGAAAAGATAATCTGTAATAGGTGTCTAATATTGAGATTTGATTTTAATAAAGTGTGAAGCAATTAAAGTGAAACGCCATTAAATCATCTAGGAAATTGTTTCTCCGTGATAAGCATCCGGCTCATCAATCCGAAATTGCACTCAAGGCAATCAACAGAACTGGCTTCGAGACTTTTGATTAATTGCTTTTGGCCCCTAATGACTTCAATCTACTCTCAACACTGAAGAAAGTATATCCATGTATGATGATGACGCGGTTAGAGCGGCTGCAGAAACTTAAAAAATTACTTTTTTTAGGTTTAGTTTAGGTTTACTTTGTACCTACATGTATATATGTATGGATGCATATATACATATATACAATATATATATATATATATATATATATCTATCATAAACGATTTTGACGAAATTTGGTATAATGATAACTGACTTTTTGACTGATTGGAAAAATGCCTCATTCCCAAGCGAAAATACAAAATCACGCAAAAATCACTCCAAATTTAGATATTTTTGCTAATCTATATATTTGATATGTGTATGATGGTATCACGCTCATACTTTGAAAATAGTAGTACGTAGATATACGTACTATTATCTATATATACACTGTACACTTGTTTTATGAATTATTACACATCTTTCACAACTTAACACCTCAAGCCCTATCAGAACAAGAAGTAAAGATACACTATATTCATGTTATAAATATATATATATAACAATGGCAGGCCATAAATCAGACTTAAAAAACCAAGACTATAATTGAAATTAAAAAAGTGTGGCGACGAAATTAGTTTTTGCCAAAATTATTTAGCAGTAGTTAATTGTAATTCGTGATTGAATTACTCAGTAATGTGAAACTACAGGTTTTAAAATAAATAAAAACAAAAGTAGTAACCACGAAAGTAACACCATATAAAATCATAAATTTAATAAAATTGGAATACGCTGAAATTTGTATTCATCTAGGTCATTGCATTTCATTCAAAATTTATGCAGACAAAAATATGGATCAAGAATTAAAAGTGCTTGGAGTAAATATTGGGCAATGAAGGAGGTTTTCAAAGGTAAATTACCACCTAACTCAAAAACAAAAACCAAGGAGATAACCTGATAACAAGTCTAAGATACGTCTATCAAACCTGGCTACTAATACTATATATAGGGACGAATCAAACAGTTCTTGGAATCGCTGTTCAATTCACGAATAAATTAAAAAAGTCATTATTTTCTTCGACGTATTCTCTTTCTAGCTTTTTAACTGACTAACTTTTTAAGTGACTTGTAAGGTCGTATAATAAATATGATTCTGTATCATTGGCAAAATTGGCGAAGCTGGTTTCGACTTCATCCATATGTCACGGTCAAACAAATATCTATATTCGTTTGTAGCGCGTTCAGCAAGTCATCCTGATATTATTCGGATAATAGATAATAAAAGTTCGCGTCAGATATCGACTTTTAATCACAATAAAGAGGAATTTGATTGATTTGTGATATTCACAGAATCAACATCCAATAAACATAATTTAGGTTGGTAAAATATTTTAAATCAAACTAGAGCTTTTATTCGATCCAAGTCTCGAGACAAATTAAATTATTTCTAGGCTAGAGTCAGATTTTGAGCAAAAATATTTTTCCAGATCAAACAAAATCGAAGGAATCTTTTTTCTCGTGTCCTATTCCATAGTTTGGTTGAAGGTGAAGGCGAGTACATATATATATATATATATATATATACATATATATATATATATATATATATATCTATATATATATATATATATATATATATATATATATATATATATATACTCTTCAAATTGGCTTAGTTGAACTAAAATACATTGAGTTCATCTGCAAAATAAATTGCTTTTAAAAATATATCAATTTTTTTATTTTTAAATCAGGCTTAGTGTTAAGTATTTCTAATTTTATCTATAAGTCAAGTAAAGTAAATTTCTTAATTTCCTAAAAACTCGTCCGGACATGCTTCCTTAGTTTTGGGAATAAATGAAACTCGCTAAGAAATCTGCTCATTTTAAATTTGGCAACCCTGTAAACAATCATCCAATGTAGTAAAGGACCAGTCCATGAAGTTTCCTGGATATCAAATTAATTTTCCTTGATGAAATTATTTTCACACACATGTGATAACAAATTGTATCCCTATGATTGTGTATTTCTGACAATTCTTTACACAAAATAATTCATTAATAAAATTGCTACAATTCCCTAACAACACAACCATTTAATTTTCACGGAGCATACTCACATATAATTTGACAATTTACAGCTTTGCAAATATAAAATATTGAATATATTTGACGCGAATTTTATAGAAATTCATTATTCACAATTAAATGAAACTACGTGATGTAGTATTATTTCTACTTTTTTTAAGTTCTTTACCACGACCTCGGTTTCATTGTATTACAACATGTGTGTCCCACCCGAAGATGTTGTAATACAACGAAACCTAGGTCGTGGTAAAGAACTTAAAAAAGTATAAATAATGCTACATCACGTAGTTTCATTTAATTGTGAAATATAAAATCCACAAAATCACGCCATTCACGTTATACGACTTTCTAATGGATACGATAAAATAGCTACTGTGATGTTTATTGTTTAAATGGTATTATCAATAAATTAAAGTGTAAACCTATAAACATACGGAAACAGAGAAATATTTACGACTTGAACAATAGTGATTTTACATAGTTTCGTAACAACTCACTTAGTAAATTATGAAATATACTTCGTGTTCACTTTTACTTGCAATCATTTTACCTTTGAATGGATAACCAGTTGAATTAAAACGTTCTTTCTTTGTAACTCTCTAATATTTGTTTAGTTTTACAACACTATACCCTTTTAATTCATTTACGGCCTTCCGGTATTAACTGTACATTATTGCTTCTTTATGATTAATTTTTTTTACATACGATCTCTTACTGAAAATCTCCTTATTGCCAATCAATAGATCAAAAATTGAACATACGTACTATTACTTTAGGAATGCCTACAGTACAAATACTAATTACATACAAGATAGCCACATCTCTTAGGAAGGTCGACAATTTCAAATAACTTCGTTCTATTATTCCCAATAACGGTTAGATAGACCTTAGTTAATATGCAGTTTACAAAACGGATAAAAACAATATGGTGAACTCTGTAACGTACTATGTGACAAACATTTGCTAATCTATATTATGAGCAACCCTATAAAGCAATAGTCTAACCTATCTGTACTATAATGTACGCAGATTTAGGCTAAAAGAAGCAACGAGCATGTAAGTTACACGTAACCGACATGAACATGCTAATATGGGCGGGCGATATGACCTTCTGGACCGTATAAAAACACACACACATTCTATATAATTTCAAAGGCAGCGGTGTATACATGTCATGTAGAGACCGCCAGATCACATGACACTGATAGAGTCGGAGATGAATACTAAACCAAAAGAATATTATAAACTTCTTCATAAATTTGACATGATTTCAATAGTGACAAAAACCTAAAGGCTGTTCAAATAGAAATTATGATGACCCAGAATAGAAATTGGAAACAAGACGCCAAATGAATGTAAAAGGCGCCAAATGAATGTAAAAAAACCTTCATTAATCTATATCCGCCACAATATTCCATATTCTTAAAGAAACGATATAAAGTCGTATCTTCTTAAGAATGATCACGTAGTAGACTAATTAAGCTCTCACTGCTGAACATTGCGATAACCGTATTCAATTGTAAAAAACCTTCATTAATCTATATCTGCCACAAGATACCAAATTCTTAAAAAAACGATGTATAGTCGTATCTTCTTAAGAAAGGTCACGTAGTAGAATAATCAAGCTCTCACTGCTGAACATTGTGATGACCATATTCAATTGTAAAAAACCATCATTAATCTATATCCGCCACAATATTCCATATTCTTAAAGAAACGATATAAAGTCGTATCTTCTTAAGAAAGGTCACTTAGTAGAATAATCAAGCTCTCACTGCTGAACATTGTGATGACCACATCAAATTGTAAAAAACCTTCATTAATCTATATCAACCACAATATCCCGTATTCTTAAAGAAACGATATAAAGTCGTATCTTCTTAAGAAAGGTCACGTAGTAGAATAATCAAGCTCTCACTGCTGAACATTGTGATGGTCATATGAAATTGTAAAAAACCTTCAATAATCTATATCTGCCACAATATTACAAATTCTTAAAGAAACGATATAAAGTCGTATCTTCTTAAGAAAGGTCCCGTAGTAGAATAATCAAGGTCTCACTGCTGAACATTGCGATGACCATATTCAATTTTTAAAAACCTTCAGTAATCTATATCTGCCACAACATTACAAATTCTTAAAGAAACGATATAAAGTCGTATCTTCTTAAGAAAAGTCCCGTAGTAGAATAATCAAGGTCTCACTGCTGAACATTGCGATGACCATATTCAATTTTAAAAAACCTTCATTAATCTATATATGCCACAATACTCCAAATTCTTAAAGAAACGATATAAAGTCGTATCTTCTTAAGAATGGTCATGTAGATTTGTATTTAGATTACTGAATTACTGTTGTAAGATAAGAACAAATCACGAAGCTGTCACTTGTCATAGACACCGTCTTTTCAGATTCTTAACGCATTCCGTTCCCACGGTAGATACGATTTATTATTTCATCGTAACTGGAGGACGATTGCACGATATCACTTTTATTATTCACTGCCCTACTTGCTTTGCTTTTCTTTCAACGTATAATATTGCATTCATTCCTTTCACCGAGAATTCCACTACTTGAAGATCAGTTTATTGTTTTTTTAAGTTAAAAATCCTGTAGCAAGAACACTTGATCTTTATTTCTAAACACTTCCTATCTATTAGATATACACTCAAAATCTTCTTGAAACATTCGAATTTAAGACGTATATCTGAATCAGAGAATGTTTCTACCTTAATTTTATGGCAAAATTCAATTAAAAAATATCAATTTAGATTAAAAAAAGTTTTCACGGTAGGAAATTTCAAAATAACAATATCAACAACGCGACCCTTATAGCGGGAATACTTTTTTCTGGACATTTCACTATCTATCAGATAGATATTCGAACTATTTGGAACCGTTTGTAATTAAGACGTTATATACTAATGTACCGATAATTGACTGGAATAACTTGAAATAAAAATTCTGAAACTTGCTTATATACAAAACGTTATAAAATTCGTTTACACATTAATTTAATTTTAGAAATATTTTAAATTTTAACGTGAAATCTTCTAGTTGTGAAATATATTTCAAAGAATTATTTTTCCTTCAGTACCTTCAGTGGATAATCTTTGTTTCATTGTTATGTATCATTTCATTGTTATGTCTTTCGTTACATTGTTACGTATCATTTGTATTTTTATTATTTTAACTATACGGTTAATTCTGAATATTATAATTAAAAAACATATAACCTGTAACACCACTAAAAGAATTATACCCGAGTAACGGGTATTCTTTTCTACTTTACTTACTAAAAATAACTTCAAAATTCTCATCCATATATTATTCAGCAAATGGTCGTAATAGATTTTGAAACAAGTTTCAAGATATTAGATACTAGACAATGCTGAAACACTCTGCTGACTATAGATTTTCAATTTTCCGTAAGTGAGCCGGCGGGAATAGGAAAAATTGCCATTATTCTTTGGAAAATAAAGTGGAAGGTGATTTCTCTTATAAAAACTATACTTTCCAGGATTCCTTATAAAAAATATGAATCTTCCATTCATATCTACTATTTTCTCTACACTGTCTCTCCGCTAGTTCTTAAACGTCATAAATTATTTATAGATATTACGTATTGCTTCGAATCTAAACTATAAATCGTAATTAAAATGTTGTATAATTGTATAGCAAGGGGCTGCATAAGCATAAGTGAAACAGATTTTTTATCATCATAGCATAAGTGAAACAGATTTTTTATCATCATAGCATAAGTGAAACAGATTTTTTATCATCATAGCATAAGTGAAACAGATTTTTTACCTCGCCTTTAGGATATCATTGATAAGAACGCTTTGATTACAAATACGCATAAAAAAGGAATAAAAATTATATCTTTACTCTAGAATACGAAAATAATTTTATTTTTTTATTTCTTTTGGTGAAGAACTGAACTTTGGTTAAGTCCACATTTGTATTACCCATTACTCAACAAAACTATCTTGATAACCTAGTCAACTAAAGTTCCTGAAATATCCATTATTTAATAACACAAACATAATTTATTTTAATATTCATATTCTTCTAGATTAGCACTTCACTATATTATTTAAATAAGTATATCTTGTATCCAAGCCACGATTCTCAAATGAAATATATTATTCAACGGATTTTAAATAATATTGTTTCGAAACCCTCGACGTAAGTTCAACTGACTCCGTGACGGTTTTATTTCAGACCCGGCTTACTTTTATAATAACAATAAGCTAAGAAATCTAACGAAATACACCGGTACCTCTATTGACTTGACATTTGCTGGATTTCCATAAAATCCTAGATCCGATCATGCCTAAAAACTATCCATTCATGTTTTTATCAACCGGTTTCCATCTAAATGTACTTTTGAACATGCTTTCTTCGTTCCAAGTTAAATATCTGGAATCATCACAGTGAATCTTCTTCAGTCGTGTATTTTATATTTTAAAAATATCTCAAAATTGGTGTAGTTTTCACCATAATCACACGTACGCCTCATTTAACTATATTAACAAATCATATAACTGTAATACCTACTGCCGCTGTACTAAAGTTACACGTGTAAGACGACGCTGCCTTTTTGATCCGGTATAAATACCGTTCAGACCTTCAACTGTTACCTTCACCTCCCCGCGGGTCGCGTAGCAATGCTTCGGTAAAATAGGAAAACCCGCCGGACATGCACCGTCGCGACCTTGTAACGAGCGTTGCCCAGGGCAACGTGTCTACGAAAACCAGATCCTAAAAATATAATTTACAATCCCTTCCGCGTTGCCACTGCCGCAATGGCACCGGACAAAGGATATTGAGAACAACTTGCTCTGCGACTCAGCAAAAAAACTCATTCGACTGTTGTTCGTTAAATAATATAAATGATTTGTCGATTAGTCAAATTTGTCGCGGTTCAACGCGAGCGTGGTGAATGTAGAGAAAGGTGACGATCGAGATTGTATGAATAGTAGGATGTTCTAATACATAATGCAATAATCATGGAGATTATTACATTATGTATTAGAACATCTTACTTTCTAACACATAATGTAATAATCGTGGAGATTATTACATTATGTATTAGAACATCCTACTATTATTAAATTTCGTACAAAACAAATTTAATATCACACAAATCATAGGAAAAAAATGTTGGAAAAAATGTATGACTTTATTGTTTAATGCTTTACAAGCGTGTAAAATATATTACATTTATCTTCTAGAAATTGAATATATCCTGATCTCCTCTAATCATAACGCTCTTTTGAAAAAGATAGCCCGAAAATTAATATAGATAAATAGAGAACATCAAAATAAGAAAAGTAGTTTCAGAATGTGCTCGATTAGAAACGGGAAAATTTAATTGCAACTTTTTGCTGTTCATAGGGAAAAATTATTACATAATTAAATAACTTTTTTCTATGAATATCAAAAGTTGCGTAACCATTTGTTATTTCAATGGACTTTAATATATTTTAAAATTACTTAAAACAGACAGCAAAAACTTTCAACCCTTAATTGGCTTTTAAAATATATCGTCACTATATTTATACTACGCCTCCGTAGTATTGGGGGAATCCGTACGCATTATTTAATTATATATTGCATTAACTTACCAAAGAAGATAAGCAGAAGTATCACAAGAAAAATAAAACCGACCAAGTGCGAGTCGAACTCACACGCGAAAGGTTCCGTAGCACCAAACTATATTAAACTTATAAGTTTATATTTCTCAGACACTGTGAAAAACAAAATTGTTGCTGCGGGCGGTACCGAAAATATTCCATAATTCGAAAACCACACAAGATATTTTATTGAAACCAATTTTCATTGAAGCTTTATTTTAAGTTCTAATGCCTTAGTGTTTGTTTCAGAATGTTACATACTTTAGTTGAAAGGTACAGGAACACACTTTTTAAGACTTCAAAAGTACATATCTCTAACGAACTACTGACTTAAATAAATAAGTTATTTTGGAATCTCTGTACCATTTTATGACCTACCTAACCATAACCCAAATGCCTACGTGCACTAGATTTTTTTTCATTCCTCAGTTATATATATTTGATGCTAAAACTAATATCACTTTTTTTCAAAAATATTTCATTGTATAGCCATTCATAGAAGACACCTACCATCCAAATTTCATCTATATAGTACCAATAGTCTCTGAGTAAAATGACTATGACATACGGGCAGACAGACGAAGAGGACGAAATTAAAAGGGTTCCGGTTTTACCGTTTAGTTACGGGGTCCAAAAAATGACACTGTTATGTAAAGAAAATGAAGGAAATTAAGCCCCTAGAAAATTTTGTTTACATTATCCATCAGGCTAATAAGGAATCCTGCATTTGTTTCATGAAAAACTTAGTAATATTTTGTAATAGTTTGTAAATATTATTTCTGCCCAATTCTTTGAAAAAATTACACAGCACGATGAAATATATAACAAATTGTGTCCTGTCGTATCTTCCAAATCAGATGTAACATAAAACTCAAAAAAAAAAAAAATTTATGTTGATGACACAGAATGAACGTAAATGTCTGTTAACATTTTAACTTTAATTAAAAAAGTGATCGTTATTATTTTTTGTAACCGGTAATCAAAAGTTATAATGTACATTGTTAGATTTTAATTATTATATTTATTTCTCATTAACAATTCTTAATATCCGCGTTTATGAATATAGATTTATTGTCCTGTATTATGGTTACAATCATTATGTTACTTTTTGCTCTTTCCTTATTGTCAATCGCAAAATTGCTTGATTTTTTATGTTCTAAAAATAACAGCTTTTTTAAATATTATTTTCCATTTGTGTAACGCCAGTTCCATTTTCTTTGGTCTCATTTGTAATGAATAGATGCGCCAAGCTCTAAGTCAATTTATTAAACTAATTTAGAGGCATGACTTATATAATATGAATGAAACGATGTAATAGACAACTTCAACGCCTACGGTTTCGGAGGAATAAAACATTATTTTTATTTTGAACTGAACGGATAAATTTCAGGTCTTACTCCATTACCAGGACTTTTTATTTTCAATAAATAGACAAAGACTTTTGAAGACAAACTACTAGTCACAGGCCTACTCCCGTTCACATTCCCGAATATGTTTATATCGGAAAACTTATTCCTAATAATTTTCATCTAAAACTAAGATTTATCTTCCTCGGGAAAATACTTAAACTTTACATGCTTTCAGCGAACTAATTTCACTAATCTAGAAACCTTAAACAGAAGTTATTTTATTGAAATTTAAATTTTTGTTTTCAAAAATCTGAAATACACAAATTATGAAATAAAATATTATATTACCTTAAACCAGCAGCATATTCTTTCCTTTCGAATATTGGAGTATCCAATAGTCAGCAACAACAGTACAAATATATAACAGCACAAAACAACCCAGATTATGATCAAGTTTTCTAATTAAGAAAATCCGTTGTTTCAAATGCAAAAATCTATGGTATTGTTCAGTTTAACCCTTTTACGGGACTTTATCTAATAGTACAATGCAATGAAGCTATGGTTAAACAAATGTAGGTCAGTACAAAAGAGAGATAGTCGCAGTCAGTGGGCAGATGCAAGGATATGCAATTGTCTGTATGTAAAACGGCTATGATTTTTCCTCGGATGGGTGATTACCGACCTTATTAGACATTATGCTTATGTAAACGAGCTATGCTTACGCGGATAACTTATACATACTGTATATAAGTTTTTAGCTACGATATACTTTATATACTACGAACATAACTGTATATAGGTTTTTAGCTACGATACATCTTTTGCGTATGCTGTATAAATATATTTATTTATTCTTATGGTATAAGTCTGTTTTTATTAAATACTAAGTTAATTTCATAGTTTTTAGCTTATGTGCAATAAGTTCTAATTATTTTGCTGGAAGATTTTAATTTAATTAGGCTTATTTATTAAAGTTCAAAATTTCCTTAAATCCCTCTTTCTCATATTTCACAAATTGTTCTATAAAATGAATAATAAATCTTATTATTAGTCTCCTATACCTGGCTAATAATCATTCAGTACATACATCTGAAAATACACCCCCAATTATTCTAAATCCGACATATTCCAAGAATAATTTACGTGCTGATGTCATGATCAGAATACAGAACTCCGATGTTGATTGGTAAATAGTTTATAATTAATAGAATGTATTAACAGTTTCTGCAAATTCCGAAATTTAGTATTGTTAGTGATGTTGACTTAAGGATAAAGGGTTATGAAAAATGTTAATCTTGGGATGATAACGAAAATCTAATAATAATGGCAGATATTAACAGATTACAGTTGATTGTTTTGCTCATTTGAAAATTATTTTGGAAAATTCGCATTTTCAAGTAATGAACTGATATAATAGCAGATATTGACAGATTACAGTTGATTGTTTTGCACATTTGAAAATTATTTTGGAAAAATTCGCATTGGCAACTGGGAAAGCATTAAGTTTCCTTATTTAAAAATTCCAGTTACAAACCATTAACTGTAGTTACGATTTCTTTTCTGCAAATCACTGTTTGCACTGGTTAGCGATATGTTAAAAAAATTTAATTCTTTTTCAAACCTTCTTTTTTACTACCCACAAAAATTAGTTTGTTTTCTCACATGATCTATAAAACACACTCTCGTTCGTTAATTATCGAATTCATTAATTTTCCCTCTGCCTTTTATATAGGTAAGATTTTCACAATTAACCCAAGAGAATAACCCATTACCTAAAGATATTTGTCTTCAATATAGAACGGTTGACCATAAAGGAACCCTGCGTTTTGATAGATCACGTGGAAACTAAAAAATGTTGAATGATTATTACAAACCTCTAAATGCAACTTAAAGCAATAAATGATATCGAGACTAGTTTGTGCTGATGGCTGCACGGTCTAGGCCGAGAACCTTCGTCCCTAAATATGGCAAAAATATATTTGTGCCTATTATAGCAAAATTATAAATATCAAAAATATCGGAAAGGGAAAGTTACACGCAAGCAATATCTACAAAACACTATGAACCTACATTTTACTTAAACGTATTATCTTAAATACTACTCTTATGTATAGCCTATTTACATTTTTAAATATTCCTAAATTCAAAATATTTCGTGAAGATTGTTTTACATAAATAAAACATTTATTTATCTTTTCCGAAACCTGTAAAATATCATTTTGATATTTAAGACCCGATCAGCTTTGTCGTTATATGTAAGTCATGTAAGCATAAGAAAAAGGCAAAATAAGAACAATGCAGTGATGAATGTATCAGAAGCAACAAAACAAAAGAACTACCCATTTAAGAGAATCCATTTGCATTTTTTCGTTTGGAATTTATTTTTATTTCTCTGTTCATTTTTCTCTATTATTCATCCTCACTTGACAAAATGAAAAGGTATTCCATGTTTTTAAAATCAAACTTTATAACAAAATGTACCCTCTACATTTAAAACCGATTATATTTACTTCAAATGTTGAATTTCTCTAAAGTAGAAGACCAGATAATTTATATAAGATCCATTTTTTCCAGTTTGAATATTTCAGACATTATTTCAGCACTTTGATCAAAACAATAGAGATTTTTTGATTTAGTGAATGCATTGCTGCAAGAGAGAGTATTTTTTGATACAGTGAATACGTTGTTGCAAGAGAGAGTATTTTTGATGCAGTGAATACATTGCTGCAAGAGAAAATATTTTTTGATACAGTGAATACATTGCTGCAAGAGAAAATATTTTTTGATACAGTGAATACATTGCTGCAAGAGAAAATATTTTTTGGTACAGCGAATACGTTGTTGCAAGAGAGAGTATTTTTGATGCAGTGAATACATTGCTGCAAGAGAAAATATTTTTTGATACAGTGAATACATTGCTGCAAGAGAAAATATTTTTTGATACAGTGAATACGTTGTTGTAAGAGAGTATTTTTGATGCAGTGAATACATTGTTACAAGACAGAGTATTTTTTGATACAGTGAATACATTGCTGCAAGAGAGAGTATTTTTTGATACAGTGAATACATTGCTGATATATTTACAAATATTACGATAATGGACTTTGTTTATCGTGATTACTTTGTTACTTACCCGATATTCGTAAACCATTTGATTACAGTAATGACATGTAAGCAAAACTAATCATTATATATACGTACTGATAAAAATAAAAATTATCAAGGAAGAGATTAGATCAGACCATAATTTTCTACTTGTAGAAATAACACCCGCTCAACAGAATTCTGCACTTACGTTCGACAATAATACGGTAGTTAGAGTATGTTAGATTTCATAACAGACCTATAAAGCCAGCTAAAACAGAGAATATACCAAAAAGTTCATTAGTAGAGAATTCCACTTCCAAATATTCTTGTTCAAGTGTTCTTGATATATTTAGAAGAAGTATTTTCAGTCGTGCACAGTGTCTGAAGTTTAAATATTCTTTTATAATAAATTCACGTACATTTAAAATCGACGTAGGTTAAATTATAGATGAAATTCTGCCACCTATAACATTCAATATATAATCTATTTACAATTTCATTAAATATTGACTGTGGAGATATACGATACACAAAAGTTACTGAGGGTCATCTTAAAAATTAGAACGCGTTCTTAATATGTACATCAGATTTCGGCCATGTTAAATGGATGATAATCAATGACTGATGCGATCTACATATAGTTACGCTTATTTATAACATTTTCAACATTCCAAAATATCCAACCTATCTCAGAAGCAAATTCAATTACTTGTCTGCTCATCATCTAGAATATAATCAATTTATAAACTTGCTCAGTATCTTTGTGTCCGGAACATAGATCCATCTTCTATGAAAAGTCCTTCTTTATTTGAGCTGTAAAATTTTGAAATCAGCTGAAATTTGACATCTGGAACTGGCTACCTATGAAAGTTTTCAAGAATCGTTCGACCATAACCCTTTTCCTCAACTACAACATGTCAATATTTGTAATTTGTGTATGTATATTATGCTAAATACCATTTAGTCTTGTAACTTTTTTTTAACTGAGTGTATTTATAAGTTTGTAAATTTTGGAATGGCAAAAATTTGCTAAAATTATTTCCAGTATTCCACATAAATAAATTTTCAATCTACACCTCTATAGCTGACTATAATTGATGACCAGTCTAGCAATAAATTCGCCAAATACATGTGTACTTATCTTTATGTCCATTAAAATATAAAACCTATAAATGAATAAAAAGGCTTTTTTATATAAATAGGTATCTACATTTATTTCACAAAATAAAGAACATTTACTTTTTACATAAATAATACTTATTTACAAATATAGACATTCTATGATACATTAGCAGTATAAAAATTAAATAATACATTTATAAAAATATGTTTGTTTTAACATACAATAGGTACTTTTGTTCACAAATATATTTTCCTACATGGATTTACACAAAAAAATCCATGAAAACCGTGGTGCGAAAACCTACTTTATAATCCAACTGTGTAAAAACCATATGATTTTACAAAATATTAATCATTTAAACGTACATTTTTGTAAGAGCGAATATCGATTTTGGGTAACTTTCGTTATTTTATACACAATTTACGACAATTTCATTTATTTTTTACAAAATATTCATCATTTAAACGTAAATTTTTGTAAGAGCGAATGTCGATTTTGGGTAACTTTCGTTATTTTATACACAATTTACGACAATTTAATTTAAAAAACGCGATATTAAAACCGACGTGTTCAAAATTATTTCAGTAAATTCAATTTCTTCTGTTTATTCTACTCCTAATAAGTTCGCACAAATATATTATTACACATACTTTGAATTAACTATTTAAAAAAGTATTTAGTGATCATACCATCTCCTGTACACCATATCCTTTTTATACAGATAACGAGCGTAGCCAAACGTACCGGAATACTTTAACATGGCTTAAAACAAAATGTATATATAAAGTATGAGGTACGCGAATTCAGTTACTTTTATCTACACACTTATCATCAAATTCACAATGCGAAGTTTTTTTAATGTAAGTGTATCACACACATGAGAAAAAATATTTCTACTCGGACCGAATTTGACGCTGAACATATTCACGGCGCACGAATAAGTTTTATTGCCCTTCTATCATTTTTTGGGACTAAATCAATACCAATGGTGCTTTAAACTTAACTAATCCTGACAAATTCAATGTCTTACAAGTAGACCAACCATATCTCCGGATATCGCCCAGTCTGATATTGTCCCGAACATGGATTATCAAGAAAATTCTACTAAAGCACTCTTCATATGGATTTGAATTAAATTTGCACTACTGTGGTTATATTAATTCAGGTAGTTACTATCAAAAATGTAATGAATAGACTAATAACAATGTCCTTTCTCTAAGACTTTTCAATACATCCGAAGGTGGTAAAATAGTTTAAAGTATGCATTCAAATACAGTCATTATATTCAGAGAGATTCTTTGCAAAAATATTTCAAGAAAAATTCCTTTTTCATACAATCCCGTTCAGATTATGACAGTCAGTTTAATAGGAAAAATTAAGAGCGGTGGATCCTTACAAATCTTAAAAAAGTATGTACTCGTTCATATGGCACTAACTGTATATTGGTGGCTGAAAACTTATTTATGTCAAGAAAATGATATAAAATACGACAGTAAACATGCTGAGAAATTAGAATTGCATTTATTTAGTTCTCTTTCGACTGTCCACAGGTACATATGTTCATGTCTTCAGCTTCCTGGTTTAATATCCGAAAATTATGACAGGTCTACTTATACCAAATAAACCGGTAAACACAAATATTCGATTCGGTTCCTCATCGGCTAACAAAAAAATGGACCCATCATTTGATCTATCATCAATTTTCTAGTAGCTATTAACAACCCAAGGACAATCTCTGGCAGCGTCTTTCAATTTATGAAGACGTTGAAAGACGCCGAGATCCGACTCCACACAACAATAGGAACTGTAGTTTTGTGGTGGGCTGATTTAATTCATATTTTTAATATAATTGTCCATTTAAATCTTTAATTAGTTTATGCCTCAATTTAAATATTTATTGACACTAGAATAAATAATATAATATTTCATAAACAACTTTTTGAGCCTCAGATGCAATTCAAATTTTAGTATGTTTTGTAGGCATCGTAGCGGAATTTTGTTACTATATGGCGTCTATCTAGTAGAAATATCTTCTGAAGAAGATCTGCTTCACACCTGTAATAAAAAAATTGTTACGTTAATGCACGGGAAAATACTTGGCAGGAAAATAACTTGGGGGAAATAAAATATTGTAAGTAGTTAGTTTGTTCTGTGTCTGCGTTTCTTTATACTTCTCACTGATGTATTTTAATATATTATGCTCTTCATTGGATAAAAGAATCTTTTTCCAACTCTTCTCACTATATGTCTTGCTATTTCCTTTTTTTTATACCAGTAAATTAAAACTGAATCAGGTGTAGTTCCAAAGCCTCAAATTTTCTTTTCTCTTAAGATTAAATTACGTAAAAGCACAATTAAAACATTTAAAGCAATTCCACAATGATAACAGTGATAGTGTTTAAATAATAAAAAAATATGGTTTTATTTTAATATTAATTTTGTTAATATTCCTTATTAATTTATTATAGAAAGTAGTTTCCACTACATTCGACATATTTTTGTATTCATTAGGTATGTTGAGTATTGGGCTAAGTCCAACCCTATTTGGACCTTCCGACCAACCTTCTGCTTCCGCGGCCACTTGGACAATTAATCCTTAACTTTTTTGTTAGAAACGTTAGTCGTTAAAAAATAATTTGTTTATTTCTTTTATATTTTATTATTTATTGTTATGATTAAAGATGCCTCTACTATATGAATATACTTTCTTCAAAATAAAATGTATATTTTAGATTGCTGTTCTATTATTGTATCAAATTCGAGTGTAATAATTCAACTTAGCAAATGGTGTCATTTTTTTCCAAGAATTCGTCGATTTACTTTTGTGAGCAATTACTCAAAATAAAACATACTTTCTGCGCATTTATTTCAGATTCATACATTAAGTTCCATTTAACCTGCAGCACCTGCTGCACTCTTAAATGTGGCCCTACATCGAATTTATGCACCATTTGATGACACCTACGAGTATTTAAAAAAGTGGTATTTTTGCTTATATAATTATCAAGTAACATTCAACATTTTATTAGGATGTATTTCAAACTATTATATAAGTTTTTATGTATTTGGCTAATACCGGAGCTCATTTCAACCGCCATCTGCTCATAAGCTGTTCTTCTGTATACTTGAATGAGCCACACATCATTATGGTATCATCGATCACTACCGCCACAGTAGTTCCTTCTCGAAAATGTCCCTAATAAGATTACGATCGCTCATTTGATGAGTTCTTAAAAAAATTTACGTGGCATGGAGCTTCATCAAATAAGGCCGCTGAAGTCTGCCGTAATTTTCTTGCTGATAAAATTAGAGTCAAAATATTTAAAAATCATTTCACAGCAATTTTCTCGTATTAATAACTTCATTACAAACTAACAATTTTCAAGTTATGAGACAAATGAATCTAGGAATTTCAAAGGAATCTTATTTGAAAGTTACTAGGAAAACACCCAAGCAAAATAAACGTATTGAAAATTTCAAGAATTTTAATAATTTGACACCAAATGTCTAATTCCAAGTACTTTCTACATCACATGCCATTTCACATATAGCCATAATTTATGAATAATAATGACCAGATAACTTAATTACGTACCATCACACTTATTGTCCACAAGCCTCACTTTCCGAAATCTTCGAAACTCCTAATTATCATGTTATAAACATAAATACAAATTAAAAATAAACATTTAAAAGACGGAGACCATTTTACCATTTTTGTAGAAACGTAATATTATCGTTTAACACTTACCATCCTAAGACAAGCTTTTTGCTGATCTTTTAGTTAAGCATACATTGGTATTTAGGATAAAATATGAACGTCAACCATTCGTAATAATAAGTGAACAATAAACCGTCATGTTTAAACTTCAGTTTTATCCACTAACAATAGTTTAAAAATAATACGAATGTACGATTCACTCTAATATAATCATTTAATCTGCAAGAAGTACAGACACAAATGACGTTATGCATTTTTAGATCGGATTATAAATATGTCCAGATTTGACAATTATTCCGATCAAATTGTAAAGTACATCCCGATTAGATAAATATATCTATATAGCTAAAAATTTCTAGGCAACGGTAGGCATTTATGTCAATAAACTGAGTTAATATTCTCAACTCATGTATTGTGTACCTAATAAATAATTCGATAAAACATAAGATATTTTGCTGATGCGGAAAACACTTAAATTTTGTCTCTTAACTGTAATTTTCTCAATTAAATTCACTGAGTTTACAACTCTCCAAACATTAGACAACAACTCTCTTTTATTTATTTGTTATTCAATTGTACTCGTGTTTTCATATCCTTATCATTTACATCTACATTGCACCACTCTAGCTAATACCACTGAGTCCTCAATTTAAAAACTTTCTCACTTATTAACTGGATAGACGTATTACGTTAAAATTTATATAACGCTTTGCCGTAACCATAGCGACAATTTGTCAATAAGACACAAATCCGATGATACCTAATAAATAATTCGATGAAACATAAGATATTTTTCTAATGAGAAAAACACTTGAATTTTGTTTCTTAATTGTAATTTTCTCAATTAAATTCACTGAGTTTACAACTCTCCAAACATTAGACAACAACTCTCTTTTATTTATTTCCTATTCAATTGTACTCGTGTTTTCATATCCTTATCATTTACATCTACATTGCACCACTCTAGCTAATACCACTGAGTCCTCAATTTAAAAACTTTCTCACTTATTAACTGAATAGACGTATTACGTTAAAATTTATATAACGCTTTGCCGTAACCAGAGCGACAATTTGTCAATAAGACATAAATCCGATGATACCTAATAAATAATTCGATGAAACATAAGATATTTTTCTAATGAGAAAAACACTTGAATTTTGTTTCTTAATTGTAATTTTCTCAATTAAATTCACTGGGTTTACAACTCTCCAAACATTAGACAACAACTCTCTTTTATTTATTTCTTATTCAATTGTACTCGTGTTTTCATATCCTTATCATTTACATCTACATTGCGCCACTCTAGCTAATACCACTGAGTCCTCAATTTAAAAACTTTCTCACTTATTAACTGAATAGACGCATTACGTTAAAATTTATATAACGCTTTGCCGTAACCAGAGCGACAATTTATCAATGAGACATAAATCCGATGATATAATTCAAAATATGCAGATAAACGTACCAAACTGTGCTACATGTATGTAACTGAGTTTACCTTATAAATATTCTATGAATGGAATATGATTAAATGATGCGAGATGATGTTGACGATGATGACGACATATGTCGATGAAATGAGGCTGTAGTGATGTCAGGATTCTGCCCCAAGTAACACAATTGACAGGCGGAAATCTGACTGGAACTTGAATTAAAATCAATTATTAATTAGAACAATAAATTTACATAAATATTCATTACGTATATATTACGAGAAATATAAGCAAATAAATTTCCATTATTTTATGTACAAATTATGAACAACTCAATGCAACCGATAGAGAAAATTGTTAAGTATTTGCAACACGATACCCACCATGACAAATTAATTAATTATTAAAAAATATACAGAAATAAATATCATATTCTGTTATGAATTTTATGTTATGGATTTATTTACAAAGAAAAAATATAATTAAATTATTTAAATATTTACAAACTTGTGTTTATACACTTTTTCGCTCATTCATATATCGAATAACAATTATAAATTTTTTTATCAAATTAAAAATATAAAAACAATAGTTATTTCTCATTTTCAACATAATGGATTTCAAAAAACCTAACAACAGCTTATTACTTTGAATCTCTACTTTATTAGTAGGAAACAAGTATTATTGAAATGGTCGTTTTTACGTTTATTTATTTTAAATAATACGACATAAAAAATGGTTATTTAATTTACAAAAATTTATTGTCCAACTACATACTAATAAATAGGTTGCCTACCCTAAAACAAGTCGCAGATAGTCTTCACTGATAAGAATCCAGACAATCTATACGCGTTGTCATTAGTTCGCCAAACTAGGAAGAATTTACCAGAAAAATCCATAAAAATTGCCACCAGATCCATTTTTGTGTAGACAGCTCCATCTTAAGATACGAACTGCATTTCATCTAAGACGAAAACACTGTAATTACGTTTCATTACGTGACTCAATACCTCAATGTAAACGCTGTGCGAAGGGTTTTATTTTAATTTTAACCTGTTCGTAAAATAGCCGAACGTTTTCTTCTAATATTGTAAATTAATTATGCATTGAACTAGACTGGTATATTATTGCCGTTTGTATACCGCTATAATATAGACTGTTACCAAATCTTGTATATCAATGATTTCAAAATAATAAAAAAAAACAAACGTATAAATAAACTTACATTTTCATTATATTGCATAGCTAGCTCTTTCCTACGTCTCTGTTTATATGAACTATTAATATAGGACCAATTTCAATAGTAGCCAGACGGAAGGATATTAAAAAAAATAATATAATATATATTCAGTCAAGAAATAAAAGAATTTGTATTTTTTTTATATTTAAAAAAAAACTAATTTATACGAAATGAAAAAAATTAATTTTGTCTTTAAAACTAAAATCATTGTTCTTTACATCCCAACTTTTCAAAATTACCTTAAGATGATTTATACTTAATTTTATTTCTAGCTATACAATATTGAAAATTCTATGAATTTTTTTTATTACTTTTTGTATGATTCACATACACACATACAAACAAAGACGTCTCAGTATTGTGTAAAGATGCGTATAGACCATAATTTTAAAATTTTCTTTGGCACAGTTTAATTGTATGTCCCTTTTTTATCAATATCCGAATTCATTTTTTCGATATTCATAGCATGAAATAATTATTATGAGATCAATTTTTGGAATGTTACATTGCAATTGTACCAAAATAAAATTTAAAACTGGGTAGCAGAAAACTTGACAATAATATTTGAACAAAAATAAAATAAATAGGAAAAAAATAAGAGAATATATAGCAAGTGAATTTATCATTATATAAGGAAGGAAACATTCATTTTAAATAGGCAATAAACGATAACCACTAGGAGCTGAAAATCGTATCTTAAGTGTGAAAAGCAACAGATACGCGATTAATTTTTGTACGCTTCGGTAAACAATAAAAACAAATAAGAATGCCTACGTCACTATGGGACAAAGTATAATGTTGAAAGTTGTACCTCAATGAAAGTTACTTTATTATGTTTTGTTCAATCAGTGCATTGAAATTTAAAAAAAAACATTTCTAGTAAATCTTCAGGAAAACTAGACAATGACGACCTAAATTGAGCACTATCATTAACTCTCGATAACTATTTTTGCAATATTGTTTGAAATATAATGCAGTTAATATTAGAATCCTTAACTATCGTAATTATAAAACACACCAATCTTACTGAACTACAACACTTTCAAATGTCGAAGAAATCATATGACTCTGATACGCGAGTTTAACTGATGTCAGGATTATAATAATAGGGTAAAGGAACTAATATAAGAAAAATAAACTATAACACGTACCATAATATATATTTATTTATTTACAAATACAATTTAAAACAGTATACTCAACACTAACGTTATGTTTTTGGGAGTGTACTTTTAATAGTATTCTTGATTGTATCTATGCTTTACTGTTAAGTAATTCGTATCGGGTCTCTACAATAACGGCTACACTTTTTAACAATGGTATGAAATAAATTTATTGACCCAAATGATTACTTTGACTAAATAAATTTCTCAAAGACAGTAACTCTAAAGTATAAAACAATATTCACAACGCAAACTGTCGAAACATATATTTGAGTAACATTACAACTATCTTGTCTACTGCACTACTTGATTTACCCATTTGGTGGTTTTTTTCTATTATTAAATTCAACCACAGAATGTATTCTGCATTATGTAGGATAAGTTATAATAGTAAAAAACATAATTCTCAACATTTATTAGAAGGAAATCTAAGTTCTAAATAATCTATAGTAATAACGGGAAAGTAAATTCAAGATCATTCGACACGTCTTTCCTTTTATTTGTTAAAGTAGAAAACTATTTATTAAATTTTATGAAAAGTTTTATTTATATAACTTGAGGTAAGTTATGATTAATAAAAACACAATTTTTAATGAATTTACATTTCACAAATAACCGATACTACTAGTATGCTTTCCCCTTTATCGTATATTATTTAAAAAACTACTCAATACTAAATTTTTAATAACAACAAAATAAAACTATGTGATGTAGTATTATTACTATTTTTTAAATTCTTAACCACGACCTAGGTTTCGTTTTGACATCTTCAGGTGGGCAATTTATCAAGATTCCACCTCAAGATATTGTCATAAAACGAAACTTAGGTCGTAGTTATGAATTTAAATGGAATAGAAATAATACAATACCACGTAGTTTCATTTGGTTGTGAATAAAAATTAAGTGGTAATGAATTTCTACAAAGTTAATGCCAAATATATTCGATACTCGCTACTGATTAAGGTATCGTACCAGTAGTTTCATCAAGATTTAAAGAGGTATTTTGAAACTAGTTGAGGCAGCAATTATATTAAAAGATCTAAATAATAATATAGGTAATATCTCGTAGTGAGAGCATAATTTAAATGAAGCTTCTTGGTTGATTTCATATACCCAAAAGCCGAATCCTAGTAGACGAGCCGAAACTAGATTTAACAAATTGTTTTAGTAATCTAACTTGTGATCAAGATTTCATTTAGGTCTTTATTTTATAAGTATTCTTGTGTAAATAGTGAAGAAAAAGGAAAAGCTGTTGAGTTACTTTTACTTTTTATGGTAACGTTAGAAAATGTGCACATATAATATTTAGATATATTGTATGTACATTATATTAACTAATGTATATGCACATAATCTCCCAATTTCAAAATTGGGAGATTATGTGCATATACATTAGTTAAACTCTCGACACATTTCGATCGATAAGAATAGATAAAGATCGAAAAAATACTCTTCTCACAGCAAACGGCGTAATACTCGATGTAAAAAATTACTTATCAGTCACATAAATCATCAATTCGTTATATTATTACGTAATTTGTCGTAATACTGGGTTGTTACAACAAAAATTATCCCATTGTATATCTATTTCTTTGTTACTCAGAATTAATTACTTCAATAAATAATTTTATAACAAGAAATAAAGAGAGCTATGTCTCACCAAATCCTTGCTACATGCGTATAACGTTTATGCTCTTTTGGCCGACTATCAGCTAGTGACAGTGAAATCTGATCCAAAAACGGAAAAAATTCGATTTTTTAAACAGATCGCTGAAACAGCTTTTAAAATTGTAACCAAATACAGTAAATACTATTTATGCACTAAACAATTTTAATTTTTCTCGTAAAAATCCAACAAGTTTCTATTTTTTTTGTGGAAAACAAATTTAAACCAAAAGAATTTCCATGTGAAAAACGATACGGTTTTCCAAATCCTGATAGGGGTATCGTTACGTATCCAATTGTCGTTATATGTTATATACGTGCGTAAAGTATTATGAGATGAAACAAATTTAAAATAATCGGGTACTCCGTTCGAATTTGACGATCCTTTGAAAGCGCATGTAAAGTGCCTACGGATATACGTAACTACATATATAGAAACTCATAGACCCCGATACAATTCGTGCTCATTCACTATGATGTTATTTTAAAACAACGTCTTTGCCTGATTTTCATGAATCGCCTACTACTGCTAACCCAATACTTTTAATCAAGTAAAATCGTCTTTTGAAATTGTCTGTATAAGTTAAACAAAGCAATTTTGATTGAAAGTTTTAGGTAAAAGCTGGTATCAAAATTTTCAGGTTATTTAAACCAATAGTCTGACACATTGTACATTATTTCAAAGCTTAATATTTCTCAAACGACGATTAAACTTTAAAAATTATAAATGAAATCTCAATTCCATTTTGAATGACACCGCTTTTCATGCTAAGTTAATTTTTTATTAAATATCCTTCTACAAAGATACTTGTATCTCCGTATGAAATATCTAATTCAATAATTTCCTACGCAAAGATCTGAAATTATGAAGAAGTAATAGACGGATTGACGTGATGAATTTATTGGCATTCCTTAGTTCACTATTGAACCCCAAAAACAATCAATTTCGTAATCATATTGATTATTACTGTTGTGTACTTAACTTGTTCTCTCTGCTCTATAATCAAAATGAAGGTTTTTTTATAATAAACTAATAATAAACACCACACGACTTCCCACGCAGACTATTAATTATGATTTTATTCTAATAATTTTTTACTTTAATAAAGATGTAAAAATAAAGTGGTAAAAAATACGAAAAAAAACAAGTGAAAGAATAACAAAAATAAAGAAAAATATTTGACACACAAACCATTAAATATCACTTACTCTTTCATAGTTTCCGGTTTGCGTCCGCTGTGGTTTCTTTCTCATAACTGATTATTCGAACACTGTTAATGATTCTTGAGCACTCTCTGAACCAGAACTGACTACATATAAGGGAGATGAATTTTGGCTTATTGGGACATTACGAAACATGATTTTTTCTTATTTCAAACTAATTCAATATTGTTCAACGTGTTGACACATCCTATTTCTTACTTTATCTAGACTTAATGTATTTTAGCTCCTTTTTAAGTCCGTCCCTCAAAACGTAAAACCGGAATACTCATAGAATGACCTGGTTGACCGTCAGTTCTTTCATCTATTTGCCAAAGCCCTTTTTTTCAGGCACAGCTTGAGGTATCAATTAATATCGAATGCAGAGGTCTATAAATTTCAAGTTTTTTGGTTCACACAACAAAAAACGCACAACAACTTAAAAGCATATCTACTCATCACGAAAACCTAACATATACTTTCGGTATGAACGTAAATCTGATCACGAAAACCCAACATATACTCTTGGTATGAACGTAAACCTGATCACGAAAACCTGACATATACTTTCGGTATGAACGTAAACCTAATCACGAAAACTTAACATTTTTTCAGTCGATCTACAATCTTGAAAGTCGATTAAAGGAAGGAAAATTTAAAAAATCCACAATTTCGTATTATGTGGAATTATATCTTTTTGATATACGCCTGTGAAAGCTATAGTAGGCCATATTTCTTCATTTATACCATAGTTTTAGTTTTTGATGATTAATGAGCATCAAATCCTCTAAGTTGGTCCACCTACAATCTTTAAAATAACATAATGAAAAGTTTTATAGTACAAGCAAAGGAAGAAATCCAAATATCAATCATTTCTAATTCCATGTGGAAGTATAAATTTTTTAAATTTGCACCTGTGGGAGATAAAGTAGACAATACATTTACGTTCCGAAAAATTAAAAATGTATAAATAGTTTAATGAAGATACTATGTACAATTAAATGCTTGTAAATACCCAAATTTGTAGGAAAACTTCATAATTTAAGTTCTACTAGTGCTTGGCACACTTTTCTTTCTATGGCAATGAAATTCCGGAACTTCATCTAAATTGCTAAGTAGTTTTTAGGTGATCTAAGTACAAAAATAAAAAAACGGGCTATTGCCCGCAATACTGCCTGTATGAATTTTTGGCTAAGATGGCAGATTTTTTTCTGATACATACCCGTTTTTTCTGAACATAGCAAAACCTTTAACTTATTTATACTCAGTAACAACCTGCAGGTTTTGGACTTTTGAGACTTGTGAATAATAAATTGAAAATATACGTTGCGTTATATGGTGTTGTTTATATTTTATATGTTTATATATACTATGTTGGTTATATATACTATGTTTATATTTTTGAGAAAATGAGATCGAGTCTCATCCTACAGAAACAAAACTATTGCTCTTGTATGAATGCTCATTCCAACCATTAATTACGTCGCAACCAAGTTTTATGAAAATCTATACAGCTATTGTGCATAACCATTAACAATAATCCAAATATACTTTTCGTGGCAATACTATTGCACCCGGAAAAACCACGGGTAAATAGTCTTTTTATTATGCACATGGCAAAGATGACAGTGATTTGTTAATTGGTTGTAAAATTATTTGGTAACAAACATCCAAAACTTTAAAACTTTCGCGTTTACAATATTTGATTTTTCGACGTCTTATGAAGATAACAAGATCAAATTTTTTTAGATGAATTGTATTTAAATAAACGGTCTTCTGTTCAATTTCTGTAGCCTTTTGAATAAATTTACAAAATTTATATTCTATATAATAATTTAAAAAAAAGATTTCATTTTCGAAAATTAGTTCCTCATTTATTCAATACACAGTTTGAACTTTTACAGTAGTATCCATAAATATATATATATGTATATATATATATATATATATATATATATGTATATATATATATAATAAATGTCTAATTAAATCGCGACAGCGAAATGTATACGTTGACTTGTACATATAAAACTTACAACAGACAAAATAGCACAATCTTAAATATTGCAATACAATTTTAAGGATTTGAGAAACCTCTAACGCTATTTAATTTGATTCGTTAAATGGCAGAAAATTCTACGTGTCTCTGAACGCAACTTGTCACGGCAGTTAGTTGAAAGCGAGTGCATATTTAAGTATAATTATTAAAATTCAAGACAATAAACTTAACATGCTCTTACTAATTTTAAAATAAATTGTCAGTCTTATTATACGGCAATACACTGTTATGCTAGTAACTTAATCGATTTCGTGGAAAAAAGTAAAAATTTAGAATTTAAAATTTTCTAAATTTAGGATCTTTTGGGAATAGGTAATTAATAATAAAATACAAAATTCATAAGTCATCTTACATTACGTATATCAACTTTAATATACGAACTCATTACGTTAGAAAAAAATTAAATACATATTTTGACCCTATTCCCAGTTTATTTGAAATTACACCTACTTATGAGTTACCGAGATGATATTCAATCCTCATCACTAATAATTGGAGGGTTTCCGAATTTTGCGCGTTAATAAAATAGAAGAACGACAGGTTATATCCCAAAGAATGAAAATTATATTACGATAGTAGCGAAAAAAGAGAAAACGATCACCTGGATTTATATACTCACACTTCGATCATTAGGTGATTATGTTACCGGGGCTCTTCTTTTCTGTGTTTTAAAATTTTATTAAAAGACACTTCATTATATTTAACTTAACAATATAGCCAATGTTTATATAACAACAGTAATCCATTCCCCTTTTCCCGGGCGATAAATCTGAATTTTGTTTTGATGGCTTTTATTAATTGTTTACTTTTAATTCATTGCCGTTAAGTTATTTATTCGCGCTTTAATCGGATATATAACTGTACAACAGTCTCATAACACAAAGATACTTACGAGAAACGATCTTTTGTAGTTAGTTAAATTTAGAATTATTGTTACTTAAATGTAAAATGTTAATAATTTTGTCGAGGCACTTCTTACTTTTATATAGATAGTCATGTATAATTCTTTAAACATAATTTTGACGTACACAAACACAGTATAATGATGTATCTACGTACAGTTTTATTTTGTAATTCAAAAATAATTCTGTGACCATATTTTTATCATTTAGTCATAATAGATCATTTCTAATAAATACGGAAAATTATGGAAACACATTCATTTCTCTTCAACAGAACGTCTTTCTTAACATTTTTTCTTTCTATTTTACTTTCCTTTTCGCTTAAGAGAGATAACATTATTATTTTACCTGAAGTAAAATACAATGGTAATATTATTGTAAAGATTATAGGAATTAAGTACACTTTCTGAATCCACTAGATATCTACTTATTTGTAAATTTTACTCCTGCTATAAATCGTACACTGGTGCCGTAATCTTAATGTTTTTTAAACTAAAATAATAACAAATTATTCATTAAATTTTGATGCGTGAAATTAAATTATAAAATCTCTACGAGTATATTCAGTGAACTGCACATTCTTATTTGTTCTGCCTTAACACTTTCATAAATCGCACATAGCTTAAAACTCAATTAATGTTTAATCCATTTCTTAAGTTAACATTATAAATGGTGCAATATCACATAATAATATATTACATTAAGCATAAATAAGCACATGATCTTCAAAACAAATGTTCCCTATCACAAAGAACGACCTACCACCTAAAACTAGTGAATAAAATTTAATTAAAACAATCCATTGAAACTACGCATCATATTTAGAAATATAAGTCACATCCACTGTCAAAACCATACCCAGCGCTACTGAGTTGGGCATGGTTACAAAGTCGAAAATTAATTACCAGCCGCCGCCAAATATACAGTTATGTCACCCAACACCCACTCATAGGCGGTTTCGCGACGAGAACTTCCTGGGCGGACAGCGACGCGAGCGAGCAGCGGAAATGCCCAAAGTTTCCTTTTGTGGGACATCTAACTTGATTTGCGACTACGCTTTTCAACAATGACGGTAGCTCGCCTGACGGCAAAGTTTGTGTGCGCGTGGTTTTATATCTACGTCGTCTGGTATTAAACGTACTAATTCCACCAAAAATATTTGATACAAATGGAATAAGGTAGTCTATACGGGAAGTATCTATAAAATTTGTGCAAGAAAAAATAAATTGGATTCTTTCACGATTGTATTAATTTCGCCTAATTCTATTTGTGTAAAATCGGATATAAATATCACTGTTTAAAGAAAATCTTGTAATATTAACATTGTCTCGCTGCATTGGTATTAAGACTAACATAACTTTTGGCTGCCATTTTATTTTTCACCTGTGATCATTGGCACTGTGCAGAGATGCAATTTAATCATTGTATATTATTATAAGAAAAACATTGACCCCAAGTTATTCACACATTTTAGTTATGCCTCGTTATGTAATAGTGTTATATAAAGGATCCCACGGCCGAGTTTTCTCAACCGTTAACTTATTTATTCGCGCTTTAATCGGATACATAACTGTACGATAGTCTCATAACATAAAGATACTTATGAGAAACGATATTTTATAGATAGTTTAATCTTATAATTATTATTACATAAATGTTAAATAGTTTACAACTTTTGTCGAGTTACTTTTTACTTTTATGTAGATTATCATGTATAATTCTATAAACATTATTTTTACGTATCTAAACACAGTATATATGACGTATCTACACACAGTATACTGACCTATCTACGAAAAGTTTTATTTTGTAATTCAAAAATAATTCTGTGACCAGATTTTTTATCATTTAGTCATAATTTATGACTTGTAATAAATAGAGGAAAATTATAGAGACATATTCGTCTCTCTTCAACAGAACGTCCTTCTTAATATTTTCTCTTTCTACCTCACTTTCCTTTTCATTTGGAAGAGATAACATTATTACTTTCTGGAGAAGAATACGATTGATTTCTGGAGAAGAATATTATTGTCAAAATTCCAGGAATTAAGTGCACTTTCTGAACTTTCTAGATATCTACTTATTTTTAAATTTTACTACTACTATAAATCGCAGACTGGTGTAATAATCTTAATGTTATTGAAACTAATATAATAATAAACCCATTAAATATTCATTAAATTTTAGTGTGTGAAATTCAATTATAAAATCCAAACGAGTATATTCAGCAAACTACACATTTTTACTTGACCTGCCTTAACACTTCATAAATCACACATAGCTTAAAACTTAATTAATGACTTAATTCATTTCTTAAGTTAACATTATAAATGGTGCAATATCATATAATAATATATTACGCTAACCATAGATAAGCACATGATCTTCAAAACAAATGTTCCCTACTACAAAGAACGACCTAAGACCTAAAACTAGTGTTTAAAATTTAATTAAAACAATCCGTTCGAACTACGCATATCATATTTAGAAATATAAGTTACATCCACACAGTCAAAACCATACCCAGCGCTACTGTGTTGGGCACGGTTACAAACTCGAAAATTAATTACCAGCCGCCGCCAAAGATATAGTCATATCACCCCACGTCCACTCATAGGCGGTTTCGCGACGTGAACTTCCTGGGCGGACGGCGACGCGGGCGAGCAGCGGAAATGCCCAAAGTTTCCTTTTGTGGCACATCTAACTTAATTTGCGACTACGCTTTTCAACAACGACGGTCGCTCGCCAGACGGCAAAGTTTGTTTGCGCATGATTTTACGTCTGCGTCGTCTGGTATTAAACGTACCAATTCCACCAAAAATATTGAATACAAATGCAGTGTATATGGGAAGTATTTATAAAATTTGTACAAAAAAATAAATTGGATTGTTTCTAGTTTGCATTAATGTCGCTTAAATATATTTGTGTAAAATCGGATATAACCACCACTTTTTAAAAAAATCTGATAATATTAACGTGTCTTAATACCAATGCAGCAAGCATTGGTATTAAGACAAAAATTATGTTATTTTTGACTGCCATTTTATTTTTCAACTGTGATTTTTGCTGTTATTTTATATATCTATTTTATATATCTTATCTTTTATATATCTTATTTTATATATCGTTACTGTGAAATTGTACAGAACAGAAATCGGAGACTATTTGGAAAGTCTGCTAAATTTTTAGATTTATAAATAATAGTCTATATTACAAAATTAGTAAAAATCCCTTGACTCATGATCAGGTGGACACAACGGGCGATGGAGAATTACGAGATGTAAATTCCACAACTATAAACCGATCTACTGTACTATATGTGGTTACGCATTGCCATTGTCTCGTTCGTTTAATTGTGCTCCTCCGTCATTGTTTCCCATCCATGGAAGGCAATATCTTTTACGTAATGTCATTCCAGTTGATATAACCATGTAGTTTAGGCAACGTCAAAATCGTGCTGGCCTGCAGATGTAAGGCATGAAAGGTAATAAAAGACTTCATTAGGAGACTCCATGTCTTGGTTAAATGCCGCATTATATATTTTCTGCAAATATTCTAGCCCGAAAAGATATCTATCGGAGACTTTTTAAAACTATGGGTGAAAATTCCGATCAAGTGCCAAATAAAATACCGCAAGTGCAACTGTATTAACTAGATGCCCTAAAAGAATGACATCCATATTTCTAACATATTTTAAATTGGAACTCTTAACGCAAAGAAACGTGTCTACCTGAGTCAAAACTAGACGCGAAAGACATTGGCAAGACCTCAAGTAAAGGGAACTGAGATCTCTAAGATCAATCAGCATGGGGAAGCACCGTGGATGCTTGTTATCTTTGCAAGGGGATATAAAAAATAAAAAGCAAGTACTTGCGTAGTTAGTGGCCCGTACTACAACTTTTTGCGGATATAAAACATAGCTTATGCATTGCAGTACTTATAATTTTCTTTCATTCTAATTTAAAATATATTTTATTTTTAAGAGATATTATAGAAAATAATTATAAAAGTTGACCTTAAAGAAATAATTGAAGTATGTTTGATCTCTCGCTTTAATGTACTTTCATTTGACACCATGAAAAAACTGTTTATGCCTCTTCCTTCACCTCCGAAACTTCAACTTCTACTTTTCATAATTTACTTCTCTAAACCTATCACTATTTACATAAAGTTACAATTATTTGCGTTAAACGATTCCTGAAAAAAAAATGTCCCTGATACACGAAGTAATTCTGTAATATTCTATTAGTATCATTCTGATACGCATCACTTAATAACATACATAAAACATTGCTAATATTGCCGAAAAGTTTATTTATTTTGTGCCTGTTAGCGTTGCGTATCTGTATGGTAACAATAGTTTCACAAAATCTAAACAGAAACAAAATAAAAAAAGATGAAATGAATAACTGATTCTGAAATCGTGAGGAGGTGGTTTAAAATCGAAATGTCTTCAACAAATTTTGAATTTGACACCAAGTCAAAGATAAAACAAGCAAGTTGGCCAACATGAAGGGGCAGACTATATAAAGATCTTCACACACCAAAATTGATATTCGAATCCGTTAACTTTGACTGGCATGAGAACCAAATTATTTTATATTTATAACATTATTCATAATTATTATGGTTTGAAAATAACTTACATCATAACTCTTAAAAAAAATTTAATAACCATACACTAAATTACGGTTTCGTACTTACATATGAAAATAAAGTACATAATATTGAACCAAACATGTTAAATTAAACAGTATTGTTAATTAAATTTCCCCGTTATGCATCGCTCAGTATTTAAAGTATTTTCTTCATTTCCTACATTTTTACAGTATTTTCTTCGTTTCCTAAATCCTATCCTTTAATTAAACAAAAAGCGTCCACGGTCCTTTACCAAGCCGTTCGATCCTGGATATTATACTTCATCCATTCCGAATCTTACAGATACCCTCTACTCCTTTCCAGCAAAGTCCATCAACGGGCCTAATTCAGAAGAGTAATGATTCCTCTTCCCTCAAGGGGTCGCTTCTAAAGCCTGTTTAGCAATATACGTGGATTCCTTATGGAACATATGGTGAATCCAAGTTTCATATGCTATATTTTATTTGGCACTCAATTAATCTAGACAATTCATGATGCGTTAACGTCTGCAGTTTCTCTTGTCTTAATATGATATTTTCTAAATAGGTAAATTGGTAGACGCATTTCCGTTTTCAAACTCAAAGCTTTAATTTAATATACACGGTACATCCATATGACCATTATTTATACGACCTCGAGCTGTCTACATGCGAATAGTGAAATTCATTATTAATTAAAATTGCCAACTCTACGTTGTACCGATTACGATCCTAAAACGCCTCTGTCTTCACGCGAATGTGTAATTAAATAAACGCATTACGCAAATACGTTTCTAACAATTAAGATTGTACAATTTAACTGTTTATTTACTTTTAATCAATATGCGTGTCTATCAGTGTTAAAGTTACTTAAGACCATTTTGCAAACTTCAAATAACTGTGCTAAAAATATTAGTTAAAACGAGAGATATAATTTAATTTAATGAAAAATACCTATTGACATAAATAACTTTCTTAGGTTGCATTGTACAATACGGATCGTCGAAGATGGTATCAGCGGTATCTGGTGATAAGTTATTTACATTTAATTTGATTACCGTTTATTATTTTTTTCATATGAAGTCTCCATAGTGTACATATTTAATCGATCAAAATTATTTATCCACAATTAAATGAAACTACGTGATGTAGTATTATTTCTACTTTCTTTAAGTTCTTTACCACGACCTAGGTTTCGTTGTATTACAACATCTTCAGGTGGGCTATTAGCAAAGATATAATGCTACATCACGTGGTTTCATTTAATTGTGAATAATGCGATCTTTGCTTATATCCCACCTGAAGATGTTGTAATACAAGGAAACCTAGGTCGTGGTAAAGAACTTAAAGAAAGTAGAAATAATACTACATCACGTAGTTTCATTTAATTGTGAATAATGAATTTCTACAAAATTAACGCCAAATATATTCAATATTATTTATAATGCCTATACATCGTATAGTGTATCGTTGATTTATCTTTTTTTACAAAAATTGATCATCCCTAACCTTTAAATGTGCAGTCTTATGTAAAATTAAATCTCTTAAGTGAAAAATAGCCCTTGGCAGCATTTTGGTAACATTTGTTGTGTCTCATACTTTTGAGAATTTTATCAATATTTCCACTCATGATAAAATACCTAAAATTTGCTAGAATATACCGATAGGTACAATTTCAAAGTGTATATATAAGGCGAATATATAAAAACATAATGTATTCCTTATATTGCAATAAAGAAATATGTAAATAAGCTGCTTGTCTGTTAGAATACTGATAAAATACTTAACATGTGCTAGAACATACTGATAGGTTCAATTTCAAAGTGTATATATAAGGGTAAAACATAATTTGGATAGGGTATTGCTTATATTGTAATAAATAAATATGTAAATAAGGTGCTTATCTGTTAAAATGCTGATTCTTGTGTAAATTTTCGTGAATAATTTTTGGAGATATCATTCCCTATGATAAATTTTTCATCTTGTATTAGTTAATGCATAATTTATCATTCCTAACCTTTAAATGTGCAGTCTTATATAAAATTAGATGTTTTAAGTGAAAAATAGCCCTTAACAGCATTTAGGCAACATTTCTTGTGTCTCATACTTTTAAGAGTTTTATCAATGTTTCCACTCATGATAAAATACCTAACATGTGCTAGAACATACTGATAGGTTCAATTTCAAAATGTATATATAAAGCTAAAACATAATTTGGCTAGGGTATTGCTTATATTGCAATAAATAATTATGTAAATAAGCTGCTTGTCTGTTAGAATGCTGATTCTTGTGTGAATTTTCATGAATGATTTTTCGAGATATAATTATCTAAGATGAATTTTTGTCTTGTATTAGTTAATGCTTTTCCTAAATTGTCTTCTAATAAGTAGTATTATATTCATTTGATTTAAAGGATAATACTCGTAGTTATACAAAAATATTATCAGAAATATTAGATATAAATTTCTTCTGGGCTATGGATATATTGGAAAGCTGAATTCAAATTAGTATTACTAATGTAACCTTAATCGAGAACAAGTTAAGTCTTTCATGCTATATGAAAAAACTATAGTAAATAAAGAAGTTATATTTCTTGTGAGGTGTTGATGTCTTGAAAAGCTGAATTCGAATTAATATCACTAAAGTAACCTTACACGAGAACAAGTTGAGTCTTGTATGCTACGTGATAAAAAAAACAACAGTAAATAAATCAAGCTTTCAGCTCGACTCAACTTTTTTCTCCATGTCCCAAAACCTATTATGTTAAGCAAGCCGTAATCTGACCTAATAACAAAAACCTCCATTCACTTTTGTTATTCAATACCTATACGAATACAAACAAACAGACGAATACAAAAAAAACCAACCTCGTTTTTGTTTCAAAAACAAATGTCAGGGTTGAACCATCTTTTGCCTCAACGAATATCTAGTGAAATATTATCTAAATTACTTCTGAATATAACAGCACGCTTTATTATGCTATATTTGTATCGTGCTTCAATTATTAAAATATTAATTCAATAAGAATTTTTGTGATAAAATATTGTGGTTCTTATCACATTCCTTTAATTTACCAGATATTCAAAGAAAATAATAGAATTTATGCCAATAGGACAGTTACATTAATTTAAAACGAAAAAAACATTTCAGTATATAATACTTTTTTGATATCCTTTATCAAATTATATGAAAATTTCGTAATCATGAAAATCAGTGATAAATCTCAACCTACTCATAGAATATCCTTCAGTCGCAAGCGATCCATAGGATAAGCTTGACGTGTCTATATAAGTACCCCAAAAAAATAAAAAAAAGATCAATTGAAGGAAACTTCTACGCATTTTAACATGCTAAATGAAACTATATTTTGATTAACACATTACAACCAAAATAATAAAATCATCACTATTTTCATTCGGTTGGTACGATAACAATATAGAACCATACAAATTACATCCTGGTGTTATTATCCTCTATTTTATTGTGTATCTTATTAAATACTTAATAAATGTATTGCTATGTCAATGTAATATTTTCTATACCAATGTTCTGAATAACTCTTCCAATGCAAAAGTAGAACAACGAAGATTAAAATGGAATAAAGATACAAAAATATTTATGATAATAAAGTATTACATACCTGAAAACTACCCCATATCCATAATTCGTTTTTAGGGTTCCGTTAAAAGAGTTTTAGATTTCCGAAAAAAACAAAACACTTATAAAATAACTCAAATGTGTATTTATAGAGAAATGACAACCTCTGTCAAATCCATTTTTTTTAACTGTCTGATGTAAAAACATAAAAGTTGTCACAGAAATAAAGCATGCTAATCCGCATTCTTAATAGTAAGCCCTGCAAAACATTGGTATGGAATGTTACGTAATTTTTGTTATATGTTGTCGGATATTAATTAAAATAGCTCGTTAAAGAGATTCATAAACTACATTTTCCGAATTTTTATATCATACTTCTAAACATGTCGCTAAAAAATCGATTAAAAAATTTGCTTGTCTATCTGTATGTATACTTAATGGTATATGGCACATAGGTGCCCGCAATATTTCCAATATGCAGGAAAAATCCGCCTACTGAAATTTAGAAATGGATGCTGGATTCGTTGGTCTTTTGCATTTCTAGATATAGCTAATAATTTGTATTCTAATTTCAAAATTTTAGGGCAATAAACCATTCTTTCTATCAAAATAATAATTCAAGGCAACATATTCATTCCGACTACTTAAACAATATTAAAATCGTCCTTTGATTAATCTAGTATCGTTTTCCCACTTCCATTCTTCATTAATTTCATTTCCACTTCATTATTTTTTTCTGTCACTACAATAACGAAGCTCCGAAATTGTTTAATGTATTATTTATCGGTTTGTACTTCAAATTTATCCATTGTTTAACTACCATTTATCTATATGTTAAATACGTCGACTAACATTATTAACTTTAATATTTAATTCATTTTCTTTACATCCCATAAACAACCAACTACAAATGTATATCAATAAATTATGTAACTCTTATATAAAGAACATATCCGTTATTTTCATTACTCTACGACAATTTAATTTATAATAAAATTGTAACAGAGTGAATTCTACATACGGAAAATATTTAAAAAAAGTGATTGATTAAACGTAAAAAATGAGAAAGGAAGCCGGAAAACCTGTTTTTACAATTTTTCTCCCTCTGTCTGTACCTTAATCTGTTCGTCAATCATGCGAAAGCTACTAAGCGGATTTTGATCAATGTTGGTTTGGTAATAGTTTACACTCAAGAGCAACATATGAGATAAACAAATTCTCATAACTTTTTTATTTCGAATTTCACGCGATCGAAATCGTAGATACAGCTAATCGCAAATAAATTAATTTATTATATGTTAATACATAGCATTAAAGATTATATTTTTAATTAACTAACTCTGTCAGTAGTTAAAATTCATCGCCGACATCATCGAGGCTACACTTTTAATAAATAAAAGTTCACACATTGCAATTACGTACAACCAGTATTCGAAGCTTTAAACCCGCGTGACATGAAAGCTAACAAACACGACGCGACAGAGAGACGTGTCAAACAAAGTTTAGCAATAAGTTCGCGATGAGACCAGCTACTGCCGGGCATAATGGAAAAGTTCACAGACAAATCTCACAAAAGCGAATAAAGAAAATGCGTATCAATGTCGCGCACTTCCTTCCTCGCCGTTTGAGTTTCGCCAGACGTGTATTTTTCACGTATGACGTCTTGCGGATATTCTTTTGTGGTTTCTGCTTCGCCGCAGCATCGTAACGTAACTCTTGTTTGTGTGTATGCTTCGTGGTAAGATAAACGAATCTGACATCTCTCGAGAATATTTTTGAAATTGAAAAACCGATTGCTTTATTAGAATCTTGCACCGCGATCTACTCGTACGTCAAGTTTCGTTTTCTCCCAGTATGGTAACAGGTATTCTGAAAGTAATTGAAAACTCTGTCTCTGCTAAAAGGTAATTTAATATTTTTTTTGTTTTATGTATCTCTTGTTTATGTATAAATATTTCTTTGTAATCATTTTTAAATTACGTAATACATATTTTTTCTAATACACTTAAAAATTAATGAACTAAAAACTAAACGGAATAAAGTAGTAAAATAATTTGTGATTTTTACATAATCAACACTTCCGTAACTTTTAACTGCAAATCTTTTCGTTATCAGAATAATTATACATATCTCTTATTACTTCTGAGATACTCAAAAATTCAACCGGACTGATTTTGAATTATCTATGAATAAATAAAAAAATCAAATAATTTTCCTTAAAAGTATATAAATCTGCATTGCATTTTATATAAATCTGCAGTGGTTTTTGCATTGCATTTTATATAAATCTGCAGTAGTTTTATATAAATCTGCAGTTGTTTTTGTTTATAGTGATTTTTGTTATAATTTGTCTAATGACATTTCTGATTTTACGATTAAATTATGGCCATCAATAGTTCATTGAAAGAGAAAATGAGAGATATGCACGTACTACGAAAATTTTTAAACAAATTAATATTTTTTCTCGAAATAAACAACGAAAATATAAAGTTACAAAAAAATATCCTAGGAAATATCTCTTACTTATATTTTAATCTTATTGAAATTTATAAAAAAACCTTGAAAGGTGAGCAGTTTTAACGATCGAAAATATGAAACTAGGAGGAAATACCAAAAATATGTCAGTATTGAGAGATAAGCCGACGCATAGTTTAGGTCCATCGATAAAAAACTAGAAGAGTCCTATCCAATGCCTTTATCAGTAAGGGCCCTTTATAATGACGATTTATTATAGCTAATAATGACGATTTATTATAGCTTATTTATAGCTAATGAAATTAAATAAATTGTTGGAAACTATGGAACAATGCCTAGGATACACATTTTGTACCTATATCTGTTGACAAATAAGTGAAATTAGAGTGTTGCTTTTGATATTGCTTGGATTGACTTTTCTTTACAAGAAAATTAAACAAACATGCCTTTTAGCGGTTTCCAGATTATTTACTGAATTTTCATCACTTTAATAAATACAGCTGTTTCCGAAATGGTGTATTTCACAATACATGATAATATATTGGTACATGGGAGTGAAACCGGCAGCAGGAGTGATGGCCTAGTAATTTATATTAATATAACACTAGGATTCACATTTGTCTATTGTTATTCAATTCTTATAGAATAAATATAAGATGAGAAGCACTTTACCCCAATTCATCAGTGAAACCGCGAATATGAGGAATACTTTTATGCTGTTCCTAATTTATTTATCTCAAAGGCAATTTTCACCAAAAATTAGTATATTCATACATTCTTTAAAAAGATTACGTTTAAAAAGCGACTTTACAAAAAATCGCAAAACCTCCGGCAATAACAAATTATCTTCCGCATCGCGATCTTATTCCGTCGTACATACACGTTTATGGCTAACAGTCACATTACACAACCCTTATCAAACACGCCCCCGGGGCTCAGCCCCGCACGCTCCATCCTAATGATCGCGTTAGCCCTTTCGGCTCGGTAATTGTAGACTTTGTTTTTAAAACCGACCGCCGCCGACGTTTCGAGTAATTGGACGCTTATTTTTTCACGTTACGGGGGAGCGATTTGGCCGAGAGGCAAAGTCCATACGAGAGCACACAAAGCACTGCTCAAGCACGCGTGAAATGACCTTTTGCTGCCAACTAACGTTGGAAAAATATAACTCGCCGCGCGCACAGCCAACGCTCCGTACTCCCCGCAGCCACAGCTCGTGCTAACATCCGCTCGCAGTATTGTTTATTGCATTACAATCGAATGTTTTGTAAACACATTCTGTAGTAACCATTTATACATTTTAGGATTTAGAAACCTTTTAAAGTATATATGTTAAATACGATATAAATCAATTCTCATATACCCCATGATAATGACTTATTATTAAAATAAAACAAAAAAATTAAAATTAGTTTAAATATAAAATAAAATCCACAATTAAATGAAACGACCTGATGTAGTATTATTTCTACTTTCTTTAAGTTCTTTACCATGACCTAGGTTCCGTTGTATTACATCATCTCCAGGTGGTCTATTAGCAAAGATTAACTCTTAGGAACATCTAACAGCATTTATATGTTTCAAACACAATAGCGGAAGCCGGGTTTGTGTGAGTTTTCCCACTGCTTATATTAGTGAGTTTATTGTAGGGGAGTGGTGTAGGTTTTATTATATTTCCGAGAGTTATACGATATACCAGTATTTTAGTGAGGGTAATAAATTCAATTGTTTTTATCACACTAGTTTCATTTCATAGAATAGTTTCATTTAATTGTGAATAATGAATTTCTACAAAATTAACGCCAAATATATTCAACAAATAAAATAAAATGTAATATGTCAGTATATTTTATGCCGATACAAATACAAAAGAAGTTATGTTAGCTTATGAAAGTATATATTATAAATCATGTCAATGATACATATTTAATCATCTGTGCATGTTTAAATAAAATTGGATAATAGACTTTTTTAGCAATTTTATTGTGAAAACGTGCTATGAATGCATTTTGTTTCAAGAGATTTTTACATAAAAATTGTGAACGATTAACTTATTAATATTATTAAATTTTTTTGAACATATATTTTATGCAATAGTCGAATATACGGCGAAATATTGTAAAATTGAAGGCTTGTAACAAGCAATCAATAGAAATTGGTCATATACATTCTGGAAACGCTTTAAAATTTCATTGTCATATAATTAAATCACAAATTATTTTATGTAATTATACGTGTTTATTTTGTGTAACTCAAATATAATTCTGCGATGCAATTTCGCAACCTAAATGTAATAGTTTTTTTGCAGATTTTTATATATACATTCACACATAATTTTAAAGTATCTATATTTTTTAAAGTTTTCACTGTATATTTTTTAGTACACTTCAACACATTTCATTCGTATTGTCACAATTATAAAAATATATTATATACCAATTTGGACAGTATAAGACAAACCGTAACACAAATTTCAATTCGATAAATATCTTTTGTGTCTAAGTGTAAAAAAACCTTCCTCTTCATAAAATTAGTGCCTTATAGAAATACTTACATGTAGCTTGCCCTGAACATCTAATATAGATACATCATATGTATATATATATATATATATATATATGTGTGTGTGTGTGTGTGTGTGTATATATATATATATATATATATATATATATATATATATATACAGAGTGTTTTTTAACTGTGACATTTTGGGGAAATTCAAAACCATAGCAGATAGAAAGAAAGTGTATTAAGTACCATTTGTTCTTTTCCACTTCTCATCCCATTTCCTTACTAATTCTTCATTTTCAATGACCGAAGGCCAGAAACAAAAGCACGTAGACACCTATATTAGTGCTAGGGGTGTTAAATTTGAACCAAATAAATACGTCACTATATTCATTCTTCGTATTAATATGTCTCTATAAATCCTGCTATAATGATGTTTATCAGAATTGGTCAAATCACTTGCATTTTGCAGACTTTAAATAATCTTACCCTTAGCTTTTATATAATAATACCCTTAGCGCCTTGCTCTATCCAAAAAGCACAGCAAACTATTTGTAAAATGTAAAAAAATATATGAAAAGTTAAAACAGTTGTGTGATTCTTTAATACCTGAGTCAACCATGACTGTTACGTTATACATGTGCATAAAAATAATAAAAATTTGGCAAATCGCTCAAAACATTAATGGCCATAACTCATAAACAACTCTATTAACATAATTGTTTACCAACAAAAGTTTCTAAAATGTCAGTCATTAATTTGAGAGAAAGAGAAAGTAGGACAAATTTTCTCGAAGTATGACAAATAAATACCTCCATTAACTTATTTGATTTAACATCATGCCATCTAGCAGATGGAAAGTAAAATATTCTATAACGAACCGAACTGAACATAAAAAGCAAAATTAAACATTCTAAAATTTTTTTTTAAAAATGTCGTAATTGAAAAATAATTAAATATTTTTTTTGAAAACTCCCCGATTAAAAGAAATTAAGAACGCATTAATACAACAAAGAACACATTTACAATTAAGAACACCATTTGTGAAAACACCCAGGAGGATATTCAAAAAAAATTTTATTTTTACAAATAAAATTCGAGCTCGTAAATTCAAAAAAAATTCACACCTTTTAATTTCTTTAGAAAAAAATTAAGTTTGAAAGGTTCTTAGAATTTTTTTTTATCTTTTTATATCTTAAACCATATTATATTTTTGGAATAATATATTCCCAACAGAACACACAAATAATCGTATATTACAATGTCAATGAAACATACAACGAAAGCGATGACTTCGTTTCTTATATGAAGGAATTATTTACTTAAACAAGGGTATTTCAAAATAGTATTCATTACAAAATGAGAGATCATTAGCCCACAATTATTTGTTATGATATAATCGACGAATATATAAGCAGTTCCCGTATAAACAACGAAGAACATGGCACGCAGCAGCAAATAACTTTATAAGCGTAAACATTACTATAAGCATAAACATTACATTTTTGGAATAATATATTCCCAACAGAACACACAAATAATCGTACATTACAATGTCAATGAAACAAACAACGAAAGCGATGACGTTTCTTATATGAAGGAATTATTTACTTAAGCAAGGGTATTTCAAAATAGTATTCATTATAAATGATAGATCATTAGCCCACAATTATTTGTTATGAAATAATCGACGAATATATAAGCAGTTCCCGTATAGACAACGAAAAACATGGCACGCAGCAGCAAATAACTTCATAAGCGTAAACAATACTATAAGCGTGAACATTACATTTTTGGAATAATATATTCCCAACAGAACACACAAATAATCGTATATTACAATGTCAATGAAACAAACAACGAAAGCGATGACTTCGTTTCTTATATGAAGGAATTATTTACTTAAGCAAGGGTATTTCAAAATAGTATTCATTATAAATGATAGATCATTAGCCCACAATTATTTGTTATGAAATAATCGACGAATATATAAGCAGTTCCCGTATAGACAACGAAAAACATGGCACGCAGCAGCAAATAACTTCATAAGCGTAAACATTACTATATGCACAATATAAATTCAACAATATATGTAGCATAAAAAAAACCATTAGACGTCTAAGAATATAGAGTGTTCTTCTCATGAAGAATATTCCTTAAAACAATCTCGAATTGCCAAACAATGCCAGGGTAACAAAAAACAAACATATTCTAAATTATATTTCTAATAAAAGGCAAGGAATATTAGGCAATTTAGCAATATGTGATTTCCTCAACAAGTGTTTTTTTTTATCACATAGTGACAATTAGCAAATGTAATTTAATAGTACCGTTTCTGGTTAAAAATACTTGATAAAAGCTATCGTTTCAAAACTTTTTGAAATATCCGATTAGACATAAACATTTAAACAGATTTAAGTGCTGAAATCTGACAAATGACGCGACTAAATATAAAAAAAAATAAGACATTCATATTTCATTGCATTTTATATCCAACCATATCCAATTCGATGACAATGAAAGGTATGGCAAAAAATGCTATTTTCGTATTTTCACTTCACTTCTAGACATACCTAAAGCAAGCAACTTACAAAATTTTTATAAATCAGTGAGAAATCATTATATTATATAGTTATAACGGTCCTGTTCATATCAACATTTTATTATTTATTACAGACACCATGAAAACAAAGTAATCAATTGTAAACAAAATGTACCGGGATTTTTCTCCTCCAAATATAGGAGGAACATGATTATATTTGGTATTTTAGCCAAGCTACAATTTTATATGATACTATATTATATCTACGGCCATTTTGGAGTAAATGCAGGACTGTAGATGTCTCAAATTTCCAAATATGAAAATTGATTTGAAATTTCAATGACTACTGTTTCCCTTTCAGTACTATCTAAAATATAATTCCCCTTTTGATCTATATATTTATAGTTTCTCTTTATCGTTTAATTCATTGTTATGTATAATTATCCCCAACACGTCTTTGAAAAAAACGAAAATATTTTATATATTATATATTTCAAAAATATCTATCATAAATATGTGCATAATACATTCATTTTCCACACAAATATCTATCAAAGATATATATCATAAATACGTGCATAATACATTAATTTGCCAAATAACACTGCAAATCGAATTTCCATCTGTGTGTTAAACGTCCGGCTATTATTATTATACAAGCCTTTCTATATACACAAAATTACAGAAAAGTATTGAGGAAAATGTAAGATAAACCAAAAATGTACATAACCAGACATTTTTCATATTCGTTGAAGCCATTTGAATCACAACTCACAATACATTTTACACACTAATACATGCTTCATAACTAGCAATTTATTTATTTAATTATATATATATATATATATATATATATATATATATATATATATATATATAATTGATATTGTAAGGTGAAGAAAACGAATCAAAACAAGATGAAGGACCAATAAAATTTTTTATTAAGTTTTATATGAAGCGACCTTTAGTATAAGTGTTCAGTCAAAAAATTTGTATCTAATTTTTTTTTACACTTGGACAGATAAATATTTTTCCTAAAAACTGTTTAAGAAAATTTATTTATTTACAGATTTATTGTACACAATTGATAAATATACCGGACTTATTGATACAAGAGGAATCTCTTACAGCCAACCAAAATATCAATCCAGCCCCAGCAACATCAATCCAGAACGGACGAGAATCGAATCTGGGTTTCCAAGATATGCCGCGCCATCAGAGTCTGCAAACTCGTAATTAACACACCACGGCGACGACGAAAATGAGAAATAATTGCTTATAGAAATTAGGTTATGAAGAACCACGTAATTTAATTTACTTCTGAAATGAACATAAGAATATATGTATAAATTGCGGCCTCTTCATAAATACGATTTTTTCTAGCGTAGGTAGGGATTTCCTAATATTTTATCTGATATATGAAAACGTAAACCTTGTTTAAAACTCTTCCTTACACAGTTACATTCCTCGTCCAAACCTTTTTCATAAATACAATAATTAAGGTCATATTTCACACATTATCTTTTCAAACACTGCATTTTCCAGTCTTCAAAACGTCTCTATAAATGCTACAGCTACAAAATCATTTAATTATATTTATTCTAGCGTATACAATATAAAGTTCCCCTCTCGTATGGTCAAATACATTTTAATTAGCAAATTGGCAGTAGCCGCCTGGCACTCGACAACCCGATTTCAGCACACGCTCTATGATTTAATAAAACTCCACCCCGCTTCGCGTCCACACGCGTCGCATTCGACGTAATTCGGGCGCTCCGACACACGGCTTTTTACGAATCCTTTCCTTTGTTTTATGAATATTTATTAGTTTGCTCAAATGTCAACGTCTCTTGCTGGGGTGTGAGCGCCCGGCAAAGCGCTCCAATTACACTTTTGATTAATATATTGAGTTAATTTCGAGTTTACGCACGGCTTGGCAGTGGGTAATTGAAAATGTAACATTTGGCGTCATACATCCTTGAATATGTAATGCGGGAGAACAGTCAGCTGGCTCCATGTTATTGCAATAATTGAGGAAGGGCAATTTTCTCTTTTCTTATACATAATAGCATGTATCATCTACCCATTTTTAAAAATGTCATTCACTATATACTTAGTGTAGTATAAGAGCTACAAAAAGGATGGCCTATTTTTAACATCGTATAATATTTTGTTTGAAAGTATATACTAGGGAGGTGGTCCCTTATAAATATGGCAAAAATGTCATGAGATTCCGAAATTAAGAATAGAACCACTTAATGGATGGTAGTAAATCAACTGCGATTTGGTATTTGTTACTTTGCAAAATAACTACACCCGGTTAGGGTCTGATGATGAGTTTTGGAGATGAACAATGGAACTCCTTAACGGATGGTATTAAATGAACCGTGATTCAAGATATTTACTACTGATAGTTGTTACTTTACTAAATAACTTCACTATCGACCCGGTCAGGGTCTGATGAAGAATTTTGCAGATCAACAATGGAACTCCTTGACGAATGGTAGTAAATCAGCCGTGAGTCAAGATATTTGCTACAGCTAGTTATTACTTTGCAAAATAACTACACAATCGACCAAATCAGGATCCAATGATAAGTTCTGGAAATGAAAAATGTAATTCCTTAACGGATAGCCGTAAATCAACCGTGATATAAGATACGGGCTACTGGTAGCAATTACTTTGCAAAATAGCTGCACCATCGACCAGGTCAGGGTCTGATCATGAGTTCTGGGGATAAACGATATAATTCCTTAATTGATAAAATCAAATCAACTGTGATTCAAAATATTTGCTATTGGTAGTTGTTACTTTACAAAATAATGACACCATCGACCATAAAATACTTGCCACAACCGTCAAAGAAGTTTTCCTTCAACTGCACGTAAGAGTTGCTAACATTAATTTTCAATAAAAGCCACGCCTTGTTCATAGTCAGCTCACCACAAACACGTAAAACCAGTCAATGCAAAACAAACATTTAAGATAAAACTGAATAAGAGACAATAAACAAAAACCATAAATAAAAACAAATACAATGAGTGAAGAAGAATAAATTGGCAATAAACAGAATCAAAATAGTCCATGAACCACACAAATACTAATTAGTCGAGAATTATAACAATGAACGACCTCAACATTCTTTTGAATCAATTTTATAGTTACTAAGGTGATTTTGTCTATTTTACCTTTATTTTATGAGCAATTATGGCGCATACAAATATGGCGCATAGTGACAAAATATTGCAGAAAATATTTAACTTGTTGATGTACAAATTAATCTAGTTAATGTATCTTACATTAAACATTGTTTAGTGTTTCGTACCTAATCTAGGAACCCTTGTAATTTTGCCACGTTCGTCTATCTGTCCATTTTTATGTCACAACCTTTTTAATTGCAAATTGTGCTACAATATGAAGCTGAAATTTAATGAGGTTGTATATAAATTGTAGTGAAATTGAATTATATAATTCCTTCTTTACTTATCATCTACCTGTTTGGGCACGTTTTTAAATCTTGACAAACAGGTAAGCATATAACCGAACTGACTACGTAACACTATACTGCGTACAGACGCAGAAGTCAGATACAGTATCCCACGTTGCGGCCCGGAACCCTACACTGTGGTCCGACACGTACTTAACTGTTTTCCTTTAATATTTTCTCAATATTAATTGAGATTTCCATATAAAACATCTACATTCGAAAGTTCATAGATATTTATAAGTCTAAAACCGTATTGTAGACCAGCAAACTTAAAAATTATAAAACTTGCGTGTAAAACACGTCGTAATATTTTTACCTTATCCCTATTTAGAATGGAACCCTAGAAATTTAGTGACGTAGTAAGGAAAAATTTAAGAATATAAAAGGATCGACAGAATGGGAAGTAACTTTTATTTATTAATACCAAAAAACTACTATTTATGGATAATTGAAACTTATAAACATAATAGATAATAAATACCAAGTCGAGTAGAAAGATCCAAAAAAAAAATATTTTATTTACGTACAGTTATCATGCCAAACATACCACATTCTGATTCAACCGCATTCCTGTGGTTGAGCAATTGTACACCGTGGGAAAAAAGGAAATTTCCATATAATTCCATTCTAAATACGGATTTGGTAAAAATATTACGACGACGCGAACATTATCAGTTACAAAAAGCAAGAGTTTTTCTAAGTTAAGTCATAAAATTTTTCCATTTGACAATCGGAAAATAAATTTCACCAAACTATTTCTTTTGTGTACCGCTAACTTGCTTCGCTCTCACACATTGTGAAAACATATCGGGACACCCCAGCAACACAAACCTAAGCCTTCTGAATCCTTTTTTTGTTAAATATTCTAAATGATCACGAAAAAATTATTTTCTTAAAATATACAATGTATATGGGAAACATTTTAAGGACAAGTAATTAAAAAGAATAGAATAAAAAAATGTCAAATTTCTGTGGGCGAATTATACGTATGACACAATTTTAGGGCGAGAAACTGGCGAACTAATTAAATAATATGAAAAACTCCGGAACTTTCAACTCTCCCTTAATTTTTTTCAAACATGATGATGTATTATTTACAAGATATTATATGAAAATAAATTATGTAGTATTAAATTATATTTCAGTATTAAATTATTAAATATGACGTTTTACATAGTATATCGATTTGTTTCAATTGGTATAGTAACTTATATTATCACTCGTGCACATATATACGCACACAAATAAAAAACTATATACAATAACACCCACATAATCAAGGTTGACGGATTTTGTCGTATAAGAATATTGGTTCTGTATTTGAGTTTCGGTTTTAAATACTTTCACTCCACGATCCCTTAATTCTTTCGTTTGTGTCCATTCGAAAAACAGTAACGAAAACAGTTTATTTATATATATATATATATATATATATATATATATATATATACATATTATATATATATATATATATATATTATATATATATATTATATATATATATTATATATATATATATATATATATATATATATATAAATCTCTTCATACTACATTATTTCAACATTCTAGATAAAAACATTTGCTATATACATAATAAAATGTGCCCCAATAAAAACGTTTCAACATTTTCAAAAATCTTTATATTAGTACTTTTCAGCTCCAGCCTGAAAATATTAAACCATTTTTTCATTTAGTGTTAACTTAAGCAATAAACATAACAAAAATGTTCTTTCTCGTTTACTTTTTTACTATTATTTTATAATCTAAGTGCGACTCGACGTACTACAAAAAAACATTATTCATATCAGTTCTACAATCTCAGATATTTATTCGTTTGATAGCCAAGACAATAAAAAAACCCTTAACGATTAAAACAAAGAGAATTAATTAAAACATTTTTATTCGACTTAAAATACCTGCATGCAATCTTTTAATAAATGACATTTTTAACCTGCTGCAAACAACCAGATCAGCATCTCTAAAATATCAAATTTTCATTAATTTATTTGATAAGTTTGATGCGAAATACAAATAGTGAAAATACTTATTGTTACAAGAACAGATCTATTCCAGTGAAACATAACAATAAGTTTCGAAAATTTTGTTGGTAAACTATAAAAGATCTTGCAATATGAAACAACAATAATATACTTAAAAATGGCAAGAAATTATCTTGCAAGGACTGACATAGGTTAGGATGAAAAAAGGACAAGAGTATATAAAGACTGGGATTTAGGAGAGATAGGACTTCTTCACTCCAACCTTACAAACATTTATCTAAGATATTTTCGTGGTGTCAAGATTCAGTTGATTTCAAAGTTTTACTGCTTGAACATTAGAGGATTTTTCGTAAGAAATAGAGAAATGTTTGGAAATAAGCAAGATAGGGCAACTCGAGGCCCTGAGTAGACAAGTTTTCATATCTGCCAATAAGATTTTCGGTCATAGAATTTTTAATATATTTTATTTTTTTAATAAATTAAATAAAAATAACAGGTATGTGAATTTGGTGTTGATCGCAGATCTTCAACCATTTGAGATGTGACTTGTATTCAGAAATACAATCATAGTTTCTGAGGTCGAAAATATATCCGGAAAATTTAAAGGCGTTCTAACTTGTTCTTCGTAAGACCAGAATAGCATAAATCTCCATAGTCAATTAGTGGTAATAGGAGAATGTGACAAAAGTCGATTTTCGTTTTAATCGGAAGAAAATTTTGAAGACGCTTGATGGAGTGTATCCTGCTGAAACGTAACACGAAACACAACAGTGCATATTATGTACTTGAGGCTGCCAATTAAGGTTTAGTTGGTGGCCACAAGTAAATGATATCAACATAGCCAGGTCTCTAATAATTGACGTAAGATTACGTTATTATCTAGCACTAATTAAGGTAATTAGTCAAGTTTATTTTTACTACAAATTATCAATAAATATTTAGATGAGTAGAGAAAGGACTCCTCTTTGAATGTCGAACAGCTAAAAATTCGGTCCACTATTTGAAGATTTAACATACAAGTATAGCCTGCTCTCAAAGAGATATGAGCTAAACGACTCTAGTAAAGGTTTGGATATATTAAAACATTTCAAGCGAACTATAATAATACTAAAGTCAACGAAGTGGATGGTACAACTCGGTATCCTCCACAAGAATACACCGAAATACATTTATTCTTTGGAGAATGCAAAGGCAACACTGATACAGCTGCTTATCTATACCGTGAAAGATACTTAGAACACCACATCGCTATCCAGGCTCAATCTTTCTTGACACAATTGTTACTGTAGAAGAATTATAACTGATATTTGTGATTCGGAGCGAAGTTCGTATGCTGTCGAATGGGGAGGCACCCGCCTTTATCCGACGACTGGAAAATCGATTCCATCAAATATCGAAGCGGTATCAAATGTACCAGTAATATATACAATACTTTGCAATACAATTTGAGAAACTTCAGGATAATCAAGATTTTTATTATTTAATATAAAATCATGTGGACTAGTAAATCAATGTACCATAATTTCGGAATACGGAACATACGTAACCTCAAAATAACAAAATGTTCAATATAAATTTTGTGTTGCTGAACCTGAATATTGAACGATCAAATATACGATTGGTAACTGACAAACCAGGCCCCAAAGTTTTCAGTGATTATTAGATTATTATGAAACAACTTTATACTTTTGCGAAACAAATTGAGAAACAACTTTATACTTTTGCTTAGAACTTTTGGCAACCGCATAATCTAACTTGAAGGGGTTAACTTCAGAAGAGGTCCACCATGTGCATGGAACTATTAGGTTCTCATTGTGACGCGTGAAAAAATACCTTCCCTTGGATGGACTATGCTTCGTCGTCCATCATTCTCCGTAAAACTGTTATTTCGCTTGCTGTCTAATTATTTACGTAATAAAAAATTTAAAAACGTAAAATGAATTTCAAGACCATCTTAAAGTTTAACTTGCCCAATTGGTTTTCAATATCACTAAATTTTTTCCAATTATTTGTTAGAAGATTATGTGTATTCAAAAGATTGGCATTTAAAGCATCTGTTACATTAAAGGGATAAGAGCATTTTTATTGTTTTGGAATCAAGCCCAATATTACTCATAATTTTCTATTATTATCCATATTGCAATATTCTAAAAGCTAATATTTACTTAAAATGCAACTCTATTTAATTGAGATTGCAATATTTTCTTTTCCAAAAACTAATTTTAATATTGTATGCTGTTCTGAACTCTTGATGGAATAAGCAATTTTTTTAAGAATGATACGCTTAGATCTTTTTTCACGCTTAGAATTTAATCAAAGTGTTAAGCGTTTAGAAAAAATTTAAATAAGAAAATAAATGAAACATAACTTTAATTGAATTCTTCTTTATTGCATTACATAAATCTGACCCCTCTGAAATGATACTACACTAGTAGATGGTTCAAATATTCAAACCCATTGCAACAAAACCATTTTTATAAGGTTTACCATAATGTTGCAAAACCGAAGAAAAGCATGTCTTTCTAGATTTTATATACCGATATACATTTAGCAACATTTTACACAATTAAATGAAACTACGTGATGTAGTATTATTTCTACTTTCTTTAATTTCTTTACCACGACCTAGGTTTCGTTGTATTACAACATTATCAATAACAACAAGATTATCAATCTTCGCTAATATCTCACCTGAAGATGTTGTAATACAACGAAACCTAGGTCGTGGTAAAGAAATTAAAGAAAGTAGAAATAATACTACATCACGTAGTTTCATTTAATTGTGAATAATGAATTTCTACTAAATTAACGCCGAATATATTAAATATTTAACAACATTTTATTTTTACTTTATTCTATGAAATCAAATTGTATCAAAAAACCAAATTTAAAAATTTATTTCAATTTATAGATATTTTATGACGACTCTAATAGGAAGTTTAATTTGCTACCTTTCATTTAAAAGAACCTAATCAAATATGAGTGGAAATTGCATACATACATAGAATTTCTATGAAATTATTTACAAATATCAATTTTTCACAGGCATAAATATCTGGTGCATGTTTAAATAATATTATTTTTCACCATGTAAACATAAAAATATATTGACAAATATATTTCTCACAGACATAAAATAATAAATATACATTTTAAAATACAAAGTTAATTGTGCAATTGATTTAAGTCACTTGTATGGAGTGTCTATGAACTATTTACAGACCCAACTACAAATCATAAATTAGTCGAGTATAACTCATAAAGTAGAAGAACCTACTCAGCTGTGATCATCTTCCTTTTAATTTTGCTGTATGTACTTAGGTCGTGGATACTTTTCAGATATTCAAAAACAGAAGTTTTTAAATGTAATTCTAGCAAAAATTAAAATATGAATGACAATATTTTTGAAAGATTTATTCAATGATATCCTACATAATAGGGTATCAGAAAAAAAAAATTACCCCCAGTTTGTATATAGCGGAGGTGCCATAAAAACGTTTTTAAAAGATTTTATTTCGTAACATTGCAGGCGTTATACAACTAAGAACGTCAGATTTATAGCACTAATATTCTGTGAATAAAATAGCTGTGACATACAGATGGACATACAGACATAAAGGTGAACATGGTGAAACTATAAAGGTTCCGAGTTTGGCTGCGGAATCCTAAAAAGAATAAACATAACAAAGTGTTTGTATTTGATTAATATGTTTCAGATATCTAGATAACCGTAAAGAAAGAAAATATAAATATTATCTACTTGTTAGTAAGTGCAAGCTACTTCACATGGTGCAACTACTTATCAAAAAAATAATTATTCGAAAAAATGTTAATATAAAAAAACAGATTTGTCCCAAATGTTAAACACAGTACTTAAAAATAGAATAAAACTTCACAACGAAACGTTTCACAATTGTTTTTATTACAAACGCTTTTATATCATAATAAATTTACAAAAACATTAAGTTACAAATTTTCTAATATTTACATTCACAAAATTTTCTTGTTAGTTGGTGTCTACATAATAATTAGTCACAGATATAAAAAATAAATAAATACAAGAACAACAAGTAGGTAAATTTGATTTCAAATAAACAACGTTAAGAAAATGTGTTTTTGAATCATTCACATGTGCATATTAAAATGAAAACACTAATAACTAATACATTGATGAAAATTTAAATAAATAGATTGAAAGAGTTAAACAAAAGATTAATCTGAAAAGCAAGAAAATACAAAAAATAATATAGAGATTATACATAAAAGAATTTTATAAATATGAGTATATATACTATGTAGATATAATGTGTTCAGTTAGAATAAAACAAAATTGTGATTTTAAATAGTTAAACATGCAAGAAAAAAAAAACAAACATAACATTACAATCACAACTTAAAACAAACAATTTTTAATGAGTAGCCTCTGGCCTTTGGTAAAAGTACAACCACTATAATTAACCCCTTGCAATTCCCAGAATTAGAAAACGTTACAATATCCACTTAAGTTATACCAGTGTCTCTCAGGAGTACATACCGATAGGTAGTTTTACTCCAAAAGAAATACGATTAAATAATTTAATTGAAATTTACAATTACGTTACTAGTTAGAAAAATGATTTGCTAACGTGTTAATATAGTCTACGAGTTAAACTAACTACAGTTACCTTTACTGCTAGAACTACTCAAGGGAACCTTAGTTAATTTCAACCTAAGAGAATGGTTTCAAGTATGCATAATAGTTTAAAATATATTTATGGAAACCAAATAAGAATAACAGCTAGATACTAGTTCAACAGCTGTAACCATTAGTCGATTGTGTTATTTTCAAGTGATTCTCTAAAATTTTCAATGAATAATAACATTAAATAATAATAAATTGACTAAGAGCAACACGAACACATTAATGCACCAACTAACCACTAAACTACAATGACGTAAATACTACTAATAAATAGATAAGTAAATAAAATTATTCAATACGTGTACGCGGTGATAACAATCGGCGAGTAAATCGTGGCACTGGCTTGTAGTAATATAACTTTACCATAATGGATTGCTTAACAAAGCCAGTTGCGAGCTTTTATCGTTCGTGAGGAGTTTACCAATATTATATATCAGCAGCTTTCTAAACTTATTTTATTTCTTTCAAAGAAACAAACTTTTATTTTGAAAAAAGGATTCAGAACTTTTGACGGTTTCGAATAGCTTTGAATAGTTTTTTTGTTTAGTTTAAAAAAGAGTTCAGTTTTTCAAAACATTAAATTTGTTTTTTAAATAAAAAAGTCTCGGTAAAAGAAAAAGTTACATAGAATAATTCGTGACATAAGTTACTTTAATAAAGCAAATTCATAATTCTTGATCATGAATTTATTTAATAGAAAGTTTTTATGGTTTTAACTGTCATCACAAGAAGTTATAATTTTAACGACAAAAAATGATCTGAAGTGCGTAAACATTATTATGTAATATTCTATATTTGCTATTTTACTATGAGAATGTTTTCAAATGTATAAATTCTTAATTTCAATACATCCTTGTAAAATTATCTAGATCATTATTCGGGATATATCTAACCCAACAGATTAAACAAATAATTGAAAAAAAAATATCCATATTCGTGTAAATTACGAAAACGAATGAGCTAATATTCATCGACATGGACGAAAACCGATACTCGGTTTCGTTCACCGTGCGAAATGTTACGAAATAATAATAAGATTATCGAGATCCAGTCCCCGAACGAAACCCTACACCCGCGACGACCGCCGTCACGCAACATACACGCACTGTTAGTATCTATCTACACACACAACATTATTACACAATCTCAAGTTATATTTGAACAGATAATACTGTTAACATAACATAACAAACAAACTATAATCACTAACTACGGGTGTGCGGGAGATATACAGTTCACCCCTGTAGTTTACCTTGCGAGTTGGGGGGCACGAACCCGTAGCCCGACGCGCCGGGTACAACACCACTGGTCATGGACGGGTCTCCGGGCGGCGAGGGGGGGAACACCACTGGACCTGTAATATTTTACAATATGTAATATTATACAAATATTCCCGCTACGCGGGGGTAACTAAGTAAGTAATCATTCGGGTTTTACAAAGGTCCAACAAGGGCCCGAGTGTGTTTGCTAGGTTCTAATGAGAGGATGTTTGTTTTCGTGTAGTATAAAGATAATTTTATAAAATATAATCCACGAGATACGTGGATATATTGCTTACCGAAGCATAACATGAAATTTTAAAGGCAACATTGCCAGTAGTTTTAAAGTATATTTTATTTAATTATAATTATATATAATGATTCTGTTTTAACAAAGATAAATCAGGCATTCTAAGATCATAACTTTAAAATAGTAAAGTTTGAATTACTGAAAGGAATAGTGAAGAAATAAAGAATGAAAGGCATTTCTAACATAATCCTTGCATAATGATAACAAGTGTATGTAACTCAAATGGACGAAGAAAAGGCAGGATGTGCATAAAGGCATATATAACTGAATTGTTTGCTATGTACTATAACTGAATTGTTTGCTATGTACTATCCTATTTTTAAGATACTGTTTGAAAAAATTAACTTATACTATTTAATCACACTTTTCTAAATCACTAATAAATCTACAAACTCCAGAACGTAAAGTTCAAATAATTAACCTCCATCCTAAAATTAATACCTTTTTACACTTGTTACCACTAAAATTAATACAGATATATTCATCGAGAATTAATCTTTTAATCATAGACACAACCTTGAATCTTTTAACCAATACTCATGTGATCACGAAAATCATCACAATATAACTTGGTCGTCCTTTTGAATTGAGCTTTATAAAGTACTTTATTTAACCTTGAAAATCTTTTCGTATACAATATTAATCGTTTCATATTGATGAGTAAAGATCTTCATTACTAACAGAAATAGAAAACTACAACTTTATATCTACGCTTAAGTGATAACTTTTTGTTTTTCTTCTGTCTAAAAAAACGCATAAACCAAAATAAAAACGCTACGGCAACAAACGCACAACATCGCATCTATCCGCTGATTAGCACCGGCGCGCCCGCGGACGCTCACAAAGAACTTTCGTTAGTGGACTCGCGACTCACGCCAACGACGTCGGGCGTCAGCCAGAACGAGTTATGAAATATTCGCAACAAACGGGTCGTTCCACATTTCCGTCACGTTCGCCGCCGCGACTGCAGCTAGCGTTGCATTTCGCTGCACCGCACCGTCCTTTGGTTTCATTATCTGCCAACGTAATTGCTGGATCGAATTAGCTCATCGAATGCGCGGGTATTGAATTCCAAGTTGGGAGCTGTCGGGAATTTGAATTGGAAGTTAGAAAGTTAAGATATCTTCGAGTGAAAATGCTTTGGTGATAGAATTTCTGAGGCCACGTTTCGTAATAAGAACTTTTCCGAGCTACGCTACTAGAATCGTAATAACTGTGACTTGATCGAAAGTGCTCAGACACAACTGATAATCATACGTCGATTCAATATATTTCATAGAATCCTACACCGACACGATTTTTGTTATTTCAATTTTCCAACAACACATTTATCTTATAACGAAAAATGGGTTATCCCTAGAGTGTTGAATCGGTATGATCGTTAAAATGAAGTTCATTCATACCTTTCAACGCCGGGCAATATTACTAGACATTTTCATTTGTGGCACTTAAACATTTTCAACGGTTTGGGCAATCATGTAAGTCCCATGTTGATTTTTAAGAAATAAATACGTATAGTTTTTATCATATATTTAGGATAACCCAATACCAATAAGCAGAAGTAAGGGAGAAATTATATATATATATATATATATATATATATATATATATGTGTGTGTGTGTGTGTGTGTGTGTGTGTGTGTGTGTGTGTGTGCCTTAATGCCAAAAACAGGTATAAATATCAATAAATTATTTTAAACTTGACAGTACTCTTTGGTTCACAATTATTGTTTCTAGTACAAAGCTTATAAGTTATCATCTTAATTTCAACAACATCTAAACACTGATTACACTATATTTTATAAGTATTTTGAAACTCCTTATGTTTCACAACACTTATAAAATTGGCTCCATTATCATTTGAACATACTTTCACCTTAAACTCTCAGTGGCCATTATAAAAGTGCATATCTTCTACACGAACTAACTAGTATAATAAAACATAAAACAAGTGGTATTTATCTCCTTTCATCTCTGTGGTGAATGTAGATTTTCATCTTCTTCTAGACATTAAAAAACGATGACCGTGGTCTTCGCAGCAGTAGCCATTGTCAATGCGTTGATTCGCTATAGACCTCTAATATTGGAATCACATTGTATTTGACTTTTCGTCGAAACGCATTCTATTTTAAAAGTAAGATATTCACGAAAGATAATATAGACTTTGAAACAATAATACTTAAAGTTATATCACACAATCGAATTTAACGTTACAACTGACAATGAACAGTGAGGTGTTTCTACCTTATTTGACAGCTAATTCAAAATAAATGATACAGAAATAAAATGAATGCATGTCAGTTAAGATCTTTGACAAGTAATTCTGCAAATATTATGCAAAATTAAACATTAAATAAATTTAGCGAAATCTCGAAAAAAATGAAAAACAGATGTTCTAATGTAATTTGGATTGTCAAGCAAAAAAGAAACTGGGCATTAATAAATAAAAAACTTTCCATCAGCCTTTGAAACTAGTGAAATGGACAAATGACAATAGGTACAATCACTTATATACCTAGAAAATCTTAAGAATACTAACATCTTAGTAGATATTTGTACAACAACTTACGAAGCACAAATATACGAGTGTGAAGATTAATTTCTGCTATATTTCTATCTACCACCATACTTAATAATTTTATAGACATGAGGTTATCGCGGACTAGAACTTTGCAAAATACAAAAACTCATTTCAAACTCAATGTATTCATTCAAAGATTATGCTAGAACTTCGTTAAATATCCTCAAATCTAATTATGGTTAATAAATTGAATCACTAACTATCACAAATAATAATTTAACAATTTTCAAAGTAACTACGAAACGAAAACCACTCTTGCACTCGAAAGAGAAGCGGTGATGCAAGATAGCACGGTAGCGCTGTTGTTAACGCCACATAGGATATGTTAAACAATTAGCAGGCCATGGATATGACTGGCAGCAAGTATTAGTGACAACTTTAATTACGTGTAGAGAGAGATGAATTTACGACAAAGTAGCTATGATAATTTGACAATCAGCTTTTACTACGAAAGATGTATGATTATTATTTCTATTTATAACATAACCCTCAATCACCTCAATCGACCACAATGGACTTTTATCAACTTTTTTACTCAAATTTTACATGAATTTGCGACAAAGTAGCTGTGAATAAATTTACACTCAGCTTTACTACGAAAGATGCGTGATTATTATTTCTATTTAGAATATAACCCTCAATTTCCTCAACTGACCACAATGAATTTTGATCAAACTGTGTACTCAAAGTTTACATGAATTTACCACAAAGTAGCTGGAATCATTTTACAATTAGGTTTTACTACGAAATATGTATGATTAATATTTCTATTTATAACATAACCCTCAATCTCGTCAACCGACCACAACGAACTTTGATCGAATTATTTACTCAAATTTTACTTGAATTTACTACAAAGTAGCTGAAATAATTTTACAATTAGCTTTACTACGAAAGATGCGTGATTATTATTTCTATTCGGAATATAACCCTCAATCTCCTCAACCAACAACAATGAACTTTGATAAAATCGTGTACTCAAATTTTTGCACAAATTTACGACAAGGTAGCTGTGAATAAGTTTAAAACCAGCTTTTACTACGAAAGATGTATGATTATTATTTCTATTTTGAATATAACCCTCAACCGACCACAATGAACTTTGATCAAATTGTATACTCAAATTTTACAAAGAATGTCTGTTACAGTGTTTATTTTTAGAAACTAATAAAAAACGACTTTCAAAAACTCTTCAACAATACTATAGGCATACTTTCTCGCTAAAGAAAAGGAAGTATGCTTATATATATATATATATATATATGTATATACATATATATATATATATGTGTGTGTGTGTGTGTGTGTATGTGTGTGTCAAGAAAAAACTTTGCTCTCAGACATCTTTAAGCTAATTCTTTTAAGCAAAAAAATAATTTTCTTAAAAACGTCTGTGTATAAAACACACCCTCCACGCAAATGTCAAATTCCATTAAAATAATTTCAACGATTTAGACGTTAGACTCTAATAACAGAAATGTTTGTTATTACAAAAATATTTATTATTATTTTCTTGTTGTTTTATGCTCTATTTAATACTTCTTAATCCATTTCCAAACCTCATCTTCCAATGTTTCGACCATTTTCCGTTTTCTATGTATCCATCACCCCATGCTTTTTAACCTATCGGTTTCAACAGAACCCACGCACATTGATTGAACATAACATTGACTAGCAATACCGATATAAGTAAAAGTGCAATCCTGTTTTAAGATTAGCTTCGTAACTCTAAACCGGCAAACCGTAAGTCGAATGCAAAATGAATGAACACGCGGCTTGCAATTTAGATAAATGCAACGTTTGCACCGGTGCAATACGACTGCAATCAGCTGAGCGAGATATGCGACCTTGACACGCCTAGTGCTCCAGGCTGGTCACATGCTTGCTTTACACGATAATTATTCACGTCAATTAACCAGTACTTGAAAGGCTGCCGTGCGTAATAACAGACATCAACGTGCGTGCTGCTTGGAATATTATAATTATCCTTGAAGTATGCCTTCAACGATAATAGTTTCATGCAAAGAACCTTAATATATCAGAAATCAGTTTCAAATTTAAAATGAATGAAAAAATACATCACTATATTGAAATCTACACTATTGATAAAATTGTGATAGTGGGAATTCTGTACATGGAAAGTATTTCAAAAAGAGCAATTGGTTTAGAGTATAAAATGAGAAACCAGAAAACTTGTTTTTAGAATTTTTATTTGCCTGTCTTTATCTTAAGTTGTCCGTCAATTACGCGAAATCTACTGGACGGTTTTTGATGAAATTTGGTATGGTAATTTGGTTTTTGGCTTGTTCCGAATTTCAAGTTAATGAAGCCATGGGGCACAGCTGGTATGAAATATAACAGGTCTTACTGGATCTGTAATTCAAAATTAAATGAAACTACGTGATGTAGTATTAATTCTACTTAATTAAAATTATTTGCTACGACCTAGGTTTCGTTGTATTACAAAATCTTCAGGTGGGCAATTAGCAAAGATTGTTACAACGTCAACAGCAAAGAATACTAATTCGTGGTAAAAAGCACCCTTTTAGACACAATAAAAGATTTTCTAAGGCGAGTAGATCACAACATCGTCTATAAAAACAAAAAGATGAAGAATATAAGACAATTATCTTCTTTCGTTCAACAGAAATACAAAAGAGAATAATAAATATGGAATAAAAAAATATAATTTTGAATTCACTACCGATATTATATCAATGTTTTGTTCATTAATTTAGACAAAGCAAACATTTATCTATGAAAACACTTTTCAATTTTTGGAACACTTGCATACATGCTCCTATAATAATGTAATTCTAAAGCTCAACTTAGATTTCACTAATTGTATAAAAAATGTGAGAAAAATCACATCAACTAATTATATTTTAAAGATCGTGTCGCTAAACTACAATGTCTTATATCGTTCGCTTATCTTTAAAACGCCGTATGTTACTATATTCTTCTACAATAGAGTTTATTGATTCAACTATATGCATTATTTATACTATATCATAGAATCCTCCATACTTTCTCTTTCTTGCCAAAGTATATACTTGGTACTTGAGTAGAATTGACTACACCGATCTGTTATTGACCGTATTCCGTGCCTACCACCTAAACCTTTTCCATATTTGTTTTATAAATATATCATTTATAACAAACCAATTGATCTTTTAATTTCACCGAACTCTCACTGATCGTATTCCGTTTCAAATCCTAATACCAAAACCTTCTTCATGCGTATTTCATAAATGTATAATTTATAACAAACCAATTGATCTTTTAACTTCACCGACATTTTATTGATCGTATTGCGTTTCAAACCCTACCACCTAAACTTTTTCATATTTATTTTATAAGTATATCATTTATAACAAGCCAATGGATCTTATAACCTCACCGACATTTTATTGATCGTATTGTGTTTCAAACCCTACAACCTAAACTTTTTCATATTTATTTTATAAGTATATCATTTATAACAAGCCAATGGATCTTATAACCTCACCGACATTTTATTGATCGTATTGCGTTTCAAATCCTGCCACCTAACTTTTTCATATTTATTTTATAAGTATATCATTTATAACAAGCCAATGGATCTTATAACCTCACCGACATTTTATTGATCGTATTGCGTTTCAAATCCTACCACCTAAACTTTTTCACATTTATTTTATAAGTATATCATTTATAACAAGCCAATGGATCTTATAACCTCACCGACATTTTTTTGATCGTATTGCGTTTCAAATCCTGCCACCTAAACTTTTTCATGAATATATAATTTGTTGCAAACCAAAAGATCTTTTAACTTAACCAAATTCTATTTGGTCGTATTCCGTTTCAAATTCTACCACCTAAACTTATTTCATATATATTTTATAAATATATCATTTATATCAAACCGATTGTTGTTTTAACTTCGCCGTACTCTTATTGATCGTATTCCGTTAGATGTTATCATTTTAATATAACAATTAATCAATCAGCCCTATTATTTACCTTAAATTGGTATATATTTGTACAAATTGGTACAAATATTCCTATTTTCTGTATGTATTAAAATCCGCTTAAATGATGATGCCCCATCATAGTATGAATAATTAAAGTCCTGTCACGGAAAGATTAAATATCAATTTATACTATATGCTTTTTCTAAAATCGCAATAACTAGTGGTAAATTATTATATAATTAATATATTTACTTAATTATAAAAACACTAGTATAATCATGACACTTGTGATGTGCACTTGGAATCATATATTTATAATTTCGAACACCACACCCTAATTGCATTTAAGACATACATTAAAGGCTGTAATGCACAGTTTAGGTTCCTGCAGCCTATTTTTCCCATTACCGTCTCACGAGTCTAAAATTTAAAAACACAATCTTATCTCTTCGACACTTCAGACACTCTCAACACGAGCGTTATTGTCGAGTTTCTTTATGAACAGTTTCACTTCGCAAATGTCAGGCGTGTTGAACGAAATGCGGTCGCTAAAGTGTAGTATGTCTCCACTTGACCTAAACTTAAAATGATACATTCGTATCATTTGAAACCGGTAAGCGGAATGTATTATGATACAAAGTTGCAAGCACACCGACGAAACATTTTCATAACAACACGCGATATCTACTATAATATACTAGTATTTCCGTTGCGTTGCAAGCACACCGACGAAACATGTTTATAACAACACGTGATATATGCTGTAATTTACTAGTATTGCCGGATAAGCGGATCAATTAGATATGTATGCTGTAGAATATAGCATACAAATCTAATTGATCCGCTATCCATAGTTAAGGGATTCGTTAACCAATTCATTTACTAAAAATAATATAGCGCTCAGTCATTTTATTTACAAATGTGATATAATTTAATATTGTATACAAATGACAGCTGTAATCCAAACATCAGTAAACAATGTGATCAGTGTTGAGGTCAATATTATCTTTACCTGACACATAAGTATTAATGCCTAATAGAATTTAATTATCAAATATTGAAAGAGGATATGGTACTCGAATTTTCCGATAAATTTACATGGGACTATCTACTATATCGAGAATCAATCGATATCAATGGGTGCCCGGGATTTCTGTTATTATAAAAATTGTTTCGAAATACTTGCTATCATTTAATCAAACTATAAGTATGTTAATGAAAAACGCAGCAAATTTCCTTAAATTTTCTTAATAAAGTAAAATTATTTAACCAATTTCCAAATACTTCTGTCTTAAATCACCTACATCGATAAAATCTAATTATTTACATTAAAAAATGTTATTATGGTGTTATTTCAGTACTGAAATATTTTTCGCGTATATTAAAGGACCCAATTAAAATATTCTTGAACATATGAATGTAAAAAATATCAACAAGTTAATTATAATAACAACATTCTGCAAGAAATACAGATTGTAGTTTTATTAATGATTTGAAATGTTTCTAGAAAAAAAATACTCTAAATGCCAATGATTTCAAATGCTTACCAATTTTATTAGTTCAGTTTGTATTTGTGTGTAATATAATTCATTTATTTAGGAGCTATTAAAACAAGGTTTCATTAAAGGTTAAATATTGATAATAAAATATTTATTAACCATGATAAAGATTACAAAATATTCTATGCTGAAGTTTCGGAGGTACACACGAACAAACAAATAAGTAATTTAAGAAAGAAGACATTTATGGAAATAATAATAATTGAGACTAATCTTTATAAATATTTCAAAATATTCTAACTTCTTTTAAATCCATATACACGCGCAACACAGACGGCCTAACCGCACTTGAAACGCGAACTGTGAGCCCAATATTTGAACTGAACTTACACCCGGTTCACTTTCCTTTATGTAATTAAGTGCAATTTAATATGACCACGTCGATCTCAGAGGGTTCTCCGACGTGATCATTTCGCGCTCAAACAGAGGGCGGCTGTTGACTCTTTGATAATTAGGGCGGAACTCCCGCCCACAGATGCCCGCTTCTCGACGCCAAATTGAATGTCGATAAGCAAACAAAATGCAAATTGAATTCAAGTTACTTTACTCAATTACTGTTTGATAGTCTTATTTAATTATTTATTAATTAGAGTAATTGTTTATATTGAAGATGTCGTTATTATGGAAATAGATGGAGGTTCCGTCTCGTGTTTGGTTGAACGCTGTTTGACTTCACTAGTGAATTATTAATTTCTGAACGGCTATGTTAAGTGGTGAACCGGAAATCACAACTTTGAAGGAGATTGGCTGTTTCGTAGGACATTTGATTAATTCATGTGTATTTAGATATAAAATACCAGATGAAAATTTATTGATTTTAAATATTTTAAAATACTATGTGCATTAATCGATTTTTCGCACATGCCTGTCACTGTCTGTGTAAAATTAATATCGTTATTCAATATATGAATATCGATATTAACTTTAAAATCATCAAACCGGCTTATCCTTTTACGGCTGATAAATAATACTTAATTTATATAATAAACAAAATTGAGGTGTTTTGTAAATTTTTTTACCAAACATAAAAACCGGCCAACTAATTAAGCAAAAATTTGTATAATTATGATAACAGATAAAACTAGTTAGTATTTTAAGATGATCTCATATATTATTGTTTCCTAATCGACTATAAACTTGCCTGTATTTGTGGTCATTATGTTTTCTAATGCAGTTAAATACTCTGTAATCTCATCAATGCAAGGCCAATTATGGACGGAGCATTAGAGCACGTAATTCTTACAAGCTTCACTCGGATACAAATTATCTTTCAACAATGGCTGCACCGAAACTGTCATCAAGGGCTCATTTTTCATTTGTTCCGCATATTCTTTTCAAACCACAGTAAAACGCTTCTTTTCATTTTCAAAATAACACTTTTTGCCTTCCAAGCCACTAAATTATATTAACGCTCTGAATCCTAGTCGATTATGTGAATAAAGCTTTGGAGTATTCGATAAAAAAAGCAATACCTACTAAGCTAATAGGTTCCCTAATATTACTATATCACCCAAGTCGATTTCAGTATAACGTATGTATGTAACCATCAATCAGTAAATTTTTTTTGAGCTATATTGCTAGTTGCATCTTTTAAATTGAAATACAGGTATTTCAATGGAGGGACCGAAACATTAGCAACGCCACCAAGACTCGGCTCGTTCGAACCCTGGTGTTCCCCATGTTTCTCTACAATGAAAAGACATGGATGTTGTGAATACTTGAGAAGAACAAAATAGACGCTCTGGAAATGTGACGCTGGAGAAAAATGCTTGAGGTATCGTGAATTGAGTTCCGCATAAATGTCTCTATACTTCAAAAACTCTGCATCAAGCAAAGTCTATCAACACTCGTTCAGACTCGGATTCTAAAATGGTTTGGTCACGTCATGCGTGGAAATAGTAGCTTCATAGAGCGCATGGTTGTGCAGGGAAGGGTAGAAGGCACTAGACCACGTGGGAAGTCGTCGATGCGGTGGACAGACCAGATCAAGTCGACTGTAGGCAGTCTCCTGTATGAGTGCACCAGGGCGACGACAAATAGGGACAGATAGAGAAACATCACGGGGTGAATAACGACGGCCGCCCGTAATAATACTACATACTGACCACAACCACTCTGTTAAGAGCGAAATGAAGGAGAAGAAGAAGACCTCAAAATTATGTGTAAGTGATACAAACCCAGTCTCAGTTAACTACACATCCAAATATTCACTACTATACAAAAAACTGCCTGATCAATACGTTACAACACTCGATAAAAGTATTGTAATTCACAAGGCTTTATCCTGTACTATAAAACACGCACATGTATACGTGAAAAGATATAAAATCTTAAAGTGTGTATGCCCTACCATACTCAACTATTTTTTACAAACAAGTCGGGGCTAAAGTTCGACATAAAATATGAATTCATTATTTTTTTGATTCTAATACGAATATGGATGACCACAAACCAACCTGTGTTAGCACGAGGATCTCGCGCAGCTCCTACAATACCAGATCCAGAGTAGGAATCGAACCCAGAAACGGCACCCGGAAACCCAGTGATGTCAAAGTAGTTACCGTACTGCGCCGCGACAGTCGCCACCAAAACTAAGAATACTGCGAACACCTGCAGACAAAATTTAAAAAATATATTAGTTTGAAAAAAGTTGTGTGTATAGTTCGATGCTATGTGATATTGTGAGAATCGACTCTAATTTCATTTTAGTTATAACATTTTTTCGGTACTACATAATTAATCGGTTACGAAAAATATTAATTATTCAGTTTCTATCTCAGCAGAAATAATTTACATATAATGTAATTTACTTTAATTCAATCATTATCAAAATAATAACAATTCTGAGTTGTAGTTTCTACTTAATTACTGAGAGATAACTTAAAAACAGAAAAAATATATAGATTCTCAAAAACTTAAAAATCCGATAGATTTTTACGCTACGTTGTCTAGACTTCAATAAAATAAATACTTTCTCTAATCTCGGCAAAAAATTGTTTACTAATTTATTAATAATATGATCAAGATATAAGGTGTTTAGTTTCAAAATCTGTTTGCAAGATTTCACGGGGCAATTAAAAAAATATTCGCAGATAAATATTATAAGTAAGCAATTTCATTCTTTATTTTTCGGGCGTTATACAATCGTTATGATTTTACTCTTCTAATAACCTTCTTCTTCTTGTCAATGTAGATTTCCGAATAAAGAAGTGTCGCCACCACTGTAAAGTGATCAAGAATGAAAGATTGGGTGAGGCTAGATTTTATATACAACTTTATTTTACGCAATTACTTTAGGTTGAATCGAATTAAATTTGAAGTTGTCCATTTGTTGTGATATAAAAGAGATATAAAATATTTATAAGATGAAAAAAATATTTCATTAACACATTGATTTCAAAACAAAACGTCTCATATATATTCAACATAAAGAAAATACGACTTTTTACGGAACTATTTAAACAAAAGCTAGCAATTTCTAAACCATGTATAAATGTTTTGAAAACTTTTTAAACTTAAAATAAATGTCATAAAATGTTATATATCTTTCATTATGTTCCTAAATTGATTCATTTTTTTCACAAAGGCCGCCTTGCCACCTATTTTCAGTCATAAACCTTATCACATGTGTAACACAAACAAGCTTCGTTCATAAATTACTACAAGTCGAATCCGAAAATAAATTATTCCTACAGCGGACAAAATTGTCATTACAAAGTTGTTTACGGATTGCAAACAATCGCCCACCGCTGGAATACCTAATGAAGATGCTAATTTTATCCAGACACCGAAACCCGATTACTAACTAGTGCATACATGATTTCACTTGTCATGGATTGAAATAGCTTATTTAAATGAAACAATGTTTACATAATTCGACATTATTACAGAAGCTTCAATTGGCCAACTACTCATTCCATAGTTTATTTTGAATAACGCGATCCACATTGTTCAATTAATTTCATTTAATAAAACTATTCATCCGCTCCCTTTATTAATTAATTATTGAATTGACATAGTATAAAATAATATTTCAATGGAAATAGTCTTAAAATAAAATCAAAGTTCAGCGATACTGCGAAAATAACACCGTACTGAATAATCGACAATTATTCAGTACATTCTTTGCACTTAATTGGACATTTTTGATAATTACCTATATAAAAGAAAGATTCTTTTTAAATGTTACTGATGAATTCAGAAAAAGTAAAAATCAACTAAACCTATAAGCGACCTGTCTTTTTTTCCCCAAACCGACGCTCCATATATTTTATTTATTTTATTATATGAAAGTGAAATGTTTAAAGCCACTTAAATAATTATTTTTATTCGAACAGCCCAGAAATTGTTTGTTAACTTTACGAGTAATACAGAAAACTTAATAACTCTTTCCGAAAATACTCTAGAAACATATCAACCCAAAAAAAAATTTATAATATAATTCAGGCAAATCCTAGTAATTAGAAAGACGTGATAAGAACTCAAAAATAAGTAACAGCCTGAGTGTCCTACAAATTCAAGGAACAAAATGGTTAACAAATAAAATAAAACAAAAATGAGAAAGCACGAAACACGAAACATTTTTACCTTATCTTAAATGCACAGTAAAATGAGCGAACCGCATTTTAATTTAAATATCTAACGTTCCTTTCGTCAGAAATGTTATTATGTATTTGGCGTGACAATGTATTGCATTAGATTCAATTCCATTAAATTTAAAAATAGAAATAATTGCTATGATAAATTTATAACTTGCCTAACCATTGTCCTTTTAAAACCGTTTTAACAAAATGACATTGTACAATATCTCTCTCGTTTCAACTTATAATCTATTAGTCACAAACTAAACAAAATTGCTGTATGAAGTAATCTCGCTTAGAGACTGCAGCTCAATCACTCTCCACTCTCCAAACCGCCTAAAACACATTAACTTATTGCACAAAGTGCGTCCTTCGGCCGCTTTCTACCGTCTCGCGGGACCCAAGATAATAACGGCACCGTTGTCGTGTCACTCGACGATATATCGTCCATTTTAAAACGTTAATATCCATAATATACCGATTCGGAGCAATCAAAAAGTCATTACTCAATCTCATGAGAGTTTGAAAGAGAATTTCGAAACAGACCACCGAGGTTACCGTATCACAATGCTTACGATTTCGTAGGCAGGTATGATTTGCACGCAGCCTGCGATCGTCGAGTCTAAAAAAAGCTAATTGTAAACATAATTGCGTACCGAATCGGAAAAAATAAACTCAATATTCGATTAGAACACGTAACATAGATCCTCATATTGAAAGAATGCTGAAGGTCAGAGTGGACTATTTTTGTGGTTCCGATTAATTTCGAACGGCTGCGTAGTTTTTTATTGTAGACCTATTTACAAACATTTAATCGGTTTTAATAATTTCAGTAATTGATAAATATTCATTGAGCAACTCTCATTAATCCAAAGAATCAAAAATTACTTACGTAAGTACCAATATGATAAAATAGATCGTAGTGAAAATTATTCAAAATAAATAAATGAATGCTGTTAAAAATTATCTACGATATCAAAATTAAATGTTAATCAATCGAAGCGGTTGTTATCTTATTGTTATATTAATCTTTGCCATTTTTTTATTGTGTTGGACAAAATATCCAAAATATTGATAGCTTTAAAGTTACTCTCAACTTTTTTAATTACAACACCACATACATCCTATTTTTTCAAACAAAAGCTGTTGTTACGATTACGTTTTATTAGCCTATAAAACAATGTAATGTCAAAAAAAATTTACAATTTATTTATTAAAAATGATGTGCAAGTTTTCAGCAAAATTTCATTCGACAACGATTATGCCAAATATTCTCAATGCTACAGTCAAGTTTGGCGCTAAAACTACATCTAACCCGCTCCCATACAATGGCTGCCATCTTATCGTATTTCATGGTATTTTTAACCATTCGAGATTTATATATTAATTTCGTATTGAGAGATTTATTCTAAAACATACATCACTAACAAATAAATTTATCTATTGCGCTTGAGTTGATATCGTTCAATAAATCCTTTATAAAAAAGTGCAACTTTATTTTTAAAAGTACATTGCAACAAGGAACATTTATAACGCTAACACACTGCACCGAACACAGGTTTAGAATACCAGTTGTATACTTATAACATTAAACAACCTTGAGAAATTGTATCAAAGTAATTAACACGGTGATTCTGATATTATATCTAGACATACCATATCTACTCGTATATATTTATGTGAATTGTATATTCAATTTATCTCCATTTTTATTGATATACAACTATTAAAACTTATATTTGGAGGTTATGAAAATTTTAATATACTCTCTAGATTTCTGGAACTGACTATATTGATTTAGGTCAAAATCATCTTCTTGGCTAATAAATGCAAAACCTAGCTAATCAAAAGAATTATTCGCAAAAAAGATTTAAACGAATTATAAAAATCAGTCGACAACCAACCTAAAAATATTAATTTATATCATCTTTCCAAATGTTTTGCATGTCCCGTTTAGACTTTGCGATCTTCTTATTCCAAATAACAGAAGCAACAAACGCTCGACTCTGCACTGCCAGTGACCATTACACCGCATCAAACGTCACATATCGTGCATCGCCGAACGTCAACATCGATCTCGAACGGTGAGTACATTAACATCGGCGCCGGCGCCGCCACCACCGCGCCCGCATAACGAGTTTGCAGATCTTGACGTCAGGTGCGCGACGCGACGTCAGGCGTGCGAGCTTACGTCATGCGAGACTCGTGTGTGATAACAGGCGGCGGTCGAGGACGTTCACACCGCAACTTAATGTCATTATCAAGCGAGCTCGTGTGTGCGCGTCGACTCGCCCGCCGTATGTTGGTTGACGCTGCCTCGCTCTGCGCGTGTCGGGTATTTGCGACTTTGATGTTGATTGGAAGCGGCGTCGTCTAGGCGTGTGTGTATACTTTGATTGTACTCTGTCTCGTACAAATATGTTTTGAATTTAATATGTATCTATTTCTGTCGTTACAGAACAGTGTTTGATATATTCTATTAAACTTCCCCGGAACAATGCCTTTCAACGTCACTTATATGCATGCGATTTACACGGATGTCCGGGAATAAGTGTCGGACAAAGAAAAACGTTATTCCTTGACTAAAAGGTAGTCATCGTTAAAATAAAATTGAAAAGATGACTTTTTTTCACAAATAAAATTCAAAAGGTGATTTTTATATAATTAAAAATAATATTCATCTTTATTTTTTCGTACTCACGATACTTGCTCACATTGTTCAGCAGCGATCGGGGTAATAATCCGCGAACAGCTGCGAAAATATCGTCACTGCGGGTAAAGACCGCACTCCAGACGAGTATTGGGTGTGTTAAAAAGAGTTATGTATAATATTTTCTTCTACACTCAATTAGAAAAAAAGACGTGTTTTATGTTTTATTCCAACGACAATTGATTCCTTTATTGCCAACGAATAGCATCTTTCTTTGACCGACATCTATTCCCGGACACCGTGTGTATTATCTATACGTGTATTCATGTAGCTAATACATATCTGCATATCTCCCCTGCATTGATCATGAGTTGTACAGATCATATCGATCATGACGCATTATATCAAGGTTTTAGGATTAGACTATTTTTGTGCTAACAGATGAAACACTGAGGCATGAACCAATAGCGTTTCGCTGACACTGTCTATTAATTTTATTATTAAAAAAAAACGTTTTCGCACTAATATCGTGCAATCATATTATTGTTCTATTTATTTATTTACTACATCATTGTACACAATTATTAAATATAGCTGAGTTATAACTACCAGAGTAATCTCTTACAGCCAACCAGAATTTCAGTCCAGTCCCGCTCAACGAGCGGCCGGGAATCGAACTCAGGATCCCATGGTGCGCTATACCGTTAAACGACATTCAGTTGCACCATTCTTTTATATATCTTGTAAGTAACGTACCTATTTAATTGGAAAAACACGTGAGTGACACCCATTTCTTTCTAATCCTCATAATATTAACATCGTAATTCTAGTTTCTTACTAAAATAAAAAATGATACGTATATTATTTATATATATATATATATATATATATATATATATATATACACACATACATATATGTGTACATATGTGTATGCACGAGCAACTTGGCATATATTATGCAAAAAAAATTCTCATAATAGTTGGTTACAACAGTGCACAGATTCAGCAGAATCTTCAATGTTATGCAATTTCAATTAAAATAATTTCACTTTCGTTCAGCGTAAGTTTCATTCACGCCAAAACCAGCGCGGTCATCGATGGTAATTACCTAATCAAAAAAACCTATTATTATTTCTTTGCACGGAAAAAGTTTTCATACAAAAGTGATTACCCAATTTTAATTTGACTCAGTTTTAAAATGGCGTAGTGCATGAATTGATTTCTTTTACAATTTTTGGGTTATTTACCTTAGGCACTCATTATTACAAATAAATAGTCTTTGCAAGGTCACAAAGAACATATTTCCAAACTTCCTATTGCAAAAATATCAAGTCCGTGTTCCGATCGGAATAAAATTATTTCGGCGGGTCGATAGTTCCAATAAGATAATTTAATAACGCGTTCGGGTGTACAGCCAGTCGGCACCGGCGTACCTAATTAATCGAAGTTTAAAGTTGAACGTACAAACTCTAACAAAAAGTGTAAAAAATTAGAATCGCAATCGACTGGCCTGTGTACGTGACAGTCATTAATAGAGACAAATTAAATTTGAGATAAAATTTAGTGGAGTTTATAACAATTCTTTCAGAAATCAATTTTGTTTTTTACATATCATTTTAAATAAATCTGTTCAATACAAGTAGAAATCTGATCACAATGATCCTGTATAAACTTGGGCATATAAAAACACTTAAAGTTATATAGTATTTCTATTAAAATTTGTAAGGATAAATATGAATATTATTTTTCACCAGATCAATATATTGCCCAAAATATGTTTCATAAGGAATATATCGTGAAAATCTCCAAAATTATAAAATTTAGAACCATTGCTGTAGTCTTCCCGGTAATATTAGCTTCTAGTAACGCTGCTTTTCTCATAATTTCGACTATACCTGTTCAGTACTTAAAGTTATATATTATTTCAATTAAAATATATAAGGATAAATATGAATATTATTTTTCACTAGATAAATATATTGCCCAAAATATGTTTCATAAGGAATATATCGTGAATATCTCAAAAACTATAAAATTTAGAATCATCGCTATAGTTTTCCCGATAAACTTCAGGTTAATTTCTAGTAACGCTGTTTTTCTCATAATTTCGACTATATCCGTTTCAGAAATTGGGGAGACATTTTTTGTCGACATACTCAATAATATTTCTAAAATATTACTTTGAAATAAAAAAAAATTATTTTAGAATCTTTATAATTCGTTTTTTGCATCGATATCCCAGAAAATACATGAAATGTTAAGAAATAAATTCGAGAAATTGATTTGCAGCCTCAAAAATTTTCATAGCAATTTCTTTAAATATCGACTGTTGAAGTATATGTTAGTATGCTTTATCTGTGTACCAAATTTCAAATTCCTGTGTTAAACGATTTCTGAGAAAAAAATTTTGATATTTTTAACAATTTCTCTATATCTATCTTACATAATATTTTAAAGTAAATAATTTTACCATATTTTTAATTCGATTTTTCAGTTATTATCATACACAATACTAGAAACTAAAAAAAATGTCTATTTGTTTACCCACTCTAAAATTTCTACATTCCAATATTTTTGAGTATTAATTATTAATATATATATATATATATATGCGAGTTGGTATTTTTTATTACTGTACCCAATTCAACGTTAAACGGTTTCTGAGAAAAACGGCTTTTCACCGATACAAATTTCATGTATATTCAAGAAAAGAGAATTGAAGCAAATAATATAAATATTTATGTGGAAAACCATGTGCACGATGTGAAACTTCTTCATTCTGAACGATTACTAATATACATACGTTCATTGTAAATTCATTGTTAAAAAATCATTATAATTAATAATTTTTTGTAATTGAAATTTTATTCTCTCCACTTTTAATTGAATATAAAGCTTCTTTATTATAAAAATACCAAAACTATTATTGTTTCAAGACATCACTTCATTTTTAAAAACAAAATTATAATGAAGGCGTCATTTGTGGGCTAAAAGTGAAATTTCTTGAAATATTTATATAAATTTACCGAAATATGACGTCAATGCAGTATGACAGCAAAACTTCTTTGTCACAATACAAAAAAAGCCTTAAAAGGGAATTACAAAATGCAAAGCTCAGTTTTATTTCACTACGAGTAGCCCACAATCTCTACACGTAAGTTTTAATTACACTTTTGCAACAAATAGAGTTATGACATTCAAATACTTCATATCACAGCACATTGGTAACGGACTTTCCATTACTTACATAAGACCGCATTGAGTCCTCAAAGACTATAGACTACATGTAACACTGCGATACTTGTGAAGCTCGCTACGACTGTTAACACATATTACAAGAATCTGGACACTAATGATTTCAATATATGTACATCGTACGTAACGCTCGTGACATCGTTATCTACCCTACATCATTAATGAAGTCTGTATCGCCGTATGCTTCCGTATGCCACACTCTGCTTTCCAGTGCTTAGTGTAAATGTGGTATTTCATCTATAGAAATTTCTGAACTTCCTGAAGTTATGTTGTAAGAGAGTTACGGTGCATTCTATATCATCAAAATATCTAAAAGTTATCTACACAAACACTCTTCTATTATTGAAGACCCTGCAATTTGTATAAGAGAGTTACGGTTGCATTCTATATATATAGAGTTACGGTTGCATTCTATATATATATAATTTGTTGCATTCTATATATATATAATAGAGTTACGGTTGCATTCTATATATATATAATAGAGTTACGGTTGCATTCTATATATATATAATTTGTTGTAAGAGAGTTACGGTTGCATTCTATATCATTAAAATATCTAAAAGTTATCTACACAAACACACTTCTATTATTGAAGACCCTGCAATTTGACTTCAAACAATATATCCATTATCTATTCATTCTGTTGTAACAAGTCTTTTATTTAACATTATCCCATTTTTCACAATTAAATGAAACTACGTGATGTAGTATTATTTCTACTTTCTTTAAGTTCTGTACCACTACCTAGGTTTCATTGTATTACAACATCTTCAGGTCGGCTATTAGCTTTTTTAAGCTTTTTTTAAGCTAAGAAAGCTCTTTGCTAATAGTTCACCTGAAGATTTTATAATACAATGAAACCTAGGTAGTGGTAAAGAACTTAAAGAAAGTAGAATTAATACTACATCACGTAGTTTCATTTAATTGTGAATAACGAATTTCTACAAAATTAACACCAAATATATTCAATTTTCCCATTTACTTCATTTTAATATAAATTTATTTTCCGAAAATCTATTATTATATATGCATAGAAAGAATTGATAAAAATTCTATTTCGTTATATCTGTATTGAATTAAAATATTTTGTGCAAAATATCTCGTCTAGAGGCGATAACAATTATGTGAAAAAAGGCATCTCGAATAATTAAAAAAGTTCTCATTTAAATATCTAGATGGAAATTCAACAATTTAAACTTTCCGAGATGATTTATTTCACGTCTGCAAAGTTTACAGCGTCTCGATATCAATAGAGTCTCCAACTACCATTAAACTTATTTCTTTTTTTTCATTAAAATTCCCTCCCGAAAGTTTCATAACTTCATTGTAAATTTTAAGCTTATCTCGAGTCGTATAACTCCATAATTTGAAGATTTATTGTTGTCGCTGTACTTAATAATGTCTTGTCGTGCACCGAGTTGACCGAGTAAGGTAACCTCACATTAACATTATCATTTATAAACAGTTTAGTGTAATTCAAGTAATATTTTTAATCTAGCCTACTGTCCTATTTAGAAATAACTAAGACTTGTGCTTAGTCACCCTATTGAGGCTTAGGTCATGTTATTACGATAGATACCAAATATAATTCTATATAAATAAGTTCACTTACGTAATGTCAATGTATTTATCATATTGCAGTACCAAATATCCATCATTTGTTCGTCCCGTTACCTACCTTTGAGCTCTTACATGAAATGCTCGAAATGTATACGAAAAATCTAAAAAAATTCTAGATACCGGAATGTTATTACAACCTTCAATTAAATTTTGTTTCAATTAATTTGCCTGAATAAATTCGAGTGATACAAACAACTACTAAACCCTGGATACTTTATACATATTCTCTCATGCACTTAATGATTTTTGTAATAAATGTTATTGAATGCAATAAGTACATTGCATTCAATAACAATTCACACTACCACTACCATTATATCCTATTAACAAGAATATATTTTCTTCTTTGAACGTCCTAATGAAACAAAAATAATATAGAATCTTATCCGAAACGCCAACCTTCTCTACCCATACTGAATTACATATGCACAGCGAAATAAGTTTTATCGTTTAATGTTTATACATCCTGTTTCCAAGCAGCTGAATTCTGAATCTTTGAAAATTCCAGTTCTTTATTGCTTAAAAAGTCTAAAGACAGTCGCCGAGTCGAACCTAAAAAGGAATACGTTTCGAAGCATATCTTTAATCTCTGAAGAGCTTTAGGTAAAGCTTCGCTATTCCGTTACACGACAGCTGCACCACTAATCTAATTTCTGCATTGCAGTTGGACAGTTAGGTTCTAAGCAACTGCATAATAATTTTACTGTGTTTAAAATGCAAAATACCGTTCATAGACAGGCTGATAATAAGTCAATAACCGATTCATTGGTTTATTACTGATAACTAGGTCGTATTTCAGCGGATTAATGTCAGACGGTAATATTATAATCACCTAACTGCAAAAAGCTTAGAGTTGTTCAGATTTCCGCTTCATTTCTATAGTTATTACATAAATATTCATTAAGGATCTATTTGCAGTTTAAATGAGGTTTCACAGACTTAAACTTGCCGTTAACATTTAATTAAAATGTCTTAATGCGATATAAACAATAAAGGTGTAATTTTTAGAATCCCTATTTTTCGTAATTTTAGGTTCAGTTGTTTCGAAATTAAGGGTGGGTGGTGGCTATTTACAGCTTACTTTTGAATATATCTCTTAATATATTGTATCTAAAATTATAAATTATTTTTAAGACCCTTACAATTAGACCTTTACCCGATACCCCCCTCCGTGTATGAAATTTTAAAACTAATTTTATAAGTACTTAATTTGACTACCCCTAAAGTTTCATTCAAATAAATATTTTTGAGTGGTAAAGAAATTTGTGGGTTAATATTACTTCACTACTCTGCCAAACTTAAAGTTACACGTCAAGTGATCTCTGAGAAAAACGGCTATAACATACGGACAGACGGGCATGTTAATAATTTTATAAAAGTTCTATTGTTCCTTTTAAGTTAGGGACCCTAAAAACTGTACAAAGTTTTACATTTGTTAATTTATATTATTATCCTATCTTTAGTTTTTTATTTACTATCACAGATTTGAAGTAAAAAAAAACAATCATTAATATCTGCTATAGTGGTAAGAGTTCAAACATTACAACTATTCTATAATTCATATACTTCACACTGTTTTATTCGGTAACAATAAAATGGTAATGTAACAAATCGATGCTATCACAAAAAACTGTTTAAATAAATGAGTTAATTTAAATTGTCGATAAGTAACCGTGCTCTTTAATAAATTCCACTCCAAAATCAATAAATACGCCGATATCACATCATATATTCAAATTAATAACTATTTTTTTCAACGTCATATTGAATATCACCAATTCTTATTCAGAAATCACATCATACATTCAAATCAATAACTATTTTTCTTCAACATCGTATTGAATATCACCAATTCTTATTCAGAAATCACATCATATATTCAAATCAATAACTATTTTACTTCAACATCGTATTGAATATCACCAATTCTTATTCAGAAATCACATCATACATTTAAATTAATAACTATTTTTCTTCAACATCGTATTGAATATCACCAATTCTTATTCAAAAATCACATCATACATTCAAATTAATAACTATGTTTCTTCAACATCGTATTGAATATCACCAATTCTTATTCAGAAATCACATCATACATTCAAATTAATAACTATTTTACTTCAACATCGTATTGAATATCACCAATTCTTATTCAGAAATCACATCATACATTCAAATTAATAACTATTTTACTTCAACATTGTATTGAATATCACCAATTCTTATTCAGAAATCACATCATACATTCAAATTAATAACTATTTTTCTTCAACGTCATATTGAATATCACCAATTCTTATTCAGAAATCACATCATATATTCAAATTAATAACTATTTTTCTTCAACGTCGTATTGAATATCACTAATTCTTACACAGAAATCACATCATACATTCAAATTAATAACTATTTTTCTTCAACATCGTATTGAATATCACCAATTCTTACACAGAAATCACATCATACATTCAAATTAATAACTATTTTTCTTCACCGTCGTATTGAATATCACCAATTCAAAGTTCTTATTCATAAAAAAAATTAAATATATATTCACCCATTACCACTCTTGCACGCACTTATTCATTCGTGCTTCGCATTTTGAAATGCGTTTTCGATCTGACGCCTACATTTGTGCAAGTCTTCATTCGCCGAATACGTCAAGAGACGAAGGAGATTTGCGTAGGTGATTTTATCTCTTAGCCAGCTCTCAACGGGCTATCACTACCCATTCGCCGCTGTGTTAAGCTACAGCCGCACAGAACAACGGCTACCGGGCTGCCTTCTGATAAATCCGTTCCAATGCATCAATTTATCTTCATTATCTTAGATTAAATCTCGATAACGCAGAGTGGACTGCCGCGTGCTACTCTTGTTTGGACTCGGCGTAATGTGTGTAATTTACCTACTATAGTTAGGACTTACTTATAGTGTTGCGCGAAAGAATGAGCTACGGCCCGTATGCAGGTGAATGGGAAAGTGTATCCAATTTATGTTTCCGTATTAATTATTGTGATATAAAATGGGTTGTTTCAGTAGCAATAAAGTAATTAAGCTTGAATTGGATTGTAGTACTTTAGACGAAATCTAGGCCATGTATTAGCCCATACTATATAGTAACTAATGATAATGCTTTTTATTATTACAATGGTATATCGATTTGATACATGCACAATGGGAGAAAATAAATTTAAAGTGACCCCGGTTGATAAATTAAGAAATAAAGATAAAAATGTGTCCAAAAAAGATATAAATGCAGTGTAGAAACAATTAATGTTAATTCTTTCTATACACTACAAAATATTTTTTAGACCTAGTATAAACATTTCATATGAACGACATAAGATACAACTAAGGTCTAATAAGGAAGATTATTTAACTATCTTAACAAGCGAACATATAAATATGATAGTTTATATTTCAGTAGTGTCTCGTATAAAAATGCCATAAGGACTATATGAGATAAACTTAAAATTAAAGATTTAATAAGGAAGATTATTTAAAAATTTTCACATGCAAACGTTTAAATACCATAGTATATATTTCAGCAGTAACCGGTATAAAAGTGCCATAAGGATGATACAAGATGCAACTAAGCTCTAAGATTTAATAAAGAAGATTATTAAAAAATCTTGGCAAGCGAAATTTAAATACGATGAGTTATATTTCAGCAATGTATTTGGTATAAAAATGACATAAAGACGCCACTACGAGTTAAGATTTAACAAGGAAGATTATTTAAAAAATCTTGACAAGCGAACGTTTAAATACGATAGTTCGTATTTCAGCAAAGTGGTATTATAAAGATGCCATAAAGACAATATAAAATACAGCTAAGCTCTAAGGTTTAATAAGGAAGATTATTTATAAAATATTGACAAGCGAACATTTAAATATGATAGTTTATATTTTGAGCAAAGTATCTAATATAAAATGCCATAAGAACGATATAATATACAAATAAGACCTAAGATTTAATAAGGATGATTAATAAAAAATATCGACAAGCGAACATTTAAATACAATAGTTTATTTTCAGCAAAGTATCTAGTATAAAAATGCCATAAAGACGGTATAATATGCAACTAAGCGCTAAGTTTCAATAAGGAAGATTATTGAAAAAATCTTGACAAGCAAACCTTTAAATATATATATATATTTCAAAAAAAATACAGCATGTAACGTTTTTATTTTCATAAAAATATCTATACAAACAAGCCAAAAACTGGAATTAGAAGTGAAAAAATAACGAAGACATCTAGATGAAAATTTTCATTTAATGTACTTCGATATACCTTAATCCCTGTAACCTCAATCTATATAAATCTCTAGTTTAAGCATCTATTTGCACATCTGAAATTAATTCAGAAATATATCAGAAATTCTTACCAGCATCTAAGCTGATCACTAAAAAAACCTAAAAATTGCCTGCACCAATTTGCTCGCACTGGGAACAGCGAATAACAAGTCAAAAACCAAACTGTAGCAAGTTTAAGCGGGAAGTATTTAACAATTGTAACACATCTTATATAAAACTGAACGCGACATTACCTAATCTCAAAGCCAATAACCGTACTGATCCATATCTTCAATATGTACGGCCTTACGTACATACGGAGGTAGACAGCAATTAGCGCAAGAGCAGGTACGGTTCATTCAAACTGCGTTCGCGTTGCATTCCATTGCATAACTGCGGCCGATGGCGTTCCAGTCTAAGAGAAAATATCTCGCATTGTTTGCGGCATAACACGCATACTAAACTTCCGACTAAAGGAGATTAAGTTATGCGCTTTAAATGATATACGAGTGAAAAATATTTGTGACGTTAACAATATACAAATAGTTTGTGCTTATTCTGTTTCTGTGAATAGTTTTTTTTTTGAGATAAAGTGAAGAAAGTTTTGTTCCATTTTCAATAAAATTTATATTTTAATATTTAAATATGAAAAACAATTTCGTATTTTTTCTCGTAAAGTAATGATTACTTTATAATACGAACTGGGTTCTGCGAAAAAGCCGGTTTGATTATATCCGGGTATTACATTAGTAACTTTAAATATTATGCTTTGAAATATCACGAAAAATAAAAAGTTTTAACTAAGTAAATTTATAAATATAGTTCCATATCTCAGAATCTCAAAAATTTAATTATAAAATAAAAGATATATCCGGGCTATAATTTTAATTGAAGACTAATGAATGAAACTGTTCAATGTCGCCCTTAAATTATACATCTCTCGCGTCCTTCACAAAATTGGAACGTCTTCAATGCATGACTTTTCCGAACACAGTTGTATATAATGTTAGGAACTATGTACGTGTCATAATCTATCAATATAACTAAATTATTGCATTTTCATTAAAAATTATTCAACCCTACATGACATTAATATGCAAAGAATTTAAAAAACCCTTATTGCAGCATATACAAAGACCCTCCCTATCACAGGCAGGGACTTTGTGTACGAGCTGACATGAAGTTACATTATAGTACAAAAATTGTAATTTGCTTATTTTGAGAGGTGGCCGAAAATCTCACATCTACTAATCCGATGGCTAAATATTTCAGTCTCGTTCTCTCGTATATACAACCAAACGCCATAAGTGTGTACTCAATATTTCCAAAATCGTTTTCAAAAAATCACTACTTTAATCAGAAGGCTTTTCTCTATTCCATTGCAATGATTTTTCCTCTGCTTGGTCCAATAATCTTTAAATAAATTCATGCCATCTAATAGGATTATGTTTAATTAATGTAACAAATTAATCGAAGAAAAGCCAATTTTTTCGAAAATTTATCGAAAAAAAATATAACCAACGTCTTTTAACACACATAACTAGCAATGTATATCAGCAGCAGTTCAGCGAGACCGGCTCACTACTGTGTTTGTTGCACGTGGAAACTAATGAATATTCCTTTATTCAAATCAAATAATTTGACCGACTTTTACGTTTATTAGCATACATATCTCAAATCGCATCAGATAATTATAGAATTATATATTGTATATCTCTACTTGAGAGATTATATTATAATTAATGTTTTCATTTTTTATTCACTCATTTCAAACTGAATGGATCTTAGGAAAATTATAATATTTATTTTTACTACGGATGTGTAAAAATGAGTTTTTCAAAAGTTTTTAAGGACTTATCGACAAATATTACTTATTCATGTTATAAATAACTAACAGTAATATTCTGTTGGCAGTCACTGTGAGTACAACATAATTTGGAGACGTGTAAACATTTCCACGTCGCAGCAAAAAATGACAAAAATTAATTGTATACCTATAACCACACTACAGTTACTACTGCAGTAGGAGAGTAGTGTAAATTATTTGCCTTCAGAAATGCTTTACCTAATCCCCCCAATGCCGATTCCTCTTGAATTAAGCGCAAGCGTACATAATAGTTACTCGCAGTTACTACTACAGTAGGAGAGAAGTGTAAATTATTTGCCTTCAGAAAAGTTTTATCTAATCCCCCAAATGCCGATTCCTCTTGAAATAAGGGCAAGCGTACACAATAGTTACTCGCAGTTACTACTAGAGTAGGAGAGAAGTGTAAATTATTTACTTTCAGAAATGCTTTACCTAATCCCCCAAATACCGATTCCTCTTGAAATAAGCGCAAGCGTACATAATAGCTACTCGCAGTTACTACTACAGTAGGAGACAAGTGTAAATTATTTTCCTTCAGAAATGCTTTATCTAATCCCCCAAATGCCGATTCCTCTTGAAATAATCGCATGCGTACATAATAGCTACTCGTTCCATAATATAATCATAAAAATATCATAAAAGCATATAATTCTATTAGAGCTCATAAAACCATCAAATCTAGAGAAGTCTGAATAAAATTTTGATCGCATTCTCTTGTAATTTGTAAAAAATTACATGGATTTAAAAATTATAGGAAACTAAATGCTTTTGGAAACGAGTCTCATGGAAAGAACCCCTTTTCAAAATCTTTTCTATTTACTTTAATTTCTTTTTTATAATGAATATTTTTTGATATACAGTTAACTCAATTTCGTAAACCTATAAAAACCATATCTATAAAAACCATAAGTTTCATAAAGCTTAAACTACACGTAACAAAACATAAAACAAATATATTATGATTTAAACTAAGTAAAATGGGGACATTGAAGAAGGAAAGGCCCATGTTATGTAATGTATTAGTTGTTAAGATGGAGTTGATAATCTACACGTAAGTTAATAATCTGTCCTAACCACCAAAGTTGTGTAAAGGGAACAAATAGAACATTTACTCGTGCATTAAATGAATTAAAATATTTAAGTATGATTTTCATAAAGCACAAAATAAAGATAATTAAAATTTACTCATACTTTTAATACATTTGGAACCCTAAAATGTATTTTATATATCCAATTGCATTATATGACATCATTTAAAATTCAATTGCACTGAACCTCCCACTGCACAGAAACATATATATATATATATATTTTCAAATTGAAAAGCAAACTTCAATACTATCTTTAGATCATATCCATATAAAAACTAATAGCTTCAAAGCTTGTTAACTCACCAATAAACTACAACGTTCGCTTACAGAGCGGCCAAATAAGAGTTGAAAGTAATTATAAAATTTCTGATGAATGAGTACAAAACGTAAAAAAATTACTTCCGTCATCTAACCTACCAAAAACCTTATGTTAACTATGTCGTAGATTAAATTTACGACTCTATTATGATATTAACTTAATCTCATTTAAAATATTTTAATGTTTACGTAAACTTAAAATTGTTTACATTAAAAACAACTTGGAAACGGACACGAAGTAATATTTAAAAAAGCTGCAAGCGAGAGAGGTCGAACGAGAGATCAAAGCAAGTGGAAGATGATTAAAGTACTAGGAAGATGTTTTTCTCAACTACGGCTTATCTTGAGTACTGTAAATAAAATCAACTCTAAAGTACCTTTCATATTCCCTACCTTATTATTGTTTGTAAATGAATGAAAAGCTTTTATGGTCATTTATCTGAAGCAGAACAACAAAACCTAAGGTATTATCCTTTCAAAATTACTAAAAAAAATAACTTTCCGGAAACGCACAATATTTTTGTTTAATTAATATAGTTTAAAATCACATTTCGTTTCATTTATGATTTTACAAACTCAAACGGTTTTTCTGGGTCAGTTACACACCTGGTCTCCTGTTTCGATGTAAAGTTATCATCAATCAGCATGTGACCTAATCACTTTAATCATACGGTTCGTGTTAATGTTATTTAAACGAATTAAGTAATGCCTTGGTACAGTACCTTTATATAAAGCAGGTATTCCCAAACGGTGGTACGTGCCTCCCTGAGAGGGCGTAAAGAAATCATAAAGAGGACCCGATGTGTTTGGAGATTCTATAGAAAAATTCATTTGAAGTCTTAAATCCAGTCATTAATTTATTCGGTTGTTGTTTAAATTTTGATAATTCTTTAGCTATCAGATCAGTCAGGCCACGGCAGGCGCAGAACTATGATATTTTTGCTTATTAATTTCACAAATTCACAAATATTCCACCATGAAAGGTGACTTCCATTTCTGGACTTTGAAGAAGTTTTGGTTAAATGTTTTCTCCCTAATCTTTTGGATTAAGGAGTCTAGTTGCCTCTTTTGCTTTACCAATAATTCTCCCGTTTTACTGAACTTACTCATGTGAGATAGGTTTTCCAGCACTGATTCAACAAAACAAAACTAAGTAGCAAAATCATCTTACCACCGATAATGACGACGGTAGCTCTGGTAAAAACTGAACTTGAAATCAATCAACTGATTCAGAATGAGCAGACACAAATATCGCATTGGTATAATTTGATTGTCTAATTATACTTAGTTTTTAGATTGGACAGCAAAGTTATTATTTCTCTGTTTATGCTTGTAATTGAGCAGTAAATATCGTAAAAACGTTGTTTTTTATTGTAACAATGAAAAAAATGAAAAGGAGCATGAATACATATTATCATAATTAGAGGAAGTTTATTGCATAAAATTTTGGAAATCCCTGATCTGAAGCTTTATACATTAGCAAGGTTCGTATTTATAGCTAACATAGGCAATATAAATAACTAGCAAACAAGTGCAGTTAAGAATATCTCCCACTGTGAATTGCAGCAAATTCAGTGTACCTCCTAGTTTTGTGCCGATGATGAACTTTCTCACACATTCGTTTGCTATGAATACTTGTTTAGTAATCGAGTTGATGCTATGTACCAGGTCAACTCGAAAGACTGTAATCAAGTCGCCTCATCACCAAAACATTTCCTTTCTATTCTGTACTTTCACACTCACCAAGTTGATATAATAGAGATCTGCTTTCGTAGAACACGATGTAGAAAGTGAGCAACGGTCTTTACTAGATCCATTTTATTTAGATACATTGGTAGGTACGTGCACAAAATACCCCAAGTTCCGCTACGTTAATAAAACTGAATTTCCATAACAATGCTGACAACAGCAATTTTCTACTACACTACACCGTGCCAGAAAAAGAAAAAGACCCTAATCACAAAAACTACATTATTGACATAAATAAACAATATATGTTAACACTTCAAAGAAATAGCCACACCTCAATAAAACTACTTATGGATATGTTTCATGAAAGCACCTTATTTCCAAAAAATTAACCACATAAAAGCTAGATGGAATTTGGATTACCAAGAATTATTCCATGGCGACATATATCGCAAATCTGCATTCAAACACATAAACAAACATGCAAAATATATTATTTAAAATGAAAGCTATTGTGATGTAGACCCTCATAAACACGTAAAATTAGTAATTATCAGAGCCATATTAGCTAAAACTTGTTATTATTTCGAACTACGGTTTCAACGCAAAAAAATACGCCAAATGCACTTGTTACTCAGCTGCATAGTCTTGATAAACACTCATCGAAGTGTGTGCATGAAATGCGGTCGAACTAGCTACCATCACAACTTGCGGGCTCAAATCAATTACAACCAGCCAAGGCACGAGTTCATCACGCGTCGGAAGAAAGTGGTCCAAACCAGATCTGCGTCACGCCGTCCGGTCCGCGCTCGCCTCCACCGCGAACACGGAGCGACGATCTTGCTTAATATGTATTGTTGACGTATTCTTATTATTTTATTCTTACACAACTTCAACATCATCCGGCGATTGTTATAAGATAATGTTTTTCGTGCTCATATTTATTGACGTTTTCTTATTATTTTATTCTTACACAACTGCAACGTCACCCGGTGATTGTTATAAGATAATGTTTTTCGTGCTCATATTTATTGACATTTTCTTATTATTTTATTCTTACACAACTTCAACATCATCCGGCGATTGTTATAAGATAATGTTTTTCGTGCTCATATTTATTGACGTTTTCTTATTATTTTATTCTTACACAACTGCAACGTCACCCGGTGATTGTTATAAGATAATGTTTTTCGTGCTCATATTTATTGACATTTTCTTATTATTTTATTCTTACACAACTTCAACATCATCCGGCGATTGTTATAAGATAATGTTTTTCGTGCTCATATTTATTGACGTTTTCTTATTATTTTATTCTTACACAACTGCAACGTCACCCGGTGATTGTTATAAGATAATGTTTTTCGTGCTCATATTTATTGACGTTTTCTTATTATGTTATCCTTACACAACTGTAATGTCACCCGGTGACGGTTATAAGATAATTATTTTCGCACTTACATTTACCCGTAAAATTTAAAATTGTTGACATGTTAATTGTTGTAATTTAGAATCTTGTAACTAATATCACTTGGCAAATTTTATAATAAATTTTATTTTTTTAAAATACTATCATATTTTTGGGGGTATGTTTGTTGTCATAAAATCATGCATTTTTATTAAGTTCAGATTGGAACTTTTGATAATACATTCTTGGCATGGAAATAAAAATATAGTTAAAATAACTTTCTATATAAGTATCTGTACTTACATTATATCCACTTTACGCATCGATAAATCTACATTCAAAACAATATTAAGGCAATTGATTAAAGTCATCACTCTATATTATAAAAAAGCTCCATACTAGCAAAGAAGTTTGGAGTGTCGCCTTCTAACACAAGGGCGTGTCCATACTCACCGCACTAGCGTCGCCCCGGGAACCAGTCTATCGGCCTATGACCATTTACAAAGCATTAAAACGACGTGTGGCCTGCACTTGACTACCGCCACGATCATACGCAACCTGCTACCGACATTGAAACAACTCGCATGCAACAGAGTGACAGCTAACCATACGCATGCCAGGAGGCTGGCTATCTTGCAATTTAGATATGTATGCGAAATGCTCAAACAAGTTTTCTATATAAATATGAAAGTTGTGATATGGATAATCTATACGTAAATAAAATGTCTGTTAGTATATTTTAGCTATATGTATACGTAAAGGAACTTTCATATATATCTTCAAAACGACTTTAATAACATGTACTATATCATCTTGCAAAGCCACAACAAAACTTTCTTCATCTTCCATGCTTTGTTATTTTATTCACTAATAAGTTGATAAAAAAATATAAACTTAAAAATGCAAAATTGAAAACCTTAAAAAAAATTAAATATCTAAAACCAACCGACAGAAAAAGATATAAAAGAAAAAAGTACTTATTCGTTTACGATAGTAGGACATATAAGTTAGTATATATAAATATAATATATGGGCCTCGATAATAGCTCTTCATTATTATATAACATTTCTTAACCGTATACCGATGTGATAAATGGAAAACATAGTCATAATATTAGTCTCTATCCTCACGTATAATATAATTTTCTATGAATCTTTGTTTAAAATCTATCCTTCTAAATTATTGGATAAGATGGATTTTTTTACGTAAAGTTTTTTCTCTATTTGCACTTTCGGGGATTATTTAAAATTATAAGCCTTTTGCGATTATTTATTACCTTAAATTGAAAAAGCGATGAGGGTTTTCGTGACTTCTCCTAAACTATACTAGTTTGCTTTATTTAAATTTACAACAATCAGTTCATTCCGTTTACTAATGGCGTGACTTTTTAATTATAAGCCGAAAGTGAAGTAATTAAGTTAAACATTCTTTTATGAATTAAATAACAATTAGTTCTTGCACTTATACAATCAACAGTTAAATCTATCGTCTCATCAACCGTTACAAGTATTGTAAATAATTACACCATCTCATTGTAACTATTAGCAAAAGCGTTTAGCTTTATGGATTGCATTTAAAGTTTGAACAGAATGATTGCGAGTTGGTCAATAGATATACTCAAATGTTATGACTCTTATTAAAATAAACGAACTTTCAAATGAAGCATTATTATGGACAACGTTGATAGAGCACGAGTTGCAGACGTGAACTATCCAGCCATTGTTGTGTGGTTTGAATCGAGGTTTCGTAATCGTTAACATGGTAATACAAGTATAGTTTTCCTAAACAAAGTAATGCATAAGAATATAATTTATAAGATGAAGGAAGAGGATCGAAGAAGAAGGTGGTATTCGATACAATAAATCTAAGCACTCTCTTGGCCAATTACAATATTGGTGTTACACTTATGTTAACATTGTTTTCATTCTCATATCCTCAAAGATATTTAATTTACAAACTTTATTCCGTCACATATAATATGCTCTAAAATAGACCGTAAAAAATTACTATCCATGTGTTTTATTATTATATATTAATTTCCTATCGTTAATTTAGGGCAAAGAAAAGTGTGTGAAAATGTATGTTATAGAATTTAACCAGACCAGAGATAAATAAAATTAAAAATGGCAATAAAAGTACGATCTTGATTTTTATGCTTGGGAAAAAAACAACTCCAAACAAATACATATGTACTGAGGAGATGTATTGAGAAACGGTAACATAATCTCAACGATCCTAGAATTAGTATAGATTCGCTCATTTAATTTTTCATAAAATACTGCTATTCCAATGGATCTCATTACGCGCAGGGATGCCCAGAAAAAAAACTACGGACATTTTATCCACAACAGTTGCCATTCTCAATATTGACTTTGACCCTTTCAAATCACTTCAACGCAAATTCTAGGATAATCACTATAATTTTCCTGTAATCTCCTCATCATATTTTATCAACCCTTTTTTTCCTGTATTTCGGCTCAATAGTTTTGGAAATAAGTCGGTAGTGCGCTATATTTTGCATAATTTTAAAATATATTTTTAAATTATAAAAAACACTTTACAATCTTTTCCAATGGTACTCCACATGATATGCAAAAAGTGCAAACAATATTTTTGAAGACATTTACTTACCTCCTTTTTAAATGTTATACACATAAAAAAGTTAATGACATAAAATATATGCAAAATATGTGAATTAATAAATTATATTACTATGCCAACTTTTAAATTTCTACCTTACATGGTTTCCGAGTTAATCGACTTTGAAAATAGAAAAATGTTAATATATTGACAACTATATATTTCATAATTGTATGATAACGAGAACTATTTCAAAAACTATAAAATCTAGCATCATCGATTTTCCTGCAACCTTTGCTTTGGGTTCTAAAGCCCATAATTTTAGGCCTAAAACTACTATCTAAAACTACCTTCCATCTAAACTACTCAAAGTCTTGGAAATAAGGAGCAGGAAGCGATATGTTTTCTTGGATATTTTTCAATATATCTCTGAAGATATTATACATAAAATTTAAAAAAAAATATTTTTAAGACCCTTATAACTAATCCTTTCAAACGACATCCCGCACTATATGTAGAATTAAATTTTTTTTTCGAATGCTTGATTTGCCCTGTCTAAAATTTCCAAATAGATATATATTTTAAGTTTTGGATACTGCAATATATGCCTAATAATATGTTTTATTATTGTGCCGAATTTCAAGTTACATAAAGCATTTTCTGACATTTTCTTTACATAAAGCATTTTCTGAAAAAACGGCACTAATCGACATACAGACAAACACAAGAGAGATCCTACCCTAAAAATTAAAAAATATTTATTAGACCTTTATCACTAATTAACTGACCACTAGGAAATAGTTTAAACAGCCTCAAAACGCCCGTAATATGATCAAGTGAAACAAAATAATTATGCCACTAGACATTTTTACTCATTCCGTCTTCATCAAATGTTGCTATTTTGTAATCTAATGCATTATTCATGTCGCCACCAAGCACATGCAACACCCGCAGCCGTCGCTCAAGAGAATCTCGATTTCCACGTCTATTTACACGACACTATTAGCTAGCCATCAATACGTTGAGAAACATGCGTCACCAGATACCACTCAACGCAAATATGGTAATCAAGATCGCCAGACACGGATTTATTACGATGAAAAGCCTCAATAAATCACGTGGAAGGGAAAGTTGGCGTAAACGCATGAAGGTTGTTAAAACTCCAATGGATTGCATAAAAAGCATTCGTAAGCCTAACAAAGAATTTAATTAACAACGGTATTCATAACGCGTGTCTAAAGCGAGTCCTAATATAATTAATTTCAGAGCTGTGTTTCCTTTTCAGTCATATTAGTCTGAGGCGATTAATTCAACTATCAATCCATGCGTAATAACTTCGAAACGAATATTACAGTAATAGAGGTCACTTATAAAGAGTCTGAAACTAGTCTGGTATTTATATTATTACTAACTCCCAAATAAAACATATTTAGTATAGGTAGAACTCGTACTACAAGGGTTTCGTAAACACTTAAGAACTTAAAACAACGGAAGATAGTTACATAATCATCCCATTACATTTACAAATATTTTTCACCGTGTAATGTGTTACCTAATATATATTTCCCATGTGTATAAATATCGTCAAAATCTTGTGATATTTAGAGTTTTACTTAATTTTTAATAGATTTAGAACTTTAGCTAAATTTTAGTTAGGCTGTTTTTTTTTAATTTTTACTAATAGCATTTTTGGGAATTGTAGAATAGCTTAAAAGGAGGGAGAAAAATGTTTGTAGACATTTTGAATAATATCCCTTAAACTATCTTACATAAAATTCTAAAAAGAAATATTCTGGTGTCCGTATAAATTACTGTTTACCTTGACACGTGCAATTAAAAAAAATATTCGACGAATACCATATTACATATACCGATGAATACCTTTGAAATATTTATATAATATAAACACATTTGAGTGTCATTTATTAAAATATGTATAGATTAAAACGTTTTATCAACAAGCCAAATTTCAGGTTCCTATATCAAACGGATTCTGAGAAAAACGGCTATCACAGACGGACAGACGGTTAGACAAATGAATAATTTTATAAGTATGCCGTTATTCTCATACGTAACCCTAAAACATTCGTTTATATACAAAACTTTGACATAGAATACATATACCAACACACACATATGATGAAGATTGTCAGTTGAAGATAAAACATTATTAAGTCGTGCGCTGCCTAAATTTGCTAAAATAAAGAAAGTTTAAAATAGTAACTCAAAATTTAACGATAACCCTAAAAAGCACTACTTTTAATACAAATATAAGATACCAATCATCTCATGTGTCCAGACCGTTCAAAGGATTGTTTCTTATATCGTTTTTTCTTACTTTATATTTTACTCCCTCAATCCATTATATTCTGTCAACAAAGTTTTTTTGTGGCTGCAAATCACAAATACATTAATTTCTTCGTAATTATTTCTTAAGCACTCTTAATTTCCCAATATTCTAAATTTCGGAAAATATAATTAATATTGTGTCATTCATTTCAAAAAATATATAGCAACTCTTTAAAAAATTAACAGAATAACGAGAGTATCAGAAAATTTTCACAAATAATTGTAAACAGATTCGATTCTGTTCAGATTTAATATGTAGCCAAATGTATTTAAATTATATACATTTAAATAGACATATAAACTAATTTACAGAAAATTAACAAATACAGACATCACATTTGCCATAAGCTTCTTGCTGATGGCACTAACAGCAGGTTTGTGACGATGATGATTGTATTTTATGACATTTACAAAATAACGAGATTATTAGAAAAATTTTACAAATAATTGTTAACTGATTCGATTCTGTTTAGATTTAATATGTAGCCAAATGAATTTTAATTATGGTACTAAAATGGCCATTATTTTAAAACGAAAAGACTGCGATTTATACAGTTAAATCGACATATAAATTAATTAACAGAAAATGAATAAATATAGACATCACATTTACCATAAGCTTCCTGCTGATAGCACTAACTGCAAGTTTGTGACGATGATAGTTGTAGTTTTATTTTGAAAGATTTAAATGATGCAGAACGTTTTTCAATTACAAGATTGCAATGAATATATTTCCGGACTAAGAGCAATGCTCAAAACTATAATTAACAAATAATTTATTATGAAATTATATGTAAATCAATCAATAATCTATATACATTTACCATTATAATAGGGCATACGATTCAACGTCAATTACGTGTCGGAGTAGTTGACGTTGAATCGTATGCCCCACTACGATGGAAAAAGTACATAGATTATTGATTGATTTACATATAATTTCAGTAGCGCGTAATCTAGACTCGTCAATGGCATGAAGATATAAAGCTTAATAGTTCCCCATTACCACCGAAATTGTCCGGAATTTCCTATTACGCTTCACTTCTTCAGACCTCAATAATTACAGTCGTTACTTCAAACGAACGCGCACGCGTACGTCCATTGTGCCTTCTTCCAGCCGACAGCGCTAATAAATCCAATTACAATGTCACTTACTTCGAGGAAAGTAAAAGTAAACACGGGCTATAGCTACGTAGTCTTTACTTTATAATAAACTCAAATTACTTTTACTATACGCAAATATAAAACTAACGTTGGGCAATTGCCACGCCGATTACCCGACTCACGAGCGCACACGTAAAACTCGACTCTTCCTCTGAAAGAACGGTCATACTCATCGTTGTTTCATAATATTTGTAGATAATAAATATGGACCCAAGCGTGAAGTTATTACGATTTCGACGGAACGGACGAGTTACCTCACCCAATTACGTCCGCTTTTAATAAATTGTCTATTATTTTTGAAGCGCGGACCGACTTCGAGGTATAATTATTGTAATGTCCCTGATGAGCTAAAGAAAGTTCACATATGCAGGTTTATTTTAATGAATATACTACTCTAAGCAAAATTGAATATGAGTAACATTGCAATCATTATGAAGACAGACTAGAATAAAAAGCGATGTATATTTTCACCGAAATATATTACGTTCGTAGTGATCTCAGAATAAATACAATGAAGAAATTTTCCAAAAATGAGTGACAATAATCAAGTCTCAACTAAAATAAGATCATTTATCCTAGTTAAAATTATTTTCAATGTTTCAAATTAAAAACTATTCCACATACCGTGATACAAGAAAATCAAATGGAAATCCGAATGGACAAAACAGGCAAAATGGATAATTTAATTTTCATTTATGTACGAAATGATGAACTCAACTCATCGAATGAACTCAACTAAATAAACTGGACGGAAGTGACCATATCAAAATTGTCATTCCGTATGACAGCGTGCAATAGACAAAAGCAAACCTTTTTCCCACGATCAGCCAACGACAAACAAAGCGCAATTTCTTAAACCAACAATGCCAACGTCGACATATTTATATTTGCGCTTAATTAACCAAAAAATGACATTTCGGTATTGAAGTCAAGGTAGAGCGATCGTCCGTGAGTGAAACAAAGGCTCGAACCCGTGCCCGCTGCATTTGCCTCAATCTCGCAGGCTGTACGCCGTTGTCGAGATACGAATCTTATTGTTGTTAACGACGCTATGCTTAGCAATTATTTTATTTTTGTCAAGGGCCGGGAAAAAAAGCGTGTCAACGATAGTGGTTCAAGATCGTTGCGAAAGAATGACCACTTTGGTAGATCAGTAGTACGCATCTGCGTTAGAGTATCGTTAAAGTTAAAATTATCATTAATCAAATGAAAATAATATTTTTAAACTTTAAAAGCAAGCTATGTCAAAAAAGGCTGAAATTAATGGGAAAACTTTGCTATTGCATATTTCCAGATATCCAAACGTTTCCCTCTTGATTGCAACCAGGTGGGTGTACAAGAGTCTGATGGGTAATGATTATACTGAAGCACTATTAAATAATTAAGTAATGACGTATTAATTTATTCTTTATCTCCTATGAAGAGTATAATAATCATTTTCTAGCATCTAAATCATAAAATTGCAGTTTCATTAAAGTGATATTGTTACTATTTATATAGTTATAGTCTTCTTACTATTTTATAGTACGTAGATATCTACGTTTGAAGATCAGCATAAAATTTATTGGCACTTGGTTTAAACTAAACTTTTTAAAAAATAAGGAATAAATAGTAACACATCTCAATCAAAATAAAGAACCCTGGGAGAGAAGTGAAACCAAGTCTACTTTACTCGTGTGCGCGCATAGATAAGACCTCGTTACCATTTTATTATAGAATTGTCATTTTATATCAAATACTTCGTTATCACTTTATATTATAATTGTCACTATTATACAAAACACTAAATAAACAAGAGTGATGAACTCTACAGAAGTATGGTCATATTTTATCTATCACCATGAAAATTGGTTGAGGAACCTAAAATCTCGAAATTTACAACACCAAACTGCTGTTACATCGTAATATAAACTTAAAAGCAGAATTTTGTTCTGCTCGACGAATTAGTATTTCGCAATCTGTTTATTTGCCCAGTAATTAAAATATAAAAAAAACATGATTTGTTCGTTCAGATAATTATAGGCAAAAATAAAACTTTTTAACTTTTACAAAAGTGCCTGCTAAACTGACAGAACGGAACATAGTTAATTGATTGAAACCTAAAAACATATTTCTAATGTAGTCGTAACACTTAATTGTAGCTCCATTTCTTTAACTCGATTTCTTCGGATGATTTTAAAACGTCTGATTCAAATACACGAACCGTGACGCAATTTACATTTCCAAACGTTCCTTATTTATTTACAAGTTATTTAGTGGTAATTACATTAGATTTACAAAATTCAGTTTAATTTAAGCAAGTTAATTACTTATTACTTCTTATTAAAATGTTTCGAAGACGTCTTATCGACTTAATCATTAAAGTTGATGCAAAGCTAAAAAACAATGAATCAAATTAGATAAGGAAGTATTTTAACATGTAAACAGAGTTTTAAACATCCATCAATATAATGGTCGTAAAAGATAAATATAATTTATTATATTGCGATCAACTTATTCAAGATTTAACTTAAACATCCGCCTTCCGCCGGATGAGTTATATAAGTAGTTACAGTTTTAATAAACCCATTTTTATCAACTGTTCTGGATCACAATTATTTATTTAATTAATTACAGCGTTAAATATTGCATTCGACAATCTTTTTTTCACTCGACAATAATGTTTTATTTTGTTCGTACAATAATGTTTTATAATAAAAGTATAAAAACCCCAGCTGCAAAAATTAATAATTTGTAATTAATAGAATGCGTTTTAATACGAAAAAAAAAAATTTCTGTCTGACAGTCCTGGTCGAATCCGCTAAGTCTCCTTTATTGACTTTCGAGTAGTAATATACTTAATATCTACAATTAGATTAATTAAAAGAATTTCGATTCCTTTACAGTTGTTAATTTTTTTTTAAAGATATTTCGTTTAAAGTCTTATTGTATGTATGTTATAGAGCCAACCAAAATCTGTACGAAATATCTTGAAAATTCATTGTCACTTTTCAAAGATTTTCTCCAACGAAAACTAAAATCTCCTTTTATGGAACAGAACATTGCACTTACATTCGTGATTATCTTAAATAAGTTAATTTTAAAGGCATATTTGAAGCAGTTTCTATAATACCAGGAACTAGAACCAATCAAGTAACAGGTATTCAGTTAGAAAAACAGTACAACAAATTCCTTTATATCGGAAACAACTTCTCAAGCACGATTCTGTCTCGTAACCGCCGTCGCCAACATGCAACATTCGATAAAGGACTCCATTCTGAAAACTTTGTAACAACGTTTATAACACTCATTCGAAATTGCGTGAGCCTTTTATTATAACTTAGAATTGTATGAACCATTCTGAATTTCATAATTTAGATCATATTATTCGTTAAATTCTGAGTTGTTTCAAAACTGTCATATTACAATAACCTGATTTCCTTTATAGGCATATATATACATACATATATATATATATACATATATATATATATATATATATATATATATATATATATATATATATATATATATATATATATAACGACGCTTGCCTTGGTCATATTACTGCAAGTGACAAATATTTTGACAAACCGTTTTTTGTTGGTTTTTTTTTCTTGTTGGTTTATTAATTTGCTTTCCCATAGTATCATTTTTTATGAATCTAGTGTCAAACTCAATCTTGTATTAAAAGATTTTTCATCAAGTCTTATTTAAGTTAATGTATTCTATTTTTTCCGAACCGAATATCTATGGAAAATTATTCGCTGAAGTTTCTTCACATATGCGTTCGAAGATATTTCTATCTTGCTTTCATCTATTAGGTTGGTTTTAGATTTTGCTAATAATTAAAATATCATCATTGACTGATAAAAAAAGTACTGATAATTTTATTGAACTTAGGTAATTTTGGAAGCCAAACAGACTTCGAAACATCCAATGAGAACTATAATAATGAACTATGTTTTTAATTTTGGAAGCCAAACAGACTTCGAAACATCCAATGAGAACTATAATAATGAACTATGTTTTTAATTTTGGAAGCCAAACAGACTTCGAAACATCCAATGAGAACTATAATAATGAACTATGTTTTTTTCTCATTTGTATTACTTTTACCTCGATAAGTGAAAACAAAATCCTTGCTGAATAACTTATTTTTCATAATTATTTAACTATTGAAGTCGATATACAGTGAAGATTAATGTATTCAAATATATATAGATCTTAAGAAGTAAAATTATTTTTTTCAAAGTAAAAATTCAAGCTATTTACAATGTATAAATAATATAACCACTTAAATGTGACATATCAACTTTGCCTGGCTATATCATTTAATCTTTTTACTGTAAGGAATTTAGTAAATAACTGAAAAACCATAAAAAAATTAAATTCAAAGTAAGGCGCTTACAAAAAAATCAGAGTTTTATATGTAGCGAAAAACAAAAAATTCTAAGGCATGACTACATAAAGCAGAATATATCTCGTGAATATCAATGTTTTCTAAGTACATACGTTTTCTAAGTACTCTACTTACAATAATTTTTAATTAAAAAAAAAGAAATAAAATAATGACCAGCAAGTCCAATTCACACTTAATCGCGTTTTCTTTAATGTTTGTTCTTTCCAATTAATTTCTACTACCTCAGCACTCTTTACCAAGTCCGCGCATGAGACCGCACCAAATATGACTTCTTATCCTATATTATTGAAGTCTGACTTAAGCGATAGACTAGCAGACACTTCACAGTTAAATCTTAATTTCTTTATTTAAATTAATACTAAATATAAAGTCCGTGACTTCAAATGTTTTATTCGTTACCCGAAATGATTTACATACTACCTATGCCCGAGTTTATAATTGTATTCAAGTTTAAAAAAAAACTAATGGGATGCAAAATGATTGCAGAAATTAGACCCCATTAAAAAGAATATTTTTCTCTTTATCGAATTAAATTACGTTTTCAGTATAACAACCTTCAACTTTATTAATACCCCTCACCTGAACTAAACGTTTACGATGAGATCGTGGAAAAACTTTTAATTTTCTGAGAAAAAAACGTTATGAAGGAAAAAATAAATAAAGAACCCAAAAAAAACAAGATGTACAGTATTTATGAAAATGCCCAACAGATATTAATTACTTCTTATCTCTGTTACAATAGATCATTTCGTAAACTTTGTATTGAGCGAAGGAACGAATGAAAAAAAAATTGTATCCACATTTACAAAAGTAAAGCTTTTCGTTTTTTTTTTAATAGAATTTACTCAATAGCAAAAAGCGATTTTTGACTCACGCTCACATGATTAAAATGTCGCAATTTTTTATATTGGATTGCAACCGTATCGACCAAAAGCAATTATATACAATTTTTGTACTAGATATCGCTCACGTGTCTCAATTTCTGTTTAATATTTGCAACACTCTATTAGTATCGAAATCAAATAATGACTATTGTAACTAGATCCACCTACCGCGCACCGCAGGAGTGTGGGCTGGCGTGCATTTGCCGCCATTCGCAGTGCAATAAACCACAACGGGCCATAAACGATAATATTTCAATTTGCCACGTGGGGCCTCGATACGGAAATAATTGCCGTTATATAACCCTTTAGGCTTTTACACAGATGCGTGGTTTATGCCTCGCTGCTGACTGCCGTGCGCTGTTCTAGCGGCACAGAAACAAGCGCCTACCTACATAACACGGCGTTAACGAAATAACGAAAAGAGGGCCCCGTCACTTTCACTGTACGCTTAAAGTTAGCACGGTGGAACTATCGCTTATCATGTTTTGAAGATTGGAATGAAAAATAGAACAAAGAACGGGATAATACTTTCACGAATTGCGAAAGAGCGGAGGAAGATTTCAAAGCATAATTTGAGAGGACAAATTACGTAATGTGCAAACTAAAATTGAACATAACTTTCTTTAGAATACTCAGCGGAATTCGTGGGTATATACAATTTTTTAAAACTCATAAAACATATCACTATAGGAATCTCGCTCAGATTTGAATGAGACAAGAAAAACTACTTAACGCGATATACGAAGTTCGCTCGCCATTATTTTAAGAAAATATAAAACTTTACAAGTAAAATTTATAAATATTCGGCGAAATAACATCGCTTTAAATTGTGTCTTATTTCCATAATTTTTTACTAACAATAAACATTACTCAAGCAAATCGCTTCCGGTACTACGGAAAAAACTTGACTAAGTCCAAAAAAAACTTTGACGTTAACAAAGAACTTTCAAAAACAAAATAAATAGATCTAAAAATATGTTTCAAATTTAAAGACCAACATTTCGCATTTATGTAACAATCTCTTTGTTCATTTTTTTTTATATAGTTTTTTTATATAGTTTTTCACCCGTAGTGTCAGGTAGAAATCAGAACGTGTTAAACAGGAAGTGTCTTCTAAATAATAGAATCGTTTTATCGTTTATCTTAATAGATAATAAAATATATCCATGTTACTAACAAAATATAAATGTAATCACAGAGTGTTTCGATCTATTTAAAATTGCCTGTAAAGACTGGATCGTTGAAATTTTGTAGACGGATCGGAAAAATTGCGACAAGTCTGACTATTCAGTCTTGACAACTGTGACTATTTTCACGATGCAATCATTACAGCATTCAACACACGTATTGTCATCATTTGCCAGCTCTCTCTTTGCAATACGTCTATAGAGCCTCGCTCCAAATTGCTTTACGGCACCAGAATAAACGTGAAAATGTTACAATATGTGTAACAAAACTAATAATTCACACTTCGAAGCGAAGAGTTCTATGTATTGACTACGTGACCGGTAACCTTAGCTTCGTGTTGTAACTGGTCAGTTTAGTCGCATTACGTAAGTATAAAAACTTAAAAAAGAAATAAACATGGATCGATTTTAAATACAATTTAAGATTGATTTTTTTTTAATATACACGATAATTACAAAGAAAAAACTAAACATTCCTTACGACAAAAACACTTCTTGGAAAAATTGAACCGCTCTACTATTACATGTAAATCAATAATTTATTAAGTATTTTATAGAAAAATCTTAATATCAGCTATAAAAATACTATTCTTTCAGTCTTTCTCTCCTATACCCAATGTGCAGCTTATCTTGTTTTACTTTAAATAATTTAAGGCACTTCTGAACTCTGTATACTTAATTATCCTTTTTAACTTTCATTCCCTGTATTGCACAGTACTAATACTCTAAATACTATTAAGATTCACATGATGTTTAGAGAATGCTAAATAAAACATTACTGCCTTTTTTCTAGTTATATTGACTCTATATAATCTAGTTATACAAGCAAAGTTAGAACATAATCACAAGTCAAAAGCCAAACTTATTAATGAAATCGACACCGTAATGAATAAATATAAGAAAATAACAATATAAAAATAGTTAAAAAAAGACCATAAACAGATGTGTGACCCAATTAAACTAAATCCGTGAATACTTAAAAAGCTCATTGAAGAAATTGTTTCTTTACATAAATTTTCCAATTTTCTGAAAACAAAATAAAAGCACGTGCTTAAGCAGGAATCAGGAGTCGATAACTTCTTATACTTCACGAGTATAGTCGCCTAGCGTTCTACAATGAGTTTACTTTTTTGTTAAAACGCCATTTTTAAAAAAAAACACTTCACATCTTCAAATAGTAATTACTGTGTATACGGGAAGGTTTTTTTTTTATTTTCACCGCTCTAATTCGATTGATCAACGCCATTAATTCTTTCGAAAATTATAACATTATTTATCAAAATATTTAATTCATTATGTGAAGCCCCAATATTTTAATACACGTACAAAGTTAACCAGAAGGCCAAAAATAACGTCAAACATCGTACCATTATAGTCTATGGCTTATTCAAGGAGAGCTTTGTCATCATCGTCTGTTAAAATCATTTCTTTCCCGTTTTCAATGTCAACATTTAGAATTGCAAAAATGTCAAAGAAACTAGTTATATATTATCTCAGAGAGGTCATATTACTAATTAACATTTGACCTCACTTTCAGAAGAATAAAATATATTACATTTTCACCATTCAAAGTAAACCCTGAGTACATTTTTACTGTAAATTTTATCCTTACTTTAGTAAAATGAATAAAAATTTCATTTTTTTTCATCGAGTGTGTTATCAGGTTGATATCAAATAGCTTTTTACAAATCTGTAAAGGAAGAAATTCAGAATCTCCGATTTAACTGATCCAAAATCTAACTAAAACCGTAATCAATTCCATAACTTTACATAGACATATTATTATTAACATAATTTTGCTCATAGTTTCACTTCTCACGTTAAATATTACTTAATTTGTACGTATTATAGGATCTTTTCACTATTAATTAACAGAAGGCTTTTAAGCGAAACTTTACTAATGCCAATTAATCAATATATACATATATTAATTAAATAATACTATAAACTGAATTAACTTTTAATTTTATATGATAATGATTAAATAATTTATTAAATTTTAAATCACGTAAGAAACAATTGTGATAAATAAAAATATTCCTATCCGATATCAATGAAAACCTCGCAATAGAGAAAAATGAACTATATTTATAAAGAAAACTTCTCAATAACTTTCCGAAATGTTTGTCATTGTATCAAGAAGTGTATTTTTTGCAAGATTGCTTAAATCTTCCTGAACTCAAAAAAAACTATAATTTAGATAAAGAAATCAAATATTAAACCAAATTTACTTACAAGCTTCATTATGTATATCTCGATCTCGGAATTAAGTCAGAATATTTCACAAAAGGCACTCTTCACTGAAGGACACTTATCACAACGACAAAACACTTTCGCCGCTTCGAACAAAGGGATTTTCACGTTTCTATCAATAGCCGCTTCGGCCTGTTGCTCGTTGTTCGGTCACTTGTGCTAAACTAAAGACAGCTTCATGAAAATCTCCGCTGGTAGGTATTAGGCTGGCCGCTCGCCCGTGTGGGACTCTGTCGGACAAAGTGGTGGAGGTAAAGAAAATTGTTTCCATAAATTATTCTTAGCCAATACGGTTTTCATCACCTAACATAATACTGGTAAACGGATGTAGTCACAATACGTAATACGTATTAACGATAAGCAAAGTCATCGCGGACTGAATACCGGATTAACAAAAACGTAAGTTTTTGCTTTGATGAAAGTTGAATCGAGCGCGTTATGACTAGTGTATACTTATAACGTTTTATTAATTAAACAACTCGTATATTTATTTATATATTATCTAAACGTATTAACAAAATAAATTTATGAACTACATTTACTGACTAGATAAATCAAGCCACAATAAAACGTCAAAAAATACTGTCACTGAATTTTAAATTAATGTTAACGTGAAATTAATAACAAAATAATTAAAATATTGTGAAACACTAAATAATTTAAAAACAATACTTCATAATTTTAAAATTCTCTCTCGCATTACCAATAACCACCCAATAATTATTATTCATTAATTATAACGAAGAAAACAGAGTACGTACTTAGCAAATAAAACGACGACAAACTAAGAAACGTAACAAAACGTAAACGTAACCAGTGGTCCGATAGCCACTTGAAAATAATGCTATCATCGAGCACGTAGGTCTTTTTATATATATTGCATAGCGCAGACCGTGGCCAGTGGCCTTCCCGCGGACCTGTCCGGGAAGTGATTATAAGGTGAGCGAACGTGTGCGGCAGCAGCGCTTGAGCGCGACGCGTGTGCGCCGACCTGCGACGCGCGGTGGTCAAGGTTGTCGTGGGCGTGTGTGCGCGATGCGCCCGCGACAGTGACGCTGCAGGAGATACCGCTCCACGACGTTCCGAGCGGTGTTAGTAGGATCACGTTACGATTTACGAGTGCTTTTGAAGCTATATATTTTATTATTTATATTTTCGGAATTACAAGTATTTTCACTTAACAGTTTCATGTTGATTTCATATTGATGTCCTTATGGCATATATATTCTACTTGTTATACTGAACGGGTGAAAAATTGCAAGTGATTTTAATGATTTTTACTATTCAAAATTTAAGTAAATTTGTGCTATGACGTTTCGAACGAGATGGTAAATAACAAAATTCACTATTTTTGGCTTGGCGGGTTCGGGATCGGTGTTAGATAGATTGAATTAAAATTAACGGTCGATTTTTATATTGATTTGTTTGTCAGCTACAGAAGTTTTAGTAATTAGAAAAAGTTAAGTAAAGCTAATGACACTTTTGTTTTTAATTAGAGTTCCAAATGTTAAATATTATGAACTTTCAATTGATTTCCGCAGCAATAATGGTAAAAAGTTTATAATTTACTAGTGAAGGTAGAACTACCATAATGATAGTCATAAATCTTTTTTGATTTCTTTTGTTGGTCGCTATGTAAATATAGAACCATATAATGATATAATGATTTAAAAAGTATTATGATATTAATGCAACAATTATGTTAAAATGATGATATTATAATATGATGAATTAATGATAATATTTGACCATAAACTTTTACTGTACATAAGATAGTAAATAATTTGACTCGCCAGACAAATATTTTTACTAAAATCGGAGCCACAAACACAGTGCAGTATTTTGTAAATTGGTTATATGAAGACTTAAAGGGATTTAAAATATGAACACGTCTGCCTTCACATGAAAATTGATTGCAATCTGGAGATTTCAATTACTTGTGCAAAATTTGATTATTCTAAATTAATTAAGATATGAACTACATTACCTGTGATCATGCTCATTTTAAAATAAAGTCCGAGGCGCAATAGACTCAAGTTTCGAGTCTGAAGTGAAATCGAAAGTGATTGTGCTTAATTAATATCGGCCGAGTAAAGTGACTGTGAGCGGTCCGTGCTGTAGTCAGTTACGTGACTTCTGTCGTATTGACTGTGTAACGAGTGTATACATTTTTGATATTTTAAATACAAAAATAAAGAAAATTACTTTCCAAATATTTATAATATATTTCTTTATAATATATTTATAATATATTACTTTTAAAAGTACTTGCGCGCTATCTCATGTTAAGAATAACTTGTTACCCGCTACTTGGTACTTGTGAATACATCGTTTACCCAGTTGTCGATAACAGTGAGATATTAAAACCTATATCTAAGTCCTTCAAATAGTTTTTAACTGAAAACATTGCAAAAACTATAATGACTTATTTTATAGCTTATTTATAGACACTGAATTCATTTTCTCCAAAAAAATATTTAATATGGAGGCTTGTCGCCTTCACTATTGTATTATATGTATGAACAAATGCTGCTTCTTTATAAGAATGAATCAATATTCACTTTTCCATCATTTTTCAATCTTTTAAGCACAATCAACAATTTCCATATTCGTTTTTTTTTTCTTTAATATTAAGAAGAGAAAATTCATGAATTTTCAACATGCTATTAGACAATCTTCATTCGTAATTATACCGAAGAAGGTATTCAGAATTCTTTAAAGCCAACATCAATTTTCTAATGGAGACGATTTTCGAAAGAACACGAAGATCATTGGTAAAGGGAATATTGTATACCGCGCTTTTTTTTATTGTTTATAAAGTAAGCAATTGTAAGAAAAATTTAAAAATAAGACGTTTTATACAACAGGAAGTAGCGAAAAGAGACAACAGATCCGCCCAAAAAGGAGGACGAAAACAATTCCACGGAAAAAAGGAATTTTGTAGAACATTGCTTATAAAAATTAAACTTTTTTAGAAATTATTGTGAAAATCTAAGTTTTTATATTGTCATGGTTAACCAGTCGATAGAAAAAAGAATCGTCAGAATCGGTTATGAATTGCAACCTATAGTGTGTCCTCACAAGTACAAACATACCTACGAGTACGTACAAACTAATGGACCGAGACGCATATTAATTTTCAAAGGCAAATTGCGTTCACAACAAATCAAATTAAAAATTAAAAATGACATCAGTTTTAAGAGAAAAATCTCCTCTTTCGAAAACACTATATTAAAAGTTTATTATGTAGTACACTTACGATTCCTTCTGTCGGTAACATAACACTTACTCCCGGAGTGTACGAAAGCAATTTTCTAACGGAGACAGGCTTTGAATACAACACGTATAGCAGTTTCCGCGCAATGCTTTGAAATTTACTCACGTTTTTAATTTACCATCTCTTTATTTAATCCGGGTTGATTCAATAATTGTCAGTGAAAAAATTGAAAGTTTACGCAATAAAACATACCAATATAATATTAGTAAGCCATCGTAATGAACTAATTCTTAAGAAGTTTAGAAGAAAAATATACCAAATAGGGTAAAAGTAGCTATATGCAATGTGGATTTGACCGTTCGACATTAAATGAAAACCCAATTAGCACTGGTTGTCAAAAATATTTTAGAATATTGAAATAAACAATTAGGTCAAGAATAAAGAAGGTATTTTCAAACAAATTAAACATCTTGTTAATTTAATCAAAACATAAACACAATTTGCCTTGTTTGTGTTACTGACCTTAGCAAAACGGCAACGGCATGCGGTTGTTGTTTGCAGTGGTTCCCTTTGTCGGCACCGGTAGCAAAATAGCGCGGCCTCTTCAATTAAATATATTATGTTTGAAATTACAAACCGTTTAAAATTACTCTTGTGACCAAACTACTGAATTGTTAATGAATTGTTGGTGTACGGTTGATGAACACCATATTGTATTCATTTAACGTCGAACGGTCAAATCTACATTGTATATTATAGTCGAATATTATGCATGGGAGCTAATCATGTATAAAACAGGTGAATGAATAAAAATAAATTGAATATGGTTAGGAAAAGATTATTACGAAATATATCCGACAAAGTTCATTCCATGGAATCAAAGATTCAAAATCCCAACCTTAAAGAAATCGAAAAAAATTATAAGAAATAGAACCTTAAACTATTACGACCAATATTGTTAGTAGTTCTTTCTTTGTTTTTAGTTCTATCAAAGTATTCAAAGTGTTAGGTGTTTGTATAAAGTAGATAAAAAAATTCTTGTACCATGATCCGTTTGACCTGAATATCTCTAATCAGACTTGACGAGATAAACAGATATACTGTTTAATTTACTAAGTAAAGATAGCAGCATAATTAATTTATTAGAAAAGGATAATAAACTGTTTTAAATTATTTTCAACTTATAAAAAACTAATGTATTAATCAAAACAAAAATACGTGATTTTATCTGCAGGTTACTGCAAGTACTTCGTAAACTTTGTAATCTATGTATTAAACAGATTAAAGTGTTTGCTAGGACAAATTTTAATTCGATTGGTATAATAGGTTTTGACATTCATGTTTTAGTGGTAAAATTTTAATACAATGGCTTGAAACTTCATCTTAATTTTCTCAACACATATCTATGTTCTCAAGCTTGAAGAAAACCAAAACTATCGAACGTTTAAATATTGTAAATTTAAAACTAATACGATGAATAACAAAGTTGTAAACAAGTAGGGTTGTATTTTCGAATTTAAAATATCATAAAAAATCACATATTTAGTCCCAACCAAGATTTCATAACATACTTTAATAATGAAAATACAAATAAAAATCTCACGAAGGAATTTCACATTTATTCTGTACAAAGATACTGATAATGAGGTAAACGTCTAAAAAACTTGTTATATTAAAAGTCCGTTAAACCACACAAAAGTTAATTTTAGATAAAAAATTAGGAAGATACGATAGTTAAATGGTTCCGTCAAATGAAGGAATAACTTTCAAGATATATTACAAAATTTCGTGGAAATTATTATAAAAAAGAATTAATGAAAACATTAAAATATTGACATTTATCATAAACAATGACTGAGTTTAGAGTATCTCAAAGTTAATAAAAAAACTGACCTATAGATAAGACATTAAAAAATATCTTGAGTGTTGTTTTATATCTTAAAGCAAAATTAGTTCATAATCTATTTCTACTCGAAATCCATTTTGTTTTAAATCTGATAAATATTTAAATAATAATTTTAAAAATATTTAAAACATTAGTAACATTTAATTAATATATGATAGTACTATTCATTTTGAAAGACTTTACTGAGGGTATTATTAATTTTGAAAGACGTTATTAAAAACTCATTGTGAAAATATATTTTTTTAACTTTGAAAATAAAAATAAGAGATCGTAGTCAGCCACGCCAAAAACTGGAAAAATCTTAAAAACTTGCTACCCAAAAATACTCATATTAAATACTATTTTCCATTGTTTACTTGCTCGTGATACTTTATGATTCCAATTGTAATATAAAAAGAAGTTTACCTCAGCAGCTTTACTAGCTAACATCCGCATCATTTACCACGGAGACGGAAATACTAGTAAAAATTGTATGTCAACACTGAATATTTGTCTATTTACCTTCACATTTGATGTTATATCTCTTCTTTATACAGTCCGATTTGTTGAAGCAAATGCTACTCATAATATTTATTTACTATAATTTATTACTGTCGCCTTCATAATTACAGAAACATTCTATTCCCAAACACTTATATTAAGTGACAAACTATGACATTTCAATTTAATTGATCATTAAACAAACATCCTACTTTTATTTATGTACTTTATCCATTAACATCAAATAACATAATACGAACCTTTGATTTTAAAGTACGTACTTTATTTAAAATCGACACTATTCAATGTGTTTTACATAATACCCGTGCGTTGAATTTTATCAGTTTTTTGTCTGATGCAAACATTATATAGAATCCGTTTCAATTACCTAATTTAAAACCGACGCTGTTCAATGTAATTCACATAATACCCACGCGTTGAATTTTATCAGTTTCTTTGTCTAATGAAAACATTATATGGAGTCCGTTTCAATTACCTAGTCCATTCGTATTGAAAGATTTAGTCAATACCATCAGTTATTTCGAGTACCACCATTATATTACTTTGAAAGGAGAGCTTGAAAAATTGGCTATAACAAAACATAAACCAAATTAAAGATTAATTTACTTTTTATTTGATTGGCTAATCAAATTACGTCGATTTATAGAAATTGCAAACATCTATAGCTGATTGTTTAAATTTGAAATGAATACTCGGAAGTGCTATAGTAACCGAGGAAGTTATGCAAAATTAAAAACAAATTAAAATATTTCGTAGATTGTAATGGTTCTCAATCCTTTCGAAAAATTCCTGTTAATTTTATGTCGTTCTAAAACTCTTCCGGGAAAAGTAAGTTTCGTGCTTCTCTTAATAATATTTCACAATTAACAATTGTTCGACAATAAGTACAATAATGGATTTCTACCACTCCAATCCAAATAACTATAATATTTTATCTAATACATCCCCCATTACCCAAGTTATTAATAAAATATTTTATTTGACCTTTCGCCATTATATATTTCCTTCTTTTTAGGATTCCGTACTTAAAAGGTTTCGCTCGGTTGTCCGTTCGTCCATCAGCTACCACTCTCTAGTTTCTAAACTATAAATACCATATGCATAAAATTTGCATAGATCACGTAGAATAATAAACCAAAGCCAAAATTAAATTAAAAATTTTGGCGAAAAAGTTTTCCTAGAATTTTATGAAGATAACTTATATATGCGCGTTATACATAGACAAAAAAAGCTTACGGAGTGATGAAAAATATTTTCAGTTTTATTTTGTGCGTGTGATGCCCGAAAACAAATGTTTAAGTTGTTTTATTTACCCAAATATGTGCAAAACCCCCAAAAGTTTTGCTCATACTTAACAGTTTTCTTATTAAAATCGATAAAATTTACAAAAATTTGTTTTCATTTTCGGCCTTTGCGCAATAAGTAACAAAATTATCATTCTTGCAAATATATAATACAAAAATCGATACGGTCACGAGGTAATAAGCCTCATTAATACAGCGTACCTCGCGAATGACCCTCTGGCGTCCAATCACCACATTGAATTATCGAAAAAATATTCATATCTAACCCCAACCTTTGTCCGTTCACGTGCACCGCAATAAGCCACACATAGTTTCGAACTCGTGTATGAATATGCATTCGCTAAAACATTAAAACCAGTGATTATTTTATAAATTCGACATTCGAGTAGCGGCGAGCAAGGTAAATGTCCTTAACCACGGTCGCTAGGTGCCGTTCAATGTCGGTTCACCGTATCAGCAGGTCGGCGAATGTGTCGCGGCGTGATCGATACACGCGGATATCGAAGAGCTCGCAAACCACATACACACCCGTACCTGCACGTCGTGATGTGGTATTACGAAACAAACACACGCTTTACATCGGGCCAGTTAAGGAGACCTTGGCTGGTGATGCTCGTCTAGATCGTCCGAGAATAAGGAAGTACGTTGCCCTTTAACAATATAGAGTGATAACTAAAAGCTCTCGACAATCTAATAAACTAAAAAATTAATGCCAATATTGATTCCGTCCAAACATCGAGCCAGTCAGAAATCCAAAATATTTTTACCAAGAAAAATACAATAAAAATATAGTAGAAGATTAATTTTGGGATACTTTTTTTTTTGGTACAGTAATCCTAACTAACATTATAAATGCAAAATGTAGTTAGCCTGTTTGTTTCTATTTCTTTTGTCGTCGCTGGTCAAAGTTTATTATTAAATTTTCTATTAATGTAACAATGCTATAAAGAATTTCTTTATTTCAGCCCTCTCTTTTAGAAAATATGTTTTAACTGTACATTCGAATTTCATCCGAACCACCCAAGATATAAGATTCTGGCCGAGATTATTAGAAATTAAGACCAAAAAATATAAACGGAATTAACTTCCCATACACGTGTTATTTAATTTTTTACTCTATTATTTATTCTCTTGTAAAGATTCGATCCTTGCATTGAAAAATTATGACAAGTTTAGTTTGAGACAGATACCGTGACGATAAATTATATTTGTCGCGTCTTTTTATCCTATTGATTCCCTTCTGATAATATATATCAACGTACTTCACTTCTTAGACTTCTTTAGATGAATTCTTTCTTCGCAAACCTAATTAGCAATATTATCTTCACGCCTTTTCTCTCTGTCATATAAGAAATTTATACTTAATAATAGTAGCAACAGGCTACCTGTCGATTTAATTTTAGTATTCTTTATTTTTTTTTTGTTAATGACCTTAATATTTTCCAAAATTAAATATCTAACTAAGACAACAACTTCGTGATTTATTTTTTGATAACTTTTTAACTGGTGTAACTATCATGTTACTGTCGTCTGTGTTATTACTATAAAGTGTCAATGTCTAGTATATGTAATAAAAATTTGCCACAAAACATATTGACCAATTGAAATGTGGTTAGTGTTCACTAGCTATAAACGAATTATTTTTTGCTTCGAAAATAAACATTATCTTAACGTTTGATTCGTTCAAACTATTCATAGTGCCTGAATTCATTTTATCTATAGCAATATTGAACAGTTTTCATAAGTTATAACAAGAGGCTATTTTTGTTGCTCTTATTATAATTTTAAAAGCATACCTATCTTTAACTAAAATAATATCCTGTAATCAAAATATAAAAATTACAGAATAAAATAAATGGAAAGCAGTAAGAATCGTTTCATTATTTGTAATAATTTACATTAGGTTTCTTTCCGACAAACAAATTATAATTTTAAGAATTTTGAAGTTAGAAATTGTTCAAAATAAGCCTATATTATAATTGTACAAATAAGCATATAATTAGTAAGCGAATAAAAAAATTATTCGCTAACCAATAATTTAAAATTCATCCTGACTGGAAAAGTTTTAAAAATGTCCATTATGTTTTACTCCTTTTCTAAAACATAATATATAAGAAAATGCGCCTAAATATTCGTTAACCCACCATTTGAAAATGCTCTAATCAGTATTACAGGGAAAGGAAATGGCTCCATCGCGTGACGCGAAGGCGACTAGATGTTTGGAATTATCATTATCATTAATCATAATCTTTTTCATTTTATTAATGTAAGGTTATAGATAAATATATAATACAATATTAAGAAAGTTATTTTAACTAAAAAACCTTTGTTCACAAGCACAAAAATACCACACTTCATTCCAACATTTCGAACAAAAGTGCAAACGATCTATATCCTGTTCAACAGCTGTTAGGCGACGTAGTTCGTGTTACTTTGATACCATGACTAATTAATTACAATTCAATCAATACTTCGTGACTACCGTCATTAATAATAAAGAGTTCTTAAAAACAATTTTTGAGGATAACAAATAAAACTAAATTACACTGAAACATTATCTGTATTTCGTTGACGTAAAAAATGACATTATGTCAATATTACAATTATGACTTCATTTTTGCATTAAGTACTATGCTATTGAGATATTAGTTTCTTTTTACTGTGCTTTCCGCCACTTTAAGCTATTCTAACTGTTTAACTAATAATTACTTTGTAATTAATATTTTGAACTTCTTAACTAATAATTCCGATCCAACTTTTGTTGAAAGGTATCAAGCATGTAGTTTTATAAGAAGGACTAATATTATGTTTATATCATGAAAACATATGTAACAATCACCTTTTTTGATTTTGGCAATTGTGATCCTATCAAGTTATAGAACCAAGAATAAATCGAGTTAACACAATATAAATTAAAATTCCTAATTGTGCACATGTCTTTAAATTTTTAATTAAAATTAACCGTAATAATTTTAAATAAAATCGCGAATGGGGTCTAAAGAAAAAAAAATTATAATGGAATTGAAAAATTAAAAATAATAAATTGGATTGGAGTGTGCATGAAAACATTTTTTCCCTATCCCTTTGCATGTATGAGGAGATGCATTAATTTGTTTTAATATTTTGCTATATATTAATTTAAATTAACATCTCAAATATTTACAAACGATATTTTAGGTACATAGGTCTAAAATTATAACACACGAGGCTATAACTAACAGACGAATAAATGGATAGATGACATGATGAAAATATAACGGATCCTTGCTTTACTACGTATTACGAAATATTTCATACATTCTAATGTAAAGAAGCTACAAAAATTTGGAAATTGGATTTTGTTTTATATTTGTCTCTTACGCTATCTACATTATTTGTTCTATTTTTATTTATACAAGTCATACAGTAACCTAAAGTTTTAAAGAAAATAATTAATCAATAAACGAAGTAAATAGAATTTTACTTAAAGTAATAGTCATTGGATAGAACATCTAGATAACCGATACTCTCTTAATACTAACAAGACACCTGATACTCTATTTCATCAATAAAATCCTGTTATGTCTAGTATCACCAATCCAAGCGATCCCTCCTATAGAAAACGCGATAAAAATGCTCACACCAATAAGATAATTAATTAACATTCTTTTAATAGACAACTTTCACTCGCCGCCAAAAGTTCATCATTATTTACTGACAAAACATCAAATACTCAATAAGCACTTATCGATATTGACATACTATTGAATGTGCGTCACTGACGCCTCTACTTAAAAGCCCAAACCGTATACCTCGTACATGCCGTGTTCAATTACGCAATTTGGAAAGACAATTATAGAACGAACGGTAATCAAATTTACCCATTAATATATACACGTAAAGTATTATTATGGAAGTATTATTTTAATGAAAAATCTTATCGATATTTACGTATATTCGTCACGGACGTCTCTACTTAAAAGCATAAACTGCATACCTCGTACAATACACAGTCAATTACACAATTTGGAAAGATAATTACTCAACAACGGTAATAAAACTTACGCATGCACGTGTCGTGTGTATTAGTGTGATTACTATTAGTTGGAAAATGTTATTGGTACAACATTCCGCTATTTTACCATTTTTACTATCAATTATGGCTATCTTACGCTTTTGTACTCCAATAGTTTTAAGATTAAAATTAATACGTACTTTAAGTAAACGAAATCTTTCAGTCTTCAACCAATCATTTTTTTTATTATCTTTTTGTCTGTTACCAAGTTATGACTTTAAAAACAACGATATTTACTGCAAAAACATTAAAGATTAAAAAAAATCAAGGAAAATCCCGTCTTTTTAAATATCCGAAATGGTTAAGGTTACCATACGCTATTTCAATAATGGTCTATTTTTACTTTAAAGAATTGAAAAAGCCATATAAAAATATATGTACGCATTATCCCTTATTTTAAAAATCATTCTTTTAAAAATAAATCACTAATATGAAATGCATAGTCAACTTTTAATTATAATTATTTTAATTGGCTTAATTTTGAAATATCGATTTATAATTTCTTCATTCTCAATAAAAAACAAACTTTTCTTTTTTAAAAAACTGGCCAACTCAGGTGAACGACGTGTTTGCTATTTACCTGACAAAACTTTCATGATTACAGTTCCGCATCATTATGTAAACTTAAAACTAGACTTCATAAAGCATGTTGAGTTCCATACCTATCTACCACCCTGAAGAAGCATATATCTATTACGTATACACAATTTTTAGGTCTATAAAGTCCATAAGAACCATGTTATTTTAAATTTGTGACAACTTAATGAATAAGGAAAAAATAAAAAGGTATATAATATTTTATGCACCATTACTTTTTCACTCGCATCAATATTTAAGTTAAATTTAAATAATTAAGTCGTTTCTGTGAAAAAATATTTCATCCCTTTTGCCCCTTCATAACTGTTCCCAAAAATAATAATTCAGCTTATTACACCCGTAACTTTCTACGATTATGACTTTAACATTTTTAAAGCGAATAGTTTCTGAGGGTATTCCATAAATATTCCATTTTCTTAATTTTAGCACAGTACATTAAAAATGATAACAGACGGCATATTAAATATTAGATCACATAAATTGTTTAATTAAATAAACTTTTCCCGGAAGGAAAATATATTTAAATTATATCAGCTTAGGCAATCAATGTTTGTACATTCTGTTTGTCCTAACTTTTTGTTTGTCCTTAATTTTTTTCTTTTGATGCGAAACATCTATAGGCGCAGGTATAAACCGGATCGTTGGCGTGGCGACGCTTGCCGTGGCGACGGGTCGCCATGCTATACTAAGGTTTATATATAGTCTATATGTAGTAGAGTGTACGGTATGGCGACGTGTCGCCATGCGCAACCGACTACGCGACCCCCTCCTCACTCAGTTCGACGCTGTTTTTTACTACGGTACACATAACCTACGCTTTATTATTTTTGTATTAATTGTAAATAAATGTTTATTAAATAAAGTCACCATTTTCTGTAAGAAATTCGTAATAATTTACTTTTTCATTATGCTATAATTAGTTCCTATAATAATCTTGTCTTTCATGCATATTACTTGTACGAACACACATATTACTTGTACGTTTCACATCTGCCAGGCGTCCCGTGACGGCTCACTATTTTTTTTTATACTATTTTCCATTTTTCTCAACCTATTATTTTCCATTTTTCCATTTTTCTTGGATGCAACCTTGACTATGTATTTTCCATTTTTCTTGGATGCAACCTCGACTATGTTTTCATTACGCTTTTTTACACCCATCTCTCTTGAACACGTTCCATAAATTACATATGTTCATACTTGACATTTTTATGTAATTAACTATCTTTTATCCTTGGCTCCCCGCTCAGAGATTCACAATTCCTACTGAAATTATGAGATTTCAAATGTTTACAATTAACCATTGAATTTGAACGTATATCTGACAAAATGGCTTCTCTCTCATTTTTCTCACTCTTCCCAATATTTCTGCCATTATCACGCCATACAGAGTGCTCCGAGCCTGTCCGCGTTCTATGACACGCCTCACAAATGTTAACATAGCTTTGTAGCCTGAAAGGTTTTTACATATAAATCGTTAATGCAGATGATATTTACTATTTATACGTTAAAAAATAATCATAATCCTAGATAAATTCTCTTTACGAAAGTGAAAATCGCATCCAAATCGTAGAGAAAGAGAGACGTTACATTTTATATATTGATAGATTATTTATTAATAAATTTCATCGGTACTTCGTCATTCTATCTATCTTGATCTTTTATAACATTATCAAAACAGTTCAAGACATATAAATGAACTATCCAAATATGCATTAGTCTAATGCGTATACAATATCCCTATCTTGTTATATTTAAACTATATATACTTTAACATAATTTTCCCCTGGTAAAGAATAATGAAACACTATTTTCACGTTCAGATCCCAATTTTCATCTCACTTCACTCAAATGTAACGAGACACTATATGAAAGTTCTCTCTCGTACCCTCGCATAATTTACACCCTTATTTTAAAAAGATATGTGGAATACTATAAATATAAATACATAAATAAAAAAGTTTTTTTTAAATACTATATCGAGGGTTGTTTATAATTTTTTTATTTATGAATCATAATGATAAAATATTACTCACAATTAAATGAAACTACGTGATGTAGTATTATTTCTACTTTCTTTAATTTCTTTACTTTTAATAGATAAAATATTATTAAAGACTAAACAGTCATCTCTCAATTACATAAACTATTAATCGTACCAAAACCTCACTTAGTTTAAATTATAGCGACCTTTTTCTATATCCATAGTAATTACTAATTTAATCAAGAAACGATCGTTAGATTTCAAAGAAGAAAAAAAAACAAATGACACTCTTTGCTGGTCTCGAATTTTCCAAGTCAAAGACTTGCCAGGAAGCTATAAAATTCTTAATTTTTGCTTTGTTTATTTTCATTATTAACCTAGTATCCATAAACATCTAGATAAATCCTCAACTTTAAGATTAATTAAGTCTGTTCGTAATGCATTTACCAGAGCGTGTAATACTTTTGACCATATTGCAATGAGAAGAATTTATGGTGAAAATATATAAATAAAACTCCGTCCTTTAGGTATTTAAACCTAATTATTATACTAAACACAAGTAGTGTCTTATGAAGATTGTTTAAAATAACCACGCTTAGTCCATATTGTTCCAATATTATGTTTTAACTGATCGTTTATCAAGTTTACCAAGTTAGGTCCATGCTTTAACTGATCGTTTACCAAGTTTACCAAATTCGTATCAAGCTTTAACTGAATGTTTACCAAGTTTAAAGAAAGATATACAATAACAATCATTATTAGAATTTGTGATTACGCTTAGAACAAATTCATCAGATTTATGTCGTATTACTGATTTGAACAAAGAATTCTCTAAGCAATTACCCCTGTAATTTAAATGCTCGTAAAGCTGATTAGGCGCATTTGGATAAGGCTATAGAATTGATAATACTAAATGTACATATATTTATCGACAGGTATTATAATTAATTACTGCAATGGTGAAAGGATTTATAATTAATTACAAAATTAAATTCAGGCGAACACTTAATTACGTAGTTGCAGCGAATCGGTGCAATACTGCATGACGATCAAAATAAGATGCCGGAAACAGGGATATTTTTGAGTCACGGATCTATGAAGAAATTAAGCTTAACAACAGATAAAACGTGACGATTCAGGATATTACCTGCAAACCACTGATTGTTATTTTTATTTTTATTTCGTAGTATATAATCTAGTTATTACAAAGGATTCAATATAGTAGAATGATTATCTATCTAGTCATAAGTATTTTTGACCTTCATGAGAGTTCTTGCGCTTATATCAATTTTTATATGTGCTGCTTTGGTAATCTGAAAATTCTTCGTATTTGAAAATTTCTCACCAAAGATTTTATGTCATTATATCAAAGGATTGATTGTATTTTAGAGAACTTACATCATTCAGATCTTTGGGCACCATTGCCTCTATAAGCTTCTTTCTTTTTTTTCATTAAGGCAAAATCTGTATCGCAGAAATAGAGTTCATCAGAATCAAAACAGCCATTAAACAGTAAGAAAATTAAAGTAAAAGTGCTACTCTGTTTTTGTTTTGACAGGCGAAGTTATCACTCCACCGTATTGTGTGTTTTTATTTTAAATGCACACAGTATTGAAAAATTTCAACAAGCAAGAAGCTACATCGTTACTGCCTTTACTGGCAACCGCTTCATGTTACAAACATGAATTTCGGGATTATAGCATGACATTTGACTTAAAAAAGTCATGTCAAAATGGTTTAATGTTTGTTGTGTGTGTGTGGGCACAAACATAACTTCCTGCAAATTAAATTTTCATGGCACATTTGTCACTACCGAGCTGTTGTGACTTTTTAGGTACTAAAGATGCTTTTACACGCTTCAGCTGCAATTCTAGTGTAGTCTTTGCTAGCAACCCGAATCCATTCTTTTGTTTTATTTCACAGTCTAATATGTCACAAGTTTGACATGTGTCTATTAGGGAACTGTGGAAAGCAAGACGAAGGAAACACTTTTTAAAGGTGACCCTGTAGAATATATATTAATATACATTATAACTATAGCTTACTAGAGAAGATCGATGTAGCTTTGTAAACGCTTTATGCAACCGATGAATATTGAGAACTAGGCTAATAGAATTTATATCCATTTTAAGGCGAGTATAATGTGGCATACCTATAGGAATTTAATTTACTTTTCACCGAATCATAGTTATATCCTGCACAGTATATTTCTTTGACCTATGACTTTATTGCTCTTCTTCTTATGAGTTTTCATTAATTAGCTTATAAATGCAGCAATTTTCTTTGGGTTATTTGAAATATATTCATAAATTTGCTACTACATAATTTAACATATTTACCACATTGATTAGATATAGTGTAGGCTACTGTTGTCTGTCTTCTACTATCTTCTGAATTTTCATATCGTCCGTGTCGTCATCTTTTGACTTTTATCAGGTTCATCAATCCCATTAGGTACCTACGTAATGGATACCTAATGATATATTAACCTTTTACACTTGGTGATTCTTCATAAAATTAGGAATAATTCAAGTTTTCTCTCATGCGAAATTTTCCAACGATCCAAGTAATATTTTCATTTCAAGTGAAAAATAAATAAATAAAATTTATCAACCTTCAAAAATATTAAAAGCCATAACCCTAAACATTAATAATACGTAGATCTCACACTTAAAATTAGTATATACCTGAGAATTTTGTGCATATTCATGTGGATCATACTGCTTTTTTCCTATTAACACAGTCCTTTCTACCACTCTCTTTCTTCTTTGATTATCTACAAATCTGCCTTTTAGTGTTTGATTGTCAGTATCTATTTTACATAATATCACTTATCATAATGCACAAATCTTGAATTATGCAACAAATATAAGCAACAAAATCACAGTAATTGACAACTTTACACGTTTGGAATTTATGACATTTGAAACGGAACGCACGCCGACAATAGTACCATAAACAAAGTATGATGACAACGACAATAGTACCATAAACAAAATATGACATAAATCATGAAACAGCTAATTATACCAAAAGGTTTATCTATTATATAACGTCAATTTAATTTAAGCTTTTGATAGAACATAACCAGCAAAACTTTACAAAAGCACTTTAAAGCTCCAATATACTGGACGTTAATAGAATATAGTTCTCGAATGTGAAACGTGCAATGAAATAAGATGAACGTTTGTATCTAACGAATTACATCGTGTCTAACGAAGTGGATTTAACCAAAAGTCTACTTCCGTTAGATACAGTGTAAATAATATTCAGCTTCTTCGTTAATACTGAAACACATACTATTTACGCTAAATACAATAGATCTGCCCCAGTAAAAATCTGTGTAGTCTTATGATGGCTAAAATCAAATTTTATCTTCATTTGGATGTATTTACCCTATTAACAGAGAGGGCAGAATTTATTTTTATTTATTTTCGTTATAAACCCGAATGGCAATAACAAGATTACCCGGATATTTACATAAACAAAGATATTTACAAGAATAATATTTAGCTTCTTATTTACTACTGAAATACGCACAATTTATGCCCAATACACTAGACTTGTCACAGCAACAATCTGTGCAGTCATATAATGGTTAAAATCACATTTTAAATTTTACCTTCGTTTAGATATAATTTCAACAAAAGCATTTTTGCTAATATATACCCTATTAATGTGCAATACACATGTTCGTCATTCTGAAGAGAGGGCAGAATTTATTTTTATTTATTTTCCTTATGAACCCGGATGGCAATAACACGATTACGCGAACAAAGTCAACCGACGATATGAAAAAGGAAGCGGAGACAAAATTTTACTACGACGGTTATAATCGAGGACACCGTAAATAGCGGATCCGGGTACAAAAAACAAACAGTACGTGATACATAAGAGGTGCATGACTACCTATAGATTCTTGATTACTCAACGTTAAATGTATATAAACGATCAGTAAAATTTCAGCACATAAGCTAGCTAACAAAATTCACAAATTTAAAATTACGACTTATCGGAAACATATTATTTATTTACTTCAAAATTACTGACATTTACTACGTCCATAATGAAACTCATCATGCCATTGAAATAAATAATCTACTCTCGTATCATCTCGTAAGACAAAAAAAAATTGACGTCACACATTTAGAATGAGCCAATAATGGATTTCATTATGTATGTGACCGTAATAATTTCAGGTATTTTTAAATTTTTTCACAAAACATCGCTTGTGATGTTATTTTGTTTACAATTAAATTCAACACTAATACATTATAGAGGACAACAATCTGAAATGAAACAAGAACTTCAATCAATGTAGAACGGTATTAATGTGACCAATTTTAAACGCTTTTTCCAGAAGCAGATCCTTAAAAACTTAGATGCTGTTAAAAGATATACCAATAGGATCCAGTTACATCAGCAACTATAAAAACTTCTTTACCGAACAAAAATAGGTAAATGATATAAATTTTCCACTAACCATTTTCTATTTAGATGAATACGTGGAACGTTCGCTGAATAATTTTAAATCTTAAAAAATGTTTCAAATATAGCCAAAAATTGTAACGAAAATGATAAAAGTTGGGCAGAATTAAAAACGATGGTTAAAATGAAAGCGAAACTTTTGAAAAGTTCAAATTTTATCTCAAAATAATTTGCTTTACAATAAAACATTCACAATGAAGTTGCATACCTGAATGATTTGAACTGCAAACATCGAACTTAATGTATATATAAATCCGTATTTTTCAAACTCTATAGGAACAATCGAAATAAAAGTTGACAAAAGTTTTAAAAATTAATGTTGATTGAAATTCGGATTAAAATCTGCATTCAGTGAACATGAAAAAAATTATGCCTACCTGTTTTTCACGTAGATCTTTAAACTCGGATTTCTAATTAAACATACATTTCCTTTTGTTTTCCAAAGTTCAGTAAACAGAAAGAGATTTAATTCACAGTAAAAATTATAGAACATTGAGAATTGTATCGAGACAATATTTTAGACTATAAAAAGGCCAAAAATGTTAGAAAATATAAAGGACGCAATAAACTAAAAAGTAGAATAAAATATACTTGATAGCATCGGATGACAATGAACTAAGACTATTAGCAAAATTAAATATATATATTATCACTCTAGATAAATATTCAACAAAGTTTTGAATTCTTTGAAGTATACATACGAGTAGTATACGCCCAAGTATACGTACAAGTAGTATACGTATAAGTATACGTACAAGTAGTATACGTTCAAGTATACATACAAATAGTATACATCCAAGTATTGTACGTCCAAGTATACGTGCAAGTAGTATACGTACAAGTATACGGATAAGTACAATATTTAACATCTTAAGAATCTCAGATACTACGGGAAAACGTTATAATGATTTATTTATATACATGAATTTATACAATTGATAAATAAGGCGGACTTACTGCTACAAGAGCAATATCTTATAGCCAACCAGAACACAAGTTCAGTTTTTATCTACCCCTTTTCAATTCTGGTATGAATATTTAAAAACTGTTAACTAGTGCTAAGTACGTGGGCTAATAAGATGTATTACAATGCAAAACGTTGACTGATAGACACGTGAGAAATCTTATAACGTTTTCAATTTTCAGTTTCAAGGTACGGGACACTAAAAATCACGCATTTTGCACATAAATTGTAGATGTGACTTAGAAATATACCGATGCGGTCAATAACAGATCTATTATTTGACAGCACCAGCCTCAGAATACAATAAATCAAGATTTGAATCATGAATGAATATTTTTAATATAAAAGAAATAACCTAGAATAAATGAAGGTATAACCTAGTTGAACAGTATTATATTAACGGTAAACTCGTTGCCATGGGCGGTTCTTTGAACTCCCATTGAGAACCTCAAAGTTGGCCAATCGCAACCTTGGTTTGCTGTCAATAATTCATTAATGCAATTTTCAATGTTAGCCTCGATAAATAATTGAGGGTTTCCTGTATTTGTAATTAATTTTATAAATTGGCCATTCAAAAATATTGGATATTATGAGTTTATACAGGCATAATGAAATTATGTTAATTAATGTGATTTGTGAAACATGTATTTCCGTAATTTGTAACGAGCCATCAAACGCCGACGTTTTAAAAAAAAATAACAATCTAGTAACCTATACATATAATAAAACTATAACAGAGTGAATTCTGTACATGGCGTATATTTTAAAATGAGTGATTGATTTAACGTCTAGGTTAATAGTAGATATTTAATATATTTGGCATTAATTTTATAGAAATTCATTATTCACAATTAAATGAACTACGTGATGTAGTATTATTTCAACTTTCTTTAAGCTCTTTACCACGATCTAGGTTTCGTTGTATTACACCCAGGTCGTGGTTAACGAAACCTAGGTCGTGGTAAAGAACTTAAAGAAAGTAGAAATAATACTATATCACGTAGTTTCATTTAATTATGAATTGTTAATAATAGATGCCATAAAATCTGTGTTTAGAATTTTTATCTGTCTATCTGTGTGTGTGTTAATTTTTTCTTCAATTACGGGAAATCTACTGCACGACTTTGATAAAAGTTAGTATGGTGATAATTTGTAATCTCGAGCAACATATAGAATACTTGTTGAATAATACAGATATAAAAACAATGACTTGGTGAATATTTCGATATTGACACTGCCAACGCCCTTTATTGGCGTTTTTATTAATCTTTATGCTCGTAAATATATTACGATATAGTACTGGCTATTAAAATTTCTTATACTGAATTCCACGCAAATGAAGTAATGTCGGCACAGCTTGTAAATATGTATATATATATATATATATATATATATATATATATATATATATAAATATATATATATATATATATATTATAATATTATAAAACAAACTTGGCTAAATAAATATAACTTTCGTTTATATAAAGTACAATAAACCGTAAAAATATCTATAAATAAAAGTCATTAAACTAATGCTTATGCTATCACGTTTTATCACACATCCGAATATTGTCTATGAATATTTATGAATCAATTTAATGATGCCTTCTTTCGTTCAGCTTCTTTCTTCGTCAAATAGTTTGAACGTTTTAACATTTTAGCATCAATTTTTATACCACTTAACGTCCGTGCTAAAAAAACATTTTATCAAACTAAAGATTGATTATTTTAATAAGCAGTAAACAAACACGAAACGAGCGTGCACAAAATGCAATCTCATTTAATTGTTAAATCAACTTTTTCAAAACTTCTTTTAATAAATATATTTCGTCATCCACCATGAATACCTGACCAATACACAAAAATTCAATTGGGATAAATTAAGTCTTATATTAACTTACATTCTTAAAAAATATCACTATTCTGACCTAAAATCGGACAATTATACAGTTTAATCACTAAATAATAAGACATTTTGCTGAATATAATAACATCGTACATTATGTCGTTATAGTTGCGACATTGGAACTCGTAATTAAATACTTAGTGCATTATAAAATGCACTAACATTTCAAATTTCAATGATCGATTGCTGCAATCCAACACAAAGCTCTTTTCCAACGTCGACGCTATTTCTCAACGCACGCGCAATTGAAAGCCAATTATCACAGTAACAGCAAATGTGACCAACACACAAGGCTGTGGATACGATAGAAATGTTTCGCCGTCAAATGCACCGGCCTCGATTACAATTGAAGATCACTGACCGGTGAAAGAATATCGACTTTAACGTGGGCAGAATATTAAAAACTTGATAAAAATGAAAACCAATAAAAACTCCATAAAATCCATTCGTTTGTCGATAACATTAATGACACTAATGATAATATAATACATAATATAGTCATGATTCACTCGAACTTGAAAATAGCTGGGAACCTTCGACGGGCAGTTTTATGTAACGACCCGAACGCAAGCCAAGCGTACCGTGGCTTAATTTCTGTGCAAAAAGTAGCCGATTACGCGGACTGCCGCCGCCGAAGGTGTGCATAGCTGCCGCGTCCATAACCTACAAACATTCAACTTGGTCCGTAGACAATGACCTGGAGCAAACGAAGCGTGATGTCGCCAATATCACTTACATAATAATATCATTTGATCGTCTCTTTCCAACCGATTAATTTTTACAGTGCCATGTAATTTTTTCCTGTTTCGTGTCCATTCGTCGGGGCATTTTTTACCTGTTCTGGGTGCGGTGTCTTTGAATTATGATCGGATGACCGTAAATTTCATTAATTAATTACTTTTTTCCTTACATTGCCGGGTTTTCTACTACGTGGTCCAGCGGATTGGTTTTGCTGTATCAATTCATTACAAAGGACTCACAAAATGTATCAAAAAGGACTCACAAATATTTTCAAATCACTTATATTACACGGAAGTCATATAAACGTATGATATAAATTTCTAACAATTTTCCGTGTTTTGGAACAATTCGTTGGGGCATTTTTTCCTATTCTTTGAATTATCCTTGTTGAATAACCGTAAACTTAATTATTCCCTTTTTTCATTACATTGTCGAGTTTGCTGTTTTGAAATCCAGGACATTGATTTTAATATATCTATTCATTACAGAAAATTAATAAAATGTATTCACACATATTTCGAAATCATTCATGTTTTACAGAAGTCATATGAAAGTATGATATAAATTACTAACAATTTACCGTATGAATAAGAAGTAATATGACAAGAATTTTACCTTTATAAATTGTATTTAATTCAAACTTATGGTTATTGAGATTATTGTCTTCGAACGATTTGAAATTAAATTATTAAACAACCGAATTTATGTGTTATAAAATCTATTTTAGATAGATTGAAGATAACAACAATTGAAGATAACAACCATTTCACTCTTATATTGGGCGATAGAAAACACTTTTCTTTTTCTTAAATTAATTCATGCCGTATTAAAAATCAAGGATGAAAAACAAGACAAGTACAAGAGAAAATTATTGAACCCTTAATGTTTGTTATAGCTTCATAACACTATATTTAAAGTATTAACCCTAAATTCTATTTTTGATTTGGCTTTTCTCTACTGGGTTTAGATATTTGAAAGCTTTTCTATTTAGATATTTGAAAGCTTTTCCATTTTTTGTTCCCGACTGCTGATACGATTTCAAATATACTGTACATCAAATTTTTTCACCTGCTTAAAAGGCGATTATTTACTTAAAACTAACGATGTATACCTATAACGTATATTCCTCCATTTAGAAAAATGCAAAATGAAACCAACAGTTGCGATATTATAAATTGCTGTCACCATAGTATTTTTCTTTGTCAGAATATATATAAACTTACAAAATGTAGTATTTTGTGGCACTTTTTTTCATTTTCACTAGTTTCTGCAAATTACATATGAAGCCATAAGCAGGATTTATTTTTAAATTGCATGTCCTTGTAAAATATGAGTTGCAATATTTTAAGTGGTTAAAAACGTATGAATACAATATTTAGTTAATATTATGTTCGTGATTTTTTAAAATAAAAGAGCAATTCTTTTGAGCAAATTATCACCGGATATTTATAAAACTAAGCTTTTCAGATATTCCAGAAAAGTAGCAAGTTTCCAAATTCACGTCGATATTATTATTTATGTATAGCTTCATGTTGTTCTCCCAGTTTCATTAAATCATACCCTATTTTCCTAGAATATAACCAGTAATGCCTCCCTTTGGACTACTACTGAACCCTTGTGGCCCCAAAGAAGGCGGTACCGGTTCTAAGAATACTAAGATAACACTTAGCTTTATTTTATATCCAACGTCAGCAAAAAATATAGAATCCATTAGTTATAGATGTATAGTAATTCGTAAAGTGATCGTTAAACATGTAATATTAATTTCGCTATTTACGTATAAAACTATAATCAAAAATGTAAAGATCTACTTCTTAGCTATACATAAATAGCACTTATCTAAACAAGAATAAACAATACGTCGAATTTACATAGACATTAATGAAAACAAAATCATGTTTTTTTTATATTATGTTGGTACCAATTGATTTTCTATATTGAAATATCGATTTAATACTTCACTGAGCCGATGGGGATGTCACCGTTACTTGTACTGTAAAAATGATTGATTAGAAACCTGCAAATCAACTAAATTACAAACCTGAACCAACTTCTTGTGTAAACTACAGTTAATATAAATATAAATTAATAATAGGTTAAATTTAGAAAAAAAATTGTCCTCGTCTTAAATAATTCATTAAAACATTTAAATACATAATAAATTTTATGTTATTTTCTACTATAAATCAGAATGTTGTTAATAATCTAAATATACTGACGTAATAATTAAAAAATTATTTTGTTAACAGATTCATCTTCAACGTTGAAATTAATATTAATATTGCATACTAAGTATACATTACTTCATTTAAAATATTTTCAATTTACCTGAAAAAAGTAATTAAAATATTTAGATTTACGAAAGAAAAGAAAATTGTGAATAGCCTAAAAAATTGCAAGTTTTCACAATAACTTTTAGCGCAGAACCATCGAAAACCCTCTGTTCTCAATTTACCATTAATATTTACTCAATCCTCCCTTTGTATAAAATATCTACAGAAAAATACAACCAGCACAGCAGATACTTCTACAGCTGATTTCCAAAAAAATAATTTCAACTTGTCTTGAAGGCAAAAATTATAGCTTAGGATCCGATAGCAAAATTGCTAGAATAAAATATGTTTGCGCTCTAAATTGGCTAAGTTGGACTTACTAGATAGTGGACTGGCAGATATTCAAATTAATGTAAATCTTAACTCTGCAAATGAAGCTTTAAGAGATAATTTGCTGTACCGGAATCGGAAATTCAATATAAAAAAGGTAAATCAGTTAATCTATATAATAACATAGCTTCTGCTAAAAAGCTTTTATAGTTAAATATATTTACGCACTGAATTTATTAACTTGCCCTCATTAGACATTGGACTAGCAGATATTGAAGTTAATGTCAATCTTAATTCTGCAAATGAAACTTTAAGATATAATTTGCTGTACCAGAGTCCTATAATCTCATTATTCATTGGGAAATTCAATATAAAAATGTTAGAAAGCTTACCTAAGCTACATCATAAAGCACACTAAGTATATTATCTATGTAGTAACATAGCTTCGGCTAAAAAGCTTTTAAAGTTAAATATGTTTGCGCACTGAATTAACTGATTTGCCCTCATTAAACATTGTACTGGCAGATATTTAAATTATGTGAATCTTAGCTCTGCAAATGTAGCTTTAAGAGATAATTAGCTGTACCAGAGTCCTATAATTTCAATATATCAATGGGAAATTCAATATAAAAATGTTAGACAAGTTTATATAAGCTACGTTATAAAACACGCTAAGTATATTATGCGTCTAATAACATAGCTTAAAAGCTTTACCCGCAGTGTTCTATGGCAATCAAAAAATGGCAATCAAAAAATGGTTATATTTTTGCCACTTGCCCACAAAAGAACTATTGAAATTTGCCTAAGTGATACGCATTGAATAGGATGAAACAAAGTTCACTTACTGAATGAAATATTCTCTGTTTTCTCAGTTATTAAATAAACAATTATAAACCCTCTCGCGCCTTAAAATCATCATCAAATACACATTCTGCTGAATCAAGTTCGCTGATTAGCTTGACCTGACACGTGAAACAATATTACACCATTGCGGGGCACCACAGGTATGATAAAAATCTTGATCGATTAATTCGTAACAACCATCAGTTGCCACGCGTTTTTATGACCAACATCATAATGGGTTTGGCTTAACATAATTTGCCTTTGCCATTTCAATAATCATGTCCGAGATTACGATCGGCAACGATATGTACATTTCAATTTGTACTGTAACATTGGCTTTTTTTGTTTGCATTAGTTAAATCATTCAATTATATAAAATTGACGTAGGTAATAAATAGATGATAATTTTATTAGTCAATATCCAGTCTTTTTTATATCACACATGAGAGGCAAGCGAAATAATTATTTTAGGCAATACTGTAACGTACTCATTGGCGTTTTTTTTCTTTATTTGATTTAATTAAAACATTCAATCGTATAAAATTGACGTAGGTAATAACAGATTATAATTTAATGAGTCAATATCTCTTACGTTTTTTATTTCACTCGTGAGAGGCAAGATCAATAATTATTCACGATTAAATGAAACTACGTGATGTAGTATTATTTCTACTTTCTTTAATTTCTTTACCACGACCTAGGTTTCGTTGTATTACAACATCTTCAGTTGGGATATTAGCAATGATCTAATATCTTTGCTAATATCCCACCTGAAGATGTTGTAATACAACGAAACCTAGGTCGTGGTAAAGAAATTAAAGAAAGTAGAAATAATACTACATCACGTAGTTTCATTTAATTGTGAATAATGAATTTCTACAAAATTAACGCCAAATATATTCAATATCAATAATTATCTTAGGCAATACTATGAAATATTAATTCTGATTATTCTCATTAAAGAAATTACTGCATAAAAGTAGCTATTGCGTTAACATTTAGTAAAGGATCCATGAAAATAAGAAGTAAGATATTATAGGACAAAATGACAACGGATAAGCATGAACCAATCGGATACTGTCAGTATATCTATATGTCTGGATACTGTCAGTATATCTACGTACCTACGTATCAATATAGTCCAAAAGTTTCCTATTTGAGCTATTCGTAATAATTGAAAATGAAAACAAATGTTATTATTTTTCAATGTGAAAATAATCATATATTTCAAAACTTTATTAACATTGAAAAATATCCTGAAATTCTATCTCCAAACTGCGCTAAAACCGCCAATATTAAACTGATCGTGCATGTCAAATTTTTTTTCTCTCAAATTGGGTTCCAAATTGAAGAACAACTAACAGTCACTCGGTACTAGGCGAGAGCTATAATGGGGGTGAGTTGAGTCCTATAAAGCTACATTCCTACCATAGCAGATTTTACAAAAATGGAAGTAAGTGCGACATTGCCGTGCAGCATCAACAATCAGCCAGATAGATAATGATACTAAACTCGCAATCTAATATTCCTTCGCTGATTTATATACTTTATTATTACAAGTCAATGTTGTTATATTTTTGGGTTGATAACTTTATAGAAATAATTTATTCTTGATGACGTTAGAGTTTTTGTATATAATTATTAATTTTTTTTTATTATAATCCATTTATTTAGCACCACCTGAAAATATTATATTTTCTATGTAAAGACAGAGACAAGCTATAAAAAAATTACTGTAATGGAGACTTCGACACTTCTCGAACAAAGATACCAAAACATTGTTTTGCAATTAAAAAATATCTACATTTTTTTACCTAGCATTTCTCCAAAGTTTTGAACTGTCTGCACACTTAGAATATGACTCAGAATGAAAATATAAACTTAAGTCTACGAATCATCACCCTAATATAAAAGAAAAGCGTGAACAGTTTGAAAACTGGAGAACAGCAACAAAAAAATTTACTTCAAAAATACGAAAATGAGAGCAAAATAAATAGACCGCTAATACCCAAGATGAATAAAGACATACTATATAAATGAGGTCGATTTGAAAAGTTTGACCTCATTGAACTGGTTGTGATTTTAAATTCGACAAACGTTAAAAGAGATTAAAACCAAGGCAACTAAGACAACTGGGTAAATCAATTGTACAAAAAGGTAAAAATCCTTGCCAAAACAACCAACGACAAAACTGCATTAAATACACGATTCCTGTAATTGTGTTCAGAATTGTAGACCATGGTTGTTTACTTTTGTTCAATGAACTTTATTAGGGTCTAATTACAATAATGAAAAAGCACTAACTCTTCTATCATTTTTGTTTTATTATACCCTTCTATAGGGGTTCTATCTACCGCAAAATGATGATCAATTTTGAATTTATCTTCCGTATTTAATTAGGAAGTAACCGCTTTTTTAGAAAAATATAGTCAACCATGCTCTAATAAAACGTGGATAGGATAATAAAAATGAATGGTTCGTTATATAAGATGCATTCGAAAATTGGGGTGTGGCTGTGTCTTGGTCACGGCCATATGTTGTACATGAATACGTCCATGTAACGGGTTATATTCTTTAAATAAAATATTTTCGATAATATTTTTTTATTCTAACACCTTATTATATTTACTGTCACTTTTTTAAACTAATGTTTTAAATACAATCGATAGGTTTTGACGACAGCTGACGATTAAAACTTAAACGAACCTCGTAGCTTTTTCGAATCAAAAGTTATACTAAGTGCAAATCTCGATACGCAGCAAAATAACCTCAAAATGGCGACGCATCCTCCTCCATTGCGTCACTTTTCTCGCTCATCGCAATGAATTTTTTGATCCTTTACCTATCCAGTGGTATAATTTAATTTTTGATATAGAGGATAGATTCGAAACTGCAACGCCAAACTGTATCCCCCGATTTTGTTATCAGGTTTTTTGGATTGCCCCCGTATGGTAGCAAAACGTATTCACGTCAAAATTAAATATTTTGCATAAAAACAAGAACAAAGAGAAGTAAAAACATAAAGATAATCCGGATGATAGACGATAATCCGGATGTAGCAGGATGAGGATATACTTTTCTCTTCCCGCAAAGTGGAATGTATACAAAACTAAATGGAATTAAAAATGGTTCGTTAAAAATGTTAGTTGTATTTAAATAGCAGACTATGAAATATTGAAAATATTGGTAATAGTTCATAAGATGGAGAAACAATGAGGTGTCCTATATTAAAACGTTTTATGTGACCAAAATCCAAACTGTTCTTCAATAGCCACTGCATGTAGTTACAGTGGCCATCAGAGAACAGTTTGATTTTCGTCCACATAAATATTGTATTACGTTGTGTTTGATGATACTCAGTAGAATCAAATTTTTTAGCTTCAGTATATGGATGTATCTGTAATACGAAGTTTATATTTTTAAAATTTTCCTAAAAAATCGTAATCCTCCAATTTTTCTCCATATTCGGCACGTTAATATTACATATTAAAAGGTTTTAACATTTGTGCTCGAAAATAATGTGTAAATACAACATATATTCAATATTTTTAAAAAGTTTCGTTTACAAACTTTAAATCCAATTATTACACCATAAATATATATATATATATATATATATATATATATATATGTGTATTTATATATATATATATATATATATTTATATATATATATATATATATATATATATATATACATATACATACGTACTCACCTTCAACTGTCGAAACTATGGAATAGGACACGAGAAAAAAGATTCCCTCCATTTTGTCCGAACTAATAATTTCTGCAAATAAAATCTGGAAAAATATTTTTTTATATATATATATATATATATATATATATATATATATATATATATTTCATTTCTTATCCTATTGAACTTATTTCTATATCCCATTGTCAACTACAAAATTCTATCTCAGTCTGTATAATTTCGCATATATGTTTGGTCCAAAGTGGTTACAAACTTCATTCACAAAACATTTCAACTTTCGTATTCCAAAGGTTCAGCCTTTAAAAACCTCGTACATAGAGAGAAACTAATAAAAACCATATTACCTTCACTGGTATTCCATTTTCTAATAGTGATACGAAATAATAAAAATAAATGAGAATACCTTTTAAAGACTCTAACCTCAAAATATGGAATTTCAACAGAGCTGTCCCGAAAACCACGTATGAGACCTCGTGAAAGGTAAAGAAACAGTACTAACTAGTATAGAATACAGGTTCATTCCTGTAATGTATTAATACTATTATACATTCTTGTAATCAACACGGCTGTTTAGAGCTGAATATAAGCATACAATAGTTTGATTTTGGATCTACTCTTTATCTAGTAAACTATAATTACAACCACGTTGTATTACAAACATTCAGCCTTTGTAACTCACCCAGCTCAAACTCTGTACCGTGTTCCACGAAAACGTAACTTCAATATATACGAGGCGTGTTCCATAAAAAGGAGGCATGTGATAAGTTGTCAGTGAGGTATCCCCTGACCTCATTGCTATTAAAGATTGTCGTGAATGTTTCTCCAGTTTTATATCTAAATCCCAAAATTTCAAGTTCATTAAAGCCAGTTTCACAATTGCATTTTGGATCTTCTGTTTATCCAGTAAACTATAATTACTATCACGTTAGATTACAAACATTCAACTTTTGTAAACCATCCAGCAGAAACTCTGTACCGTGTTCCATGAAAACGTAACTTCAATGTATGCTAGGCGTATTCCTTAAATAAGGAGACATGTGATGAGTTGTTAGAGAGGTATCCCCTGACATCATATCTGTTAAATATTGTCGTAAATGTTTCTCCAGTTTTATATCTAAATCCGAAAATTTCAAGTTCATTAAAGCCAGTTTCACAATTGTATTTTGGATCTTCTGTTTATCCAGTAAACTATAATTATTATTACGTTAGATTACAAACATTCAGCTTTTGTAAACCATCCAGCAGAAACTCTGTACCGTGTTCCATGAAAACGTAACTTCAATGTATACTAGGCGTGTTCCTTAAATAAGGAGACATGTGATGAGTTGTTAGTGAGGTATCCCCTGACATCATTGCTGTTAAAGATTGTCGTAAATGTTTCTCCAGTTTTATATCTAAATCCGAAAATTTTAGGTTCATTAAAGTCAGTTTCATAATTGCAAGTAGCATTTGAGAGTGTCAAGATTATCAATACCATGTTTGACATACTCGAAGAAATAAGATATTAATTATCTAAGAGGAGCTTCATTTTGAACTGCCTTATTCATTGGTCTAACATAATGATATTCTTGATGACCAATTATATAAATATGGGGATAAATAATGTCTTATAGGATGGAGAATAATTTTTGACTTTTAATATACTCGGGAATGGTTAAAAAATTAGCTTAAACTTCTGCGTAATTATCCTCTTAAAGCTATTAATCAATCTCCTTAAATCGGAATTTGATAATATATGTTTCACTTGGTTTTTAAAAGTTTTACTTACGAGTAAAAGAGATGATATAAAGTTTCACCCGTTGTCAACTTTCCAACAATTTTCTGCTTTGAAATATTTTTTTTTTGCTAATATAACCTAATAATATGTTTTAAAAAATTTGTTTTAAAAAATTTGAAATGATGTTACTCTAAACTCTAAAATAAAGACGACGATTTTTTTTAAATTTTTCTAATTAAATTTTACGGCCAAAAGTTATGCAAAAATATCGTTTTGATCTCTAAAGTCTACAAACAAAGCCCTTAATACTTTGTTTTGAAAAATAATTCAATATGCAGACTCCTATTTATTTCAAAATATTATTATGTGTTCAGTTCCTTTATTTATCTCTTTTGAATCATAGGATAGAAAGAAACTATTGACATATTCGTTATTAATACCACTAAAGTCCACTGCCCAGATGAACCAAAGTCTGCTATATAACACCCAAAGTCTGCTATATAACAACCAAAGTCTGCTATATAACAACCAAAGACTGCTATATAACAACCAAAGTCTGCTTAAATAGAGGAATAAGTAACATCATATGATTTTTATTTTAATATATTGTGTGAAACAGTATTTTGAGACGATGTTTTTGTTAAACTGAACAGAAAATTTTAGCAAGTATTTAATACGATGTGGTTAAAGAAACGTAAAACCAGTAAAAACGAGTGTGCTTTAGACCACACAACTGAAGTAAAACTTCAAATTCACAAAATATGAACTTTAAAATGAATTTACAATTTTATTCACTTTGAACGTAGAATATTTAATGTATTGAACAAAATAATAATTTATAAAATTGTACAAGAAATAAAAATGAAATTGCAAAATATTCAAAAAATCACCGTTCGCGTAACGCTAGCAAACTCGTATATATATATATATATATATATATATCATGCACTCACTATGAGAGGAAGAAAGAAAGAAAATGTGCGCGCGCACTGCTCTCTCTTGCTCCTACAGTGTGATACAGACAATAGGCTTGCACTGTGTCTTAGATATACGAAACATAACTGGCTATGAGAGAAAGAGAGAAAGAAAATGTGTGCTCGCACCTCTCTCTCTTGTCCCTACAGTAGTATACGAAACGTAACTCTCTCTCTTTTTCTGTCTTCACTAACTTATATCTCCCTCTCAACTTCCGTTCGCCTCGCCCGATCGCACTTTTCGTAACGCTCTCGTCACGCATTCACCAGCTTACTCCCAAGTCAAGCTTGCGTAAAGTAGTTTTACTTCAAAAACTATCTTAGTCCGTATTTACCTACATAGTTATAATGTCTCTCGCCAAAGGATGAAGCCATGAATCCACTATAAAATCGACCTTTCCATTACAATAACGTGATTATTATTAAATTTTAAAGTTTATCAACAATCGATTATATATCAATTTGATTTTTTTGAGTTAGATATATTAATTTTTGTACCAGAATCCATCAATTTAATTTTTTTGCAACAAAATACCACGTACCAAGATAATCCAACACTCCAGTGATTACACACTGACCACAAAGATCAACATACAAAGACTAATCACAGAATCAACTTTTTTCTAACAGTAGTATTTAAACAGCAAATATATACGCAACAAATCTTTAATTTAAAATCAAACTTCAATATTTTTATAATTACAATAGTCACTCAAAGTTAATGATATAAACCATTAAACCGAGATCAATCATTCAAATTCCATTGTGATCAAAACATATTTCCTGTGTTATTATCATCACATAATCATACTTATAATCATAGTCTTACATAATAATTAGCGACTAGTCATCATGATCAGTTTCTCAACTATTGAGGATCTGATCATATTGCCTAATTGCGAGCAACTACATATGATATAGTGTAATAATACATAACCTATGACTATCCTGAAGGGGCCAGGATGTGTATCAGTGAAAATTTCATTAAAATTTGACAAGTGATTTCAAAAATAACATATCTATATACATATAAACAAAGTAAAAAAAAATATTTTCACGTAATGATGTAGATATGATTTAAAATTAAAATTTCGCTGATTTGGTCTATTCATATTTGTATTTCTTCCATTAGTTTCTAATTAATATCCCCATATAGACAAAAATACCATTGAAATGAATACTATAGCAGTTTGGAAATACTACATCAATTTCGAATACGAGATTTTAGCATTTCCATATTATGGCCCTTTATAACACAGACATACTTAACTCATATCAGCAAGTTGCCTGAAACTGGAATAGTAAGTTAGATACGATAACCAAGTGTTAAGTGCTTTCCATTTTTTGTATGGTATCCTCCATTAATCTTCAAAAACAGTATCTTTCGTCTATCTTTAAAAATACTATTATAATTATGGTATAGTGATATTAGCCAACAGCAATAGATGGATCGCAGAAGGGTCAGAGCCTACCAACGGATTTTGTTTTTGGTAATAATCATTGTTTACGACTCTAACTGAACAATGCAGCAATATTGTTCAATCTTCGGAATTTATGATAGCGCTAATTGTAATATGCTCAATTTATTATCATCTGCAGTGATGCAAGTGTGTACTACATAAAACAAATAAATGACACGTCAAATACAACATACCGCCAACTAAGCCACCACTTAACACGCGAAATATTTTCGCGGTTATTACTTGGCCCAATACACCGTGTCATATATTAAAACACGAACGAGATCAAGGCCAATCCGCGTATTAATGTATATCATTACGTCATCTGGCAAGATATACCGCGTGCCCACCATTAGTGTCAGTTTATTTCATTTTTCTTTAAAACACAACGGACAATTACGACATTTGTTACTTCAGACAGTCTCAACCACCCATAGAAAAACATTTGGCCGAATCGTCCTTGGTCAAATTGTTTCATTGCCCTCCAACATGGTTAAATATTAACTTACCAAATTCGGCATTAAAAATGACATCCTGTTGCTCGCTAATCATTAGAAAAAGTGCTGCTTTTATGAAGTACTTCTTTATTTATAAAGCAAGGTACACGGAATAAGTTTAGTGACTGATGATCAGACAATTGTGACAATATAATCCGACAATTTTTCTTTTAATAAATTAAACAGCATCCGGGTTATAAATTATTTTTATAATCTTTTTTGGGTAATAAATTTACTTTGGGTTATACTTTAACAAATTCTGTGTTTTTCCCATTCTTGAAGCAATCAATCAGTGCTTAAACTAATTTCATTTATAACGAATAGCGAAACGAAGTTTGTTCTGCATGTGTACATCTTGGCATATTGTTTAATGTCCGTATTATTATAAAGATCTTTATTATAATAATACGAACGTTATTTTTATTATTTTATATTATTTATCTTCAAATTGTATTTTTGTTATAATTCTGTGGGAGACAATAAATGTTAGACTCAATGAAAAAAAAAACCATCAAGTACCAGTTAAACTAGCGTGATAAGTATTGTATTATAGTTTGCCATAAACCCTATGGTGCAATAACCGTTCTTATGATTACGATTAGTTTCGCTCCAATTTTGATTATAAAAATGGTTTTTTTTTACTTCATAATTTTATAAACTACAATTTTTTTATCTTTAATCCACGCAACTGGCTTAAAGACAAAAAAATTGTACGTGCCAGCTCCGACGCATACTGGAGTTTACTCCTTAATTACGATTATCTTGGAATGTATAAAATAGGTAACAATATATATAAACATAAATATCATCTATCAATGTACCGCTTACCGTTAAGGCAGGTTTCATAAGAAACGCATTCTGAAACTGATTTTTCATTGACTTTCTTTGCAAAACTGCTCACCGTGAAAATTTTTTTAGCGGAATAATAAACAACCTGTGTCCATTCTGGAGGTCCTTTCTAAATATTAATGGAAGAATTTTTGAAACCGGATGTGTGGTTTCGGAGATTACCTCCTACATCCAAACTTACAAAATTTAACCGTTTTATAATATGTGCAGTTTTTAACGGGATAATATACAACCTAAGTCCATCCTGAAGGTCGTTTCTAAATACAGGAGAAAGAATTTTTGAAATCGGATGAGTAGTTTCGTAGATTACTTTCTGCATCCAAACATACAAACTGTTACACTTTTTTTAACGCTCTGAACTTATGATTTTACTCCTCATATAACTTCATACCGGGCGCTATATATGAAAATCGATTCTTAAGAAAGAAACTCCAAAAATTATTTCTCCACTTATTTCAAAATTTAAATGACGGATATGAAATGTAATTCATCTTCTCAATCAAAGGATTTCTGAAAGAGAATATCATTTTAGTTAGACAGACTATATCCAAGAGACCAATATAAGTATCAAGAAACAATTATTTAAAAAATCTGTCAGGTGCTACAGTACATGTATAGGCTACGTACATACTTAGGCACATATAAACATTTAAGGGTGCATAATATTTCTGTTACCTGGCGTCATTGAGGTTGGATCGTAATGACCCGAAATATTTTGGATTTTATTATTTTGTTAACAGTTATTGTATTTTGCAAAAATTCACTGTGGTTCGAGATAAAACTCTTCTCTCCTGGTCATAATGTTTCAAGTTTCAAGTGAGTATGACAAGTATTTGACCTGAAAAACTATTATATTTGGATTGATTGTGTATAAAAATGAAATACTTGATGAAGAGAGGCAGATTTATTAACAATTTTCAAAAGTGATTCATAAAAATACATTATTCCGTTGAAAATGTCAATTTTTCGTAAATGTTGGAAAGACAAGTTTGACTTTTTTGTATTTTTTTTATAATTTATAAATTACCTAGACATCATAATCTGTTTGTCTCCACAGATTATAGATATCATAATAATTTATAAATTATAAAAAAATACAAACAAGTTAAATTTAGTATCATAATCTGATAATTATTATAATCTGTATATATGTAGATATATATTTAAGCAAGAAACCTACACTGAAGGTTCTGCTGATGAAATCATTAGGAATGGGGGTACTAGCATACATTCAGTATTCCCAAACGTCTTTCCGGAGGAATTAAAAATTAGCACAGGCAGTATTGCCTATGTGAGTGCAATCATTACTGAGAGCAATCGTAAAGGCATTACAAGAGTGTCTCCGTCTAGATTGTACAAAGATGGTAAGTGGACTAGTCATATTTTGCGACTCCATTGTAGCTTTAGAGGCAATTAATAGAGGTCAGTCTGCACTCACCCAAAAAATCCGTCGTCATCTTGAACAAATTGACAAATCAAGAAATAAAATCTATATTATGACAATACAATGAATGCCGGCACATATTGGATTTCTGGAAATGGAGCAGCTGATAAGCTTGCAAAAGAAGCTCGTGAACTTAATCAATTTAATAATACTGGAATTACCCTTGACGATGTAAATGCTTACGCAAATTAACCCAAATCCTGTGCTCGCCAGGACCATCACAAGACTGCGAATCGGGCATTTACAAGGCATGAAAATCTATCCTGATGGTATTAGAACCTATCATCCCTGTAATAACTGTGACGTCCCCCTCAACCTCCCAGTTTGTGCAATTTTCACATCAATATTGAATTTGTATCAATCCTATCTAACTTACTCTAATTAATATAGTAATCGCGAAAATAAATTTGTTACGTTTATTTGTTCTATTTAGATTTTGGGAAAATCCAATTCCACGTGAAGAAGTCGGTGGAAAATAGCTGGTATGTAATATTTGTAAATTCACGCAAGTAAACCACCAGTCCAGGAATTTTTTCCACCCGACTTTAAAATATTCAACTCCTTCCCATAAAATATAACCTGTTTCATTTAAATGAACATAGGATACATCCTATTTTGAGGAAAACTAATTCCACGTGGGCAAAGCCACGGGAAATAGCTAATATATGATATTGACCAATAAAGTAGATAAATTTAATTATTAAGGCAGTTTTATTTTATTGTAGTTAAGAAAAAAAATGACAAAAGACGATGTGAAAAGTCAAAAGGGAGTAATGGAAGATCAAAAGAAAAGTAAATTATGTATATTACAAAGGAAAAATGAAAATGCTGTATTCCACTGCAGAAAAGATAGCAATGCAGAATGCGTGCAACAAAGTTTACTCGATAGAATTGAAAACGCGGGTATTTAACTAGAATGCGGTTCTGAAGGCAGTATGAAAAAATATAGAACGGGACATGTTGAAGTAGACATGTCGAAAGTCACCCATTATGATCAATCTGATCTAAGGGGATATGTACAAAAGTGGCACTTGAGCAAAAAAAAACAAATAACAAAAAGGATGGGGCGAAATTTCGAGAGCGCTTAAAAGATAATAAGGGGGAAGTCTGCATAAAAGTATAAAAAGGTCAATAATATCTAAAATTACACAAAGTACTGCTTCTAGACAACCTATTTTCTAACCGTTAGTTAATAGAATTTAATTATGATCTATGAGTGAGAGGTTTTCAACTCAGATATATAAACAAATGAATGATTCGCTCACGACGGCTGATTTCTTAACAAATCCGTTTCTTCGCCGACAGCCGGCCAAGCGCATCACGTGTTGATAGGGAGCATCGCGTTAGCTGTGCGCGATGGAAGGTCGTGGGAGCCAAAGAGCGGAAAAGGCCAATCGGTTGATGCCCGCTCGTTACAGTGTACAGCGCTAAACAAGGCAATATTTTGGGTGGAATGCAAGCGTTCACAAATGATACCGTTAGATATTTAAATAAATATCTGAAAAAATTGGTGATCTACTTAGTTATGAAAAGAAAATAATGCCCTGTCGTTTGACCTCTACTAGATCCAATTACCACGATCAATCTTTACTAGTTCTTGAAATAATACTACGAAAAATGAGAATTTTTCTAGATTTCTGTGAAAGATTAAGTTTTGATTAGGAAATATAAGCATAGTGAATTCATCATAAAGATAAAATATACATATTTTACCATGAATTCACTATTAAAAACTGCTATCTTCAGGTCTCCTATAGATTTGAAAACTTCAAGAACTCGAGAGATGCTGATAAATTTGTATCAAGTCATATCTATTATCTTTAGGTGCATTCTCAACTTAATTCATTTAGTATGTAGTAAATATTGGTATATCCATCCATTTTTTTAGCCATAAGAGATCCATAAGGGTAATAGGTCTTGAAAATTATTAAACGCTTTAATAAGTCTTAGTAACGAACTACAAGTAATTGTTTACCCGGCTATGGTAAGACCTAAAAGGAAAGTTTTTAATTTTAGCAGTATTTATATGTAGGTATGTGTGTACAGATGATCCATTCTAGGGACTAAATTATTAGACCAATTTAAACAAATGTATTGTTGAATTCGTCTTAATACTAAGGGTATTATGGGCTATATAAAATATAATATGGCGCCCAAAGAGTAATATGAAAACTGTATTTACATCACATGAAAATTAATATCGAATTAAAGATTGGAATGGGGAAATTACAATTATATTTACTATATTTTCTAGAAAATGATCAGGCACCAATAACTGGTAAAAAGATCTACGTACCCATTAGATGGATTTGCATAGGTTTTTTGTAAATAAGTAATCGTAAATACATTTCCAGTATTTTTTTCTTCTAATGAGAAGAAAAAAATACTGGAAATGTATTTACGATTACTTATTTACAAAAATAAGATCCGACTACGATAAAGCCAAAAGGAATTATAATGATTTCATCACTGTATGCATAATCAATTGAAGGAAAAGTAAGTAACATCAACTATTACCAAAAAGCTACACACTGAAAATTTTAAATTAAAATAAAAGTTTAAAAAACTAGAATTCGACTACAAGGAAGTATGAATCAAGTGAAAAGCTTTTACATACAATAAACTATCTAGACTTCTTAAAATCAAAAACAATAAAGTGTAAAAAATATTTCTCACTATAATTTTATTTTTTTTTCAGAATCGATGGCCTGACTGTAAATGTATAATAAAAATAAGTGTCACTAGAAGGTGATGCCATGAGCTTCCACTAAACGGTTACTGTACTTAACTCTTCAAGTAATTCCGGTCAGTGTTTTTCGGTGTATTCTTTGCCTGGAGCATGACATCTTGCTATTTATTGATATCAACCGTCGTTTTCCGTTCAAATATACATTTCTTACAAAAATAGCATTTCAGCACCTCGAAATATGCAGAGGTTTTACAACCTTTCAACCAACTGGTTTTTGAATTTGACAAAAGTCACTCCTTTGACACTGCCTATATTAAATAGGAACATTTGCTCCAAATCAACAATTTTACTTAATTACGAACTCTGAATCCCTATTTCAGTCCCTTGAAGGGTAATTTCCACAAGAATGTAAAATATGTATTCAGTTATTTATTTTTAGGTTGTTTTTAAGAATTTGTCGGGTTAATATAAGCATCTAATATTTTTTCTTGATACATATACTTGATATATATATATATATATATATATATATATATATATATATATATATATATATATATATATACTTATGTTTGTGTATGAGCTCCTCCTATATATATACGTATGTTTGAAATTTTGCAAAGTAAATGTCAGTTTACCAGCAAAGAAATAAATCAATCTATAACTTAAATGAAATAGGTTGTTTATCAAGAAAAGAAAAGCTTCAGGATTTGCGGTGGCTTGGTATTTTAATTTATATTAAATTGTTGATTTGGTACTAAGAGTTTTTAAAAGGTAGTTGCTCAAAAAATTCTTAATTCATTGACGAACCCAGTCAATTAATAATGTTAATAGAAAGTAAAAAGTCGAAGAAACAGTAAGTAGCAGAAAATAGATGTAACGTACATACAAACACAGTCACAACCTCACGCATGTGCACAGTAACATTGATGCGAGAAGGAGTGTACAAACAAACTCAATTATGCCTTTCCATTTACATATGTACATATGATATGTATGTATTATATACACTTTTCGTAGAAATGTATTTATTATGAAAATATAAATAAACAGCAATGAAGCTATTATTCTGACAATATTTTTTATCCGACTCCATGAAGTGTACAAAGAAAGCGAAGATCAGGTTGGACAATTTTGTTTATACATTTCGATCTTATATCCACATTTTGTTATACATTTCGATCTTATGCCACATTATAGATATCAATATAAATCAAATATTCTACGGTCTTCTCCTATTGTACATGCTCTAGGTCTTTAAATTCGGTGACGAGGGCCATACCAGATTTTGACATTTTTTTTCTTTTCGACTGGCATCTTCACAAATGTGACTACGGAGAATTGTTTCTCGATCTGTCACATATCTCAATTTAATAATTAAAGAAATAAATACAATGTTCTTGAACGGGCATCTTTGTAGCCTTGTACTCTAATTGCGATTAGTTTAATTTTGGGCCATCCTTCCTGTGGACTACCAACAACAATATTTTGAATAATAAAGAAAAACAAATTTTTTTGTAATTTTAACCAAGTCAATTTTTCTAAATTTGTTTTTTAATAATAATATAACATTTTGTTGCTTAAAATCCAACAGTACAAATATTATATAAATTAACTTAGCTTATTTTTACGTTTTTAAGTGACAAAATAAAAAAATATTAAATATTTCGACTTTCCAATTTTATGTTAAGATACCACATATCTGGCGGCTGAGATCCCATTTATACACTATACTATAAAATATGGAATACGAACAAATAATTAGAAGGCAAAAAAATTAAAAACAGTCGCTCTAATTATTTGCCGATTTCTTTTTTTTTCAAAAATAGGTTTAATATATTTTAAAAATATCTTTCTTCCTTTGTCGTTTTCTTATACGTATAACTAAATCGCACTCCATTTTAATTTACTCTGTCGATTTTTTAAATAAATACATGTAAACATACAACGTGTCTGCCATTCGACGACACGAATATCCTTTGTGCTAAATCTCGCAGACACAATAAACATTTAACGTCTGACGGTTGCACACAGTACGCATGACCCGGTCACCGCCGGCGGGTCAATGAGGTACGTACCTTGTGAACCAAATCGTGCAAGCAAACTGTATTGTTGTAAAACAAATAAAACAAAACGTGACTACCTACAAAAATTCGTGAACACGTGCATTATCTAGACCTCTCGATTGAGATTAAACGAGAATTAAATTGCTAAAAATGTTTCATTATATGTTTACATAATTAATGGAATATAATTTCTGCTCGAATAATTCGAGTATACACAGGCTGTTTATTATTAATGATTGTAGTAACAATGTCAGTTGACAATGGGAATTTATTTTAAACATAAAACAATTTGTTCATCACGTAAAAGCGCAAACTTAATCGCCTTAAAGAATACATATTAACAAATTCTTTGATTCATACTTAACAAATTACAATGGATCTGATCAACTTTGAATATAAAGAGAGATGCAATTAACCCAGTTAACTCTAAAAATACGAAAAAAATGCAAATATATATTTATTTGTTTAAATGCAAGTTATCCTTAAAGAGATTTGATTATATGAGCATAGTTGCAAATAATACACCAGCATTGTGAATAAAAAACCTCTATATATTCTTAACAATAATTTTTATAATTTAAACAAGACCATGACACCTTAATATTTGCCTATTCTTACTCTTCATAAATGTGATTAGAAATTTGTCTTAATTCAGTGGAGCTAATGTAAGTCAAAGTATGCGACCGATAAGTTGTACTTAAATATTTAATCTTTAAACCGTCATATGTTAAAACATAACATAAAAAGTATATTATCAGTATTCCGATTAACAGAACATGCAGCATTGTGGTTTGCGTGAAATCACTAAGTCATATGTTGGAAGTAAATAAATAGATAAAAAAATTGAATTCTGAAAAAAGTTATGTTTCTTAAAAAATTGTATATAATATACATATCAATAATAATAATTATAATTGCTAAAATTTTTATTTTAGAACAAATTGTTTTTATAAACGTAAATTAATTACTTAACTAATATTCCCTATAATACTAGTAAATATTAGATCAAATCGGTTTTTATAAAACCCCCATTCAGCCACGTATAAAAAAACAGGTGTATTTATTTTTCTTCTTATATCTCGGTAACCGTATGCCTGGTAATTTTTTTTTTTTTTAAATAACTATATAAAAATTTCATTAATACTATTTTCACTTTAAATCAATTATTCAAATTTTGCAAGCTAATTTAGATAATTAAAAATAGTCAAAAAACTTTCATGACGCTATACTCTTTATTTTTGATTTTATGAAAAAATGCATAAGTAAATTTTCATAGAGTATTCCAAGACAAACATTTTAATTAATGAAATTCAGTTTATAAACGCTTTTTGAGCCAAATAATTAGCTTTGATTTTTTATAAAATAAGTAAATCAATATATTTAACTTGAAATTATAAACCACAAAGACATTTTTTTCATAGAATTTAGAATAAGGACAATATTGGAGCTTAAACGTTTTATAGCCCAAACTTTTCGTCTATCCCAAACCATTAAATTTAATTTATTAATTCTACATGAAAATACCATTTACAAAATTTACTTACAATTTTTTGTTGTTACCGCAATATTAGAAGAAAACAAAATACAGCCCCTTTTTCATTGTTAATAACGTTTATTTCCCAACAATATGGTTTTATACTCTATAACCAACTACCCTAAGCGTCGAAAAATAAAATCGCTACGTGCCCAAAATGTACAGGTACCCCATTTTTCGACCATTTGGCTGAATATAAAATTAATGAAATCTCGAACAGTTTTTTAACAAATTCAACGCACGGGGCTTTCGTATTCTTCATACCGTTGAAAGTGAATTTTTTTTCTGTTTAATAACGTGTATGTTATATCTATTATAATATGCCTTCTTTCATAAAAGGCTATTATGATAGAGAGATATCTGCTTTATCCCACATTTAACTCACACTTCCTCTTAATGTCAGTTCGCACATTATTAACATTATTATATTAGGGTATATATATATTAGGGTCATTGAGATATTTGCTTAATAATCCCTTATTATTACCCTTCAAATTATACTTATTGTCCTCCAATATGTTTCTTTTCATATTTTTTACATATTTCACAATCTATACATCAAAGTTTCTTCACATATATACTATATTCTTTAACGATCTCATTAATACATCCGTATATTGCATATTCTTTAATGTTCATGGCGAATATTTATAAAAGGAAAATTAACACATTAATAACTTATTCAGAGATATCAAAATTAAATGTTTAAAGCAATAGAGAGGAACAAAAAGGTGTCTACATCCGGTCCATCCAAAGAATACGTTTAAGTGGTCTGTTAGATGATCACTTGTGTTTGTATAGATACAAACTTGACGGGGATAAAAAATCAGACACGGAAAATTTATGAATACAATCACTTCAGATATTAAAACTAACACGCGTGCTGAGAACTATGTTTAGAATACACACATGTATGTATTTATAAATATATATATATATATATATATATATATATATATATATATATATATAATATAGATATATATATGTACATATACACTAGTCGACTTTTTCTCATAAATACGCACAAAAGAATTTAACTGATACTATTTTAGTAGGCATGAAAATAAGTATCTTTTACATAAATTCTCTAAATAAAAATATTTTATAACATATCAAAAAACTTTTTAAATGACTTATTTTACTTAATTAGGAAAGTAACGACGTAAAGTAAACGACCTGTCGAAATACGTGTCAGAACACGCATAAGGCAGAATACCGCAGTTAAATACGTCGCTTAAAATTCTTAACTCAACATCACCTACCCAGAATGTTCCTTTTTTAAATTTAACTTGTAAATATATATATTTTCCTGATTCTTTAAACCCATGGTTGGAAAGATATTAGAACGGCGGATACGTTATACGTTACTTTATAGTTTATTATTTTCCAAGTGAGGCTTAAAATTTAAAAAAATATTAAATAAGACCGCCATTTAATGTGAAACCTTTACACTTTTCGCGCATGACACTATGGAATTAACTGTAAAAAAATCGGACCCATTTTATATTTACAAGAACAGTAAAAATATTCTCTTTACTACTTCTCTACATATTAATTGAGAATTTCAAATGAAGATCTACTTGCAAAATTGAATGCACTTATGCATGGGTCTAGACCTGCAGAAACTGTGTGACAGCACATGGACAGAGATCATGAAAATATAAGTTTCTACATGGAACCATAAAGGTACACGTCTCTGTCAGTATCGACAGTAGACATGCTTTGTACAAAGTTTTTTTATACATACTCACAATTTCGATCTCTACCCAAGGTCACGTTCATTGTAAGCATTACGCTTGAGTGACGCTGGTATGTAAAGTTTCAAAATTTCACTCGCCACTACTTGCTTTGCAAACTATCATACGCCTTCATTACTTCCACTTGCGCAAACTAAACACACCATGACATTACTCGATTTTATTGCGTGTGGACGATCATTATAACGTTAAACGCTTGTAAAATCAATGACCGAATTAAATTTACGTAAGTTCATAATAATTATATCACGTAGACGTTTACGTATATTTACGGTTGGATCCGTTGGCATTATATTGTTTAGAGTGACCGAGAATTCATTATAGACATGTAAATTGGCGTTAACTCGGCCAAGGCCAAGGTATTTAGTAAGCAGATTCCGTTTTCAAAGGAAAGAGTAGGAAGAGGTAGTTTATATCGAAGTATGCAATTTTTGAAGTTATACTTCTTTAGGCGCGTTATGAAAAAATGATGAGAGTGAAATTTTAAGATTCGTCGCACAAAAGTTACAGTATGAAGTTGCAGCGGTAGAAGTCTCGAAACAAAAGCTATTGGCACCATCGTCGCCTCCGTTCACTGTTTTCATATTAATAGTATTAATCCACATGTTTCTAGTGTCTACATTCACACACGTGTTTTAGTTTCATATAAGTGCGATTTATATATGTGCTGATAAATTATATTCAGTAGTGATTTAAATTCAATATTTTGATTAATATATTTACTATTCGTAAATATTAGTGAAAAAATTGTGTTTATAGACTTTTTCAAGTGCTGCAATATAATTGAGGTTATCTATCCGTATGTATTATTTAATGATGCCAAAGAAGTATAACTTCTCACGAGCGTACATAAGTACACGCACCCTTTTTTCATTCATTACACCATTTATCACATAAAGTTAAAGAGAAAAACGGAGTATTTTTATAAATGTTTACATCTCATTGCTCTGAATTATTGAAATGTTTGAATTATGTAACAATAATTAATATGTTACATATCAATATGATTTCATACATTTCAGTTAAACAGTATTTAATTGTCGTTTACAACATTTTATTAATTAATGTTATTTTCATTATTTCAGTTGCAAGTACATGTCAGTACTGTATTTGTAAACTCTTTCAGACATTACTCACGGAGGAAATGCATTGCACACATTGTTGCAACTTGTCACGTTGCATAAAAACGTTGTAGCTGATATATTTAAGCAAGATAAAGAGAGTACATATGTACATATATTGCGTTATATCAACATGGAACATGGACTTCGGTTTTAGTAATTGTTTATATGTGTGCGCATATATGCGAGTACGCACCAGTACATGTGGGTCAATGCGCGTGTGCTTCTTAATGGTATTCATTTGCGCAACAGGAATTGAATAAAAAGGTTTTTAGAACCTCCATTTTTAAAAAATATTATCCCGCCTTTTATCTGCAATATTTTGCAAAGAAAATTCTTTTTATTTCTTTGCTTGCCCGAATATAGACGTTAATTTTAAATAATTTATTCCAGCATATAGACGCTGCTAAAAGCCGACTTTGATGAAAATTTACTTACAACTTGGTACTTTAGGGTGGTTATAGATTAGATTAGGTGATGTTAGGTTCATGTCATTACACTAAATCTAAACAGAATTTAATATTGAAGATAAACGTGAAAAAGTCTGGAAGAAGGTGCAAAGATAATTCTGGGAAAAGTGAAAACTGTTTACTGCTTGCGGGGGGAAATAAAGGCGTAATCTAAATAGTAGCCTAGCTGGTCATTTGTGATAATGATAATAAAAAAATAAATTGAAATTTCGGAAACTTAATTACTCTTCGGTAATCAGTGAGATAATTGGTTTAAATTTGTAATTTTTTTACAAATTGGTAGCAATTTTAAAATTATGTGTTTAATTATGAATTCAGCTAGAAAAAATCGTCGTTCTATGATTTTTATGACCTTCATTGTGGTCTAAATTAATGAAAGTTATAGCGGACTTCGACTGGAATTTTATAATAAAGTTCCATCTCGCGTTACCGTTTGCAACTAGTTGAATGAGTACATGTGTGACACTAGCGACCACATTGATAATTGCATGAAGGAAATCCCTCAGCAGCGACAAATAAAGATAAAATCAATACTGTGCGCATTTAATAAATTCGAGTAAGTTTAGGCATTGGCATGAGTCAAATATAGAAAATACTTAGGCATCATGAAGTATTGTGGTAGGTTACCTACAGATTATAGCTATGCTTAAAAATGTTCCGTGAAATATTAGAAAAAATCGACATTCAAGTGCTGTAGTCGATATCGTCACGGGTGATGAAAGTTGGATATATTATTACGAACCCGAAAATAAGAAACAGTCTGTGTAATGGTCATTTTATTTTGAAGAGTGGTCTATAATGATGAATTAAGGAGGAAATATTGGAAAAAATTGGTCGCTTCATCCTTAGGATGGACCAGTTATTATGCATCGATTGTCCTGGAAATTAAGAAAACTCGTACTGTACACTGGTATATTAGCAATTGCTTCCTTGTTATTTTGGAAAAGTTCAAGAACAATGGCTTCGCTATAGAATATAGGATAGAATTCTTCATCACGATAAGGCCTTCGTACACTCGGGCAGATGAATGGCGGAATATTTTATAACGTCAGGTGTAACAATTTTGGGTCGTCCACCATCTATTTATTCCCAAGGCTAATAATAAACTGCGAGGAATATGATTCCCGGACACTGAAAAAGTATTCCATCGAAAAGACCATGGAAGAAACGTTGAAAGAAGAGTGACCGACTGTTTCTCTCGGACATTCTCTCGATTGAAACGATGCATAAAGTACCGCGGAGTCTATTTGGGAAAACAATAAATATTGGCTAATAAGTAATAAGCAGTCATTAATGTTATAATTTTTTATTATATTTCGATTGATATAATAATCACCATTATTTTGTGCTACATGTCTCCAACACACTGTCAGGGAGTGGATAGCATCTACGTCAAATTTAAGTGGCTTGTAATAATCGCTGGAACTATCGTTTTACTGTTGGTTCTGTTATTGCTTCAGGAGTTATGTTACGCGTAGTTTCAGCAGTAGAGTGACCAGATTGGTACTCGTGGAGTAAACAGTGTCTCACATGCATCTTAATGTTGTCCATATTTGCATATTTGATGCTGATAACAATCAGTGCAGCGTCTTAGTTACTATTTAATCAGTGAGAGCATGCCGCGCCCTTTACATATCTTCGATCATGAAAACTTCTAGAACTTTCCCATATTTTCTAAATAGTTTTCGAAAAAACGCTCATTACTTATTAGCCAACCCAATAAATCACCAACTTCCTAGTTAGTTCCAGTTTTGCTATTCTAAAAACCTACAATGTTATCTCTTAATCTAAAGTTTCACAGGCTAATTTGCTTTTTACTTACTTCTGCCTACTTTGAATTACAAACATCGGTCTGAAATTAACCCTGCAACGTTGGGTATCGACCCTAACATTAAAGATGTGTACTCATTTTCTAACCGTTTATTCAAAATCCTTCTGTAAGTTCATATCCCCAAGAATAAAATTACCGATACATTCACTTTCCTATATAATTACATCTAACCAAAACTAGATAACCATACCTAATACTAATGCACCAAGTTTTTTGATATACTTCTACCCTTCACTGTGTTTAATAGCATATTATTAATTCTGATCCCAGTACTGCAACTTATCACGTTGCATAAAAACGTTGCACTACAACTGCAATTAACCTTTTTATTCAACATTTATACAACGTAGATGAAAATATACAAGGTCATTAGCGTCATATAAATGCGTTTAAAAACTTTTTATAACAACAAAGCGCTCAGATCACACTACACGTAATGAATCAATTTAATTTTTTATTGGAGCAAAAAATTGAAAACAATTAGTTTCCAAACACAATTTAAAAAAATTATCTCGTATTTTTCCATGAGATTTAATCATATAAATATGTTTCTATAAAGGTATGAAGTAATTAAGGAATTCCCCCCCCCCTTGAACAATGGATAGTAGGCCTTACTTCAACTCCTAAATTCCTATAACATGGATAATAAGCGTTACTTCAGGGCTTGTTGTAACAATGATAAATAGTAACACCAAATGTTTACCGTGAATTTGAATTGTTCTCCATCGAATTTTTGACACAACCTTCTTTTTCTAACACGCTGCATTATAAATACAGACATTAAAACATTAGACGACGCAGCAAGGATTGGTGTCCACTCTTTCAATTTTGGTCAGGTTCACAAAAAATACTTTTAGGTAGAACTGGATTTTTAGGCCTTTTTTACATTTATTTACCATTCTTGGTACATAATTTAACATTTTAGTATGTTTCAATAGAAACGGCGTAATTTTATATTAATCTTAGTTAATCTAGAAAATCATACTATGGGACGAGTCATAACAAAGTCTTGGGACAACTTGTACCACGTTGCAACATGTCCCTTATGCTTTAATTTAAATCAACCGTAAACAATTGATGATATTTTTTGTATTCTCATCTAATATACTCTTTTATTCTATTGTAGAATGAGAAAACTAAGAGAGAAAGGCGTCAAGAAGTCCAACTATGTTAGCCGCACTGGAAATTTTAAAAATGTGATAGGACCAATATACGTTAAGCGAGAGAAACTTTTCATCTATACCAAGAACAAAATGCAGTCACTAGGATTGGTTTGACAGAAATAAAAAAGTTAGCTTACGTTAGCACCGTATTGCTTGGCACAAAAATATTTCTTTTCTCTATCATAAGAGTGACTTGGATTAACCAGAATGATTTCAAAATTTAGACGTAAAAATACTCGTTTCAAAATGAGGCTTCATGAATTAATGCTTAAATTTTGAAAAGAATATTTTTGGAACTAGAATCCTTGGACTTTAATTGCAATCGACTGATGACAAGGAATATTTTGTGTTACGTCGTTCAGAGCTCAACTTAAATAAAAGATACAATCATAGGTATATAAAAATGTATTAATCTAATCTATAGCTACAACTCACTCGTAGAGAACCTGCTTAGTTATTAATGCACTTTGTGATAACTACATAGTAAAATAATGAAAGAAATTATGTTATGTTATTTTTTAAATTAAAATCTATTTTACTTTTAAGTATGGATAACATCGATGATGTCAGAAAATCAAAAATTTTCAAAATTCAAAGATATCTTGAATAATTTATTTCTGTAATGGTTTTCTAGTAAATCATAATAACAGTTGAACTCTATGATCTTACCACTAGATTATTCATAATTACCCGATTTGGGGGAAATCGTAATAACCCGTTTTTGAAAAAAATAGCAGCGGTTTTGATAATAGCATTTTTGATCATTATCTTGTGGGTTTAAATATATTGAATATTACTATCCTAGTCACAAGGCAATTAGTAAATTTCATAACATGATAATCTTTTTAAAAATTGTTACAATATACCCTCTTCTCCCCTACTAACAACAACATATATAAAAACTAACGATTTATGATTACGTTTCTAGGAAATCAGCGGCCAAATCTTTTCACAAAAATTAGTTTCAAGTGCTCTTCCTTTTCGTCACCCGGCGTTCCTGTTTACTAAGTTTTATACCAAATTCTAAAATATACAATAAGAACTCCTACAAAAACCTGTAAGCATCTTCCTTGTTAGTAAGAACTTAAAGGTGTCGCCATCAGAGCCGAGGTTTTCAAAGAATTAAACAGTGCCCGTAAACTCTTGGGTGTCGTAAGCGAGTATTTGTACGTGATAGTGATAGATAAAACCAGATACGAGGAGGCAGGGGTTGTGATATCAATGGCATTTAAACATGTTTTTGGAATATCTCGTATTAAACGTCAAAAACCCAACCCTTATGTTGAGTCTACCAATATCCATCTATCTACCTACGTATATGACTTAGTCTTTTCCCTTTTGAATATTTGTACGTTAAATGTACTTACAAACATTCGCTATTTAGAAAAGTTTAAAAGTACGTAATTTTGAAAAAGTAAATTGTTTCTATTCATTCTTTTAAACGGAATATGTTTTTATTTTTTTTCGGAATTGTATTGTATTCTTTTAAACGGAAATAAGTTAAAAATTAATGAATAAAATTGAATATATACATTTTAACTGCTGAAAAAATGGATACCGCAAGCTACAAATAATGCTGAAGAAAGTCTTGAAAATTTAAAAATTCACTAATATGTGGATTTTTAATATTTCGTCATAAATATTGATTAAAAAAATTATATAAATGTGTTAATGATGGAAGTTAATGTTAATAATGTTTGTGGGAAAAACAAAATGAAAGTGTACTTTTACTTTTTTTTAAATGTATTAGACAGATTGTCATTGTCATGCTATACCTTCGTAATATATTGAGTTTTCGTATTCTTAGAAATTTTCACATTGCAACCACGGCATAATAATTCAATAATTATAGTCACTTTCTTCTAGTAGCATAAATACTGAAACCATAATGCTTTCTCTGTTGTAGTAACTTCTACATTTAAATAACGCTGTCTTTTGTCCGGGACTTGACCTGTATTCAGTTAAACTTAACGATGTTACGAGTATTTTATTTTTTTATAATTCGTTGAGTGATTTTTCTATTCTTATCAAATCATATTTTATTTAATAAAATTTAAATATCAATTTGAACTTTTTTTAAATGAAAACTTCTTCTAACTGACATTGTCCATTTTTTTATGGGAAACAATTTGCAAGTTCGCGTCTTCTCGCGAGAGTGGCGCGCTTCAGATAAACTCGACAGTAAGACAAAAACTACCGATCGGTTCAACACGGTTGGTATATACTCGGCGAACGAAAAGAACATCAAGCGGCCGAGTATAATATTGTCTGTGATCGGGAAAAAGCTACGAATTGGAACCACGCAGCGAGAGGTATCTCGCGTATATTCGACGGTGGGCCGAGTATACCCGAAAACATAGTAGCCGGCCGAATGAATATTACGTGCATATTATTTATAATTAAATTACTCTCCCGCGTTCAAAGTGTACTCAGTATATAAAATCTACGTTTATGATGAAGATTTTGTATGTAATTACATATCTTTTATAAATTAATTGAGCGTATTTATATGCATTGATATACCATAGCATTTATTCTGTATAAAACAAAAAGTTTTTATTTTGAAAAGAATTTTACTCTTTTTATTTTTCGTGTTAAAAAATTTCCGCACTGTATTACATATACATTATTAATTATGTTGATTTTCAAAGTTTTCCCTCTGACATCTAGTCTTAAGCACACGCTATTTTTTTGTTATCGCACATACTTCAGTTTTTCAATTAATTTAAAATTTTTGTTGAACGTGGAAACTCCCGCAAAATCTGTTTAATAGATTTTTATGTGACAAACAGAAATACTAACAGACAAAAATTGAATAAATATTCTGTAAATCATTATTTTATAAAATAAGAAACCTCGAAATAACCAATTAAAAATACTTTATCAAAAATACTTTCAATGTACAGACACACCTCATTGTAATTTTGTAATAATTTGAATTGAAATCTGCCCACCTCGAGCGGCAATTTCCCATTCAGATCGTAAATAGCAGATAGCTTCAAAGACTAACTAGATCAGTAATAAAAGCAAGACTTTAGGACAAATAGTGAGTGCAGTTAGATTTATGCTGACCAATTACACTGAATTTATTTGCAAACAATTTTTATTGAGTTTCTAAAGATAGAAATAAAAACTTTTACACTTAAAAAAATACCACTAATAAAATTGTTTTCCTAATATAATTTTGAATAAATTACACTGTATGGAGTAAAATGTATATTTTACAATGTTAATTTTATTTTTCTTTCCAAAAAGTTACCTAAAGTTTTAAGATATAACATAAATCCTTGATAAATCGGTAGAATTTTAATTGTGTGTATGTTAAAGGGTTAGGGAACTATTACTAGCTCTGGCCTATTACCAGCTGTAACAGTTTACTTTCGTTTTAGAGCCCATGTGCAACGTTATATTTGAAATTATTTAGTGTGCATTTTTACGGTTCATTCTCATTTGAAATATTAAAATACCGTTTTAATTAGAAAATAATTATTATCGCGATAAGTGATAAAATTAAAGATTTCTAACTATTAATATCCTTGAATTTGATGAAACGTTTGAGAAGCGTACAGATTTACAAAACGCTGCTAAGTTATTTATGGATAGATCTGAATGATTGAAGTTATAAAATACCGTTTTAATTAGAAAATAATTATTATCAAGAACGAGTGTTAAAATTAAATATCTCTAACTGTTAATATCCGTAAATTTGATGAAACGTTTGAGGAGCACACAGATTTACAAAATGCTGCTAAGTTATTTATGGATAGATCTGAACGCTGAGAAAACAAATATTATTTGATATGAAATTTGAAGTTATAAAATACCGTTTTAATTAGAAAATAATTATTGTCAAGTTTACTTTCGTTTTAGAGCCCATGTGCAACGTTATATTTGAAATTATTTAGTGTGCATTTTTACGGTTCATTCTCATTTGAAATATTAAAATACCGTTTTAATTAGAAAATAATTATTATCGCGATAAGTGATAAAATTAAAGATTTCTAACTATTAATATCCTTGAATTTGATGAAACGTTTGAGAAGCGTACAGATTTACAAAACGCTGCTAAGTTATTTATGGATAGATCTGAATGATTGAAGTTATAAAATACCGTTTTAATTAGAAAATAATTATTATCAAGAACGAGTGTTAAAATTAAATATCTCTAACTATTAATATCCGTAAATTTGATGAAACGTTTAAGGAGCACACAGATTTACAAAATGCTGCTAAGTTATTTATGGATAGATCTGAATGATTGAAGTTATAAAATACCGTTTTAATTAGAAAATAATGATTATCAAGAACGAGTGTTAAAATTAAATATCTCTAACTATTAATATCCGTAAATTTGATGAAACGTTTGAGGAGCACACAGATTTACAAAATGCTGCTAAGTTATTTATGGATAGATCTGAACGCTGAGAAAACAAATATTATTTGATATGAAATTTGAAGTTATAAAATACCGTTTTAATTAGAAAATAATTATTATCAAGTTTACTTTCGTTTTAGAGCCCATGTGCAACATTATATTTGAAATTATTTAGTGTGCATTTTTACGGTTCATTCTTATTTGAAATATTAAAATACCGTTTTAATTAGAAAATAATTATTATCGCGATAAGTGATAAAATTAAAGATTTCTAACTATTAATATCCTTGAATTTGATGAAACGTTTGAGAAGCGTACAGATTTACAAAACGCTGCTAAGTTATTTATGGATAGATCTGAATGATTGAAGTTATAAAATACCGTTTTAATTAGAAAATAATTATTATCAAGAACGAGTGTTAAAATTAAATATCTCTAACTATTAATATCGGTAAATTTGATGAAACGTTTAAGGAGCACACAGATTTACAAAATGCTGCTAAGTTATTTATGGATAGATCTGAATGATTGAAGTTATAAAATACCGTTTTAATTAGAAAATAATGATTATCAAGAACGAGTGTTAAAATTAAATATCTCTGACTATTAATATCCGTAAATTTGATGAAACGTTTGAGGAGCACACAGATTTACAAAATGCTGCTAAGTTATTTATGGATAGATCTGAACGCTGAGAAAACAAATATTATTTGATATGAAATTTGAAGTTATAAAATACCGTTTTAATTAGAAAATAATTATTATCAAGTTTACTTTCGTTTTAGAGCCCATGTGCAACATTATATTTGAAATTATTTAGTGTGCATTTTTACGGTTCATTCTTATTTGAAATATTAAAATACCGTTTTAATTAGAAAATAATTATTATCGCGATAAGTGATAAAATTAAAGATTTCTAACTATTAATATCCTTGAATTTGATGAAACGTTTGAGAAGCGTACAGATTTACAAAACGCTGCTAAGTTATTTATGGATAGATCTGAATGATTGAAGTTATAAAATACCGTTTTAATTAGAAAATAATTATTATCAAGAACGAGTGTTAAAATTAAATATCTCTAACTATTAATATCCGTAAATTTGATGAAACGTTTGAGGAGCGCACAGATTTACATAACGCTGCTAAGTTATTTATGGATAGATCTGAACGCTGAGAAAATGAATATTGTTGGATACCTACAAAATTTTATGTATTTTGGCATTGTACGTGCCTCAACAATTTTTAAAAATTTTAATAAACGATTGATACCTAAATACATATTTATGTGTCATTCGTTTATTAAAACTGATTTTATAAACAGCCGTGGATATTAGCAAAGATATATTTGCTAATATCCCAACTGAAGATGTTGTAATACAACGAAACCTAGGTCGTGGTAAAGAAATTAAAGATAGTAGAAATAATACTACATCACGTAGTTTCATTTAATTGTGAATAATAAATTTCTACAAAATTAACGCCAAATATATTCGATATATTTTTTGCTTTACTTTATTTGCTAATCAATATATTTTACTCTCAATTATATTTTGTAATTTGGAAAGATTTCAGAATTTACCTTAAACTAAATACGGCTATTTCACACGAAGGCTGCTTTGTATCAATAGATAAAAATTTAAATTTATGGTAAACGATTCACAATACGCTACCTCCAAAACTGTTAGAATATTATTTTTCTTCATAAACTTAAATCATAATAATTATTACCTTTTGAAAGTAATTTTTAACAACTTTAATTTAAATCGGATAATTTATAGATTTTTAACAAAGCAGAAAGTTTAAAAAGATAAACTTTTTAGTATGTAGTCTTAAAAAGTAAATAAAAAATTATGAAATCCATTCAGCGTGACTGCGTTCCAAAGTTTTTAATTTTTTTCGGACTAATTGCAATCGATTAAGAGAAAATTCTGATATCATAGCTGAGTTTACGTTCAACTAAATCTGATCTGAAAAGAACTTTATTCTACTACGAAAGGATTCATACCACGACGTAAGAATTTATACTCCGCCAAACTACGTCGTGTAACGAATGAAATAATCCAAACCGCATTACTTTTCATTAAATTTTTTTTTCATTCAATTCACAAAATTACCTCAAAACAAAGACAGGCCTGATATTTAATAAAACGCTTGTGCTAAATTTAAAAAAAAACCTGAATCATATAGACTGTGGCCATAGTCATGGCCTTTGACAGCAGAAGAAGGTAATCATAATTAATGTACCTCCACTTTTCCCTATAAATTATGTTGCGGAAATACTAAAGCATGAAACAGTGCGATTTTAATCATCTCATCAAGAATCGACTTTATGGTATTCTGCACTCTATATTTGTACTTTAATCTATCTAGTTGATACATATGGCGGACATATTGCTACAAGAGCAATATCTTACAGCCAACCAAAACACCAGTCCATCCCCGCTCGCCGAGCAGCCGGAAATCGAACCCGGCTCCCTGCGGTGCGCAGCGTAGTCAAATGCCGAATGCCCTGTGATGAATCCAACACACGGTGCCGACACTCTACTCAAGCTTGAACTATAAACTCTCCATGAAGATTATCTCAGTTTTACCTTTGATGTCCATGAAATCCTTACTAAAAACCTCCAGCATAACTTCAGTGCAACAATTTTCCCGGTATTGCAAATCGACCGTCCAAGTTTTTTTTCTCCGTTTATAAAAAAAACCCTAAACATTATACTTACCTAAATAATGTTTTTATATATATTATAATAAATATTCTTGATTGTCCATTACAATAACACACAATTAAATTTTACTACAACGCAAACTTTAATGTCATATTAATTAATAATTTAATTATCACAATTACTCGCAATCGTTACATGCATAGGATCGCAATATATTGTAACTGTAGTTTTATTGTAATGGGCATATTATATGCCAAATTGCAACAAGTATATTTTATAATACGATCAGTATAATTGTTTTACTTCTTCATTCGTAAATGCCTTTTGAATTTTATTTTTACGTCGAATTGAGGGACATTTAGGATGATTTACAATACTTCATAACTAAAACTTATTTCAACAAGCAAAGTTTGTTAAAATATATAAAGTCACAAGTTAGTAAGCAGTTGACTAACTGAGTAACAATGTTTCAGCAATTCTATTATAACTAGTCATCTAGAATTTTTTAAATTGAATCTATGAGAAAACAATTTTCAGATTAGAAAAGAAGGCACCTTTATAGGATCAAATAACTAAAGTTTACATGTAAGTCAAATTAGATATCATGTGGTATATAGGTATCTCCTCGATAAATCGAAGCTATGGCTTTTGTTCTCCGGTAAGACCCCTGTCTGAAAACGTTAGACTTCATTACGACCAAGCAAGACCAAGGGATAAATTATCAAGAAAGCATGACGTTTCCGATGTATTTATAAATTAGGGACATTCGTAAATGACGCCAAATTCGTAGACAATAAGAGGAAGAAAAGGGATGAAATGCATAAATAATGACTAGATAATCTCTCAATAATAACTCAATGAGTAAATAATGCGAGTGATAATTGTAATAAAAGTTAATTATTTCAGATCATCAATAAGCTGCCTCAATCCACCGATGGACATGACTGCTGCTGACCTCTCCAATGTGCGTTTCATTGGAGGTAACCTCCATAACCTTCACGCTGGCAGATGGGTTGGCGAACGCATTGCGAGGCTTCTTGCAGGAGTGACACCAGTGCTCCTCACTGACCTGTGACAGTTAGGCCTGCAAATACAAAGGTCACAGCAGATCCCATCGAAAAGCGACTGGGAATTTAACCTGGAACACCACGATGCGCCACACCTTCAAGGCCGTAAGCCTTGTGATCAACGTAACACACCACACGTCAATTAATTTTTATTTAATATCATCAATTAAATTTTCTCCCCCTCACAAGTGTATCCTAGTAGTGAGTTTAATGTCAATTGAATTTGAAATTAAATTTTATATATCACATCCTACCAGAATACTCACTGCAGTCTATCACTGATCATTTCACTAATAATCCCACTTTTTTTTCGTTGACCATTTCACTAATAATCCCACTTTCGTTGACCATTTCACTAATAATCCCACCACGACCATTTCACTAATAATCCCACTTTTTTTTCGTTGACCATTTCACTAATAATCCCATATAGTCGTTGACCATTTCACTAATAATCCCACTTTTTTTTTTTTAAAGTAGAGTAATTTTACGATAAGCTTCTAAGACATTGTGGACTTGAACAATAGACAATAGACCAAGTTATTAAATCTTGATGGAACTTATTTTTTTCACTGACAAATTCAGTCTATGATTTTAACTTTTTATGTTTCTATTAAGATCTAGAAACGTTCTAACAAGATTTTACTACATCTTTCACATATATTGGTCAGTCACTTCTTACACCATCTACATTTTACCACTTGACTACATTTCACAATCGAGGACTTTCACACACTTACAAATGTTCAATCGGCGTAAAATATAGAAGGTGCCACTTGTTTAAATATTTAGGTGTATATTGTACCAAAATGTAGGTTATTTAAAGGACACCGTAAAGATTACAAGTAATCTTGTGATCTCATTAGAGTGAAAAGAGAAGAAGTAATCTTAAACTAACTTTCTGCCAACGCTGGAAATAGTCTGAAAATCTGTAGACTCCTTTTATATTTTCTTATTATTTATTGCTATCAAGTAAATATTGGCTAAACACTATAAGCCTTAGGCTGAGACGTGTATATCTTGTATCCAAACTTCGTTACCAAACAGCGTCAAAAGGAAAAAGGAACCTATCTGTTAAGGCACTTTTTCGCAGGAACACGTAGAAATATCATGAATTAATATCAGATATTTAGGTGTACGGTCCCTTGGAACTGTAAAAAAATTAAGTTTTTAAGTTGACGCAATAAAAAAGACCATTTATTTGGCATACTTTGACACTTGCAAATAAATCAAAACTTATAGGGTACTTCCCGTTGACCTAGAATCATGAAATTTGACAAAAACAAGGTCTCACAGCACAAGTAAAGAAAAAAAGATATTTTCATCCTAAAAAATATGTATATAATATTATATATATATATATATATATATATATATATATATATACATATATATAAATATATATATATATATATATATATAATATTATATATATATATATATATATATATATATATACATATATATAACTTTTGTAATATTACTACGGATTTTGAGAACGTACAATATTAAATCGACTTTGAACGGTATATAAATTAAAACACCTTATTTTAATAAAACTCAGTTAAAAACTAAGGTTTCATCTAGGCAATATCCTTCTTGACATTGGTTTATCAATATTTATATCACACTGCCTAGAGTTAAAACTCTAACTAATTTCCATCTCATTAAGTTTTTTCCAAGCCAAGTGAAATATCAATCCCAAATATAGAATACAACAGGCGCAAATTTTCACCCTAAATTTTATAAATAAAAAATATTTGGGAAGCAAAAGTTAAAGATCGCGACTCAACCAAGCGATCCATTACTTTTAAAGCACAAAAAAATAATAAACTAAAAAATTTCACCCAAACAAAAAAATATTGCAAAATCAAAACACATTAAAAAACAACATTTATTCATTTAGTTAAGACAAAACGAAAAACTAAAAAATTGCAAACAAAAAAATATTGCAAAATAAAAACGGATTAAAAGAAATTATTCATCCATCTAGTTAAGACGTAATAATGAAAAATTTTAATTTGCCACTTGGTTACAGGAGTGCTTGTAACCTAAATGCAACTATTCAATATATGCCTTCTCTCTTAAGTAACGAGGCCGATTGATTTCTAAAATTAATCAGCCTGTCTTAATAAAGTAAGTAATGAAGTATGTTAAAATATATAAAATAAATTCTCTAAGATAATTCTTTCGGTACAACAAGATTGAGTACATTAAGATATTTATGAAGTCGAGACACGGCCTCAGGCTACGTTAGTAACAAATTAAAAGGTAAACTCGATATCAATGTTCGTAGATACAACACTTTTCATTTCACGATATCGAAATCTTGAACGTCGCGGAACAACATCCGCATCCGGTCAGCTGCACTCTGTTTCAACCTACAAAGTTATCATGATCTCATTCCATCCGCTCATTCCATAATTATCGATCAAAGCATTCAGGAAGTGATCGCTTCCAGACGTGACCTGCGCGCAATAATATAAAGCGAACAGTGTATAATGTGCATTTAAAAAGTATAAAAAACCTTCAATGTCGACTGGTATGTGGTGTGACGCTGCGACCGGTCGTTCCCTCGCTCCAATACTACATTCACGTTCAAGGCGCGACCCGAGTGGGTGACAGGAATGCTTCAGTATTCGGTTATCCGATATCGAAAACGGTGATTAAAGACAAGAGTGGTTTTCCTTCGAAATTCCGCAAAAGAGCCTCGATATATATTTTTATTGCGCTATAAAAATATGCGACAGAACACTACGGAAATTAATTTATTGTCACCTAAAGTAAATAACTTAGAATTAAGTTTACTATATTTTATACTAGTAGATAGTTTTAGCTACTAGTTATAGCCATTTCAGTAAAAATTAATTTTACACTTCTGCCTGCCTAAAATTTCGTAAGCAAAAATTACAAAAAGAAACTTTTTATACTACTTTTTCAAAAATTAAAATTTTCTATTTCTTTTTTTTCTTCCCTTTAATCCTCTCTTAAACAATGCTTCTTGTAAAGACGATTTCAAAAGAAAGTGAAAAGAAACAATCGTCATTAATTAATAGCATATTTGTTAATTATTTGATTTATTAGTGATAAATGCACGTACTTATTTACATAAATTAATTTTATATCTCATCTCGCAACCCGTTTCACCATCATTCAGTTTCATGTCGAACTCTGTCTGAAAAACTTTCTGTTAAATAATATGTTCATAAGTGCGGACGGAAGTGGTGCGCATGCGCAAGTGTGCGTGCGCGCGTTAGCATGCGTGTACACTACACTGTACACGTACGCCTGCGCTAGCACGTGCGCCTGCGCTTGCACGTGCGCCTGCGTTGTGTGCGTTCGTTTGCGCATGCCTGTGCGTTAGGGTACGCGTGTGCATGTGCCTATGCGTGTACCTGTGCGTATGCCTGTGCGTGTTCCTCTGAGTGCCCCTGTGAGTTTGCCAGTGCGTGTGCGTGTGTGCTAATGCGTGTATAACATTCACACCGGAAACAAATAATACATCTCGTTTACATTTAAACATAAGATTCCCTTTTAAACATCTGCAGACCCCTTTTATATATTCAACCTAAGCCAGTGTTCCTAATTTACGTTCGTTTCTAGCCCAAAATATATGTATCGTACACAATTAAATGAAACCACGTGATGTAGTATTATTTCTACTTTCTTTAATTTCTTTACCACGACCTAGGTTTCGTTGTATTACAACATCTTCAGGTGAGATATTAGCATATATCCCACCTGAAGAATCTTTGCTAATATCCCACCTGAAGATGTTGTAATACAACGAAACCTAGGTCGTGGTAAAGAAATTAAAGAAAGTAGAAATAATGCTACATCACGTTGTTTCATTTAATTGTGAATAATGAATTTCTACAAAATTAAGGCCAAATATATTCAATATATGTATCGTACTTCATTTTTCCTGGAAATTTAATTTAAAAGTAGCGCGTATCGATGCAAAAATATCGAAAATCCCATTTTGTTTCAATTAATTTTTCCTAAAAAATTCACATACTAGTAATATATCGACGAATAACAAAACAACGTTGTCCACCCTCGAATGCATTGTACCTTTTTTCTACTTTCTTAACCCCTTTATAAGGAAACAAATATATACATACATATATGTATACACACACACACACACACACACACACACACATATATACATTACCTCTACTGGCTAGGTGACAGCAACACTTGTTACAGTGGCTTCTAAAGTCTGTAATCAACGATATCATTATTCTCCAACAAGGATGATCGATAGCACTATTTAACACCGACTAAACAATTTGGTCCCTTTCCAGTTGCGCATTTACATCTACGTCCGCATCTAACTAAACATTCCATATCATCTAACATCAGGCATGTTACAACATAAACATAATTATAAGGTTTTCTGAATTACGCTCTTTAAAGCGTCTCCAAAAATATTACTATCTTAACAGCTAAGTACTTCTATACGTTGATATGAACATTTGATCAACCCTAATTAAGAAAATGTTTTGGTGGTACTCCAAAGACTAAAATGTATTTTTCTATATTATAAGTAGCAGCTTAATAATGTGCCTTTTCTCAATTGTCAACTTCATGCAATAGCAACGAGTTTGAAGGAAAATCTTTGAAAATCTAAAAACTATATTAATTTCTTAATATCTAGTATATAAGACAATAGATCTAACAGGGATAATTGTGGTTATACATCTAAGTTGTAATGTAGTCACTTTATAACCCAAATACATAACAACTACAAATAATATTTTATTAAAATATTCACAAGATTATACAATTCTGATCATCCCACAGATTAATTTGCAGTAATATTTTAGGTTAAAGAAAACTATGCCATATAAAACATATACATATATATATATATATATATATATATATATATATATATATATATATATATATAACATATATACAGATCAAAGACGTGACCAAATAAATAATCAATATCAGCGCCGTCTTATTCTATTTTATGCCATTCTTGCTAGCGACTATCATTTATTGTATAAGTATCCATATTAACCTTAACCCCAAAACGATTTGACCAATTGTACTGAAATTTGGCTCACACACATTACATCAACATATTATACGTTACAAAAAACCTTCTTTTAGACCCAATTAGGTCAACTACTTTCGAAAAATGGATGACTCGGTCAGGTCAACCACTTTCAAAGTAACGTATCGAATAAAAATTGTAATCCAAAATACAAATTTATACAATATCACTAAAGTTCACGTACAAATACAGAAAATGTCATACTATTTTGAATTCTAGATTTTATTTAATTTTGTTTTATCTTTGAGAGCCTTCAATTTACATAACTCAAATATTTTACTAGAAACTGTACAGCACATATCACCAGATAAGAGTCTAATATATCCTATTTTATTGAAGTGTCTACCGATTATCCATGTAAGCACATGAAATTAGAAAATGTTTTTGGAATCCCCATAACCTCTCCTTTTCGTCAATACACGACCGGAAGCATTTATTTTTAGGATGCTATGAATCAAAAGAAAAAAAACGGGAACAGTTTAAGTTCACTCACGTGTCAGTCTGTCTGTATGTCTGTATATCCATCACAGAAACGTTTCGCGGAAAACTTTTGGAAATATGACAAATGTTCTCTCTCATAGACAGAATGTCTATGGAGCAAAAAGAATCCACAGCCATTTTTCTTAGAAAACGCTCGAGGTAAAACCTCGATATTTGCATACATACTCGTACCTATGTCATTGAGTGCTCAGGTACAGGTACGACCTATACCTGAACACTCGAAAGTATACTTTTTCAGAATTTATATAAGATAATTTATAGATATTGCTAAAAAAAACAACGTTACTAGAGGAGACTACCTAAAATTTTGGTATTTTTGGTTTTTCGTAAATAACAGAGTTCTTGAGAAATAAGTTGAATTGAAAATTCTTTTGAATCTTACAATTCTTGAGCGATATTTTTACGCCTACTAAAAATATACTAAGCAATATATTTACTTACTGAAAAATAACATAAATATTCGTAAATAATTTAAGGGAAATATTATGTAATGTTTGTATGTATCTATGTCTTCATGGAACCCTCATAGTATGAGTTCTACTTTTAGTTATATAACGAACTTTTTCCTTTTTCAAAATTATCTTACTGCTGTGAAAAACACAGGTTACTAAGAAAAACGGTCCTTAGTAACAGACAAACATGCAGACAAGTAAGTTATAAAGATTCGATTTCTTTATTTTCTTTTTAGGTATAGATCCTTAAATATGAACATAATCTTAAATCATTTTAAGACATGTAAGTTAATTAATTTGATCATGAAAATTAAAATAAATTCTAAGTGCTTCATTGATCCTAGCGTAACTTTAGCAGGGAGATGAGATGATTTAATAATTCTCCAGAAATATTTCACAAATTTAAATAATTCGTTTTTTCGCCGATTTGCGGTCTGGGATATTTTCTTGCAATTTCGTGCATTTTTGTGCAATTATTTCATAACTATTAAAGATCTTTTGGTCATTCAAGTTGAAAATAATAAAATGACCAAATAACCCAAAATTTTTGAAGTTAACGTCTTTTAATCAATAATATATATGCAAAACATAACTTTCATCAATGGAACCTGTTCTGAGTTATCGTTATTTTACAAATAAAAATTGCAGCAAGTACATGTCAAATTATTGAACCGCTTTAATTAAACCTGTACGTGAACAATTTTAAGGACACATACACAAATATACTTGCTGTATTTATATATATTATATTATTTTTATAGATATACATTATAGATTATATATTATACATTATAGATTATTTAACTGCATCGGAATAATTATTTTATATTTCTTGCAACAGGTAGATATAAATGTGGTGATTAACACCTACAATGTCGCAGATATTATACTCAATAACTACTGGGGCATACTTCATCAATATTTATTATTTTGTTCCAACTGTGACCTCAATCGAAGCACTGAATACTACGGTATATAATTATTGACATTACCAGTCTAGTTTATTCACAAGGATAATTAGCATATGCTTATAGCAACATTGTATTTTAACTTCCTATTCTTCCTCTTTTTATTTGAAATTTATTACACTATATTACAAGTTGCACAATTGTTTTTAACAATTGTTTTACAATTGTTTTTGTGACCTCAATCGAAGCACTGAATACTACGGTACATAATTATTGACATTACCAGTCTAGTTTATTCACAAGGATAATTAGCATATGCTTATAGCAACATTGTATTTTAACTTCCTATTCTTCCTCTTTTTATTTGAAATTTATTACACTATATTGCAAGTTGTACAATTGTTTTTAAAATTTAAAACAATTGTATAATTTGTAATATTCTTTGTTAAGTATAAACATGTCACGTTGACAACATGACAGCTTCTCAGGAAATCTAAAAATAAATCATTAAAGTTAAGTAACAAAGGAATTTTAAATATAACTTAAAGGCAAATGCCATTGCAAAAAAGTATATTTATTTACCATAGCTTAATAAATAATTTTAGATAAGAAGGTAGAAATAATTAGATATTGCGTACAACTTGCTGAAAAGGCTTTTTATTGTAAAGTTTTTATACTATCTGATTTTTATACTATCTAGAATAGAAATATTTGGTTTGACATTTAGTTCCAAAATATAAATTTCAAAAAAAAAAATACTATTCTTCAATACTACTGCAAAATAACATGGTTTAACCGACCGTCTGGAATTTGCGGGGGCTATGCCTCGGATCCGCCTGTTATTGTCCACCTGCTCATTTTCACTGTTTTCCAAATTTAACTTTTATATTTGGGCAATTTTTCACAAGATATCGATTAAAAAATATGCACGAAACTTCTTTAAAGAAAGCGAAAATCGATTAATGTTAAAATGGCAGAATTAGGCTCATATTCAATTATATTTTACACTATTTTTTTTGTGTTGAATTAATTTCTGAAATATGGAAACTTTACAGGCATAAACTTAATGAAACATAAAATGATTTAAGCCTGGAATACGGGAAAATCTTTTCAACATCGAATTAGAATGATTCACTCCGGTGATGGTTTATAACGCAATAACAGAACACTTCCTTCAAAAATTATATTATAATACTAAAGAATAGGGCAAACTAATTTTTAATTTTTTTTTAATAATCTAATTATGGTTTATTTCTTTATTACTAAATCGTATGAAAAATGAATAATCACTCTTCTAAAAAAATTTTTCTTTTTTTTTGTTATTTTTTTTTAATTTAAATATTTTTCTCCATTACCTATATAAGAGAGAGACCATACTAATCTATACTCATTTTTTAATAAAATAATATAATTTTATACGTTTCAAATGCCTTAAATCTTTTAACTAAACAATCGATCACACTTTTTATTCAGTAATCGTGAAATTATTTCAAATTTCAAATGGAGGACAGCAAGATATTTGCTGCTCAGTCTCGCTTGCTATTCATGATCTACGTATGTTTAAGAAGACAATATTCGTATATATTGCAAAAAATATTAAGTGCCTTATACACACACACACACATATATATATATATATATATATATATATATATATATATGTATATATATATATGTGTGTGTGTGTGTATATATATATGAATATATATATATATATGTGTATATATATATATATATATATATGTATATGTATATATATATACATATATATATATATATATATATATATATATATATATATATATATAACTTTTTTAGAATTTTTGTAAGTTAATTTGAGCAGATATCACGCAAAATCTACTAAACGGATTTTGCTGAAATTTGATATGATAATAGCATATACCCAGGAATAAAATATAAAAGAAAAAAAAACAATTTTGTTTCCTAATAACACATAAATAGAACATGACCATAGCTAATTTCATTCCATTTCCTAATGACACGCGAACAGAGTCATGGACATGGCTAATTTTATTCCATCCATCTGCACAAGCTCTTAGTTCTCAAGCACTTTGAGGCTTTGGATCAAATATTAATATGTTGAACGTATGTAGGTTATTTGACTTAATGAATATTACTTAGGGACTACCGAAGTTCATGTAATATCAATGTTGAATGGTAAAATGAATATCGATGTTTAACACCGATAATGACACGTCAGAACATCGATAATGTGAATGAAACATCGAACTAAGGTAATATTAATTTACAAGACTATTCAAGTACATCCCTCCTTTAATGTTAGTATAATAAAATGTCAAAGTCAGTATAATGTTTGTTTCATCATATTTATTGTTTTCAATTACTAGTCTGATAAGTAAATTTTCAGTTTATCTTTATAAATTATAGTTATAATTTTCAGTTTTTCAGTTTATGTCATACTTATTCAGCAAAGTCATCGATATTTTGAGATCTATAATAATCGGTTATCATTATATGATAACCGATTATTATATATCCATAGTTCATAATCGATCACCGATAATGAACATCGATGTTTTGAGATCTATAATACTCGGTTATCGAAGTTCAGCAATTAGCGATGTCTATATCGACTATTTTTCAAAGTCAAACATCCCTGAAACTACCTAACTTGGACTTGGAATTAGTAGTTGCTATTATTAGTATGATTCGCCTACTAATAATCGATTTATGGAATATTTCATTAGTAAATCATTCGATTATGACAATCATTATGACAATCACGTCCGATTTCATCCATTGTTTCTGATGTATTACATTTTTTGTTTTAATTTTATTTATTTACACTTATTTTAATTGATTAATATTAATATATGGCACTGCTTTTATTTGCCGTATCAGTTGTTCACTACGATGCTCTATTTCGGACTCCTATTATATCGAACTCGTCATTAAGTCCTCCACTTAACTAAGTAACTTAGCAGTATTTTTTTTTATTAGTGGTAATAAATATATTCATAGTTTTATCAAATTAAATATTGTTGTAATGTCATCCTCATGGAACTCGAAATGTAGTCAACAGACTAACCAACTGGAACGACTGTATAATCTCTCATTTAATTTATGATACTTCCTTGTAATAAATATTTATTTATTTTCTTTTTAATACCAGGTTATTTTATAAAATTATTCTCTTAATCGACGTAAAACTAGGACAACGTGAGAAGTAAGAAGCGTGATTAAATATACGTAAAATAAGTAGTTAGATTTTGAATCAATTAGGGGCGAAGTTTTGAGTCATTTGTAGTAGATGTTTAAATTGTTTTAAAAAAATTATTAAATCTGTAAATAGCCTTTTCATAGGGCCTTTTTTTTAGGTTGCCTATGTTATGTTAATCCTTCAAAATAACCGTCTAATTGCTTATTTTGGGGCCACTGAGTCAATAATATATATATATATATATATATATATATATATATATATATATATATATGTATATATATATATAAAAGGCTATTTACAGATTTAATAATTTTTTTAAAACAATTTAAACATCTACTACAAATGACTCAAAACTTCGCCCCTAATTGATTCAAAATCTAACTACTTATTTTACGTATATTTAATCACGCTTCTTACTTCTCACGTTGTCCTAGTTTTACGTCGATTAAGAGAATAATT